>CM046661.1:161290219-161915219 GCA_025594165.1 Tamias sibiricus
GACCACCTCTCTTTACTCTCCATTTGTTTCCAGTGCCTATCACAGAACTCAACACATAGTAGGCTCTCAGAAAATACTGCTTGAGCAGATAATGGCTACATATTGATTGGAAAGATCAGAAAAGGCGTCCAGAAAGGAAGTGACATTTGAGTCAGCCCTGAAGAATTATTAGTCATGAGAAAGCAAGATTGAGAGGAATTGCAAGGACTTTGACAGGGACAGCAAGGAGAGGCAGGAAGTGACACTTAAGGAACCAGATCACAAAATGTCTTGTATGTCAACCAAGTTCATGGAACACAAAGAAAATGAAACAAGAATGAGCATCTCGGTTAACACAGAAGCACAGAGACCTTATACGTGTGACTCCTCTAACCCATTTGTCATGAGCGAGCTACGCCATTAACATAGACCAAACACATTTGTGCCTTTCCACAGTGTCAGAACTTGTTGGAAAACAATAAATTCATGAGTTACACCACTTTTCTTGGTTGCAAGTCACCGAGTACTTGTGAGTTACCTGGTAGTCATGGGCCAGGCAATCACAAGTTTTTTAATCCCAAGCTTAATTACCAATATCTAAAACACTCAAGTCACACATAACACTTCACTCAATGAGATATGAGATGTGTGTGTGTGTGTGTGTGTGTGTGTTAGAGAAAGGCTAAGAAAGGGTTAACGTGGCTACAGCGTTACAGGATGTTGGATATAAATGCAAAAGTCACTTCCAGTGGTCAGACAAGTGCATGAACCAGTGAACCACCTGAACTAGCCAAAGAACTTGTTCCGGGCACAGGGCTGCCAGAGTATGTAACTTCACTCAGGAGGTCCTGATGGCAGGCAGTTTCAAAGCAGGCCACTTTAAGCAGCGCTGAAGCCCAGGGACAGAGTCGAAGGTCCATCTCCTGTCCATCTTCTGATGGAGTCGCTGAATGGTCTGGCGCTGTGGCCGTGTATGCCACCACTACCCGTCTGGGGTGTTCCTCCTTTCATGGCCTCAGGTGAGGAGGTTGCTTCATTCAAAGGTCTGGTGTGTTTAATGAGCTCATGGGCCTGGTTTTTCTGATGAGGGAGTGATATGCCCACACGTCCGTGTGCTACTCGTTTAATTTGTTAAGTTCACAGGTGGTTAAGCATGATGAATTTATCAGTCGGCGCCTTCCAGTTGGGCTAAGCAGATGTGGTTGTTTACTTTTTTTTTTTTTTAATTATTTATTTACTTATTCATCATGCACAAGTATCGTATCTTTTTACATACAACTGCTTGTATACAAAGTATATAAGTACCATTCAGATCTTCAATCATGCATTTAGGATAATGATATCCATCTCATTCAACCACCAATTTTTTTTTTTTTTTTTTTTTTTTTTTTTACTTACACTCAAAATGGAGCCGCTCATGGCAAACCACTGCTTTATCAAAGGAGCAACGACTCCATTCATCAAGGTGTAACTCTGTTCTCCACACTCCTGTTTAAGTCCACATGAAAAGGCACCAAAAGACAAAGGCACCCTTCACCAAGTGACAAGAAGATCAGGGAAGATTGTAAGTTGCGGAGTTCCTGGGGAAGTTCTTCCATCCCGCTGTGTGGGAGGGGAGGCGCTGGAAAGCACATCTAGAGCCTTGACCCCCCTGGCTTTACCCTGAACCGGAACAACAGAACCTTCAAAAAGCAGACACCAACGCACGACTCACTCGCCATCTCAGGATACGGGGATGCCTTGTAAATAAAAGGAAATCAAAACTCTGAGAACAGAGTGCAGGAGGGATTTCTCATGGCCTTGGGTCTTCAAACAGTAGCTGAAGAATGCCTCTAACTCTGAGAATCCGCCAATGTGCACAGCAGTCTGGCCTCACACCAAAGGAAAAGCAAACCCGGCTCAGGTGTCCACCTGGGGAGGGGCCTCCCGGTTGTCAGGTGGATGGTAAGAGAAACTAAGGAGGTACTGGCAACTTTGAGGCTAGGTTGGACCTCCCTCCATGGAAGAGTCAGCAAACAGTAAGGAAAACTATAAATCAAGGATCCTATACCTGAAAGTGGGGGAGAGAGTAATCCTTTGAAAACTCAAAGTAGATGTTTTTTTTTTAATTTATATTTTAATTGTTTTGGTACCCGGGATTGAACCCAGGGGTGCTTAACTACTGAGCCCTTTTTATTTTTATTTTGAGACAGGATCTTGCTAAATTGCTTAAGGCCTCACTAAGTTGCAAAGGCTGAACTTAAACTTGGGATCCTCCCACCTCAGCCTCCTGAGTTGCTGAGACGACAGGCCTCTGCCACTGCACCTGGTGATGATAATTTCCTATAAGAAATAGGAAGTGTATAGAAGGCAACTATCTGCCTGGCATCCCCTGATCTTCAGAGGACAAGGAACAAATAACAGAGACAAGGCAAAGGCACCAAGAACGATCATTATTCCTTCTGCAGATGTCGTTCCTTAACACGCGTGCACGAGGCATCTTGTAGGCACTTGAGATTCAACAGTGAAACAACAGACTAAGGTCCCTGCCCCGGGGAGCTGCAATCTAACTGAGGAAGATGGGCAGCGAATCCGCCCAGTTAAGATTTGAACGAGTATGTTACTTAACAAATTAAAAGGTGACACGTCTGGCTCTGAAAAGGAAAAACAGCAGGATAGAGGGGTCAGAAGTGTCTTCCGGTCGGGTGAGGAGATGGAGGCAGTTTATGTCTCCAAAAAGGGCCTTTCAGTCAAGTTGGACTGGGAAGGGGGCACTCAAGGAAAAATAGGAAGGAGGTGAAGGAGTGAGCCTGCGGATATCTAGGGAAACAGCGTGAGGCAGAGCAAGCAGCCATGCAAAGGCCCGGAGGCTGGGTATCTGGCTGCTGAAGGAAGCCAGGCAGTGGGGGCTGGGGGTGAGTAAGCCAGGTGGGCCTGGGAGATGAGGAGGGTGAGAGGAAGCACTGCACCACGGAGGCCTTAGTGGTCCTTGCGATGCCTCTGACTTCCTCTCTGTACAAAATGGGAGCTCCCAAGGATTTAGATGAGTGGCATGATCCGACTGACTTCTGTTGTTGATTTTAATACCTCCATGTATTATCTCATTTAATCCACACAGCAAACACACGAGGCAGGTAGCATGATTATCTTCATTGTGTGGATGTTCCTTGTTGTTATTGCTGTTGTTTCAGTGCTGGGGATGGAACCCAGCACCCTGAGAAAACGAAATACTCATTCTACCACCAAGCTAAACCCCAGTCCTGATTCTGTAAATACTGAAGTTAAGATGTGAACCCAGGGAGGGAGACAGGGAGATGTTAGGGGAAGGGTGCAAACTCAGATATGAGGCAAAAAGTGCACAGAATGGCTATCATAGTTAATGATGACATACTATATCCTTGAAATTTGATGAAAGCAGATTTTAACTATCCTCATCCCCCCAAACATTCCCCCCCCACACACACACATACACACACACAGAAACAGGAGCTGGGTGGTAACAGATATGTTCATTTGTAGTGATTATCATGAATTATGATTCAGGTATACCAAAATCATTATACTGTATGTCCTGAGTATATTTTTACTTGTCAAATATTTTTTCAATTTAAAAAAGAATAACACAAACCCTTTAAAAGTCACACTTTGAATCAAAATAATTTTTTTATAAAATATTAACTCTCAAAACAAATTGTACATCAGAAACACAAAACAGCTTAGGCTATCTTTATTTGGGGCAATAAAGCTAGAATTTCTTAGAGAAAACAACAGCTATGAGAATGTAGTTCTCAGAGTCCATGAGTAAAAATATGAGACTGAGATTCACTAGACGCTATTCACTACTTTTAGCCCAGTTACTGAGCAAATGCCAGGAGCGGTAGGACTCCCCAGTCTCAACAGCCACTTAGAGCTCAAGCTGCTATTCCAAGGTAACCCATTCTTTGGTTGTCCTGAAATTCCTTCCTGGACAATGGCTTTTAAAAATGAAAAAGCAGATCTGAGCTAGACACAAATGAGAGGTGATTATTTGAAAACATAGGGGAAAAAAGCAAATTCATGTTGGAGAATATTGCCTAGTGAAATTCAAAACTCTATAAAGTATAAAGCAACTATCTGAAAATTACCTTATAGAAATTATGCAAAGATAGCACTTTTCAGTTGATATTAAAAGATCAGTTCCCTGATTTGTAAATTTTACTGTTGGAATTTTTGGCACAACAATCATGTTATGCTCCTAGACTTGCATTGAGTTACATTCCCAATAAACTTATGGTGAGTTGGAAGCGCATTTGATGCACCTAACCTGCCAAACATAGGTTAGCCTACCCTACCGTGAACATGCTCAGAACGTTTACGTTAGCCAACAGCTTGGCAAAGTCATCTAGCACTATTTAATAGATGGTAACCATGGGACTGATTGGCTGAATGGGGACTGCAGCACCTTGAGAGATGTCATACTGCCTATCATCAGCTCGGTAAAAGAACAAATTTCAAAGTGCAGTGTCTAGTGAATGCCTGTCACTTGCTTCCATCATAGTCGAAAAGTTGTGACTCAAGCTATGCTAAGTTAGGGACAATCTTTTATGGGAATTGTGAAATCTTCCTGGTCTGGATCTCCACTGATTCTTTGGAAAGGTCACTCTGTATGCCATCTTGTGACTAGACCATAGGGGTCAAGGATGGAAGCCAGTGAGGGAGATGATCATAGTAATTCAAGTGAGAGGAGGTGGCTGTTCAGAGCACCAGGGAAACAGCAGGAGGGGAGAATGGACATACTCCAGACATATTTTGAAGGCAGTCACTAGATTTCCTGATGGAGTGCTGGAGTGTTCTTGGGGTGTGACAAGAGTCAAGGATAATATTGAGGTGTTTGGCCTGAGCAATCCAAAGGATGAAATTGCTACCAATCAACGAAGTTGGGAAGACCCTGTGGGGAGCAGGCTCAGGAGATGCAAATCTGGAGTTCAGTTTTCTACATATTGAGTCTGAAAAAATCTATCAGACACACAGGTAGAGATGTTGAGTAGGCAGCTGGATATTTGAGTGGCTGAATATATTGAGTGTGGAGTTCAGATGAGAGGTCTGGGATGGAAATCTAAATTTCAGAATTTTCAGCATGTGAATGGATCTTAAATCCATGAGGCTGGATGGGATTTTTGAGAGAATGATAAGTCTGAGCCTTAGAGCTCTCCAACAGTAAGAGGGGAAGCCAGCAAAGGAAACAGAAGGAGTGTCCAGAGAGAGTGGAGAAAACCAGGAGAAGGTGGTACCTGGTAAGCCAAGTGAAGGAGTAAATGGAGAAGGAAAGAGTGATTGGCTGTTAAATGTGCAATTAGTAGACCAAATTCAATCAAGAGTCAGAGCTGACCATTGCATATGGTTCTGGGGTAGGCACTGATTGGGGACTATGACCAAAGTGGCTTCAGTGGACTAATGGGGCAGAGTCTGATTGAAGTGGGTTTAAAGGGGAGAGGAAGGAGAGGAGGTAGAGACAGGGAACAGGCAATTCTTGGAAAGAACTTTGTTACGGAAGGAAGCAAAGAATAGAATGACTCTGGGGAAGTAGAGTCACAAAAAGTTCATTCGATTGGGTGAAGAGATAACAGCATGTGTGTTTGCTTATGGGTTTAATCTGGCAAAGAACAAAGATTGGAAATACAGGAAAGAGAGGGGAGAATTGCTGAGATGTCCTCAAGGGATTGGTTTGGGGTTGAAGATCAGTAACACACTTACAATAAGAGGGCACTGAAGGAGGGCGAGTATGGAAGTTATATGGTATGAATGGCCACAGGATGGAACAGGCATGGAAAGAATGGTCGTGGATATGGAACCTGGCTAAATATATTAAGCCATTATATGAATCGGCATCATACACATTTTAATTCAAAGCCCAAATCTACACTGACAAATAACATTTAGATTTTTTTTTTAATTAAAGATTAAATGGCGGTGATGGTGATGAGTGATGGTGATGATCGTATGAAAAGATAAACTAAAATCCTCACGTGTTCAGGAATTCGGAGTTATTCTTTGTCACTCAGCTCTGATCATTAAAGAGAGATAAGTTTCAAGAAGTATTTTACACTCTCAGAGATAACTAACCTGGTGGTAAGATATAAAACAAAATTCTTTTATCTTCTAAATCACTGCTGAAGACAAGTAGCAGACAAAATCATGTGTATCACCTGGAAAAGGTTGGGGGGACACATAAATATCAGACAGCGTAGAATAAAACCATGTGTGCAATGCCAAAACACCAGTTGTATAATTAAGCTAAGTGGTTTAATTAACCCTACTAAAAGGCAAAGACTTTGAGTGTGCGTGACAAAGGAAAGGAAAAAAGTTCAATTATGTGCTGTTTATAAGAGATTCACCTAAAAGAAAATAGCTTAAAGTGGTTAAGAATGAAAAGATGGATGAAGATCTAATCAGCTGACCTGCAGCACCTCCCCAAGGGCAGGTGGGAAAAGGGATTTATGAACACTATGACACCACAGCAGGGCAAATCAGAACCAGTAAAAAATCAACCTGTCACCGTCATCATGTAATCCCTCCAGCTCTCTCCTGGAGGCTTTCTTTGACTCCTACCACTAGGCTCCTTTTACCCTTGCCCCAGGACCCTGGCCTACCTGGGCATGTTGTCACACAGGTGAGGTTACGGTTGACGTTGTAACACTTTTGACTTGGAACTTGACAGTGTTTTCTTCTACAAGCCCATCCTCTCTGCGTTAACGAGCAACTTCCCTTTTTGCCATAAAGTATCCATGAATTGTGCCGAGGTTGTCTAGTCCTTGCTTTGTCACAAATTCTTCGCGCTTTACTTGGTAAAAACTTTAACTTGACCTCTAGTTTCCAACCTCCTGAACACATTGTTAAACCAGAGCCCTTGTGTCCTCAGATATAAGGTCAAGACAAAAAAACAAAGAAAATCAGGGGTACCCATTGCCCCATATATGACCACGCAAAAAGCAAAGCAGAAATGAACTGTATATATATGGGACACAGAGGGTCATTCTAAATTGATACAACGCCAACTTTATTAGAATGAAGTCACTGATTTTTATGGGTCCAGTGACAGAGCATCAACGCAGATTCATAAAGCAAAAGCGATTGCTGCAGTATCCCAGTCACACTCATTTCTATTTGTGTAGTCACAGCCTCCTTGCTTGCCTCCCTGCCTTCTATCTTGTCCCATCTCTGACTCTCCCTACTGAAACCAGGGCAAGACTTTTAAATGCAATCTGACCCTGATAAGAACCTTGACTGCAATTGTCCCTCCTTATCTGAGGTTTCACTTTCCACCATTTCAGTTGCCTGAAATCAACTCTGATCCAAAAAAACATAAGTGGAAAATTCCAGAAAGAAAGAATTCATAAGTTTTCATTTCCACATCATTCTGAAGAGCATGATGAAGTCTTGCACTGCCCCCCTCCATCCTTCCTAGAGTAAGAATCATCCCTTTGTCCAGTGTATCCATGTCGTATATGCTACCCACCTGTCAGTCATTGAGTAATCATGTATCAGGTCTACTTTCATGATATTGCAGTATTTATGTTCAAGTAACCCCTGATTTTACTTAAGAGTTGTGATAATGGCAATTTTTTTTATAATATATTGTTATATTTGCTCTGTTTTATTATTAGTTATTGTTGCTGATCCCTTACTGTACCTGATTTATAAATGGAACTCTATCACACATGTTTGTAGAGGAAGAACATTGTGTTCCTAGAGTTCAGTAGTATCTGCAGTTTCCGGCACCTACTGGGCATCTTGGATTGAATCCCTTATGGATGGGGAAGTTGGCTAATCTCATTTCCATCCCCACAGTATAAAAGGCCAAACATCTGAGCATGGAAAACCCCCATGCCTCTCCCGGCCTCGGGCCCACTATCCCCCGCATCTAACCTCCCCTCTGAGCTACAGGTGGTTCCCAGGCCCTGCTGCCCTGGTGGTCTCTTTGCCATTCATTGTACATGCTGTTCTTTCTTCCTGTAGCTTCTGTGACCCATTCTCTCAGTCCTTTATGCCTGGAAAATCCTCCCTCATCCTTTAGAGCGTCCAATTCACGCTCATGCTGAGCGAGGGGCCCTCCTTCCTGACGCTCTCCCTTGTAGCTCTCAGCACCCTGTCTTGTAGCTGCTCCTTTGTCTCTAACTCCACCAAGCCGTGAGTGTTGGGATATGAGGTCAGCGTGTTCTGGTTTGGATCTGCAATGTCCCCCAATAGCTCAAGTGTTGAAGGCTGGTCCCCAATGCCACAATGTCCCTAAGTAGGACTTTCAGGAAGTGATGGAATCATGAGGGCTCTGACCTCATCCATTAATTAATCCACTGATAGCTGAATGGACAGACTGGTGGGAGGTGGGGGAGACAGTGGGCAAGGGAGACCTGGTTGGAGAAAGTAGGTCACTAGAGGCATGCCCTTGGGGACCATATCTTGTCCTTGGCCCCTTCCTATCTCTCTTCCCATCCTCCTTCCTCTCTGTTTGCTTCCTGGTTGCCACAGCTGAGCAGTTTTCCCTACGACATCCTTCTACCATAATGTTCTGTCCCACCTCAGGCCCCTGGGTCCTAGAAATTTCCCAGGATGAAGACAGATCCTCAAAGGGACAGAATCGAGCCAGAATGGTTTAGAAAATGAACCAAGGATTTGAAATCAGGACCTGAAAACCCAGGAAGTGTGGTCACTTGTCCCTGCAACCCACATGGGATAAGTCAAAGCTACAGCCAGAACCAGGTCCCAGAGGTTCCAAGAGCTCCCTGGAAAAGCAGAGCTCACATAGCTGAGTGGCTTATGTCACTTTCATATTTTTCTCTCAGGGAACATAAAACATTTGTGAAGTTTGTAAGTTTGAAGGGGAACAGAAGCCCCCAAGTCTCTATTGGTTAACTAAGAACAGGTTCTGTTATTTCAGGGCGCCATCTTTGATGCCCAGGATCATAATCACAGAGCATCCACGGAGGGCTGGCTGCAGGCACGTTTGTGCTCCTTCCTAAGGATGAGAAGGAGCCAAGTTCCCAATCTCTGCATTCCCAGGACAGCAGGCCTCCACCCACTCCCTCCCCTCCCTCCATCCTCCCCACCCCTACACAACCACACACACACACACACACACACACACACACACAACACCCGACCCTCCTTCCCAACACACAAACAGCTGCATTCTCGTGATGAGACTGATATGAGATCTATTTATTTTGGATCAAGAGGAAAATGTTTATAATTCACAAAGCCAGTGAATGGTTTCCTAGCAACGACTTGTGTAACTGTTGTGAAATAATATTCTCTCTCACTGTCATCTCCTCTCCCTGACTCCCTGATCCTTTCTCCATCTTAAGTGACAGAATGTTTTGAGGGCTTGATAAAAAACTGAGGATCTATCCTTAGGAAAATACACGTAAACACACGCAAGTTCACTCGCGATGCTGTCTGTACAATTCGAGGGGTTCGCAGACTCCCTGAAACCTGTCCGTGAAGCCTGGCTCGTCATGCTGCCCTGCACACAAGGCAGAGAGAGTCCACCTGATACCTCTCCCATCCAGCCAGCAAACGAAAAAGAGATGATGGGGTGGCAGCTACTCCTATCAAAATCAGATGCACTCAGCTCATTCCCAGTCACCCCCTCCACCCTCCTCGACTTTAGATACCCTAATCCCAGACCACCGCTGCCCTTCACCTGGCTTCTCCTCTGCTGTCCCCAGGGCTTATAAAATACAAACACCCTTTAAATGAAAGTCCGAGAAAAAGCCCACGGGGATGTGAAGGCTCCACCAGAGCCTTCCGAAGCCCAATGCAAATGGCCCAGTTCGGATCCCAGGCTTCCCTCGCCGTGGCAAGCCTCCACCGGGCGTTGGCCATCGGTGACCGCCTCAGAGCCACCCACTGGCCAAGGGAAGATGCTGAGCTGCTGTCCCCTCCCTCTCCCCTTGACGCAGCCCAAGGTTGACTTCACTGCTCTGGAGTCCCAGGGACCTCGTAAACATCAGCTGGTCTGGGGATGGTCTTGCATTCTTGATTGCTTCAGTGTCAAGTGGAAACATCTTCTTGATCAGATCATGTTTGACGTGAGAAGCTAATGAGTAAAGGAAGATGTGACCAACGACCATTTGGCGTTTACTGTGTGCCTGGCACTGGGTTGGCTGTTTGCCTTACATATTCTTCTGGAGGCCTCACAAACAACTTTCTAAGGCTTAACTTTGAGGAGCGGATCCCGTGTGGTGATTAAACAGGCAGCATCTAGAGATTGCATCACTGGGTTGGAATCCCAACCCTACCACATACCAGCTGTGTGACTCCAGGCTAGTTGTTTAGCCTCTCTGTGCTTCAGTTTCTTTATCTGAAAAAAGGAAGACAATAGCATTTTTAAATTACCTCCTCATAATAAGAATGTCATGTGGCTTAGTTAGCTATTTTTTAGTCACTGCCGTGACTAAAAGACCCAACCAGAACAATTTTAGAGGAGGAAAAGTTCATTTGAGGGCTCACAGTTTCAGAGGTCCCAGTCCATAGACAGCCAGCTCCATTCCTCAGGGTTGAGGTGAGGCAGGACATCGATGGCGGAAGAGGGTGGCAGAAGGAAGCAGTTCACGTGATGATCAGAAAGCAGAGAGAGAGACTCCACTCGCCAGGTAAAAAAGTATGTATATCCCAAAGCCACACCCTGCCCACCTTCAGTTACCACTCAATCAATCCCATTAGGGGATTAATTCATTGTTTGGGTTAAGACTCTAATAACCCAATCATGTCTCCTCTAACCCCTCTTGCATGTCTCACACATGAGCTTTTAGGGGACACCTCACATCCAAGCCATAACATCATGGGAATAAATTGAGCTACCCATGGAAGGCACTGGGAACCTCTGGTGCTAGGTGCGGCAGGACATCGGCATAGCTAACTAAACCACACGACAGCTCAACACACGTGAGCCACTACCACTCCTCACTGTACAGGCCAGGAAACCAGTCTCAAAGAGGTGAAAAGACTCTCTCAGGGTCATTCCCCTAAATTGCATGGCTACTAAGTGATCCTAAAGCCTGGGCTCATGGCCACTCTGTGAAGCTCCCAAACATTCTCCAAACAACCACCTTTTTAAAATCCATCTTTATCCTTCAAGTGGAACTACCATTTGATCCAGTTATCCCATTCCTTGGTTTATACCCAAAGGACTTAAAATCAGTATGCTACAGTGATGCAGCTCAATTCACGATATCAAAGCTATTGAACCAACCGGGGTGCCCTACAACAGATGAATGGATAAAGAAAATGTGGTACATATACACAATGGAATATTACTCAGCCATAAAGAAGAATGAAATTATGACATTTTTTGGTAGATGGATGGAACTGGAGACCATCATGCTAAGTGAAATAAGCCAATCCCAAAATCCAAAGGCCAAATGTTCTCTCTGATATGTGGATGCTAACCCACCGTAGGGAGGATGGGGAGAGGAAGAATAGAAATCAATTGGATAAGACAAAGGGGAACAAAGGGAAGGAAAAGGGAGAGAAATAGGAAGGATAGTAGAATTAATTGGACACAACTTTCCTCTCCTTGTATTCAAATACACGACCAAGGTAACTCTACATCATGTACGACCACAAGAATGAGATCCTAATTAGAGTAAGTTATACTCCATGTATGTATAATATGCCAAAACACACTCTACTGCCATGCATATCTAAAAAGACTGAATTTTAAAATTGTATTTATGATGTGAAATCAGTCTTGCTATTTTCTTGCCACAAAGGCAAATCTAAGTCATGCACCTTATAACAATATTTCTTTGGGTCAACAACATACTGATGGTGGTCCCGTAGGTTATATAGGAGCTGAAATATTCCCATCACCTTGTGACATCCAAGATCCCTAACGCCATGGTATGTCACACTTCTCATGTGTTGGTGGTGACCATGCCTGTGTGCACGGGCTCATGAGCAGGCTGTCATGTGAAAGAAAGTTCAGCTCGTCAATTACATACAGCACATCACACTCAACAATGACGACAACGCTGTTCTTGGTTTATGTACTGACGGTCATTTTTATCATGACTTCAGCGTGTACTTCTGCTTATTAAATAAATAAATAAATAACTATAAAATGGCCCCAGGCGGGTCCTTCCGGAGGGATTCCAAAGGAAGGCACTGTGACCATAAGAGGTGACAGCTCTGCTGTGTCACGGCCCCTGAAGACCTTCAGGTGGCCCAAGATGTAGAGGGGGGACACAATGTTATTGACGATCCTGGCCCTTTGGGCATAGGCCAATGTATGTGTTTGTGTCTTCATTTCTCACCAAAAAGTTTCAATAAGTAAAATAAATACAGTTCAACCTCTGGCCAGCTGCGGCGGGTGGTAGGCGGTGCCATCGTGTCTGTGTGATGGCTCTCCATGACGTTCACACAATGACCCAATCACCTAACCTTGTCTTTCTCAGAACATGTCCCTGATGTGAAGGGACATGCATCCGTCTAAGAAAATACCAAGTAAGCCCAAATTGAGAATCATTCTTAAAAAAAAAAAAGCTAGCCCATACTCTTGAAAAAATGTCAAAGTCATGAAGACAAAGCTTAGGAATGGTTCCGTATTGAAAGAAAGTAAAGATTTAATGACTAAATTCAACATGATATAGGATTGGATACAGAACCCATAAAAATGTTTTTCTCTCTTGTTTATTAAATTAATTGGCAAAATTTGAAAAATAGCTATGGATCAGAAAAGCATATGATACCTGTGATCCCAGTGACTCAAGAGGCTGAGGCAGGAGGATCGTGAGCTCAAAGCCAGCCTCAGCAAAAGCAAGGCACTAAGCAACTTAGTGAGCCCCTGTATCTAAATAAGATACAAAATAGGGCTGGGAATGTGGCTTAGTGGTCAGTGCCCCTGAGTTCAATCCCCAGTACCAGAAAGCAAAAAAAAAAAAAGAAAAGCATATTATATCAACCTACATTGCCTGATTTTGATCACTATAAGAGAATGTCCTTGATTCTTGGGGCAAAATACACTGAAGTATTTAGAAGTAAAGGCACACCGACTTCCTCAAGCAGTTCAGATGAATATACAGAGGAATAAACAGAGCAACTGATCAAGTAGGCAGGGAAATCTAGGTGAAGACTATTTGGGGAATTCTTTGAATGATTCTAGAAACTTTTCTATAGATCTAGAACTACCTCAAAATAAAAATGCATTAGAAAAAGGACACCCAGGCCCCGGTCTCTTCCCTGTCACTCCTGAGTACATGGTGTGTGTGCACTAGAATTGCTCTCTGACTTCCCCAGGAGACCCCGTGCCGTTCCAGAGAAGGTCCCTCATTGATGTCAACGCAGCAGAATTTGCTTTTCCAAGAGAACAAAATCCTCCCAAACCATCAATTGGGCCTTTTATAGAAAAAAGAGACACTTGAAAATTGGAAGACACTATACTCTCTTGTCCAAGAGGACATAGCAAGACCTCACCCCTTCCCCTACTCCTAAAAAAATGTCCATCCATGATTACATTCATCATTCGACACCCACTCACAAGACTCCTTTTTGTCTGCCAGATTTTCACAGGCTTCTAAAGAATGCGGTGAATTTGCTGTTGCTGAATGTGGTTCATTTGCACAGAATTCCTCACCCCCTTTTCCCATCGACATAGTCATCATCCCTGCCCTTTTCTCCAATAGGCCACCTAACAACAGACCCCAGATGGAGGGAAGGGGTGAGGGGAGGCTATCCATCCCATCAGCAAGCGTTCATTTACTAAGCATCTACTATGTGCCTCCACCAGGCCATAAAACCAGCAGGGAAGGGGGCAAGCCAAGCTCAGCCCCACAGCATTTGTGCTGGGGACACAGGTGAGATCTGTTAACTGCAGCTTGGAAAGTTTTACAGGGAAAAAAAAAAAAAAAAAAAAAACATGCAGGGTCCCGGAGAACATGTGGAGAGAGAGCCCAGGTTACTCTGCAGGAGTCAGGGCAATCTTGACCTGCAGAACAACCTCATGTGAGTTAGGTCAAAGGAAGTTAGAGAGGGGGAAGGGAAATGAATGCTTTCCAGCCATAAAAATAAACACCCATATTTCCTTTCAAAAAAAAATCAAACAAAACATAAAATAGCACCATTCGTGGGATTGTAAAATGGTACAACTGTTACGGAAAACAGTACAGTAAGTTCCTCAAAACATTAAAAATAGAACTACCCTACAGTCCAGCACATCCACTCCTGGGGATATATGCAGAACAATCAAAAGCAGGCTCTTGATGAGATTTTTTTTTTTTTCATACATGTGTTCACAGCGGCATGACTCCCAACAGCCCAAAGGTTGAAGGAATCCAATGTCCATGGACAGGTGACTGGATAAATAAAAAATGGTTTGTGCGTGCAGCGGAATAGTGTTCTACTTTAAAGAGAAAGGAAATCCTGTCATATGCCACATTGTGGATAAACCTTAAGTAAATGATGCTGCATGAAATAAGTCAGCCACAAAAGGGCAAATATTGTATATTCCACTGATGTGAGGCACCTAGAACAAATTCATGGGGACAGAAAGTAGAATGGCGGTTGCCATGGACTGGGGGGAGGGAGAAATAGGGAGCATTGTGTAATAGGCAGAGCTTCAGTCATGTGAGATGGAAAGGCCCTGGAGATGTGTTCCCTGATAATTGTAAAAACTGCACTTCACACTCCTGAACGGCACCCCTAAAAATGTAGGTGTGTATCAGGGTGGTGAACTTCCTGTTATGTTTTAACTATGTCTAAAAAACAAATGGAAACCGAATGTCATGAACACTGAAGTCCTCCCCACGTCTAAATAATCGCTGTCAGGCAAAACATTCAGAGAGTCGATGGACTGTATGACAGTCACACTACCAGGTCCCCTGTTGTCCTTCTGACTTAGCCACAAATAACAGAAACGTGGTTTCAGCAATAAGGACCTGAGATATACTTACGTAACTGACTCATCCAACCTGTTGGATTCCTAGGGTGCTAAGCAGGAGACACTTTCCTAAGAGCTTGCTGCTCCCCACTCCACAGCATGAAGCCCTAGGTGAGGATTTGGCAAACAAGAGCTCGTAAGACAGATGTGACCCGTTGCCTGTTTTTGTAAATAAAACAGTATTGGACCACAGCCACACAGGTTCATTTCCGCACTGCCGGTGGTGCACGTTGCAATGGTAGAATTTTAGGATGTGCAACAAAAGACCAGGGCCCGCGCAGCCTTCAGTGTCTACCCTGCTCCTTTGTAGAACATCGATGCTGACTATGCATCAATAGCTAAAAGCTCTTAGCTTTACTGATTACTATTACGTATTCATTGTTTCTTTTTTCAGGTAATGAAAGTCCAGCCCAGTCTAATAGTCAATTTCCATCCAGGTTGAGGCTCCCTCCTCACTACCCAGCTCAAGCCCCAGTCTAGCCAGGAAGCCTCCAGGGCAGAGGGAGCTTGGGGGTATCCTTCTATCCCTCGCTCCCCTCACCCTCCGTCTGGCTCAGGTTGTTTCTGGTCCCTCTGGGGCAGAGGTGGTGGGGGGGAGCTAGAAGAAGATTCGATTCAGTGGTTGCCATTGCTAGGTGGCCCCGCGTCACCTGTGTGGCAGATGGAGACGCTTTTGTGGCTGTTGTAGTCTTCCCTCGGGTACTTCTCCCTAGCAGAGGTGAGCCACTCACAGCTGACTGAATAGCACCCCCTTGTCCCAGGGGGACCCACACAGGCCTCCCTGGCCTCAGCGTTCATGAGAAGGGCGAATCCTCCCATGGTGACCCCGTGTGACTTTCTCGTCCCTTCCCTACGGCCGTGGCCCTCACTCTCTGCTGTGCTGACGGGCCACTCCAGCCAGCTCCTCACCCTTGCGCTTTCCAGGGCAGAGTCTGGCAGGAGTCCTCGGGTTTCCTACAACATCCTGGCCTCCCAAAGTCCTCCTAACACTCAGTTACGCTCAGCTCCAACCCCGCGAGGCCTGGGGTCCATGAGTTCACACAGCCCAGCCAATGGGCGAGCGGGGGCTTACTGGTCTCTGGACAATTCTCGTCACCGAAGGCCCTGAAGAGGAGTGCTCCCAGAGGGCAGTTCTTGCCAACCAGGTGCACCACGGCCTCCCTTTCCCTTCCTGGGGCCACTTGACAGTGTCAGGACAGAGTTTGGGTTGTCACAGCTGGAGGGGTACTACTGGCACCCAGGGGTTGAGGGGCAGCGACACTGCTAAACACCTTACAATGCACAGGTCACCCACTAAGGCTTCAATGTGCCCCCCAAAAGTGCTGAAGACCGAATCCCTAATGCAACAGCATTGAGAGATGGAGACCTTAAGAGGCGCTTAGGTCACGAGGACTCTGCCACATGAATGGAATAATGTCATTCTATTAGAAACGGATTTGTCATCTTAGGAGTGGATTTTTTCAGCCCCTATTACTCTCTCTCTCTCTCTCTCTCTCTCTCTCTCTCTCTCTCTCTCTCTTTGCTCTTCTGCCTTCTTCTATAGAATGACATACCAAGAAGGCCCCTTCAGGGGCCAGAACTTTAATATTGGGCTTCCAGGCCTCCAGAACTGTGAGAAATAGATTTATTTTCTTTATAAATTACCCAGACTGTGGTTTTCTGTTATGGCAGCGCAAAACAGACTAAGACAGTCCTAACAAAGAATATCTAGTCCCAAATGTCAATAGAGCCAAGTTTGAGAAGCCCTGACCTAGTACGTCCTTATCCCTGATGTTGGGGAGAGAATAGAGGTCCAGGACCTTCATCAAGAATAAACATATATAGATAGCATCTTTTTACATACAACTGTTTG
The DNA here is from genome assembly GCA_025594165.1 of Tamias sibiricus. Lineage (NCBI taxonomy): Eukaryota > Metazoa > Chordata > Mammalia > Rodentia > Sciuridae > Tamias > Tamias sibiricus. The sequence goes on from CM046661.1 coordinate 161,306,944, forward strand.
TATATAAAGTATATGAGCATTATGAATTGTAATACATACTACTATTATAAATAAAAAAGGAAAAAAAGATATAATACAGTTATAGTTACACATATTTTAAATATCATAACTACATATTATGGCCTCATCTGCTTCGTGTAAATGTGTTCCAAACCATGGAAACACTCCTTCCCCTAATTCATGTCTTTTTAAACCCATGCAACCAGCTTTAATTAGAAGAAATCCTTAAAGAATAGTATTTTACAGTAATTTTATTTCTACTCCTTTTTATCCTCTAAAGAACTTGAGAATTATATAAAAGTATCATTTGATGACTTTTTGACTTGCCAATATCTCCTCCTTCCATATCAGAAATCAAATGGAGTCTTTCTTGTTAATATGACCACAATTTGAATTCCTTATAGTACTGATTTAAAAGCATTCAATGCAGCATATCTCAATGGATTAAAATTAAAGATTTTACTAAAGAGTTTTGGAAAACAGTTTCCCTCCATATTTTTCTTTTAATTGGTTATTCAATGTAAATTTTAAGCTATTTAATAAAAAAGTTAAAAATAAAAAGAATAAAAAAATAAAAAGAATAAGCTTATATGCTGTTAGTAACCTCTGTGAGGTGTACTAAGAGCTCCTGACGATGACAGCTCGAGGCAGAGCCAATCATTACTTCCGCACGTCTTCAAGGACCTTTTTGTGGCCTCTCCTGCTGTGCTGACCTATGTGATTTGGCGATTCCTTTCATGTTCCCAAGACCTCTAGGCGTCATCTGCCAGCTATAGAACCAGAGGAAGAAAAGGGAGTGACTCCCTCCTCCATTTTTAATGTGGTCAACAAGGACAGCCATTCCCAACCCTCCAGGCCTCCCCACATGTCTCCACGCTAACCTTGTATCACCTGGTCACACCCAAACCTGCTGGTGGCAAGGGAAACAAGAGCACCTTGACTGGCTTTCACCAACCACCGTGCACCCCTGGTCACACCCAACCCTTCCCAGCCTTTCTAGAACAGCGTAATCACCCATCACTTAAGACCAAATTGCTGCCCTGGTAGCAAGCATGCACAAGCAGGAGACCAACAGAGCCTGCGCCATCTTGGTCCAGTTTCCCCAGCCTTTTCTCCCAGCTCAGACAACATGATTCTCTCACAGAAGCCGGGGGGGGTGGGGGCAGTGGTTCTCCACCTCAAGCATGGATCGTTGTCATAGTAAGAGAAAATAATTTACAGGTGAGCTGTCCACATCCTAGCCCTGCCAATCGGATTATCGGTGAGGGGACCCAGGAATCCATTTTTAACAAGCTCCACCAGTTCTGCTGGTGAACACCAAAGCCCGAAGACAGAGTCCTGGGACCACGCTCGGCCCTCACCTGAAGCCCTCGATGCTGAAGGTCAGGCACTTCCAGCTCAGGTCCAGCCCTGGGTGTCAAATGTGTTAAATGCTTGGATCCCAAACCCATGCGCCACGCATGCTGCAGAGCCAACAACTCGCTCCTGCCCGAGTGTCGCTCTCACTGCTGTTATTATTACTGTTGTTATTTTATGCATTTATTACCACATTCACTATTTATTGAACTCTTGCCAAATACTAGGTACTGTGCTAAGCCTTTGACGTTATTAGCTCCTTGTGGTACAATAAGCTATACACAAAGAGATACAGATATCATTGTATCCAGTTCTTGGCACAGAACTCTGAAAACCTCTTGGAATTTCCCATTTCTGAAGGGATGAGCATGCTTTTGTATGCTCATGAGGGTCCCTGTCAGTTTGCTTGATAGCTCCTGGGTGGACATTAGTCACCAGAAAAACCAGTCACGTGACTTGAGTGACCAGGGGCTGGAACTTCCATCACCCTCTCCCCCGACCTGTACAGAGTGGGAAGGGGTAGGAGACGGAGTTCAGTCCAAGCCACTGATTGAATCCATCATGCTTCTTTATTGACACCTCAATAAAAGCTTTGAACAGTGAGGCTGGAGGAGGTTCCTGGTTGGTGGACATGCATCCTGACTCCACAGGGCAGAGGCTTCTGGGCTGGGGACCCTTCCAGACCTTGTCCCAAAGCATCTGGCTGCTCATTTGCATCCTTATAAAATGGTAATTGTGTGTGCAGTGCTTTCTGAGGTCTGTGAGTCATGCTCACGAATTGTCAAACCTGGACGGGACAGGGGTGGGGGTGGCCCTGAATCTGTAACCAAGTTAGACAGAGGTACAGGTGGCCCCGGGGACCTCTCTGCAGCTGATATCAGAGGTGACGGCAATCTTATTGGGGACCCTGCCCTTTCATTGTGAAATCGGAGGCTGATTCCAAGTGATTGTGTCAGAATTGAAATGAAATGTTGGACACTGGGTTGTTACGGGAGAACTGGTTTTGAAATGCACTCAAGTAATCACGCAGCAGCTCTATCAAGGGGCTCATTATCCCCATTTTATAGAGAAAAAACTGAGCCTGAGAGAGGGTGAAGCAGTAGGGCCCAAATTTACACACAGATTTGTTTAACTCCAGAGCGGGGCGCTTGATCCAGGAAGACGGTTTCGAGCATGGCGGGGAGGGTGCCTCTCACCTTCTGGGTGTGGGAATGAGGCTCCTACAGAGTCTCATCGTGGCTTCCTTAGTGTGTGCCAAACTTACCTGATCATCAGACTCACCTGAGGCATTTATTAAAAAGAGGGCATCTGAGGCCCCTCCCCTGAAGATTCTGATCTGGTACACTCGGGGTGGGGCCTGGGAGTTTTTATGCCTAACAAGTGCTCCAACTGGCTGGCAATCAGGTACGTCTGGCAAACACTGCCCTGTGTAGCAGGTGTCCACCGCCTCGTGTATCAACCTGCCCTACCACTCAGTCCTCCTGCTACCCCAGCTCTCTGAGCACCTGACACATTCCCATGCTGCAGAGCTGGGTGTAGGCTCTCCCAGTCTCTGCACAGTTGCTCTGCCCTGCGCTCGGAAGAATTTTGATGCATCCATCAATATGAAGCCAACCCAGACGTCCAAAACCAAACCCAGCAACAGACTCATTCCGGCCTCTGGCTCTTCCTCCTACCTTCTCTAACTCAGCAAATGACCCACCAGCCACCCAAACACCCACAGGAATCTCCGGCATATCCTGACTCCACTTTCTGCACTCTCCTCATTTCCTGATCATCATTTCCTAGTGATTTCTGCCTTCAAAATAACACAGAGTAGCTTCTCAGCTTCTTTCCCACTGTTTAAATTATATTCCCCTCCACTTTTCATCAAGACCAACTTATTAATAAAGCTTTCTTCCTTCCTTCTTTGCTCCCTCAGCCTATATATGCTAACCCATAGGAGGCAAATCATATAATATACCTTCAATCGCAGGTGATTTTCTAGCATCTTGCTACTACCCACCAAGAGGTAGCATCTATTTCCCTTTTCCTTGAATGTGGGTACACTTTGACCTGCGGAGTATACAGGGGTGGCACTCGATGACTCCTGAGGTGAATCCCTAAAAGAAATGCAGATGCTACCTTGCCCAGTGTGAAACTCTGTTGCTGCCTGAAGCGACTGCCGCTTGGAGCAACGACGCCGCAGGAGAAAATTTGGAGGCAGGATGAAAATGAAAAAAGGTCTTTTCTTCTTCTTCTCTCTCCGGCTTCAGCAACCTCTCCAACTCCAACTACAAACTCCATTCACAAACTCCTTCCGCCAGCCACCTACTGACCAACCTCACCCGGTTATATACATTATGCCTTAACAAGGACAAGTGCTTACAGCTCGAGCTTACAGGTGCGTCACACAGTGTTCACGGGCATACAAAGATTCTTTGAATGATGTATGAATATCAGGTGGAACTTGAACATCTTTTATGGCTCTCAGCTAACCGCAATCTTAGCTATCTCCTTGATTAGGGCTCCTTCATTTCCCCCCTTTTGTTTTAAAAGAGGGGATACTCTAGGACATCCATGTGCAACCAACATTCTTACCCGTCATCGGATAATCAAGGCTGTGCCCTTGACTCCTGTCTTAGGTTGATATGTCGGCCACATGAGACTGTCCCATGTGACTGTGCCTGTCTTAGGTTGTCCCCCTCTGGGGATCTTACCCATCATAGGCTAACCAGTCATCCAATCAAGCCCTTCAGGATCGACTGTGTGTGTTGACTAACAGCCGTCCAATCGTGAGGAGATGCTGCGGCTTTAAGGCGACAAGCCTACTGCTGACGAGCCAAGTTTCCATAGCGTATCAAGTTCTTTAAACAAATCAGTAGCCCTAAGTTCCATCAAGTAATGCACTGAGTTCACTAGACAAAATACCCGCAAGGCATTGTCCCGAAATGTCCCAAATAATGAAAGATCAAAATGTCCATTTGTTATAACACGTTGATCAGGAGGCCCCATGCATGCAGAGCAGAGGCCACACTGCTGGTGAGGTTGTTTGATGCTTGAGCAGCAGGGATGCTTGCAGCGACCGCGATCCCTGCAGTTGTAGCAGCAGCCGTCTTTTTTCTAGACAATACCACCGGCAAATCTTCAGGGCCCACTACCTAGAAACTCAAGCATCCATTATTAAGGGAAAGGCAGTGCTATTCCAGCACTGAGTCAAGAGGCAAGTTGTCAAACTAAAAAATAGAATTATTAGATTAGAAACTTAAAGTTGATCTCTGCTCACACACATTGCTGCTTAAGCTCCCACAAACATAAGCTGGCAAAAATATCACATTCAGAATAAATCAAAGAAAAACTGAGGGTATTTACTGCATTAAAGATAGATTAAAGAAAAGCTAAAGGCTTTTTGGAAAAATAATTTGTTAGCTGGAAACCTCGAGTCTCTGCATACACAGCAATCCTTTATCTGTTGAAATAATTCAAATTAATCAGCTATTAAACAAATAAAGTCAATTACAAATAAACAATCTCATGTCCAATACTGAAATATCAGGTTATACAGTATTAGTCATATTCATAGCTGAAGAGAAGTCCCAGAGACACCTATAACTCAAAATTGATTATCACTTTTAAATTGATTAGTTAGAATATTCTAAACTTAAATGAATTAAAGCTATTTGGATCCATATCTATCTATCTATCTATATTTTTTTTTCATAAGTGCTTTGTTATTTGTGACGTCACACTGGACAGACGCACATATAAACATATATTTGTGACATCACACGAACATGAAATCTAGACAAATGCACAGACATAAAGACATATATAAAAGAAAAAAATTACAATTGTGTACACACTAAAGTATAGTGCTAGTAACACAGCTCTCACTCTCATGTGGCTACATCAGTTGCTTGTGGTCGTAATGAAGTATAAAAGAGGATATAAGCTGCTGAATATTTCACAGAAGAAATGGAGATATCAGAAACTTCGTGATCATCAAATTTAAACCATCGCTGTCTTACCGCATTTTTACAATAGGCAGTGTAGTGGCCTCCATCCAGGCTACCGTAGTGATTTGAAACAGAAAATAAATTATATTTCTTTAAATTGTTCTTTGGACCAATAACATACTGTGACAAGTCAAAATTTTCTAAAGGGAAGTCCATAGATGTCTAATTTTTGCTTACACCTGCCATTATAGGAAAAACGTTTCAAATGTACTATAAGAACAGGTAGTAACTTCCAAATTTCTATCTTTTTTAGAGAATCCTGTTGATCTCTGCAATAACTGCAATAAAATCTGTTGTTATATGTGAGTTTTTCTTCTTTGGAAAATAATCTAAGGCAATCCTGTAATGTACATTTACTTGTGGATGCTAGTGGTAGAGATAAAGGAAGGTCTCAAATGTCCTAGATTTTTTGTGACAGGTGAGGCACTGTACTGTGGATTTGAACTGACCCTGAAAAAGTGCAACAATAATAGACTCATTAAGCTGCTTATGTTTCTGCCAAGCATGCTCTGCAGCTTTAAAGTCATTGAGATGATCATTATTTTCTTCTTTATGTCTTTTTTGATTATCGGCTTTATTTAGGTCCTCATGGATTCCATCCATGAGGAACAGAAGCAATTCTTGTGAATCTTGTTGGCTATATCCTGCAAACTGGTTATCGATTTTTCCAATAGTGATTTTTAAGTTTTGTGGACTGATATATCTATACTGTCCTGTCCACAGGGCTTTTATGATTATACCAAACTCTTCTGCCACTTCACCTTTATGCCCCAACAAATTTGACCTGTTAATATCATCTTGATAATAGTTTCGGTTGAAATAATCAGTCAAATGTGGGGCATTACATAGGCACTGCAATATTGAGTTCATATAACAAGTATTTCCCAAATTACGAAGTCCAGTAAGAGCTGGCCCAGATCCTCCAAAAACAGGATTGAGGTTCCGGATCTGAGAAGCAGAAAGCCCTGGGATCTTAGCTTTAATTGTTTTTTTCAGTGGCCCCTAGAAAAAAAATGTCCTTTGCCTTTTTTTATAATGATTTATATTTTTATTTTTAACACCTGCAGGCTTGGTTGCTAGGTGTAGCCCCATTTGATGTAGAATATCTCTTCCCCATAGGGTAACTGGCAAGCTGGTCAAACATAAGGTTGGAATGTTCCTTTATGCCCTTCATTATCTTCCCAATTTAAGACTGCAGCACTTTGTGCTGGGGTGTTACTATATCCCAAGCCTCTTAAACTGGTTGAGGCTTTCTGCAGAGGCCAGTGCTTGGGCCATTGTTGTAGATTTATGATGGAAGAGGCAGTTCCTGTATCAATCAGCCCCTCCATTTCTACACCTTGAATTTTTATTTTGCACATAGGCCTCCGTGAACAATCCTGAACCCAGAAAGCCATAGGTCCCGAGCCAGTGGAACCAAATCCCCTATTGTTCCTATTTTGAGGCATACTCTTAATTGAGTCATGTAAACTGGGAAGGAGAAGCAGCTGAGCAATTCTTTTTTTTTTTTTTTTTTTTTTTTTTTTTTTTTTTTTTTTTTTTTTGCACCAGGGATTGAACTCAGGGGCACTCGACCACTGGGCCACATCCCCAGCCCTTTTTTGTATTTTTTATTAGAGACAGGGTCTCACTGAGTTGCTAAGTGCCTCGCCATTGCTGAGGCTGGCTTTGAACTTGCGATCCTCCAGCCTCAGCCTCCCAAAGTGCTGGGATTATAGGCGTGCGCCACCGCGCCCGGCAGCAGCTGAGCAATTCTATCTCCTTGGTTTACAGAGATAATGCCTCTAGGTGAACTTAGCATTATTTTTATCTCTCCTTGGTAATCGGAGTCAATAACACCTGATGTTACTTGAAAACCTAATAAGCTTTTAGAACTTCACCCAAGGATTAGTCTTATAGTCCCTGAGGGAAGAGGTCCTCTGACTCCCATAGGAATCAGCTGAACCCCCATTTCAGGTGTTAGCACTATCTGGGCGGTGGAACAGAGGTCTAGTCCTGCACTTCCTCTTGTCCCTCTGACAAGGGAGTTAATGGGTAGGAGGGATTGTGACGAGGAATCATCTGGATTTGAGGACATTCCTCCTCTAATGCCGTGTACATTTGTGGGCCCTGGGGCATTGGGCCCCATGCCCCGTTTTTTGAAATCCTGGACAAATCATTTCCATAAATATCATATCTGGAACGGCATTGATTTGCCCAATGTGTACCCTTTTTACACCTGGGGCATCGGCCTGGGGCAAGGTATGAGCTTGATCTTATATCTCTTGGGGGATATTGCCTAGAATATCCTGGTTGATTATGATAATTTTGTCTGGAATATCCTGATTGATTTCTAGGTTGAGCCCTTGTGGAATTTTGAGGGGATGAACCTCTCATTGTTGCAGCAATTACGTTGCCTGTGATAAAGGCCTCATTAATGTCTTTATACAGTCTGATATAAATTGATAAGTCTCTTTTATTTCTCAACGGCCTTATTGCATCCTGGCAATATTTATTAGCGTTCTCGTATGCTAATTGGATTACTAGGGGCATTGCTTGTTCAACTTCCCTGAAAACTCTGCTTGCTGTTCTTAAGAATCTATCTGCAAAATCAGCATACGGTTCATTAGGCCCCTGTATTACTTTTGATAGGCTGCCCTGCAAATCACCTGTTCCTGATAAGGTCTTCCAGGCTTTAACAGTGGCTGTGTGTATCTGGGCACACACACACGGGGTCATATGTTAGCTGGATTTGTAGTTTGGCGAACTGTCCTTCACCTGTTAGCATATCTACATTACGTTCTGGGAAACCTGCTGCAGCATTTCTCTTTGCTGCTTCTGAACAAAGTTCCTGGAATTGAGTCTTCCAGATTAGGTATTGTCCTCCACTTAATACCGCTTTGCATAACCCCTTCCAGTCTGAGGGGGCTAAGATTAGAATGTTAAGGGACTCTATCATACTTAATGTGAATGGAGCTTGAGGCCCATAGGTCATTACCGCCTCTTTAAAATTTTTTCTTGTCTTAAAATCTAAGGACTGGTGGTATCTTTGCCCATTTTCATTTTCGAATACTGGCAGGTCCCAATGTTCCTGCGGTTTTTGGTGTTCGAGGGTACATAAGTGCTCAGAAAGGCCATTAATCTCTGCCTCAAGGGCACGCATACACCCAGAAATACTCCTCATTGTTTCTGTAAGGGATTCTACCCATGAGGGCACAAAATATTCCTCCGCTTGATGGTCCTTTCTCTTTTTTAATTTTTTGTTCTTTTTATTGGAGACTGAGCTCCCAGAATCACTTTTTTATTCCTCTTCACTACTACTTTCATAATTCCTATCCAGCTTAGTGGAGGAGGCCGTACTTTCATGGTTATTTGGCTCCTTCTTATTACTATCACTTTTACTGGTATCCTGAGTTTCAGCTTCTAAGGAGAATACATACTCTTCGGCTAATTTTAATAAGTTTCTGATGGCTTTTGCAGCTCTTACTTTTGAATTTACACCACTACTCTCCTTGCTGGTCTTAACTGAGTCAGAGGCTATGCTTTCTTGATCACTTTCCTCACTATCCACTGAGTCTGCGATATCGAAAAACTCATCCATGGCTTTTATTATCCAACCTTTTGTTACTTTTGCTCCCATTTTTAAAATTTTCTTATTTCTTACCTGCTGACTGAATGCCCCGTACGGGCCACCACTTGTTGCTGCCTGAAGCGATTGCTGCTTGGAGCAACAACACCACGGGAGAAAATTCGGAGGCAGGATGAAAATGAAAAAAGGTCTTTTCTTCTTCTTCTCTCTCCGGCTTCAACAACCTCTCCAACTCCAACTACAAACTCCATTCACAAACTCCTTCCGCCAGCCACCTACTAACCAACCTCACCCGGTTATACACATTATGCCTTAACAAGGACAAGTGCTTACAGCTCGAGCTTACAGGTGCGTCACACAGTGTTCACGGGCATACAAAGATTCTTTGAATAATGTATGAATATCAGGTGGAACTTGAACATCTTTTATGGCTCTCAGCTAACCACAATCTTAGCTATCTCCTTGATTAGGGCTCCTTCAAAACTCACTCCAAATTCCTATACCTCTATGTAAGCAGTCAGGTGCCCTGAGACTTCCATGTTGGAGGAAGCCCAAGCTAACCAGGTTCCCTGAGACTACCTGAAGAAAGAGAGAGATGCCCAGCCAGCCCCCAGCTGCGTGAGCCCCTCATCTTCCAACCCGGCTACTCTCTGGGTGCAATCACAGAGAGACCGCAAACCAGAACTGACCAGCTGAGCCCTTTCCAAATTCCTGACCCAAAGAAATCATGGGTATGCGAATGAGCCACCTGCCAATTTCTATCTAGCTCATGCTGCTTAGAGAGAAAACAAATTTGTTTTGAGCTTGGAAGTTGTTAAAGTAATTCTATGTTTTTACGCAATAGCCTATGTTAAAAGGAACACTTACAGTTAAAATAAATTAGACATAGTTTGCTTACTCAAAGAATCATGCATGAACTGGGCAGCATTCAGAATCAGAAGAGGGGCAGACAGCTCTCTTCACGGCGTGGGCGGTCAGCTTTTATAGCTAGTGGAGCATGGAAATAAAGTACAGAAATAACTTGGTTACAGTAAAGAGTTTGTCTTTGGGGGTCCAATTAGTTGGCTCCCTGTGATTGGCTGAAGCTTTGCTATTTGTGACTGACTGAAATCCAGATAAACGTTATACAAAAGATGCACCTAAACTTGGTTTTGATGTGTTTGCCAACTGAGTTAAGTTGCAGTTTATTAAATAGGAACAAAGTAAGGAGACACTCTCAGGCTAATGCCCTCCTATTTGTTTTGCTTTAACATGAGCCAACGTGTAAATTGAGTGTATTTAGAAGCTTTCAATAGGGTCACTGAATGCTTGTGGAATCTAATCATTTAAAAGAAGAGACTGTTTTATCTGGATGTGGGCAAACCTGGGTTAGAAGAGGAGAGGGGAGGCCACATTTGATTGGTCAGACCCAGCCTCTCTCAGAAAGTGCACAGCATTGAAAGGCTGAAGGGGGGCCATGGGAGGGGAGGGGACACCAGGCAGAGGCTATCGTATAGGAAGGCTTCCTACTTCCCAGCACTTGGGAGGCTGAGGCAGGAGGATCGCGAGTTCAAAGCCAGCCTCAGCAATGGCGAGGCACTTAGCAACCCAGTGAGACCCTGTCTCTAATAAAATACAAAATAGGGCTGGGGATGTGGCTCAGGGGTGAGTGGCCCTGAGTTCGATCCCCTGCAAACACCCCCCACCCCCGGCAAAAAAAATAGGCTTCCTACTTAACGAAAGAAAAGTGTGACATATCCATGGGGCTGAGGGAAGGTGAGGTATGAGTATCCTTCCAGCTCCAAAAAGCAGAAAACCTGACTCCAGTGGGTTAAACAAACTGTGGCTTAACCCGGCACAGTGGCGCATACCTGTAATCCCAGTGGCTCAGGAGGCTGAGGCAGGAGGATCGAGAGTTCAAAGCCAGCCTCAGCAAACGCGAGACATTAAGCAACTCAGTGAGACGCTGTCTCTAAATAAAATACAAAATAGGGCTGGGGATGTGCCTCAGTGGTTGAGCGCCCCTGAGTTCAATCCCTGTTACCAAAAAAAAAAAAAAAAAAAAAAAAAAAAACCTGTGGCTCATTTTTTCTCATGTATCAGACCATCACCAGTGACAGTCCCATGTCCCCTTGGCACTTGACTGTACACCAGCCACTCCTCCAGCTGCCCAAACTCGCAACTCTCGAGCACTTTCTCCAAAGTCACAGAAAGACAGTCACTTTGCCTTTGGGAGGGATAACCGTGGTCTACACTGGGCCCCAGAGTAGCTGCCCAGGCTCAAACGCGATCACTTCACCCTCTGTTGGCTCTCTTCCCTCCTAGTCTCACGTCCCCCTCTTTTACATCCCCTGGGATCCATTTCCAGATAGATCACTTGCATTCTGTGAAGCCAAGCAGCCTGAGCTAGACAGAAACTGCAGGTGGTAATGTTGGGAAAGCAGGCAGGGCCTTGTCTAGGGGAAACGCAGAGGTCCCTGCCTCTGGGACAGCGGATGGAGTCACCTCATGAGGCTGAGGCTGTAAGGTGCCGAGAAGTCAGAAGTGAAGTCGCTGCTGTGGACTGAGCGTGCCTCCCGGGGCTCAGTTTAGCCCTAGTGCAGCGTCAGGAGCTGGGGCCGAGTGGGAGGTGTCTGGGCCAGGGGGCTCCATTTGTGCAGACCAATGCTGAGGGAGCTCTTGGCTTTGTGATTCGGTTACTGCAAGTTCAAGTTGCTCTAGAACAAGGCCACCCCCTGTGTTGATCCTTTTTCACTAGCCAATGCACTGTCCTCCATGAGTTGAAGCAGGTCAGGGTTCTGCAGCCAGCCGACAGGATGCCAGCACCATATCTTGGACTTCCCAATTTCCAGAACCGTGAACCAAAATCAACTTCTTTCCTTAACAAACCATCCAGCCTCAGGTGGTGTGTTATAGCAGCAGAAAACAGACTAAGACCAGACTAAGACAATCATAAACTTAAAGCGACCTCCAAAGCAATCTTGAGGACTCTTCCTACAAATGACATCACCCGAATTCTTGCCTCTTTGGACTCTCTCCCATTGACCCACACCCACCAAAGACCAGTTTCAGTACCCACACTATCCACAAAACAAACAAACAAACAAACAAAAATGCCCACAGGAGTTGGACGTGCTTATCTAAGTGCATCCAATCAGTCGGTTAAAATAAGGAAAGAGCACTTGAAGTCAAACAGATGGCCAGAAGCTTCTACCTCCATCTGCTTGCTGTGTGGCTGATAGCAATTTGCTTAACTTCTCTGTGCCTCCCCTGTAAATACAGGTGTACTAATAATACTTATCAGATCGCTACAGAACAAAATGCATGACATGGGAAAGTGCCTGGGTCACGCCCCATACACGATAAGGGCCAGGGACCAGCCGTCTCCTCGCCTCTCTTCCCACACACTCTCTCTTTCACAACAAAGCAAAGCTCTAGGAGAGATGTATGGGCCGAACAATTGGCTCTGCTTGTCTGGAGTCTCTCAGCCCACTTGCTTCACATGATTATTTCTATGAGGCTAATACCTCATTACAATAACACTGCACTCTAATACCAGTGGGCCCATAAACAGAGGCCCGGCTAAAATAAAACCATTATAATCATGGCCCAGATTTAATCACCGGCTAGTGGGCTCCCCCGGGGTTTGACCGAGAGCCAGGCAATAGTCAAATAATCAAACTGCAGATGCTGGGATAGCAAATCGGCTTAAATTTAAACAGTGGCAGAGACCCAAACAACAGGGGGAAGAAGCGAGAGATGAGGAGGGGGAGAGGGAGACGCTCACAGTGTTGGAATTTCCCCTCCACGGCCTCCGGAGTTAATGGGCCCATAAAATAACCAGGCTTGTTAATGAATAATGGGCTCGTTCCCGAGAGGCACCTAGGTCGGGCTGCCACTTCGGGCCTGCTGGCTGCACTTTTAGGGCTCAAAGGGATCCCCGGGGGTGACACGAAGCCAGAGGCGCGCTGGTCCCCTTCCTACCAGCGGCTCATAGGCTCTTGGCTACTTAGAGTCATGAGAGCAAATGAAAGGCAGGTTCCGTTGCGGGGTTTACGCATTTGAGGGACCCTCTTTGAGAAATAAAGAAGAAAATAAAAATGTGCTTACAAAAGAGGCTTGGCCATCTTATGAACAAATGGTTAGACTTTCAGTAGGACCTTGCCCCGGCTGACCCATAGATTACAACCTTGGGAGCGGCCGGGAAGCAGAGGACCCACGGAAGCTACCCCCAGATTTCTGATCCCCAACACTGTGAAATACTAAATGTGTGTTGAAGTCACTGTTCACGGCAATTTATTACAAGACCATAGATAGCCAGTAAAAGGGGGGAAAAATACCAAGGCAGCTGGTAGTCGGGTGGGGCAAACAGAAGTGTTATTAAACTATTAAACTATAGTTTTCAGAGGATCACAGGAAAGGTGCTTTGGAGGTCTTTAACCCAATTCCTCAACTTTTAACTAAAGCAGATGCTTAGAGACCTGCTTTGATTGATAAATGAGAGTATTTTTCTATTGGGTCAATCGATTTTTTTTTTTAATTAGATGACTACTTAAGTTGTGTTTGAAACAGGGTCTTCTCCCAAAACGTTAGTCATCCTACTAGATCCTAATTTACATTTTGCTTAGGAATTCCTTCTCCATATAGAGGGAAAATGCTAACTTCTTCTCCACCCCTGCCTAAGATGTTCACAAGTTTGGAGTCCGTGAGGCTAAAACAGGTGTGTCCTGGGTCTGCATTCAGGAACCCCCCCCCCCCCCCGTGAGTTCTCCAATTGCTCTCCAGAGGCAGCATAGAAGCCAGGCGCTGTGGCGCACGCCTGTAATCCCAGCACTTGGGAGGCTGAGGCAGGAGGATCGCGAGTTCAAAGCCAGCCTCAGCAATGACGAGGCACTTAGCAACTCGGTGAGACCCTGTCTCTAATAAAATACAAAAAAGGGCTGAGGATGTGGCCCAGTGGTCGAGTGCCCCTGAGTTCAATCCCTGGTGCCAAAAAAAAAAAAAAGAGAGAGAGAGAGGCAGCATAGAAACATAAATTTGAAGACACCCTGGAAGTCATTTAACCCAAATTGGCTCAGCTCTAGCCAAGCAGATTAAAGGAAACAGCATGAGCAGCATCCAGAAAGCATGAGTGTCCTTCTCCATCCTTCACCTCTTTCTTGATGGCTGGAATGTCAAGCGAATGGCTGGAACTCCAACTGCTATCTGGGCTCATGAGGTACAAGTCATGTTCTAAGAATAGGAGAACAAAACAACGGAGGAAGTGGAGTTCCTCGGGATCATGGCACTGCCAAGCCAGCCCTATGGCTCCCTTCTAGATTCATTTATATCAGGGAGCATTAAAACTTGTATCTTTTAATCAATGATTATTTTGAATGTGAATTTTGGGTCCCTCAAAGTTGAGCTGTCCCTCGTTAATATATTTTACTCCCATTTAAAGGTAAGAGAACTGAGAGTCATGAAGTGAGAATAAATCTACCGTTCCTTCCCAGTGTGGACCAAAGGGGGACCCCCAATGTGACTGTGTATGGAGACAGGACCTTTGAGGAGATCATCAAGGTCAAGTGGGTCATAAGGGCAGGGAGGGGCTAATCCAGTGGCATTGGTGAGCTCGCGTGCTCTCTCTCCAGTGAGAGATAGCTGTCACTCAGACAGGGAGAAGGCCGCCGTCTGCAAGCCAGGAAGGGGACCCTCACCCGAGGACAGCTCGAGAACCTGGGCGTGGACTTCTCACCGTCGCTTCAGCTACTCAGGCTGTGGCATTTGATGCCGGCAGCCTAAGCTGACTACCACATTTCCACAGGTCATTCCTCTCCGTAAATAAGGTTTCTGAGCATTACACACTATACATCTTCTGTTTTTCAAGATAAATAACATCTCCAACTTCCTCAGCGATTCCTCATAAAAATAAAATGCCCAGGACCTTGGCCAGCCAGGTGGGTCTCTCCCGAATCCAGCCCAACAGACCCACAGAGGGATCGAGTAGGTTGATGGACTTTATCGATGGTTCATTTGAACAACTGGCATCGACACTGAACTTTCTCTTCCCAAACGAGATGGGAAGGAAGACGAGAGTCAGAATATTCCGGGCTGTTCTTTCTATGTTGGGCTCCCAGAGTCTCAAGAAACAGACAGACAGGCATGAACAGCTCCCTGTGATGACCACCTTGCTGAGCCCCTGGAAATCAGCATATTTAACATCCACAGAACAATAACCCCATCTGATTCCTTCAGTAAGACTCTGCAATAGAACATGTTGCCTGCCAAGGCTCAAAGAGCAAGTTAAGGGGATGGGCCCATTTTCTCTAAATGTCTTTCCTGTAGGAAATACAAATTTTGCTTGTCCGGGATACACCCCATCTTGACTCCAAGTGCCTTCAGGGAAATGCTGATCCCCTCCTCCAGCTACGGGGTTGGGCCAGTGACCCATGACCGCCCGTCAGAGCAATATGTCTCTTCAGCCACGGTGATTGGACAAGGGTGGGCACGTGACCTAAGCCAACCAAATCAGTCTTCACTGAGGCTTTTCTGCTAAAACAATCTGAGAAGATGACTTCCTGTTTAGGAGGATCTTGGGAGCGGGTGAAGTCAGAGCTGAGGGCCTTCTTTCTCCAACAGAGTAAACCACTGTAGATGGAAGGAATGCAACCAATGTAGAGAGGGGAAAAGAGCAAGGAGATGAAGGAAAAGAGTGCTCACTGAAGATGGTTGAAACCTAGATCCAGCTATGCCTGAAACCTACCTTGAATTTCCCAGTTATCTAAGCCAACAAATTTTACTTTTTCCTTAAACTAATCTGCCTTGGATGTTTTGTTTTGTTTCTGTTATTTGTAGTAAGGAGTCCTGGTACAGAGCTGGGTGCAGTGGTGTACACCTGTAATCCCAGCACTTGGGTGGCTGAGGCAGGAGGATTGCGAGTTCAAAGCCAGCCTCAGCAATGGGGAGGCACTTATCAGCACAGTGAGACCCTGTCCCTAATAAAACACAAAAAAGGGCTGGGGATGTGGCCCCAGTGGTCGAATGCCCCTGAGTTCAATCCCCGGTGCAAAAATAAAAATAAAAACAAGAGTCCTGGTACAGTCCCTATGAGAGCTTAGAGAATGATCTGGTGGACCATTTCAGTAGCATTAGAGCTTAGCTTAGAGAAAGACTAGAGCTTCTTTCTTCTCTCTTCTTTCTTCTGGTCACTCTTGGGTAATGTCCTCCTACATTCCTACATTTCCGCTAGACTCAAGAGCTGCAGGTCTTCCTCGCTGCCCTCACCTTATATACCTTCAGGTTTGCTGCCCGGGCCTTCCGTTGCCAAGCAGCATGAGCTGCCCTGCTCCTACAGATCCTGCAAAGCACACTGGCCACACCCTCACGCTTCAAAGATAGAGTCAGGGCCACTTTGTGACCGTAGATTCCAGGCACCCGTCCAGCCTGCAGGTGCCATTAACTGAATAAAGTCAGCGGACCCCACTGTGCAGCGTCCGCAGGTTTCAGCAGAGAGGGATAAAGTTTTCCTGAGTCTCACACCAAGCAGAAGAACAGAAGGAAAGGACAGAGCAGGGCTGCGTCTCTTCCGTGGCCTCATCATTCATTCATTCATTCATTCATTCAATTTTTTTTTTTTTTTTTGGTAGTTGTAGGTGGACACAATACCTTTATTTTTTACTTATGTGGTGCTGAGGATAGAACCCAGGGCCTCACACATGTGAGACGAGCGCTCTACCGCTGAGCCGTAGCCCCAGACCCTTATTTAATTTTTATTATACACGCAGAGATTAAGAGAAATAAAGTCACTTTCTGAAAGGCACGCTGTCAGATCTGGGCCTCACGTTCCCTCGCCTTGGCCTTCTGATCCTCCCACTCCAAAGCCCTTGAAGCCTGAAGCAATGTCTACAGTGGCCTGACCAGCCCCGGAATGAGGCAGGAATTTCTCCAACCCAACACATATACGTAGACTCAAGGCATATATACAGAGTCACATGTTCACATACGTGTGTGTGTGTGTGTGTGTGTGTATGTGTGTGCATGCACATGCGCTCTTCTCTTGTGCATACAGGGCTTACCACAAACACACAATGCAAACACCATGCAGATACATTGCACAAAGACACACACCCACATTCATATACCAGGGAGGTTAGCACCTGGCACCTCGAGTTGACAGTAGAGGCCCAAGAACCAACAGCTATCTTCCTCCAATGGGCTGGGCCATCCAGTCTACAGCTCTCTCTCTCTCTCTCTGAACAATACTCAACACCCAGATTCCAGAAAGTTCTACCACCATCAAGATCGGACTTCTTGCTATGGCTGCTGCTGTTACAGCCTCTCGCTGATGCTGCAGGGCTACATACTGTCCCAATAGCCAGAATAAAATCTGTCACTGACGCATGTGGAAATCAATAGAGAGGAGGTGAGAGCCAGGAGAAAGGCCAGGGACACGTTCACTGTTACCAAAGCCAGACACAGGGAGAGTGCCAGCCAAGGCCTCCTCCATCGTCACCACAGGAGATGCAATATCCCAAACCCATGCTTACAGATCGGACTTGCAGCATAATAAAAGAAATACCAGAATTATGAAGTAAGACACCCATTATTGTAATTTGCTACACTAACTCATTCAAAACTATTTATTATATTATTTGAACACTTGCTCTGAGCCAATATAATTCTGGCTCAAGTACAGGGCAGCGGAACAGAAAGATGAATGGTACGATTAAGCCTGCAAAGATATTAATGGAAAAGTCGACTTCAGACCCAGACTCATAAAGAGAGATGCACTTCAGTGATAACAGCGGCCGTTTAAATGAGAAAGGGAAAGAAAAGATTAGCCAATACGTGGTATTGACAAAACTGCTCATTTACAAGGGGGAAGATAAAATTAGACCCTGCTTCATGCTCTTCCAAACAATAAGTCCTGAATGAATTCGAGGTCAATGTAAAAACCTGAACCAGGGAGCGCACTCCACACAGATGGAGTCAGACACGGCACAGCCAGCACCCGACAAATAGTTGTCACCTGCCACGGCTCAGTGACAGCAACCCGCGTTCTAAGTGACAGTGTGTATTGTGGACTCCACTGGGAGCATCGTGGTGGGATTGTTAGCATGCTCAAAGAAAAACCAGAGAAAGTTTCCTACACCTCTGAGACAGGAAGAAGGGCTTCCTAAGCAAGGTGTAAAACTTGGGAGCTGGAAGAGGAAAGATTGACAGGTGTGACTACATTGGAATTTAACGTCCTGTCCATTTAACACCAACAAATAACGTTAAGAGGTGAAACACTACAAATAATCCAAATATTTTTCAGTAGGGAAATCACTAATAGTCTTGATTATGTAATTTATCATACCGCCATTTTTTTGAAATCTTAAGTGGTAGTTACAAAGAATCAGACAAAGTGACATGTACAGGTGCGGAAAATCTTTAAGACAGAGGTAGGTATCAAAAACTGAGTCATAGCACTACCCAAGATAGATAGGTAGATAGATTCCATTAATTTTTTAAAAGTGGAATTTATTATGAACTATCATAGAACACGGACTGGACTCACACGTAATGAACTCTTAGAGAGCTTTCCATAAAGAAGAGAATGAGGTGTGTCGGTCAGGTTTCCATCACTATAACAAAATACCTGAGATAATCAACTTAAAAAGAGGAAAGGTTTATGGTGGCCCACAGTTTTGGAGGTTTCAGTGCATGGTCAGTTGGTCCCACTGCTTTTGAGCCTGTGGCAAAGCAGTGCATCATGGTGGGAATGCATGGCAAGACCATGTGCCCCATGGCTGGGACATGAAAGAGAGAAAGGAAGACCTGGTTGAGGTCCCCAGTGACCAGAAACTTCCCACCAGACTTCACTTCTTGAAGATCCACCACTGCCCAGCAGTGCCATGGCCCGGACCAAGTCTTTAACACATAGGCCTTTGAGGGACACTTACCCAAACCACAGCGACAGGAGAAGGCTGAGGCTGATGTGTCACTCTATGTACTTCTGATTGCCAATGGTGTCTGTCCACAAGGAAGACGCCTTCACAAGTCTCCTCGGTGCAGCATATAAAAGAAAATCATAGCACGTGGGTGTCACTGCCTGAAGCGATGGCCGCTTGGAGCAGCAAAGCCGCGGGAATAAGTTCAGAGGCAGACTGGAAACAAACAGGATCTTTATTCTGTCAGTTTCTCTCTCTGGCTCTAACAACTCTAACACGTACCACACACCAGCAAACAACCAAAAACCAAAAATGGCCCCGACC
The DNA here is from genome assembly GCA_025594165.1 of Tamias sibiricus. Taxonomy (NCBI): domain Eukaryota; kingdom Metazoa; phylum Chordata; class Mammalia; order Rodentia; family Sciuridae; genus Tamias; species Tamias sibiricus. The sequence goes on from CM046661.1 coordinate 161,326,077, forward strand.
CGCTCCGCGCTCTGGCCCAAGTCTCTCGAGATCCAGGGCCAAGTCTCGTGAGACTACGGAAGGCGGCAATGTCCAAAACTCCATGGCCCGAAGTCAACCGCAATCATAGCCATCTCCCCAAACAGGGCTCCTGCACGTGGGCTGCTGTCCTGACTCCAGCGCTCATTAGCTTTGTGACCTGCAGCAATTTGCCATCCAAACAGGACAAAACCACCCGTCTCACAATCCTATTAGAAGCACTGAATAGAGTCAGTTACCACTACTGCTTAGGGAGCACCCACTGCTGCAGGAGCCCTGTTTGGGGATTGACTTGAATTGCGGTTGACTATGAGCCGTGGAGATTTGGGCTTTGTTGCCTCCCGTAGTCTCACGGGACTTGTTGCGGGATCTCGAGTGACTTGGCCGAAATTGCTGATCGGGTCAGCGCCATTTTAGTGGTGTGTTTGTCGTGTGTTAGTCGTTGTTAGAACCAGAGAGAAAAGTTATCAGAATAAAAAGCTGTTTGTCTCCAGTTCGCCTCTGAAGTTTTTCCCGCGGCTCCGTTGCTCCAAGCGCTTCAGGCGGCAACAGGTGGCGGCCCATACGGGGACTTCGGAGCGGACAGGTAAGAACTGAAGGTCTCTAAAGATGGGTTCGAATATAACTGAATCCCAATTGATAGAGGCTATGCAAAGACTCCTTGATATACCTGACTCTGTTCTCAGTGAGGAGTATATAGACAAAAGTGAAAGTGATCAAAAAAGTGTAGATTCCACTGGGCCAACTGAGACCAGTAAAGAGAGTATTAGAAGAGACCCAAAAATGACAAAAATCCAAGCTATTAAAGCTATTCGGGATTTATTGGCGAAAGCTGAAGGATACTTGCTCTCACTGGAACCTGGGCCTCAGGATATTGCTGTCAGTGAAATTAGCAGTGGTGAGGAATCTAGTAAAAGTGATCCTGAGAAAATGAGGGAAAAGAAACTAAAAAAGACCGAGAAAAAGGACGGTCAGGTAGAGGAGTCACTTGTGTCCTCTACTCCCCCATGGGTGGAATCCATTACAGAAAATATGAAGGGTATTACTAGGCATTTGCATACCCTAGAAACAGAAATAAAAAGTCTTTCTGATCGCTTATGCGCTCTCGAGGACAACTCACAGATACATTGGGAACCGCCAGCATTTGAAAAGAAAAATGGACAGAGTGTCCATCAGTCAGTAGATTTCAAAACAATAAAAAATCTCAAAGAGGCAGTAATGACTTATGGGCCCCAAGCTCCTTTCACGTTGAGTATGCTGGAGTCCCTTAACACCTTTAGCTTAACCCCCTCAGACTGGAAAAGTCTATGTAAAGCAACATTAAGCGGGGGGCAATTCTTGGTTTGGCGATCGCAATTCCAAGAACTTTGTATAGAAACGGCTAAAAGAAACGCGGCTGCAGGGTTTGAAAACTATAATATAGACATGCTCACAGGAGAAGGGCAATTCGCAGACTTACAGGCTCAAACAGATTATGACCCAGATGTATATGCTCAGATAAATGCAGCTGCCTTAGAGGCATGGAAAACTGTACAAGGACCCGGGGATCTACAAGGTAGCTTGTCAAAAGTGATTCAAGGACCTAATGAGCCGTATGCCGACTTTGCTGATCGACTTTTGAGAACTGCAGGTAGTGTGTTTGCAGATGTTGACCAAGCTATGCCATTAGTTGTTCAATTAGCTTATGAAAATGCAAATAAATGGTGCCAAGCAGCCATCAGGCCATGGAGAACTAAAAAGGATCTTTCCGTATATATACAACTATGTAAAGATATAAATGACGCCTTTGTCACAGGAAATGTGATTGCAGCCTCAATGAGAGATGCTTCCTCTCGAAATTTCACAAAGGCTAAACGTAGACATTATAATCAATCAGGATATTCCAGGCAAAATTATCATAATCAATCAGGCAATTCTAGGCAAAATCCCAAAAGAGAAATAAGACCAAGCTCATACCGTGCCCCAGGCCGCTGCCCCAGGTGTAAAAAGGGAAATCATTGGGCCAATAAATGCCATTCAAAATTTGACATCCATGGAAATCCTTTGTTCAGGAATTCAAAAAACGGGGCACGGGGCCCAATACCCCGGGGCCCACAAATGTACGGGGCATTGCAAAAGGAGTATCCTCAAGCATCCACTCAGATGCTTCCCCGACACAATCCCTACTACCCATCCACTCCCTCGCCAGAGGAACAAGAGGAAATGCAGGATTAGACCTCTGTTCCACCGCCCGAATAGTGTTAACACCTGAAATGGGGGTTCAACTGATTCCCACAGGAGTCAGGGGACCTCTTCCCTCAGGGACTGTAGGACTTATTATCGGGCGTAGTCCTAAAAGCTTATTAGGTTTGCAAGTGACCCCAGGAGTAATAAAACTCAGACTACAAAGGGGAAATAAAAATAATGCTTAGCTCACCCCAAAGTATAACTTCTGTTAATCAAGGAGATAGAATTGCTCAGTTGCTTCTCCTTCCCAATTTACATAATTCATTTAAAATGAATATGCCTCAAGAAGGGAACAATAGAGGATTTTGTTCCACTGACTCAAGTCCCATGGCTTGCTGGGTTCGAGACTGTTCAAGGAGGCCTATGTGTAAAATAAGAATCCAAGGAATAGAAATGGAGGGATTAATAGATACCCTACTCAACGGACTTCCTAGTCCCGTAGCTATTCCAAAAAATTTCCATCTTATTACTCTTGATATAAAGGATTGCTTCTTTTCTATTCCCCTACATCCTCTGGATGCCCCCAGGTTTGCTTTTTCCATTCCTTCTATGAACAATAATGGCCCCTGATCAGAGATATCAATGGAAGGTTTTACCACAGGGAATGGCTAATAGCCCCACCATATGCCAAATATATGTGGACAAGGCTATCCAACCCATTAAAAATAAATATTCAAACCTCATGTGTCTACATTACATGGATGATATTTTATTGGCCCACCCTAATCAAAAAATCTTATTTAATATATTCAGTGATGTGGTAGAAAATTTAAAAAAATATGGATTATATATAGCAGAAGAAAAAGTTCAAACCAGATCTCCCATATTATATTTAGGATTTAAAATCATGGATACTTTTGTTAGACCCCAAAAAAATTTAATAAATAAAGAACATTTGACCACCCTCAATGATTTCCAAAAACTACTGGGAGACATTAATTGGCTTCGCCCTACACTAAATCTCACTACTGGCCAACTAAAACCTTTATTTGACATCCTTCATGGAGATCCTGATCCATCTTCACCACGAACATTGACTCCTGATGCTAGGAAAGCTTTAAAGTTAGTAGAAAAAGCCATCAAAGGAGCTCATTGTGATAGATTTGATTTAACTCAACCGCTGATGTTGATTATTATTTCTTCACAATATACACCCACAGGAGTATTTTGGCAACAAGGGCCTTTATTATATGGATACATTTGCCCGTCTCTCCTAAAAGTATAATTGAATCTTATACCTCCATGGTGGCTAAACTTATTCTTCAAACTTGAAGACTTCTACTAAAATATTTGGCATTCACCCTGCTACTATTATTACTCCCTATTCATCATCACAGATTGAATACTTATGCTTCAATGATAATGATTGGGCTATAGCTAAATGCTCTACTTCTGCAAATTCTGATAATCATCTTCCTAAGTCCCCTATATTATCTTTTTGTATTAATCATCCTATTATATTTCCACAGGTAATAAAAAATCAACCTATTCCTAAGGCATTTAATGTATTTACAGATGGGTCCTCAAATGGTACTGCTGCAGTAGCACTACAAAAGAAAATATGACTTACATAACAGCACACAAATCAGCTCAACTAGTGGAATTGGAAGCTGTGGTAAGAGCTCTGGAAAATTTTAGAGACCAGCCCATAAACATTTTTTCAGATAGCCACATATTGTACAAGCCGTCCCAAAATTAGAGTTAGCAGGACCAATAGCACCTCATACTCCAGCCTTTAAATTGTTTTATCAAATACAAAAACTTTTGTGTGGCAAGAAAAGAACCTCTATTTGTAGGCCATATTAGAGCACATACTAATTTGCCTGGTCCCCTCCATGAAGGTAATCAAAAGGCTGATGAACTTACAAAAACAGTATTTATACTTTCAGCGCTACAACAAGCTACTTTATTTCATTCCCAGTTTCATGTCAACAGCACCACCTTGCAACGTAGGTTTAAAATCACAAAGGAGCAAGCCAGAACAATTGTAAAAGATTGTAAATCTTGTATGACACATTTGCCCAATCCTCATTTCGGAGTTAACCCTAGAGGATTAATGCCCAATCATTTGTGGCAGATGGATGTTACTCATGAGCCAAGTTTTGGAAAATTGCGATTTATTCATGTGACCATAGATACTTGCTCAGGCATGATTTTTGCTTCCTTACATTCTGGAGAAAAAGTTAAAGATGTTACATCTCATTGTTTGCAAGCTTTTGCTGCATTGGGCATCCCCAAAATGCTTAAAACAGATAATTGCCCCGCATATACGTCCTCATCTTTCAAACAGTTTTGCGCAAAATTCAATATATCCCATAAAACAGGCATCCCATACAATCCTCAGGGTCAGGGCATTATTGAAAGAGCAAACCGAACACTGAAAATTATGTTATTAAAACAAAAAGAAGGAAATTGGAAAAGTCCTAAGGACAGATTGGCAGTTGCCCTGTTTACCTTAAATTTTTTAACTTTAGACTCTAATGGTTATTCTGCTGGAGACAGACATTGGAATCCACACCAACAACATAAACCTTTGGTTTACTGGAAGGATGTTCTTTCAGGTACATGGAAGGGTCCAGATCCAGTATTAATTTGGGGAAGAGGATCTGTTTGTGTTTTTCCAAAGACGAATCCTCTCCAATACAGATACCATCTAGATTAATAAAACAGGTACCACATCAAAATGATCAAGATGAAGTTATTGAAGTATCAAGATTATAATAAAAAAGGTACAAAATCAAGAGGACCAAGATCAAGGTACAGAATGATTCCCTCAAAAGAGTCCTTCAAAATATTTCACAACTTAAGTGTCATTCCTCCCGGCCGGGACAAGGAGATCTCTCTTTAGTGTGCACACAATTGTATTTTTTTTTTCCTTTTTATACATGTCTTTATGTCTGTACATTTGTCTACATTTCATGTTAATGTGACGTCACAAATATATGTTTGTATGTTTGTTCGTCTGTCCAGTGTGACGTCACAAAGAACAAAGCGCTTATGAAAAAGAAAATATATATATATATGGATCCAAATAACTTTAATTCATTTTAGGTTAAGAGTATTTAATTTAGGTAAATAATTTTATAAATGAAGGTACTTTCAATTTTGATTTATAGGTGTCCCTCGACTTCTCTTTAGCAAACAATATGACCATATAACCTGATATTTTGGTGTTTTTGACTTAAGATTGTTTATTTGTTTATTAACTTCATTTGTTTAATAGCTCATTAATTTCAATTATCTCAACAGGTAAAAGATTGCTCTGTATACAGAGACTCAAGGGTTCCAGTTAACAAATTATTTCTCTAAAGTGCCTTTACCTTTTCTTTAATCTATCTTTAATGCAGTAATTACCCTCAGTCTTTCTTTGTTTTGTTCTAAATATGATATTTTTTCCAACTTATATTTGTAGAAGCTCAACCAGCGATGTGTGTGAACAAAAATCAACTTTAATTTTCAGCTCAACCAGCGATGTATGTGAACAAAAATCAACTTTAATTTTCTAATCTAATTATTCTATTTTGTAGTTTGACAACTCGCCTCTTGACTCAGTGCTGCAATAGCACTGCCTTTCCTTTAATAATTGATGCTTGAGTTTCTAGGTAGCGGGCCCTGAAGATTTGCCGATGGCATTGTCTAAACATAAAAAAGACGTCTGCTGCTCAAACATCAAAAACAACCTCACCAACAGTGTGGCCTCTGCTTACATGCATGGGGCCTCCTAACATCAACATGTTATAACAAATGGACATTTTGATCTTTCATTGTTTGGGACTTTACCGGGACAATGCCTTGCGGGTATTTGTCTAGAGAATTCAGTGTGTTACTTGATGGAACTTAGGGCAGCTGATTTGTTTAAACAATTTGATATGCTATGCAATTTGGCTCATCACCAAAAGGCTTGTCGCCTTAAAGCCGCAACATCTCCTCACAATTGACGGCTGTTAGTCATCATATATAGTCGATCCTAAAGGGCTCCATTGGATGGCTGGTTAGCCAATGACGGGTAAGATCCCCAGAGGGGGACAACCTAAGACAGGCACAGTCGCACGGGACAGTCTCATGTGGCCGACATATCAACCTAAGACAGGTCAAGGGCACAGCCTTGATTATCCGATGACGGGTAAGAATGTTGGTTGCACATAGACGTCCTAGAGCATTACCTCTTTTAAAACAAAAAGGGGGAAATGCAGGAGCCCTGTTTGGGGATTGACTTGAATTGCGGTTGACTATGAGCCGTGGAGATTTGGGCTTTGTTGCCTCCCGTAGTCTCACGGGACTTGTTGCGGGATCTCGAGTGACTTGGCCGAAATTGCTGATCGGGTCAGCGCCATTTTAGTGGTGTGTTTGTCGTGTGTTAGTTGTTGTTAGAACCAGAGAGAAAAGTTATCAGAATAAAAAGCTGTTTGTCTCCAGTTCGCCTCTGAAGTTTTTTCCCGCGGCTCCATTGCTCCAAGCGCTTCAGGCGGCAACACACTGCATGCCAGGCTTTTGAAATGCTTGATCTCCTTTTAAACCCTGAGCCTCATCAAGGTAGGCGTCTTCCATAGGCAGGGTCTTGCGTGTAGGGAACAGACCCACTCCTAGTGTGTGCCGGGCTCAGCATCCTCCGGTCACAGAGCTGGTAAGTGGCAGAGCTGGCTGACACCTGGGCTTTTCCACCTTCAGATCCACGTCAGCTCCTCCCACGGCCACCCAGGGTCCTTCCATTTTCTCTGAGAGGTGTTGCTTACCCTGGGCTCAGGCAACACCCCAGAATAAGCCTTCGGGCAGCTCCCGGGCAGCCCCCAGCCTAGACTCCGCAGGAAAGAGTCAGGAACGGCTGACTCACAGCCGCAGACACGGCTCGGGGCAGCGTCTAGAAGCTCCCGTCTCCCACTTCCTCTGAAATAGATAAGGACAGCTCTCTCAGCCTGCGAGGCCCCAGGCAGACAGGCAGGAAGAGGAATGAACCTGGAATGAGAAAAACTCCCGTGAACTAGCACTGAGGGGTATGCTTTACCTACCCCACCAGAGCCAGCAGGGACCCCCACTCTGGATACTGCAGCCAAGAAAAGAGGGAGGAAGAGAGAGGCGACCCCAGGGAGAGGGCGCCACACGCCAGAGGGCTCATCAGATCCCCCGGTGCCCACTGCTGGACAGACATGTAAGACCGGATGTGTTCAGTTATTCCCGACAGTCTGATTTGTCTTATGAGCCCCAAATTTTCAGTAAAGTCGAATATACATAAATACATGGAAGGTCTAAGAGAAACATTAACTAACACTTTTAAGGATTCCTGATGTGCCAGGAACTGTTCTAGGAATCTCCATGAATCAACCCATCATGTGCTAAGAAATCATCTCGAAATGCCGTCAAGTGGACGCATTTTAATCCTCACAAGTGAATCAGGATCCCAGTTTTCCAACTGAGGCATAGCAAAGTGAGGTTGGAAGTCCCAGGTCCGGAGCTACGACGTGACAGGCCTAGGCAGCCGGAGTCCAGAGTCCTGGTTCCCCCCAGGGCTCCAGCCGGCCTCCCAGATGCTGGGCCTAGGAAGCAGGATGTCACAGAAATCCAGGGCGCTGAACGTCAGGTTCTCGAGGCACAGAGAGGTCAGCCTCAGGCTGAGCATGACCTTGAAGGTGTCCAGAAGACTCAGACATCTGGGGCTGGGGGCGCGGCTCAGCAGTAGAACGCGTGCCTGGCTTGGTGTGCTTGAGGCCCTGGGTTCAATCCCCAGCTCTGCAAATACACACATAAATACAGACAGACAGACAGAGCGCTCAGAAATCTGAAGACGAGAACTGGACTGGTCAGGGTGTGGGGTGCGTCTCAAGCCACTCTTACCCAGCTGTCTGGATGGAGCTGTTGCCTGGGTTACGGTTCTGATGGCCTGCACCACCTCCCTCCCTGGATCTCCCTGGGGTCAGTCTTGGTGCAGGCTGGGCGGGCATGCTCTGATCCCTGAGCTCACCCCCCTCCTCTCCAGCCCCCCTTGCCAGGACTGGTTCTATTATACACTTGTCCTGCCTGGCATGTGCTGGAAGATAGTTGCTTGTTTGTGAAACCAGGGATTGAACTCAGGGGCCCTCGACCCCTGGGCCACATCCCCAGCCCTTTCTTGGTATTTTATTAGAGACAGGGTCTCACTGAGTTGCTCAGTGCCTCGCCACGGCTGAGGCTGGCTTTGAACTCGCGATCCTCCTGCCTCAGCCTCCCAAGTGCTGGGATGACAGGCGTGCGCCACCACCACACCCGCTTGTGTGCTGGGAGTTAAAGAGACTCATCTCACCTCTGCCTTGCTGCCCCCAGGACAAATCCACCTAGAATGACAAATGCAGATGCACACGGAGGGCAGACTGTCAATGCAACATTGGTGTTACTCAACTGGAGGACAGGACTGGTATTTCCTGGCTTGTGGGTTCCGAGACTTCCCCTGGGCCTAGCCCAGAGTGGTCCAGCATGGGAGGATGGGAGTGGACTCTATCAGAACCTGTGTGGGGCTTCTGCACAGTGGAGATGCAGCTGGTGGAGCCGAGGAAGGGAGTCTTCAATTTTTAAATTTTTATTTAATTTATTTAAGATACAATGTATTAAAATGTAATGCTTTTTTTTTTTTTTTTTTTTTTTTTTGGTACCAGGGATTGAACTCAGGGGCACTCGACCACTGGGCCACAACCCCAGCCCTTTTTTGTATTTTATTAGAGACAGGGTCTCACTGCATTGCTAAGTGCCTCGCCATTGCTGAGGCTGGCTTTGAACTCGCGATCCTCCTGCCTCAGCCTCCCAAGTGCTGGGATTACAGGTGTGCGCCACGGCGCCCAGCTAAAATGTAATGTATTTTGATTTAAATACCTCCAAAAGGCTAGTGGCCACTAGAGTGGGCAGCACAAGCCCAGACCTTGGCGCATACCCCATGTAGAAGAGCCGGCATGGGAACTGCTGTCTCTGTGTCTGTTAGTTTCCTGTTACCACGACCTCAGTGGTCTAAGGGAACCTAGACTATCACCTTCCAGTCCTGGTGTCAAAAATCCAACACGAAGCCAGGCCCGGTGGTGCACACGTGTAATCCCAGCAGCTTGGGAGGCTGAGGCAGGAGGATCACAAGTTCAAAGCCAGCCTCAACAACAGTGTGAGGTGCTAAGCAACTCAGTAAGACCCTGTCTCTAAATAAAATACAAAATAGGGCTGGGGATGTGGCTCAGTGACCAAGTGCCCCTGAATTCAATCTCCAGTAGCCCTTAAAAAATAATAAAAATTAAAAAATGAATTCTGCTGGGCTAAAATCCTGGCATGGCAGGGCTGTGGTCCCCCAGGGGCTCGAGGAGGGAGGGCTCCTGCATTCCGTGGCTCACGGCCCTTCCTCCATCTCCAAAGCCATCAGCACTGCAGTCTCTCCTTGGTCTTCCCCACGCACCTTCCCTCTCTTAAGGACCCTGCGATTACATGGGTCCCCCCAAGATAATCCAGGAAAAGCTTCCCATCTCAAGACACTTAATCATGCCCTTTGATCATATAAAGTGACATATTCAGAAGTTACAGGGATTGGGACACGGACACCTTTTGGGGGAGGGATATCACTATTCTGCCTACCCACAGAGCCCTGTGCTGAGACAGCAAGAGATGGATTTTGAGATATGCCTCCAAAACCTCCCTCTGGACCCTGATCCCAAGGTGTTTACCCCATGGGGGTTGGAATTGGAGGACAATTCAGGGCCTGTGTCTGCTCAACCCCAAGGGGTACCATTTACTTTCTGTATTCAGATGGAACTCCAATGGAATTTTACAGTGCACAGCCTGAGCAGCTGTCCATGGAGGCTCTGGGAAAAAGCCTGTATCAGGCAGACAGGGCATCATGAAAGGAGAGAGAAGCATGAGCACACGTAGTCAGTTCCTTCTCCCAGTTGGATCCACTCATCCCTTGAGGGGATGATTCAGTGAGCTGAACACAGTGAATGCATTACTCCCAAATACCGTCACCTCCTGGAAGACGGAGTAAAGTTTCCTCGTGGAAACATTAAAATGGGGAAGACATTTCCCCTGAAGGACTGTGTGGGTGAGCTCACACCACTGCTAGCTGGCGGGGGGTAAAGATTCCTCCCCGCACCACCGCAGGTGTCCGAAGCAGCCGGAAGACTGATAAGATCAAAAGTCCCTTCCTGGATAAGATCCCCCTTACTGCCAGCCCACAAAAATGTCCTGTGGGTCTGGCTGTCGGGGACTGGGCCCGTCGGCATTCTATACATTCTCTCTGCCTTAGTCCACTTATAACTGGACCCATTTTCTTTGAACGAGAGGATGCGTGATGTTTGCCCCAGGTTTCCCTGCTATCTAGGACCCGTGACCACAGCGTCTCTGGCTCCACCCCCATCAGATTCCTCTCGAGGGGGCCTAGACTCCTCAGGGCCCAGGTGCACGCACCCAACTCCCCTCCCAGCCAGCAGGTGGCAGTGGCTCGCTCCCTCCTGCCCGGGGTGACCTCTCCTGCCCCTCCCTTGCCTGGGAGCCGCACATCCCACCCACTCCTCTGGTCCTGTGGGTGGATCGGCTCACAGCTCCGCTCTGCGTCCCAGCCCCTCTCGAAGCTACAGCGCCGCGCTGTCCTGAGGCACCAGGTCCCCAGGGAGGCTGCTTCTACACCTCCACAGCCTCCTTCTAAAGCTCCGCCTCAGGAAGTGAGGAGTGTCCGGCAGGCAGCAAGACACCAAGATGATACCTGTGGAACGTGAGGGCAAGAGGAAGGCCACTTTAATGGGTGGTCGTCATGTCTTCCCAAGGAATTTGAGCTAAGACCTGAAGGACAAGAAGAGGTGGTGGTGCAAAGGGGCTGGGGCAGGAGAAGGAAAAGGTCGTGCAAAGACCCAGAGGCCTGGGCAGGTTGGCTTTTGTCGGGGAAAGAGAAGAGAAACTGGTGTGATTGGAGTTAAGTGAGCCAGGACAACACTGTGGAGGGACAAAGAGGGAATGTAGGAAAGCAGAAATGTCCTGCCCACATTGCAAGACACTGAATGACTCCATCTCAGGGCTTCACGTGGGGTACCATTTACTGAGATGGGGCAGGGATAGAGGTCAAGAACAGGGAAAGCTCTGTCCAAGTTCACAGTCAGGACTGTTAGGAGCCTCGCCACTTGGAACCCTTGCCCAAGGAGAAAGTCATTCGCCCCCACCCACTGGCTGCCGGACCCCCAGAGGTATGCTAACTGACATTCTGACTGCAGAATATGACATGCACAGATGACCTCACAGATGAAATTCTCACCAGCTCCATCAACCCCACCCCATTGCCAAGTCCACGAACAAACTACATCAGAAGCGTTAAATCGGCTATGACTTCAGTTGCACGGTCCTGCGCGCACTTGAAAAGAAACAGCCTACCCCTCATTCGGGTGGTAAGGGAACACCTTCAGCTGTAGGAAGCACGTCCCCAAATCTCAGTGGCCAAATGCAATACACGTTTTCTTCTTGAGCATCTGAATCCAAGCAGGTGATCTGGTCAAGGGGCAGCTGGCCTCCAAGTAGGGACACAGACATTCCTGCATCTCCTGGCTCCATCATCTCAAGCACGTGGCTTCTTTTTTTCCCCTGGTTGTATGCAAAGTATATTCACACCATTCGTGACTTCATACGTGCACTTAGGGTAATGATATCCATCTCATACTATTTTTTTTTTCTTCACCCTTTTGTGCCCTCCCTTCCTCTCCCTCCCCATTGGCCATTCTACTGTTCCTCTAATCCTCCCATGCTCCCCGTCCCAACCCCACTGTGACTCGGCCTCCTTATATCAGAGAAAACATTTGGCATTTGGATTTTGAGGATTGGCTAACTTCACTTAGCATTATATTCTCCAACTTCATCCATTTATCTGCAAATGCCATGATTTTATTATCTTTTATTGCTAAGTAGTGTTCCATTGTGTGTATATACCACATTTTCTTTACCATTCATCTACTGAAAGGTATCTAGGTTAGTTGTACAGTTCAGCTATTGTGAATTGTGCTGCTATAAACATTGATGTGGCTGTGTCCCTGTACTAAGCTGTTTTTAGGTCTTTTGGGTATAGACCGAGGAGTGGGATAGCTGGGTCATAAGGTGGTTCCATTCCAAGTTTTCCAAGGAATCTCCATCCTGCTTTCCACATTGGCTGCACCATTTTGCAGTCCCACCAGCAATGTATAAGCGTGCCTTTTTCCCCACATCCTCTCCAACATTTATTGTTTGTGTTCTTAATAGCTGCTATTCTGACTGATGTGAGATGAAATCTTAGAGTGGTTTTGATTTGCATTTCTCTAATTGCCAGAGAGGTTGAGCATTTTTTCATGTATTTGTTGATGGATTGTATATCTTCTTCTGAGAAGTGTCTATTCAGTTCCTTGGCCCATTGATTGATTGGGTTATTTGGTTTTTTGGGTGTTAAGATTTTTGAGTTCTTTACATACTCTAGAGATTAGTGCTCTGTCTGATGTGCATGTGGTAAAAATTTGTTCCCAATGAGCAGGCTCTCTGTTCACCTAAGCACGTGGCTTCTAATGGCACCATATTGGAGAAGACCATGGAGCATGGAGCTTGGGAGGTGCCAATGGTTAGCACTTGATCCCGCGGCCGTGCAGGGCTGGAAGGAAGGCTGGGAAATGTAGTGGAGTTGTGCATCCAGAGGGTGAGGAGGACAAAGTCTCACAGGCTCTGTCCCCATGCTGTGGATCTCCCAATGTGGTCCTGGTCCACATCCCCAATCGCATCTGCTGCCCATCTGCCCCTCACTCCCAGCTTGCTGAGCCTCGGCCTTCTTCCTGCTTCTCAAACACCCAACCCCAAGCTCTCTGGGCTTCTTGCTGCCTTAGAACCTCCACCCTGGCCGCTCCTTTGCCTAGGAGGTCTTCCTCTGACCTCTCAGAGGCTGAATTCTTTTCATCGAAATGACCCCACCAGACCCCAGCCTCCCATCAGTTCCCGCCCCTTTCTTTGTCTGACTTTTTCCTTAAACCAGTTGGAATCCTCCAAAATTATAGTATCGACGTGCTCCTCTATCATCTCTCTTCCCTGCTAAAACGCAAACATCAGGAGCACAGGAACTTGGCTGGCCTTGTTCTCCGCACCACCGGCACACAGCAGGGACTCCACCAAGAGGTGCTGAGCAAGAGACAGACTATCCCAGGAATGTGTCTCCTCTCCAGGCTTCAGTTTGCCTGGGGACCTGGGGACTTCCGGGACACCTGGAGCAGGAGTCAGGGCATGAGATTTGCAACCAAGCAGCCTGCAGTGGAGCCTCACTTCCATGTGGCCTGGGCCGGAAGGTTAGCCAACGCCTCCGTCTCAGTCACCTTGACTGTAAACTGGATGGCACTGACCTTGGGTGCTGCGAAGTTAGGAACCCTGTCTCTTAAGATGCCTGAGACTTTGCAAGTGCTCAAAGGAATGACAGCTGCCTGCGACCACAACTGTAGAGAGGAATAAATGATTATTTTAAGTTACTTAGGAAGAAGGCCTACTCCGTGCCAGCCCCTGGGCTAGTGACTGTCCGGAGTGATCCTGGTGATCACGTTGCCGTCCTGAGAGAGAGATTACTATCATCCCCCCACGGTACAAGGGAGAGGGGTCGCCATGCTAGCAGATGAAAACACAGGCTGCCTACCTAACTCTGCACTTCAGACCAAGAAACAATGGATTTTTTCAGTCAAAGTCTATCCCATGCAGTATTTGGCACACAGTTGCACTATTTAAAAATGAAGCACAATGAAGAAACTGTTTTACATTGAACTACGTATGGCAGCTGGACACAGTAAACAAAGATGATGGCACCACCCCAGCCCTTGAGCGATGCCTACTGTGGCCTTTACTGAGAACCTTACAGTCAGTCTCTCTGGGAGGAAATTGAGCAACAAATACCAAAGACCTTAAACATATTCTTTTACCTGCAAATTCCAGTATGTATGTCATTCTGGTACATCAGCTAATCTTAAAAGTCCTTAACATTTATTATTATCAATTGAAAATACAAGTACTCTCCCCATTAAGACAAATAAAAAAGAGATCATATGGACCAAGATCCTCATCGTGGTGATTTAAACTGGTATGAATTGAATTGTACCCTTACTACCACCCCACCACCATCAGAAAAAAAAAAAAAAAAAAAAAAAAAAAAAAAAAAAAAAACTATGTTGGAAGCCTAAACCCCCAGTACATATAATGTGGTATTATGTGTAGATAAGGTCCTTTACAGAAATAATCAAGTTAAAATGTGGTCACCAGGGTGGGCTCTAATCTGAAATGACTATTTATTTTTGTTTATGCTTGCTGATACTTAATTGGAACTCTGACTACCATTTCAGGTTAAAGGAACCATGGTAAAGTAGAAAACTTTGCAGATACAGCTATAGAAACATATTCCTTTGGCTCTCCGACCTACTTTTTTTTTTAAATATTTATTTATTTGCTTTTAGTTGTACACAATGAGTTTATTTTTTACGTGGTGCTGAGGATCGAACCCGGGCCGTGCACGTGCTAGGCGAGCGCTCTACCACTGAGCCACATCCCCAGCCCTCTGACCTACTTTTAAACAAGAAAAGTTTGGAGTGGAGCTGCCCGGGTTCCCAGTGCTCATCCCACTCACTGCAACGTTGCCTTGTCTAACGTGTCTGTGGCTCAGTTTCCTCATCTCTAAATTGGGGATGATAATAATGACCCTCCTACCTTATAGGGTCATTATGAGGATTAAGTGCCTAGAACATTAACAGATACTAAGAGCATGCCTGCAGCACATAAAAGGCCCTCTATAAATATTAGCTATTACAATTAGTAATTAGTTGCCCCAAGTTTGTATGTACATATGCATGTATATTAATACTTAATAATATATAATATTATATCGTGTGTATATTTCCTTTATCCATAGTTTTGGATGATAGGGTTATGTGATTTTTATTTTTGTTTATACTGATTAACTATTCTATGAGAGACAAGTATTTACTTGTTGGGTGCATTTTTTAAGGATGTTTTTATTTTAGGGAGACCATCATATCTTCTGACACTCCTACAATGGTTGCAACAGCACTGATATACCAGGGATTGATTCCCAGCCAGGTAACAAATGAGCATGATCATCCCAGGGACCTGGGCTTAGGTTTTTGATGTCAGGGAAAGAGTGGGGGACATGCAAGTTTGCCACTGGTACGGTCTAGCTCTCCTTCCTGTTCTTGGTCTGGCTTTCACAGGGGGGAGGGATGTAGATTAAAAGAGAATCCACCCATGAACAAAGGGAAGGACTGACCCCTGTCACTTCACACGTGGTATGTTCCTACACCGGGAAGTTCTCAACCATTTATTTGCTTGTGTTCGTTCTATTTATGCTTTCAAGATTTTTTTTTTTTTTTTTTTCTTTTGCAGTGCTGGGAATTCAAGGAACATCGAAGTACAGTTGTTTCTTGGCATCTGTGGGGATTTGTTCTAGAATCCCTGAGGATACTAAAATTCATGAATTCCCAAGACCACTTACATAAAACATAAATACATAAAATGGCGTAGTATTTTCACATAGCCTACTCCCATCCTTCCACATAGTTTCATCTCTAAATTACTTATAAATACCTGAGACAATGTATCGTACTATACTGTATTGTTTAGAGAACAATGATAAGAAGTTAAAGTCTGGATGTGTTCAGTACAAAATGCAACTTTTTGAATAAATAGTTTTGATACACCACTGGTTGAATCCAAGAATCACAGACATGAAGAGCAAATAGTACACTACATCAAGTGCTGGGTTAAGGATTAAAAAAAAAAAAAAAAGATTCAGGTAGATTTTTTTGTTAACCTCCACATGTGAAGGATAGCGTGGCACCTGTCTGTGCCTGGCTTATTTCACTTAACATTATATCTTCCAGTTCCAACCATTCTGCTGCAGTGACAGGATTTCATTCCTCTTTATGGATGAATAATAGTATATTGTGTATATTAACTGCATTTCCTTCATCCATAGTCAACCTGAAGGCAGAATCATGATTTCTAGAGGTTGGGAACGGGGAGAGGGACACCAGATAAAGGGAGGCTAGATCTGGTCAGTGCGTGCTGAACACATTTGTGGAGGCATACACTGAGTTCATTAGTATGCACACTTCAAAAGTATCATCAAAAATGTGAGCCAGGCGTGGTGGCGCACACCTGTCATCCCAGCACTTGGGAGGCTGAGGCAGGAGGATCGCGAGCTCCAAGCCAGCCTCAGCAATGGCAAGGCACTTAGCAACTCAGTGAGACCCTGTCTCTAAATAAAATACAAAAAAGGGCTGGGGATATGGGCCAGTGATCGAGTGCCCCTGAGTTCAATCCCCGGTACCAAAAAAAAAAAAAAAAAGTTAAAAAGATGATGCAGAGGTAGCCCCTGCCCTCAAAAGTTCATGGTGCAATGCTGAGGTCACTGCCAGATGCCATGCCGCGAGTGGTGACGATACTGAGAGTTGAAGCAGGGACACACACTGGATATCACGGGCAGGTCTCTTCTCCAGCTCTCCTTCAGATCTGGCTGATTCTGAGCTGTGACCAAAAGACCTGGCAAAAACAACACGGGGAGGCAACGGCTATCTGGGACTCGTGGTTTCAGAGGTCTCAGTCCATAGAGGGCCGACTCCATCGCTCTGGGCCCGAGGTGAGGCAGACCCTCACGGTGGAAGGGCATGGAGAAGGAAAGCAGCTCAGGACGTGGCCATCGGGAAGCAGAAAGAGAGCCCCCCTCACCAGGGACGGAACAGAAACCTCCACGGCCGTCCCCAGTGACCCCCTCCTGCAGTCACACCCTACCTGCCCACAGTCACCACCCAGCTGATCCCTGTCACTGGCTAATTAGGTCGAGGCTCTCCTAACCCGATCCCTTCACCTCTGCACCTTCTTGCATGGTCTCACACATGAGCTTTGGGGGATTCCTCATATCCAACCTCCCCACCCCAGTCCAGGAGCAGGACCAAAGGTGGCCGTGACAGTTTGTCTTCTGATATTTATAATGGCCAGCAGAGGAGATGCAGTCAGGCATGGGAGAATAAAAAGCATTCCAGTTCAACAAAATGCACACATTTCCTTTTTTGTGACACAGAGGTACTCACAACAGGCTAATAACAAACAGTTAATTTTAAAAAAACATTGTAAAGCTGCTTGCAAATTTGATAAAAGGAACCTAAAGAATGTCAGACAACATTGAGCAATCCGTAAATGTTCAGTAACAAGCGTAATAACTGGATGGCAGTCTATCAGCTCACCCAGACTCGCAGCCCCCGGCCGAGGAAACGCCACTGCTTCATGTCTTGTCTCCCATGAGCCCTGCCTTTCTCCCAGAGGCTGAGCCTCTCTCTAAAAGTCCAACTTGTGGGTTGTTTTTTTACAACCCTCCCTGCTTGTTATCTACAAAACCCCTGTGAGAGAGACACGGGGAACAGCTCTGAAACCCAGGTAAGCCAGAAAAGAAAATTATTTCTGAACCCGAGAAGGAAGAGACTATAAAGTCCTTGTCACCACCATTATTACCACCATCACCATCACCATTGTCTCCTCCCAGAAATTTTATTGAGCACCTACTGTGGGCCAAACACCGGGAACACAGATGGGGTTTCTGCCCACATGGTACTTCATCCTTTGTATCAACTTTATGGGTTCAGATGGTTTCCGATGGTTTCAGATCATGATAGGTGCTACACAAGAGATGACAGGGTGGGGTCTTATCCAGAGGAATCTGGGTGAAGTCAGATGAGAAAAGAGATAAAGGAAGCACCCCTACAGGTGAGAGCCAAGCGATAAGGAGGAGCCACCAGAGAAGATGTGTGAGGAAGGTTCTCCAGACACAGAACAGCTCATGCAAAGGGTCTGAGGTGGGAATGGGCTTGGCATGTTGGAGGGGCTGAAAGAGGTTCCATGTGCTTGCACTGTGTGTGATTAGCTACAGGGAGAGGATGAGAGATGCAGAAGGAGGGGCAGGTGGGGCTGGATCACAGGCTGTGGACAGTGTCCAGCAATCTGATTTTGTGCATGACCATTATTTATTGAGCACCTATTATGCTCCAGATATTTTAAAGCACTCTCTTTAAGACTTCTTGGTAACCATACAAGGTTGATACAATGACCATCATTTTTATAGGTGAGAGCAGTATGACGGAGAGGTTATAGGATATTTTGTACCCCACAAAAAATGGCAGGCTACAGAATAGCCAAAGTAATCCTTAGCAAGCAAAGTGAAGCAGGAGGCATCACAATACCAGATCTTAAACTATACTACTGAGCTAGGACCTAGGAATTAGACTAGAGACCCTGTGCCCAAGAGAAGAAAATGTAGGCCAAACTCCCTGTCATGTCAACTCAGGAATCAGCTTCCTCAACAAGACTCCTAAGGCACAAGAAGTAAAATCAAGAACCAATATGTGGGATGGTATCAAACTGATGAGTTTCTTCACAGCAAAGGAAACATTCAAGAACGTGAAGAAAGCCTACAGAATGGGAGAAAATCTTTGCCACCTGCACCTCAGATAGAGCACTAATCTCCAGGATATATAAAGAACCCAAAAAAACTTAACACCAAAAAAAACCAAATAACCCAATCAATAAATGGGCAAAGGAATGAAACAAGCACTTCACAGAAGAAGAAATACGAATGATCAACAAATATATGAAAAAATGTTCAACGTCTCTAGCAATTAGAGAAATGCAAATTAAAACTATACTGAGATTCCATCTCACTCCAGTCAGAATGGCTACTGTCAGGAATACAAGTAACAATAAATACTGGGGAGGATGTAGGGGGAAAGCTGCACTTATACCTTCTTAGTGGGATTGCAAATTGATGCAACCACTCAGGAAAGTAGTATGGAGATTCCTCAGAAAGCTTAGAATGGAACCTCCATTTAACCAAGTCATCCCACTCCTTGGCATATACCCAAAGGACTTAAAAGCAGCATACTATAGTGACACAGCCATATCAATGTTTGTAGCAACTCAATGCACAATAGCTTAACTGTGGAACCAATATAGGTGCCCTTCAACAGATGAATTGATAAAGAAACTGTGGTATACAGTAGAATATTACTCAGCTGTAAAGAAGAATGAAATTATGGCATTTACTGATAAATGAATGAACTGGAGACTATTATGGTGAGTTCATAAGCCAATCTCAAAAACTCAAAGGCCGAATGTTCTCTCTGATAATGTGAATGCTAACACAATAAAAGGAGGTGGGGAGGGAAGAATAGAAGCTCTTTGGATTAGACAAAGGAGAATGAAGGGAAGGAAGGGGAAATGGGAATAGGAAAGACAGTAGAATCAAGCGGACATAACTTTCTTATGTTCACGTAAGAATACACAACCAGTGTAACAGCACATCATGTACAACCACAAGAATGGGAAGTCATAATCCATGTATGTATAATATATCAAAAAACACTCTACTGTCATGCATATCTGAAAAGAACAAATTTTAAAAAGAAAATGGTAGGCCGGAATCCACACCCACGTTTTTTTGGCCTCCAAACCCCTGCACCTGACCATTGTACCTTGCTTGGTGAAGCGTAGGGTTTCAGTGGTTACGGTGTCTCTGTGCTCCTTGCCCCCCTTCACAGACCTAACTGCCTGTCCTACTTAGCAGGAGTGGGAAGGGGCCCTGGATCCGAATCTTGGCAGCCACTTTACTAGCTGTGACGTGGGGAAGTGGCTAATTTTTTGGCCGTTTCCTCATCTGAGAAATGCGCGAGGTGTCTGCTCTCCCGCGCCCAGGCCACGCCCTTCTTGATCTTCCTTGAGGAGCCACCAGCGCTTTCCCCATTCTCAGGCTCTGGGGTGAAGCAGGCCTCACCCCAAGTCCAAGATGGGTGTGTGTCACCGATGGGTGAAGTCTGAGCATCAAACTCCTACAGCCACCCGTGGGTCATTCAGAAATGGACAAGCGAGACCATCTTTCCTGATTTTATTGAAACCCTCAGGAAGAGGGAAACTCTTCTGTTCAGTTTGCAAAGTCAATAAATCATAAAACTGAAGCTGCTGGAAGAAAAGTCACCACAGTAGGCAGCCTGACGGAGAGCGGACACGAGGGATGGAGATGACCAGACGGGGACTTGACATTGGCGGAATCCCTGGACCCCGTCATACCTAAAGCCCTAGATATTTTCAGATACAAATCAATTACTTTTATTTTGCTAAAGCCAGTGTAAGACAGAACTTGTAATCAAAAGAACTAACTGAGCATTTAATTTAATAGTATATTCTAAGGACTTAAAGTCATGCCTGGCCCACAGTCGCCACTTGATAGCTGAAGGCCAGAGGCATGTCTGGGATTCAAACAGACAGTCTGACTTCGCAGTCCATTCTTCTAACCATAAGGCATGCTAAGGTTTTGCCTGAGATTCCACTAACTGAGTGATGAATTTATTAGATAATAATCATAGGTGATAGCCAAGGAATTCCTGAAATACAAGTCTGTGTGTGTGTGTGTGCACATACATAATCAGCCCTCCATATCTGTAGGGTTCTGCATCTATGGATTCAAACAACCACAGATCAAGAATATTCAAAAAAATCATATCTGTACTGATAATGTGTAGGCCTTTTTACTTGTCATTATTTCCAAAATAATATAGTATAGCAACTAATTACGTTGCATTAGGTATTCTAAGTAATCTAGCAATAATTTGATGTATATTGGAGAGAATATATAGGTTAAGTGCAAATGCTATTCCACTTTGTGAGATGAGCACAGATTTTGGTGTTCTCAAGGGATCTGGTAACCAGTACAACTGTATGCACATAGAAATCAGAGATATAGGGCCCTAAACGGTCTTAAATATTGTTAAGGTCCTGGAAGCTAAGTATCCCAACACTGCTTACCAGGTACTATTTGGAAACTCTGATTGAAAGTCAGGGCCATCATAAGAATTTCTAAAATATCATTTTATTACATGATCAAAATTATGGATGTATTGAAGTCATCAGTAGCAGGAAAAGAAAATTGATTATTATTTAACAAATTGTTCAGAACAAAATGTCTCAAAACACATCTAGAAAAGGTTTTAAAAAAGAAGGCCCCAAGAACTGAAAAGTGTGAGACATTCTTCAGTTCCATCTCATTGTTTCCAATGGAGGCAGGAAATTATGGGAGCCAAGTTGGACAAAATTATTAAAGGAAAAACTTGATTTTCCCAAATTCTCATCAGAAATTCATACTCCTGAGGAAGATGTGCCCATACTAATGCATTGCCTTTTTTTCTAATTATATGTGGACTGAACTTTCCAAAGAACAATTTAACAAGGCAGATTTTTGGCCAGCGTTTCTTGATACGAAATGTTCCCAACAAGCCTCTTAAAATAAGCCTGTGGCCAGAAGAGGAACATGGAGAAAGCCAAAGAGAAAAACCACCAGTCTCCATCCTGCTCAGACTTGGCCAAGAGTGAGAGGAAAGGCAGGAGGGACCGGCTGTCACAACCCATCCACCTGACACATGTGTTTGCAAATGGAAAACATGCAAATCTTTGCTTATTACCGACTTCCCCCAGCCCACACCTCAAGACCACTAACCTCCCCCCGTATCTCCCACGCCCATCCTGCCCTACAGTGAGCACACCATAAACTCATGTTGTGTTCATCCATTTTTATAGGATAAGACTCTGGTCAACCCATGGACCCCCAGGTAGGATACCTGAAGGACCAGCATTCAAACCTCAGCTCCCAGGGCTAACTTTGTGACCCCATCAAGTCTTCACTGTAGAGTACGTCAATTCAAAGCAAAAACTCCTACAACCATGTTGGTAGAAAGAGACATGATTACAGACATTTTCCAAAAATTCCGTCACCCCCGAGTGAAATTAAAGGTGTATATGTCCTCCTCCTATGTAGCCCAGGGATACTGTCTCTCCCCATGGACTGTGGTAATGGTTTATGATAATGGGAGATGCAAAGAGAAATAGCAAAGTTAAACAGGCTGAGTGCAGTCTGCGGGATGCACACTGCAAAAATAAGCACCAAACTCTACCAATGCAGACAGATTCCAAAGGGGTGGAACTGACGTGCAAAACAAGCAAGCAGCCCAGACACCCGTGAAAAGATGCACCACCTCACTCACAGTAAGAGGAATATGCAAATTAAATCCACACTGAGATACTCTTCTCACCTACTGGGTCACTCAACTTCACTCCGTGGCAGGACTGTGGGTACACGGGCATCTCATACGTTGCCAGGAATGTAGATGCCACAACCCCTAAAGAGAGGGTGTTGAAGACACTTCACAAAGTGATGTCACATTTGTCCTTTGACCCTGCAAGTCCATTCCTGAGAATCCACCCTGAAAATATACCTCCAAAAACACAACGTGAGACCAGGGTCGGGTTTTATAATAGATGCTCATTAAACATTTACTGAATAGACACATATCAGTTATGATTGCATTTGCTACTAACATGCCACACTTATTTCTTTCATGAACAAAAGATGTCTAGAAGCAGGCAGACCAGGGGAAAAAGGCTGGATCCCTGGTAACTAGGGATATAGGCATCTAGCTTTCTGCTCTGCTCACCTGTCCTTTGGACTCTATCCTCACCATCATCTTGTGGTCAAGATAGCTGCCAGTCATTTTATCTACATTACAGGCCCGAGAAAGCAGGAAATATGAGAAACAAAAGGAAAAGAATACTTGGTCCCCTCTCTTCTAAAGATAGGTTCCACAAACACCAAAGGACACTTGTGTTTACATTTCATTTGATATAAATTAGTTACTTGGTGACATCTAGTAATGAGGGCAGCAAGGGAACTCAACTCTGGGAGCATAGCAGAATGGTGTACCCAGCTCAAAGGTGGGATTTATCACTAGGAGGGAGGGAGGGAGAGAGGGGGGAAGGAGGGAGGGAAGGAGAGAGGGGGTAAGGAGGGAGAGGGAGAGGGGGAGAGAGAGAGAGAGAGAGAGAGAGAGAAATATGCCTGGGCAGCAGATAGGCTACCATAGGAGAACACTGGTCTTTGGGGGCACCAGCTATGTGCCAGGTGTTTATCAGACTCTTTACATGAATTGTCTCATGGGCATATTTCATGGGACACACTGATACTAAAATAATTATTTGTCATTTATCTCAAATTCAAATTTAATTGGAGATCCTGAATTTTGTTATTCTGCAAAATCTGTCCATCTTAAACCCATGTGATGTGACCAAGGCCCAATGTCAAGCAGGAGACTAGGAGTCTTAACTGGTACAGCGAATGAGACAGGTTTAGAGTCTAACTGCCAGGGTGCAGATGCCCATTGAGTGCATGAACTTGAGCGAGTGCTTAGCCTCTTTCTACACATCCATTTCTCCCATTGGATGGTAATAGTCTCTCATCTCTCAAGTCCAGAAGAATCGTGTTAGCACAATACCTAGGATCGGGGGCATCTAAAGTGGTACAGGAGCCGGGCACCGGGGTGCTCGCCTGACGTCCCAGCACTTGGGAGGCTGAGGCAGGAGGATCGCGAGTTCCAAGCCAGCCTCAGCAATGGTGAGGCATTTAGCAACTCAGTGAGACCCTGTCTTTAATAAAATACAAAAAAAGGGCTGGGGATGTGGCCCAGTGGTCAAGTGCCTGGTACAAAAAAAAAAAAAAAAAAAAAAAAAAAAGGTACAGGAAGTGAATTTTGGACAAAGGACCCTGTGCTTTACCTTGTGGTCCCTCCTGACACCCCAACAGGCTGTGGCCCAGATAACATGAGTTATCATGAATCCTCTGTATTTCAGTCATCACTAATCCTAATGACGATGATTACTCATAATAGCAGTCATAATCATCTATCCCACCATACTTTACAATGTATGAAAACAATCACCCTCACATTATCTCTGCTCTCCATATATCAACTGTAAAATATCTGAAATAGTCACACTGAGGCCGCCTCAGAGGCCAATGTGCACATTGAACAAGACCCTGTGTGTCAGATGCCCAGCACATAGTAGGTATTCCACAACCCATTTGTTTAATTCCTAGACTCTGCTTCACAGCCCTAAGTGTGTGCAATAAATATCAAATATTTTCCTCTTGAACACTTGCTTTCTGTATTTGAATACCGAATGTCTGTGTTAAATGGACATGCTGCATATTTATCATAAATAATGCCTGAACGAACCAAGGGTCCTTAGCATTACTAAGTCACACTCACAGGTGGGTTTACTGAGGGTCATCCCAAGGCAGTTTTGAGTTGGGATTTTTCTGCTCTGGGGTCTGGGCCTGGCTACGTCCTCTGAGCCCGGCCTTCAGGCTAGTCTGGCTCGGAGCAGGAAGACATGGGGCAGGAGAAGGGAGCTGCACCCGGGTGCTAGGGGAGGCGGGAGAATCTGGAGCACCAGGTGGCTCCCCACCCACCTCCAGTCACGGCCGGCTGTGATTCAAGTCCAGCACGTGCAGGCAGGGGCCTGGGTGAGCGGGACCCCACCATTTTCCTTTGCAATGCTTGGTGGAGAAGGGCAGCTGTTCGGGGAGCAGGGGCAGGATGCCGAGAGGGGGTGAGGCTTCCCAACAGCAGCCTCGTGAGCAGGCCCTCAACATCCCTTGTTGTTGAGGATGACCATGTCTCACGTCGTGTCGTCACAAAAGTGACAACTCAGAACAGACGCTGGAAGGCACGCTGCACCAAAAAATAAAGGATTAAGGTGTCGCTGGGCCCAGGCCTCACGAGTAACTAGATCAGAGCTGTACCTGGCCACTGCCCCCCTTCAATCCATCTCCCCAGAGTCCTCTGAGCCAGAGACCAGATGAGATCCAGCTGCCTCTTCTTTCCTAGGAAGGATTTAACCTTGAACTTTCACCCAGCTGAAGCCACTGCAAGGACAGACTACGGGATGCACTCAAGACTCAAGACAACCCTGGTTCGAGTTTAAGTTCTGCTCTGGAGAAACTCAGGACCTCGGGAAAGTAGCTTCATCTCCCTGGAGCCTCAGCATCCTCACCTGTGAAATGAGGCTGACGGTGGCCCCTCTTGGGATTGTTCTGTGGATTAAATGAGATGGTGGGGGATGATGTGTCATTTGTGCAGAGCTATTTGGTGGCCACCTGGCATTGGAACCTGCTGATAAGAAGGGAGACATGTACCTGCTCAGGATTTCAAGTCTCAAAGTCGTGGGCCACCGAAGCAGGCGGTTTTAGTCAGTTTTTTAACCCAACCAACACAATTGTAGAAGAAGAAAAATTTATATGGAAGGCTCACGGTTTCAGAGGTCTCAATCCATAAACAACAGGCTCCATGGCTCAGAGCTCAAGGTGAGGTAGACCGTCATGGCGGAAGAGTGTGGCAGAGGGAAGCTCACGTGGCGATCAGGAAGCAGAGAGAGAAAGAGAGAGACTCTATTGGCCACATATAAATATATACCCCAAGCCACGCCCCCAATGCCCACCTCCTCCAGCCACACCCACCTGCCTCTGGTTACCACTCAGCTAATCCCTATCAGGGCATTAATTCACTGATTGGGTCAAGACTCTCACAACCCAATCATTTCTCCTCTGAACCTTCTCACACGTGAGATGTTGGGGGACACCTGACATCCTAATCATAACACAGGGACAAGGAGAATTTGTTCTGGCAATCCTGACCAGGACCATCCTATTTTCTAGGGCAGCAGGTCCCCCGTAGTGTCAGGTGGCCAGACCTGGCTGTAGCAGCCTCTGCCTGTGCTGTGTCGTGGCCGCTGTGGTCCAATTCCAGCCACGTTGTAGCCACCTTGTATCCTTCATGTTCCCAACTGTTTCCCAAGCCTTGTTTTCCAGGCTCCCTGGAGATTCTGGGATCTCCCCCATGTTCTTTCATAAACTTCTTTTCTACTTAAATCAGACAAAGTTCCTTTCTGTGGTGTGCACCTAGAGCCCTGTCTGGCCACGCCATCAAAAGTACTTTTCACATTGTCTGGGCAGCAGCAGGTGGATGGTGCGTGCAGTGCCCCCCTGTATTCATTTTCTATTTGTACTCATTTGCATTAGAACTGCTACAAATTTAGGGGCTTAAAAATAACACCCATTTGTTATCTCACTGTTCTGTAGTTCAGCAGTCTGGTCTAACAAAACTGAATTCTCTGCTCAGAGTCTCACAAGGCCAAAGTCAAGGCTGCATTCGCTGTTGCAGGCTCTGGGCAGAACCTACTTTCAAGTTCACGGGTGTCCTTGACAGAATTCAGTTCCCTGAAGCTGTAGGACTGATGTTCCCATTTCCCTGACTTGTGGTCCCTGCTAGCTTCAAGCCATGAATGGAACATCGAATCCTCATACTTCAGATCTCTCTGACTTTCTCTTCTGCCTTCTTCTTCTGCATTTAAGGGCTCATGTGATTACACGGGGCCCAGCCAAGTAATCCAGGATAATCTCTCCATCTTAGAGTCAACTGATACTAACCTAAATTACATCTGCAAAGTCCCTTTAGCCACGGAAATAACATTCAGATCCCCAGGGATTAGGCCTGGAAACTCGTGGGAGCTATAAATCTGCCCGCCAGTCCTCTCCTTCCCAGAAGTGCCCCAAATGCTTCCATTTTCTCTCCTTGCTACGACTGTTGGTGTTGACTAGAAAATGACTCAAAGTGAGGTCTGACCCAGGGGTGCCGGGAACACATTCAGGGACTCGGCTGGGAAAATCTTGGAGGATCTCAGAGAGAGAAGAGGAAGCCAAGGACAGGTGGAGAGGGGTCGGGGAGCCAGCTGGAGACGGGGCGGGGGACATGAGGCTGGCTCTTCCCAGCTGTCCCTCCAGGCATCTGTGCCAGTAAGCAAAATGGAAAAACCAACCAGGAGAGGAGAGGAAACAGGTTTGCTGCGTGGGGAGAAAATGATTTCGATTTGAACACAACGAACTTGAGAACCTGGGAGTGAAGATGCACCCAGGCCCAGCAAGGGGGCAGAGGAAACCTGAGGAAACGAAAACTGGAATGAAAACTCGAAGCAGCAGTAAAGGACAGAGGAGGAGGAAGTGTGGCAGGAAGAACAGGTGTCCCAGACACACAGCACATGGGAGTGGGAGTCCAGTGGGCTCCCCTGGCTGCACCTGAGCCCAACACGTGGCTTCCAGTCCCCACCTGCTGCCAAATCCTCAGTGCCAGCTGCCGCCTCCAGAGCACAGGACTGAGCCCCCCTGCGAGGCTGCAGCCCAGCACAGGCTGCTCTCCTAAGTTTGCAAAGATAAAGGCTGCTCAGGGGTGTTGGGAAACTCCAGATGGCACTCCGGGCTTCCTGCCCACACGCCTGATGCTCCTCAGGCCCAAGAAGGCCACTGCCATCTGAATTCTCCTCCATTCCCGCCTGCCATCTTGGAACGTGCCCACCACAGCTCTTCCTTATCTCCCTCTCACCCCTTCCACTCCTTCTTTGGTTTTCCTGCTCAGAAATACATTGAAAAGATGATGGGCATCGGAATCTGAAACACCTAGGCTAGTTTCATAACCAGCTGTGTGGCCTTGAGCAGATCACTTGACCTCTCTGAAGCTCAGATTATTCCCATATGGAATGGAATCAGGAATAACTATCACAGGCCTGCTGTGGGTAAAATCCCTAGCGCAGGGCCTGGCCCAAAGTAAGAAGCCCCATCAGGGTGTGTCTCCAACTTGCAGCTGGACACACAGGTCTGTGGATCTCTTTCCAGAAACAAACAAGCTCAGCCAAAGTCCCCGGGGCCGGAGCTTTATAAAGTCAGAGGGATGTCATCTGACTTTGCCACTTAATGACATAATGTTAGGTTCATTATCGCCGTGCCCTCTCAGAGACCTGTTTTCCTCGTCCATAAAACAGGAATACATGTTGTATATTCCTTATCTGCAATGCTTGGGACAAGACATGTTTTGAATTTCAGATTTTTTTTTTGGAATATTTGCAGATATATAATGAGATA
Source organism: Tamias sibiricus (assembly GCA_025594165.1). Taxonomy (NCBI): domain Eukaryota; kingdom Metazoa; phylum Chordata; class Mammalia; order Rodentia; family Sciuridae; genus Tamias; species Tamias sibiricus. The sequence goes on from CM046661.1 coordinate 161,354,140, forward strand.
TCTTGGGGATGAGACCCAAGTGCAAACACAGAATTCATTAATGTTTCATAAACAGCTGAAGGTAATTTTATACATCATTTTTTAGTGGTACCTATGTTCTAACTGACCCATGAGTCAGATGTGGAATTTTCCTCTTGTAGCATCAAGGTGCTCAAAAAGCTCTGGATCCCGGAGCGTGTGGACTTGTGGACCTGAGACTTCTGCTGTGCGTCCCCCCTGGCTCCTCTGGCACAGCTCTCACCCTTGCTCTTGCTATGGGGCTTGGAGGCGACCCGTGTCAACTACATCCACAGATCACCCCCCACCCCACACTCTTCTGGAAGCTCAGCTGGTGGGGGACACTGGCAGAGCAGAGGGAGGGAAGCCGGAGACCCAGGGAGTCATTTCCTAGGTTCCCTGCCTCCCTGCAGCGTGGCCTCTGGCTGGCTGCTTCCACTGGGGACAGCTCCCGTGGATACCACTGTCTTCTAGAGTCCAGTGGCTGCTCCTTCCTCACAGCTTTGTCGCTGTCCCTGGGTACTGAAGATCCCTGCAGCTGCCCTGCTCCCTGCCCACACCTTCCTGAGGGTCCTAATGGTCCTTATTAAAACCTTCTCCCATTATCCTACTTCATGCCAGGATCCAGGCAAAAGCTGGTAAGGAATGAATGAAAAAAAAAAAAAAAAGACAGGCCAAGAGCTTAGGAATGTTCTGGCATTGAGTGGATGCTACATGAGTACTGCTTCTTAGGATATTTCATGGGATGGTCATGAAGATGACAGGAAATCATCTGTGTGAGTGCTTTGCACCTTGTCAGACCCAGACTAAAACCTCGGTGAATGAGGTAGTAGAAGAGGGCTTGTTCCACCTGCTCCGACCAAGACTGGCAGGATGGAAGGTTGGTGTGAGACACAGTTCCTTCCGTCTTTAGCTGCCCCCATGGGACACAGCGATTATCTGTCTGGTGAGACCAGGAAGGGCGCCCAGAGCCAGCTCACCCAAGGCCATCTCGGCTACTCTCTAGTTCATCCCCGTCTGCAGGAAGTCTGGCTTCTTCCTGGGGCCCAGGTGCAGCGCCTTGTGTGGGGAGCATACGATTGCCCATCTTCTCTGCCTGTGACTGCGAGACAAGTTCACCGGAAGGGAGGAGCACAAAGGCTGTTGCGCCGGAGTCCAAGCCACACTCTCTCATTTTGCTTTATTGGCAATTGAGTGAATAACAAGGCTGACACCTGGATTGGCCACTCCACAGAGTCAGACGGGAGCAAAGTGAGATTGTTACCAGTCTCAAATTAGAAGTTTGTTGCTGCCTGAAGCGATGGCCGCTTCGAGCAACGACGCCACGGGAATAAGTTCAGAGGCGGACTGGAAACAAACAGGCTCTTTATTCTACCAGCTTCTCTCTCCATCTCCAACAACACCCCGACAGGCCGTCCATGCTCCTCCAACAACCACAAAATAGCCCCGACGACAACCCACAATCCTTTGGGCCAAGTCTCACGAGATCATGTAAATGGCTCCGACCTGATCCACAATGTCCCGGGCCAAGTCTCACGAGACCATGGAAGGTGGTAATGCTTATGGCTCACAGCTAACCGCAATCTTAGCGATCTCCTTAATTAGGGCTCCTGCAGAAGTTTATTTTGAATCCTTTCATTATTATTATTATTATTATTATTATTATTATTATTATTATAATACTAAAAGGTAACTTTCAAACAAAAGAGAAGCAGCCTCAGTTGCTTTGTGTCCCATGAGCCTTCTTGGTAAAGCCTGTCCGGTCTGTTCCACTCCATCGTTCTTGAACTTGAAGCCCGGTGAGGCCGTAGGTCCCAAGCTGTCCTTCTCTGATATGGTCAACACTGTAGATATTTGTCATCCTTCCTACGTCTGAAGAAGTCCCCATCCTGTGACACATACAGCAAGGTAGAGGTTACTATAGAAACAAGATATTCCCTGCCCTTGCCTCTGGGGTTCAGGCATGTTACCCCCGGTCTCCTCCGTTTAGCCACCCCCAGGTCTCTGGGACCTCGGTGCAGATCCCACAGGAAGTCCATTCTGGAAAGACAGTGGTTATGCCTCCAGTGTTCAGAGGCAGCCATGGCAACTGTTGCGTTATTATTGTCCTATGCTCAAAATCACCCTGTCACATGTGGGCAATGAATGGGACAATGCCTAAGACCACTTGGGCTGCCAGTGAGGTCTCCCCATACTCAGTTCTACAACTGGATTTTGTTTCCGCCCATGTAGTCTCTACGTCGGGCCTTCCTAAAAGTCCTGTGTTTACTAAATAGCCTTCTATAATGTCTATCTCTGCTTGAAAGAATCTGAATTTGCCTCCAGTGTTTGAAGCTACAATCTCGGTTTCAGACAGCCGTGGCAAGCATGTCCCCCTGGGACCACAAACAATGTGAAGGCAGAGGCCAAATTTGTTTTGATCACCACCAGAAGTTTCCTTGTCTTTTCATCCCACATTATACTTGGAAGCTCTATCAATCGAGAATCTGTCAGGCACAATAACAGAAACCCAAATCAAGCAAATTAAGTCCCCCAAAGGGGTAGCTTTCAGCAGGACAAAGCCTTGGATCTGTTTGCTGTAAGGACTGCTGGACTCAGAGACTCCACAATGCTACAGTACACACAGCACTTACTTTCATAGTCCTCTCAGTCCTCTCTCTGTCTCTCTCTCTCTCTGTCACACACACACACACACACCCACACACACACACACACACCAGAGGGAAGAAGGTTTCCAATGGTCTCTGGGGCTGTAACACAGGAAGATGACCACAAGCACTAATCCCAGCATTACCCCATGGGAAAGATTGAAGGTCTCCTGTTACATCAAGAGGAAAAGAGAGACCATTAACTGAGGCGTAAACTTCCTAGCTGTGAAGACCAGGATTAGTGGGCCCTGAAACCCCAGTGGTCTCCCACAGACCTTCAGGCGCAGGAAGCCTTTGGTAAATAACCGATTATACTGACATGAATGAAGTGGAGACGGAGCGGCCTGGGCTGAGGTGGTAGAGGCTGACACAGAGAGAAAAGATGGCTTCTGACGGCCCTTCATATCTCACCCTCATCCCAATACTGAAATGGAACCGTCACAAGGAGCCAAGGAGCCTATTCAAAAAAAAAAAAAAAAAATCTCAGACATTCCTGCCATTTCAGCTTTATTGAATTACTGTGTAGTGCAGCCGTGGAAACAGAAATCATGGAGAGACAGGAAATGCATTAATTTCATTTACCCACCTACTTCCACCACTTTTCTCCTAAGAACAGCCTTAAAACCTCCCCCTGCAAGCACAGTCTACCTTAAGTCCTAGCAGCAGTCAACCCAACGATCCTCCGCCCTTGACTTCCTGCTTCTCCAAAAATCCCTTCCTTTAAAGCTGAGTTGCCCAGCTGTTGTGCAGAGTTTTCAGCAAACATCTCTGCGTCCTTTTGTTTGTCATTTCTGCATCTTCCAGGCAGTAGCTGGCCCGACTTGCTTTTTTACTTCTATTCCAATCGACCAACCACAAAAGGGAAGAAATTATTCCCAAAGTTGGCACCAAACATCTGGATGACGTGCCAAGAGTAAAAATGACCCTGGCCCCCAAACCTGGTGCTTTGCAGAGAGGTTGCATGGGGCAAGACGCTTAAAGGATGGGAGCAGTAACGAGGACAGAAAGTATTTGGTCATAGCAAGCAACCTTGTGTGCTTGGACGACAGAATAGAATTGGGACCAGAACCTCTGGGTTTGGATGGCCTGAGTTCAAACTCAGGCCATGCGTGTACCAGATGGATGACTTGAGCCCATGATCTTCCTTCTGAAAGTTTCCTTTCCATCAGCAGCATTAATGCTTACCTCCGAGTCTAGCGGTGGTGGTGGGTGGGGGTGGGGCCAGAGGGTGGTTCAAGGAGTGAAATGAGTGCAGAGGTAACTTACCAAGTGTCGCTTAGTTTTATTATTTGACTCCCTGACCAAGGAAGACCAGAAAGGGACATACACTTTAATGGCTGAGCCAAAGGCAAAATTTTAGAGTCGGTCCCTTGCCTCCTGTCCAGTGAGAAGTCCTTTGCTTTCTCAACCTCTCCTATATCCCAAAAGGTCTATTCTGCTCTCTCTCCTCATTCTCAGTTAATGTTTGTAGGGATCCACAGAAACTCCAGGGTCCACAGCCATCTTGGTTGTAAGGATCTTGACCACGGGGTTGATTAAGATGGTCAGCTGAACGTGATGTGCTATTTCACTGAGGCTCAGACTGTGTCTTCACTGACGTCAAACCTGTTCATGGTGTTTGAAGAAGGCCAGATACATTCCAGTTGCCCAAGGTCCACCTTTGACTAGCTTGACATGTACACTCCTTCCTCCAGCCTTGGGGTGCAGGGATCCTCTTGTCTTGCTGCTGCCCAGGCCATGCTTCTGTCCATGAATCCACTCTGAGCAGTCCTGGATTGAGCCACCTTTCTCTGGCCTCTCAGCACCCTCCATCCCTGGTAATCGGTTAATTTTAAAATGTGAATTCATAATGGCAAATTTTGAATCCAAATTTTGAAAATCCAAATTTTGATGAAAACTATAAACTTAGAGTTGTCAAAAGTGCAATGTAGAAAAGGAGGGGAAAATGAAAACCTGACCAAGAGGAATTCCAATCAAATTGCTGCACAGAACCAGAGACCTGTTGTAAGCAGAGAACAACAACAAAAAAAAAGTTCTGGTAGACTTCTCATCAGAAACCACATGAACTGAAGGTACAGAATGATTTTGGGGGGACAAAACTGTCATCTAAAATTTAATAATCACTCAAAATGCCCTTAAAACATGAAGATGAAATTAAAAATTTTAAAGGCCCTAAGTACATGTATGAAAACACGAATGGAATGAAAATACTTTATGTAAAACCAGTGACTTGAAAAAATTGTGCTCTTTATATATACTATGAAATGAATCACACTCTGCAAGCATGTATAACAAATTAGAATTTAAAAAATGAAAAAAAACGCAAAAAAAAAAAAAAAAACTTTTAAAGGCAAACAAAAGCTAAAAGAAGTTATTGACCTTCACAAGAAGAAACATCAGAAGTTCTTCAAGAAGAAGAAAAAACAGATGGCTGGGCATGGTGGTGCATGCTGGTAATCCCAGGACTTGGGAGGCTGAGGCAGGAGGATCATGAGTTCAAAGCCAGCCTCAGCAATGGCGAGGCACTTAGCAACTCAGTGAGACCCTGTCTCTAATAAAATACAAAATAGGGCTGGGGATGTGGCCCAGTGGTCGAGTGCCCCTAAGTTCAATCCCCTGTGCCAAGAAGAAGAAAAAAACGGTACAGGGGAAATCCTGGATCACAAAGGAGTGAAAACACAGGAAATGTAAGATTGTGGGCAGTATAGAAGATATTTCCTCCATCTATATTTTTTTAAAAAAAATTTTTTTAGTTGTAGATGGGTACAATATCTTTTTTTAAATATATTTTTTAGTTGTAGGTGAACACAATACCTTTATTTTATTTTTGTGATGCTGAGGATCGAACCTAGGGCCTCACACGTGCAAAACGTGTGCTCTACCACTAAGCCATAGCCCCAGCCCCAATATCTTTTATTTATTTATTTTTATGTGGTGCTGAGGATCGAACCCAATGCCTCACATTTGCTAGGCAAGTGCTCTAGCACTGAGCGAGCTACAACCCCAGCCCCTCCTCCATCTATTTTTAAGATAATTCTATTTATTTATTTAAAAGGTGGAGCCTAAAACATAAGCAAAAGCAAAATGTGTGCTAACACCAGCATAGAGAATAGCAGGGGAAATGAAAGTATACCATGGCACGATGCTATTGCATTATGCATGAGGTAGCACAGTATTATTTGACAGTGGATAGTGATTAGTTAAAGATGGGTATTGTGAACCGTGGGGCAAAGAACTGAAGAATAGTTAATACCGAAAATAGTAGAGAGAGAGAGAGTAGAATGAAAAAAAAAAAAAAAAAACCCACTCAACTACATCAAAATAAGACAAAATAAGAGAGAGAGAAATGGGGTAAAGGAGCAGAAACACAAAGTGAAAGATGGTAGATTTAAATTCATATATCAGTAATCACATTAAGTAGTCTTAATATCCTCATTAAAAGGAAGAAATTTTCAGACTGGATAAAAAGCAATACCCAACTATACTCCACCTATTGGAAGCCCACATTAAAAATAAAAACATGGATTAGACATAAGTGAAAGAACAAAAGCAGGGCACAGGGACACACACCTGTAATGCACAGGAACTAGGGAGGCTGAGGCAAGAGGATCACAAGTTTGAGGCCAGCCTCAGCAATACAGCAAGATCCTGTCTCAAAATAAAAAATAAAGGGATTGAGGATATGGCTTAGTAGTAGGGCACCCCTAGGTTCAATCCACCTTACTGCGTGGGTGGGAGGACAAAAAGGCTATAACTAGTCATATATATGCTAGAATGCTAGAATGGCCATGTTATCTTCCAACTTCATTGAAAGTAGTACTGCTTGATTTATAATGTTGAAGCATTAGTTCAACAAGGAGACTGTGACTCTCATAAAAATCTGTACCTTATAGCTCCGCTTCAAAATAGAAGAATAACCCAAATAAGCAAGGTACCATGGTTCACGCCTGTAATCCCAGCAACTTTGGAGGCAGAGACAGGAGGATCACAAGACTGAGGGCAGCCTCAATAATTTAGTAAGGACCTAAGCAACTTAGAAAGACCCTCAGAATAAAAAAAAAAAAAAAGCTGGGGATGTAGTTCAGTGGTAAAGCACCCTGTGTTCAATCCCCAGTATACCCCCAAAATAAAATTAAAATTAAAAGAATAAAGGCAGTAGATAATTCCATAATAATAGATAGATGCTTCAAGAGGTTTTTCTTTGTTGCTAGAAGAAAAGGACCACAATTCAATAACCATCTGCACCTAATTGACATTTACTAGATCAATAACAACAACAGCTGAATAGTCTTCAACTGAACCTGGAGCATTCACTAAGTTAGACCAGATATTGGGAATAAAACTAGTTTCCATGAAGTTAGAAGGATTAAAACTAAACAGTGTTGCTCTGACTATCATGGAATTAACTTAAAAATCAATAACAGAAAGTTATCTGGAGGGAAAAAAAAAAACAAATATTTTGAAAGTAGACCACACAATTCTAAATAATCCATAGAGAAGAGGAAAAATATCAACAAAGAAACCAGAAAATATTTTAACCAAATGAAAATTAAAACACAACATATCAAAATCTGTGGATGCACCTTTAGCAGTTATTAGACAAAAACATATAGCTTTCTACATTTATATTTGGAAAGAAGGATCAAAATGAATGACCTCAGCTTTTTAAAGGCTGCAAAAAAGAAAAGGAAAGAAACAGAAAATTAAACCCCAAGTGGAAGAGAAAAATGATGTTTTAAACAATATTTTAAAAATAGATTAATCCAAAATTTTATTCTTTGAGAAACAAAATCAATAGAATTGATAAAAGAATACAGGGAGAAAGAGACAGAGAAAGAGAAAGGAAGAGGGAAAATAAGAAAATGTTAAGAATCAAAGAAGGGTTATCACTACAAATCCAATAAAAATTAAAAATTAAAATAATAAAGTATTAAAGAAAATAATCATGCCAAAAATTGAGAAAACCTAAATGCTATGGACTAATTCCTTGACAGGCATGTGTCATCAAAAGCAACTCAAGAAGAAACAGAAACCTAAATAGCTCCATAGCAAGCCAAGGAATTCAACTCACATTTAAAACCTTTCCACGTGAAGGAAATTCCAGGTCCAGACAGCTTCACTGGAAATGAAGCCAAGCATCTCACATAAAAAAAGAATCCTTTAAAAATATTAGCAAATCAAAATCCAATGATTCATAAGGAAAACAAGACAACATTGATAAAGTGTAAATTATCCTAGGAATGCAAGGTTGGTTTAATTTCAAAAATGAATGAATACAATCATTTTAACCTAGTAAAGAAGAAAAAAATAGCATAATCATTTTAATAAATTCAAGGAAAGTACTTGACAAGTTTCTACAAATATTTATAATAACCACGACAAAACACTTCTCAGCAAACTTGGGATAGAGAGGAACTTCCTCCACCCAGTAAAGGGCATCCATAGCTACCATGCTTAAGGATGAAAGACGAGTGTTGTCCTTGAAGTGCAGGAACAAGGACAAGATATTCGCTCACTCTGTATTGATTCAGCATCATAGTGAAAGTTCCAGCACTAAATGTGTTTTGTTGTAATGAGGCAAGGAAAGAAAGAAAAGGTTAACAGATATAAAGAAAGACATAGAACAGACTTTATACGTAGAAAACCTAGCCGCACACAAAGAAAATCCTGAACCTTCAAAAGACTACTAGGGACTATTAAGTGAATTTAGTATAGTCATAAAATTCAATTATATTTTTTCATATTTTTATTGGTGCATTGTAGTAATAGATAATGGTGTGATTTATTGTTACATATCTGTAGATGCACACAACAATAAAACAACGTAATCTGGCCAATATCATTTCATGGTATTTCCCTTTTTCCTCCCCTCTGGCCTCCCCCTAATTACTATCCTCTACCTAGTCTCCTGATCTCCCTTAGATTTTCATGAGATTCCCCTGGAACTTTATTTTCCTTTTTCCTCTCCAGTTTTCACATATCAGAGAAAATGTGGGACCCCTGACTTTCTGAATTTGAATTTGTCTTATTTCACTTAACATAATGGTCTCAAGTTCCATTTTCCTGCAAATGACATGATTTCATTCTTCTTTAGAACTGAATAAAGCTCCGTTGTGTATGTATGCCACATTTACTTTATCCATTCATCCATTGACAAACACCTAGACCAGCAGCACAAGAGTTTGGCTGTTGTGAATTGTGCTGCTACAAACACGGGTATGCATGTATTACTATTATAAGGATGTCTTTAATTCTTTAGGATAAATACCCAGGAGTGGTATAGCTCCATCACATGGTTGTTCCATTCCTAGTCTTTTGAAAAACCTCCATACTGATTTCCATAGTGGATAATGCTGAGAGAAATTAAAGACACAAATAAGTAGATACAATTGGCCTAAAAATTACATGACTTAATACTGTTAACATGTCATGTCATTTCTCCACAGATGATGTGTAGATTCATTTTAATTGCAGCCAAAACCTTAGGCTGGTTTGTAGAAATGGACAAGTGAATTCTAAAATTTATTTGGCAATACAAAAGACCTAAAAGATCCAAAATAATTTTTGAAAGAGGAAAAAATTATATGATTTCATGATTTGCCATAAAGCTCCAGTAACCAATACAGTGTGATCTTGGCAAAATGGTTCTAAATTAATGGCAAAGAACAAAGGGTCTGAAATAGACCCCACACATCCATGATTAAGTTTCTGACAAGTACTATGTCAATCTAATACAGAAAGAATGGTCTTTTCAACAAATAGTAATCCCACCACTGAGCTAGATGGAAAAAAGAAATGCAACTCCACCCTTTCCTCCAATAGTAAACTAAAATTACCTAGAAATGGATCATGTAGCTAAATATTAAAAATCAAATAGAAAACGACAGAGAAAATCTTTGCAACATTAACATAGGCAAAAACCTCTTATAACACAAAAAAGCAAATCATTCAAAAAAAAATTTATGAAATGAACTCCATCAAAATTCAAAATCTCCACTTTTTGAATCATTCAATTAAGAAAATAAAAAGGCAAACTCACAGACTAGGACAAAATATTTTCAAATATAGATCTTGCCAAGTCCTGTGTCCTGAATATATAAAGAACTCTGACAACTCAACAATATGAAGGTAACCAACACAATTTTTAAAACGGGTATAGAGATACCTTAGAAAAGAAAATACATGCTCTGAAAGCACAGGAAAAGATTCTCAACATCATAGTCATCAAAAAAAATGAAAATTAAAACTATAAGCAGACACCACTATACAGTCATTAGAAAATTAAAAAGACTGACAATGCCCAGTGTCAGAATGGATGTGGAGCAATTGGAACCCTCCCATGTGTTTATGGTAATAATGCAAAATAGCACAATCACTTTGGGAAACTCAGGGGTTTTTTAATGTCAAACATACATATGCCATATGATGCATCAACCCCACTCCTAGACGTGTTGCCTGAGAAAATGCTAGCATATATCCACACTAGGATTTGGGCAGGAGAGTTCACAACAGCTTCATTTATCATGAGTTGTGGTGTGCTCCTGCAATGGAGAATCCCACAGTAGCCAGAGGAAGTGACCTACAGACACTTCCAGTAACAGAGGAATCTCAAAAATACCATGCTGAATTAAAGAAGGGAGACAGAAAGGACTAGAGTGAGGGAGACAGGAAGGACTAGAGTGGACATGCTTCCACGTGTGTGAAATGACTCATCTAGCCTGAAGTGACCAAAAGCAAGTTGGCCATTTTCCTGCAGCCAAAAAATGTGCATTAACTGCAAAGGGGCATAAGAAAAATTTGGAGTGTGAGGCAAATGTTCTACATCATGATTGTCATGGTGGTCACATGGGTATCTATGTTTGTCAAACTCCTCAAAACTGAACACTCTAAAAAGGGGTGTGTTTTAGGGTAATGATATCCATCTCATTCTATCATTACCCTAAATGCATGTTTGAAGACATGAATAGTATGAATATACTTTGTATACAGTGATATATTAAAAGCTGCTCTATATGTGTATTATGAATTGTAATGCATGCTACTGTTATATATACAACAACTTCAAATAAATTTTAAAAAGGGGGGGGTGTTTTATGGTATGTAACTTCTGCTTCCTGAAAGGTATACATACATAACTTCCTCATAGTTGTATGCATAGTGGGAATAATAGTACTATTTTTTGTACCAGGGATTGATCCCAGGGGTGCTTGACCACTGAGCCACACCCCCAGCTATTCTTTTAGCTATTCTTTTCTTTTCTTTTCTTTCTTTTTTTTTTTTTTTTTTTTTTTTTTTTTTTTTTTTTTGTGAAAGGTTGTTGCTAAGTTGCTGAGGGCCTTGCTATGTTGCAACATTGACCTTGCACTCCTCCTGCTTCAGCCTCCAGAGCCACTGGGATTACAGGCACACACCACTGTGCTGTCATACTATCATTGGTAGTACTAGTAAGTAGTAGCATGGGTTATTGTCATGAAGAAAAAAAGAAAATGCAGGCCAAGTCCAGTAAAATCAGAATAAAAGAGGACCACTCTAAGACAAGTACCTAATTCTCCATCCTGCTTTATTTTTTCATTGCAACACCATCTAACACAGCGCATGCTTTGTGTGTTGTCTGCCTCCTTCTGATCAACCCTGGAGGGGTCTTCCTGAGGGCCAGGACCACCTCTAGTCCCCACTGAATTCCCCTACACCTCCAACAGTGCTTGCAGCAAATATTGCTTGAGTGAATCAATTATTAAAGCAGAGCAAAAAAAAAAGCATTTCTTATAAAGGGGCGGAGCGCTTCTGATCCTAAAAGCAATAGAGAACAGGACTGTCAAAATGAGCCAAAATACACCCGCTACCCCCATGCAGTAAAAATCCAAGGGCTTTGGAGAAATTATTTCTACTTGCACAGCATTTGGGAAGACTAGCCGGGGTCTGGTCAAGGCTCCAGCTGGCTCACCAGAGCCAATTTTTATATTGCCAGAAATTTTTCTAGCTGGTTGGTATCACATTAGTATCTCGAAATTGGCCATAATGGGAGTTATCAACATCACAGAAATCGGCACATCCCACAAATGAGTGTTATCTCCTCACCTCCTGCCCCTGCCACCCGGCTGCTCGGACCCCAGAGAGCTGGGTGGTAAGCATTGCCCAGCACACTCCTCGCAAGGACTGTAGAGCTCAGGACTGTCTTAAAGGGGTTTCAACGACTCACTCTTCGAACAAAGATTTCTTAAGAGGCACAGTACGCGTGTCGAGTGGCACAGTCTAGGTTGATCGATTCTTCGCTCCACTCTTCTTGTCTCATGTGATTGTCCCTTAGGAGGATTCCAAGAACACTGTTCGAACATCCCTGACCCAATCCACCCCTCGCTTTGCAGATGAGGGAAATGGAGTCCAGAGGGGGAAGATAAATGGATTAAGATCCAACCAGCAGAACCGAGAGCCCCTGACTCCCGGCTCAGTGTGGGAGTCTATGCGGGACCACGCCCGCCAGCTTCTCACGGCTTGAAAGGATGATTCTCAACCACGTGTTTGGCACCGGGCCAGACAACAGGACCATCCAGCGAGGGTCGAGGGTGTGGGGCTGATCCAAGGGTCCGCATTGGGGAGGACGCCACCGTGGTCACACTCAAGGAATGAGCGTGAGGCTAAAAATGAAGGCAAAGCCAGAAGAGGCAGAGTCGGTGTGGCAGGTGAGGCAGAGGAAGCAAGGAAGCAGCGAGGTCCAGGGTGTTGGCTGCAAGCACCCTGGTTGGCACCGAGTTGGCAGCTGTGGGACCACGGGGACACCGCCCAGTGGGGAAGACGCAAGGACAGGCGAGACCCTCGTTGAAGCACCGTCGGCGACTGTGCTGGAACCTTGGGGAGCACTCGCCTCTTCCGGTCTGCCACTCCACTTGGGAACCCTCTTCCAAAGAGGAGCTCCAACTTGGCCTCACGTTCCACCATTCTGAACCCCCAAGGTACCTGTGCGTGAGGTCACGGGTTGGTTCTCTACCCCAGCCCTCCGTGTCCCTTTCCTCCATCGAGATGGCATCCGGCTCTATGTGTTTATGAGCAGCCAGTCCAGGCAGGGCCCCCGGCCAGGGACCATCTGTACTTCACAGGGACGGAACCCACAGCCAGGGCCTCTCTGGAGCAGACCGGCAGGGCCAGTTCTGAGGTCCGCATCTGGCTTTCTGCTTTGCACACAGGCTTTTGTCTGGGCTCCAACGCCTGATGGCTGAAGCTTCTGGAATGCCCTCGGCACTGCTGAATCAGATGTTTTTCAGCTTCAGTGATTCACCAATTCCCACTTGCAGAACTTTCTCGGGCTAGCTGTGCCTTGGAGCCCTTTTCTCCAGCTGCCTCTGAAATGAACCGCCCCCAACCCTTGGTCTCGCCTGGCAGCGAGGTGTTCCTCTGGAGGACCAACTTGGGGCAATGCCAGGGGCATCCCCCTGCTCTGGGCTGTGAAGACAGGGTGCCGTGCTGCTTCCTGTGTGATGGAAGTTGCTGCACGGCCCAGCCCGGGTCCTGTCTCCACGTGGCTCTGAGCAGATTGCCGCGAGCTCGCAGCACAGGAACGAGCACGTGGAGCCTTGTTGGGCTGCATGAGTACACAGCTTTGAGCGCCAGGCACCTGACCCTGAAGGCCCCTGGTCCCCTCTAGCGAGTTCTGAGCCATCACAGGTGCTCATGGAGAAAGATGGGCCCTTTCACCTCACTCAAATCATTCCACTAATGTACTAACTTGGGCCAGTGACTTCCTTCCTGATACCTGCTCAGATCCTGCAGGAAAATGCTTTTTATATGAACAGGGATGGTGACAGGCCGGGGCTTATGGTCAAGGAGACGAAGTCGCAGAAGGATCATCACAGATGCCCAACAGAGCAATTAACAGCGTGAGCTCAGAAGGTGATCAGCCAGGCCCATATTTGAATCCAGCTCCATATTTGACAGTTGGGTGATTTGGGCAAGTAACTGCACTTTCTCAAAGCTGTTTCGTCATCTGTACAAATGGAGATAAAGGCACATTAAAAAGAGACACTATGCATTTTAAAGGGCAGGCCAGAGTACTACTCAGGAAGCCCTTGGTTAATACAAACAATAATTCCTTTTCTTTGTGCTGGGAGCTCCCTATGGGAAGCAAAAATAAGTGGGGACAGAACTACTGGTAAGTGTTCCTCTGATTTCATTTTATTTTCCATGTTTTAAGTTCTATAATTCATGGAAGACTAGCCATGAAGCTAGGTTGGGGCCAATGGGATGTGAGATGATACACACCACAGCCAGCCCTGATCTTTAAAGGTTCCAGCTTGTGCTGTCCCTCAGTCGCAGAGTCACACATGTAGAACCCTGAGATGGCAGAGACATAAGCTGGGAGAAGCTCAGGTACCCGAGGGCCTACTTGAAGGCCACGTGAAAAGAGAGCCACCCGACCTGTATTGGACTTAGTGTGAGGAAGAGATGATTGCTTTCTATATTAGGCCACTGACATTTTGGGGATTATTTGTTACTTCAGCATAACAGAGCCTATCCAAACTAAATCACAAACAAAAACTAGCACAGAGTGTAGGCCAAAGAACCAGCTGGCCAAGATATAATGAATATTCCCCAGTCAGATAGAGTTGAGCAGTATGAACTTTTCATCAGAGCAAAATAATTGTCACAATTTTAAAGTAAAATCGATTGCTATTCTCTCATACAATCTCATAATGGAATCAGACACAAAAACATTAGTCTGAACTTTCTTGGTCTTCATGTGATATTACTGCTGTTCCACTTCCATGCCCCAAGCTTTGCATGATTGTGTGGATTGAAAACATCCTTTCCATAAATTTCAATAAATTGGCAGTGAATTTTTGCCATGGAAACATATTCTCATTTAAAATTGCACATCACACAGCATGTGTCTCGTCTGGGGACCACCTGTTGAAGGAAGCAGCCATTTGTAATTAAGGATACAAAGTCATAAATGATCACAGTCAGACCATACTAGAATGTGGCCACACATGTTTAACAAAACACCATGCTCCCTGGACCATGTTTTTCCTATGCCAATGGACCAGAAATTAACCCTGCAAAGCTGTGTTTTGAAGACCCCAGGACCTTTGCATATACAATTCCCTCTGCCTGGAGTGCTCCCTTTGCCTATGGCTAGATCTTTATCTTCAGATCTATGACCAAAGTTTACCTCCTCTGAGATGCCTTCTTTGACAACTCTTTCTACAGGAAGTAACCCCTCCCTTCTCCATCCCTGCACCCCATTCATTTCCTTCATAGCACTTATTTGTAAATGTAATTTGGGATGTTTTATTTACTTGTTTATTATGCACTTCTCCCACCAGACCTTAGTAACCATGAAATCTATTCCACCTTTAGGATTCCAGGTATGTGAGCTAATAAAACCCTTGTAATGCTTGAGCCAATTTCAGCTGAATTTTCTGATTTTATAGATGACTTTACAGCTTGAAATCTTTCTAACAAATCTATCTACTTTGTGCAGTTATCACTACTGCTGTCTTCATTGAGATTATCTGTATAAATTTAAAATCTTATATGTACCAGGCATAGCTCGGTACTTTATTTAATGTAATCATTGTAGTAACTCTAAAAGTTAGGGATTATTTAATGCTATTTTATAGTTGAGGATTGTTGCCGCCTGAAGCACTTGGAGCAACGAAGCCGCGGGAAGAAGTTTAGAGGCAAACTGGAGACAAACAGCTTTTTATTCTGATAACTTTTCTCTCTGGTTCTAACAACGACTAACACACGCCACACACACTACCAAAATGGCGCTGACCCGATCAGCAATTTCGGCCAAGTCACTCGAGATCCCGGGACAAGTCCCTTGAGACTATGGAAGGCGACAATGCCCAAATCTCCACGGCTCATAGTCAACCGCAATTCAAGCCATCTCCCCAAACAGGGCTCCTGCAGAGGATATTGATGTTAAAAATGTGTAATTAACGTGGGTTACTTTTTGTCTGTTCTGCATCCCTTCCTTTGATGGATCTGCATTCCCACAGTGTGTGATTCTGAAGGAGATGTCATTCAAGTACTTCACAGGGAGAGGCACATGATCCAGACTGGCCAATCAGAGCACTTCTTCCCCTGGACTCTGACTGGGCCTGAAGGAGCCATGTGACCCAAGCAAAGCCAATCATAATCCTTCCTTGTTCCATAACTATTAGGACAGTAAGAACCGCCTGACTCCAGATGACATCCTAAAAGGGCCTCATAACCTTACTGTGGCTAAACACTATCTTGCTAACTCGTGGAGAGATCCTAAGAA
This sequence comes from Tamias sibiricus, assembly GCA_025594165.1. Taxonomy (NCBI): domain Eukaryota; kingdom Metazoa; phylum Chordata; class Mammalia; order Rodentia; family Sciuridae; genus Tamias; species Tamias sibiricus. Next base: position 161,370,049 of record CM046661.1, read on the forward strand.
AGAAGTTCACAGTGCTAGTGAATGAAGCAGCCAATGACTTCCCTTGAGCCCCTGGATGCAGCTGTACCTGAGACATAATTCTTGGAGTTCTCAGTTCTGTGAAGCAGAAATTCCTCCTGGTACCTAACATGGTCTGAAAGAGTTCCTGCCACTTGTCACCACAGATGCCGTGAGTATCATGTAGAAGTTCAGTAGATGTTCTCTCAGTTTGTCTCCTTAAAGTAACCACTGTCCATTGACCCCACCAACAGTTAACAACGTGTCAACCTCTGCCACTGTGGTCACCCCCATTCATACCTCCCATTTGGTCCAGCTGCTGAGATGAGCCCAAGCAGTTCCCTCTGTCTGGTTGCAGAATTATGTCTTTCCAGAGGGTCTCACTTTTAAGTCCCTTCCTCAGCAAATGACTGCCCAGGTAATAATGGCAGAGACTGCAGCAAGAATTAAGAGTCTGCAGGTCAGACACGTTGCCTTTAAATAAGTGTCAAAAAGTCAATGCATATTGCCCTGTAATAAAGAGGACTAATATTTCCCATTCATAATGAGTTTTAGACTCAAGGTATAAAAGGTAACTTCACAGAAACCCTCTCACTCCTTAAGAGCCCCGATAGAGTTTGGTAGGATAACAATTAATAAAGCCATTAAACAGTTGACAAAACTGAGTTGTAGCAATTAAATTCAGTAACAGTCAAGTCCAGACTGGAATTGGAATCTTCCCACTGCAGCCCACCATGAGACACCATCATATGCAGCAGGACACCATCATATGCATCCTCTCTCCATCCTTGATGATACCCAGCACCTGGTCAACTGAGCCAATGAAGCGCCATCAGATTAGCTTGCCACATAAACTAGGGGATGCCCTGTTAAATCCGAGTTTCAGGTAATTAAATTTTTAGTATAAACATGGCCCAAATGTTGCATGGGGTACACTTACACTATCGGTGGATTATAAGAAGGGATTGGAAGAGAGGAAGGAGGGATGGGAAAAGGGAAGAACAGCAGAATAAATCTGACCAAATTTTCCTATATACATATATGAATATATCACAGTGAATCTCACCTTTGTGCATTTCCATAATGCAGTAATTTTAAACAACTATAAATGGATAGAAGAAAGATCAGCAGAAGGGAAATAGGGGAAGGGAAGAGCAGGAAAATGGGAAGTACTGGGAATTGAATGAGAGCAGAAGATATTCTATGTAAAATTATATCTAAATGAACCCTAATATTATATTTAACTAAAAAGCACTAATTAAAATGTGCCCTCCAAAATTATTCATTATTTATCTGGAGTTCAAATGTCACTGGGCATCCTGTAGTTTTGTTTACTATCATGCTGCAGCTGAGGTTCCTCCAGTAGATGAGGAAAGGGACCTGGGTTGTCATTTCTTTGCGAAGTCAGACTTTGCTTGCAGACCTAGAAACACCACCCCTGGAGCAGAGCAAGAATCTCCTGTCTGGTACAGGGTGGAATTTGATTTCATGTGACATGAGGCCAGGACCCAGGAACTCCTTAGCTTTACCCTACTGCTCATTCTTTCCAAGAGCTTTCTAGGTGTTCTGTTCCCCTAAGAAATGGTGGCAGAATGAGACTGGAGATGCTATTATGAGCAGACCAGTGGCTCCGACTAAGAAGTAATAGCCCATTGCTCTTGACCCTGACCAATCAAGTTAACAACCTGTCTGCCCTTGGGGAAGAGGAAGATGCTTGGGAGGGCGTGGGCAGGGAAGCTCAGGACCGCGCTGGCTAAGTGGTTAGCTTTTGATGACACTGCGGAACCTGGCTGATCCTTCTTCTTGGAAACTATAACTGAGAAGATGTCAATTGGGAAGTTATGGGGCAAGTCAAGGTGGTCACACCACCAGGAAGAAGAAACATGAAGCACGTGACCACGCCCATCTGATGGTCCTCCAGGAGCTCAGAAAAGCACACGTGTTGTCACTTCTTTGTCAAGTCAGACTTTTCCTGCACCGATCCTGCAGAGCATGACTCTCTCACACTGGTGCTAGGGCAGGGTTTGATGTCATCTGACATTAAGAAGAATAAAGCTGGTGGGGAAGGGGCAGGGAAGAGGACCGAGTTCTCCAGGCTGCCATCGCTCCAGCTTTGGTTCCAGCATGTGGCGGGCTGTGGTCCCCTCTGAGGACTCCAAATAAACTCCCCCTTGGTAACTGAGCCCACTTGGGTAGATTTCCAGGGCTTACCCCCATTGTGTCCCTTACTTAAGAAAAACAACCAAATAAAGAAACAAGTCCCAGTTCAGTTCGTTGCCATTTATTTAATTTAAAAATAAAAACAGAAACAAAAAAAATAACAAAACAAAAATCAGTTTCCAATGAAAATACAAACACTTTGGGTGGTTATCCAGCTTTTTTTTTTCCCCCCTGGAGGCTGTTCTCAAACCAATCAAATGAGTGAAAACCAATTTTGACTAGAGCCGTAAAGCATGTTGCACCAATTAAATTACACCAATATATTATTATAATACCTTTGAAATGCCTTTCAGACCAATAAATAAAAAAGACAAATTTTTATTACCAAAAAAAAGTCAACTTTTTATTACCAAAAAAATAGAAATTAAATAAAAAGTCACAACACGGATTTTTCTTTTTTAATGTGCAGTCAAGTTTCTCCTTCTTCTCTCCCTTTTTTTTTTTTTTTTTTTTTTTTCCTTTTTCTCCTAGGAATGATACCATGCCAGTAAATCCCTACAGAACATTTCCAGTTTGGCAGTAAGCAGTCAGTCGATCATTCACATTTGTATTCAAGACAGCAGGCCTGGGCAAAACGCCTGAATCTCACCCTGAAAAGGTGCTCCTTGAAGAAGCAGCACCTGGTAACAGGGATGGAAATTCAGGGGGTACTTAGTATTTCCATTTTGCCTGGGGTCTTGAAGCACTTCCTGAAAACTGATCTTGCCTTGAAATTTACCTGTAAAGAGAAGTACAGTTCTACCCCTTTGGCAGATTGTGTAAACTAAGACGCCGAAGGACCCACAGAAGCAAGGGAAGGACCAGGAGAGCAGACGTCAAGTCTCCTGCTTTCACACCGGGTTGTCAAAATGTCCTCACCTGTGACTCCATGGAAATGGATCAAGCACAACTTCTTTGGCTAGGGGCTGGTTGGCGGGGTGACAGACCTCGGTGAGGAAGCAGAGCTGCCGTTAAGGGCTTGCAAAGTTTTTCCTTGAAAGGAGGGTTGACATCACATCCAGAAACAAGAGGATGTCAGAAGAATGTCGGAACTGGACAGAGCCTGAGAGACCAACCAACCCCACCCTCAGCCCTCCTGCAGAGGAGAACAGCCCCCACGCGGCAGTGCCCATGGCCACCAGCCATCTAGCAGCAGACCAGGACTCCACTCAGAGTCTCTGCTTCTGAATGGAGGACTTTCTTTGCCACGATCCACCAAGTTCATTGACAAAAGAGAACATGCAAGTGTTTGGGAGACAGGAGCGGAATGATTTTCCTTAATAGTGTCATTTTCACTTAAAGATTAGAATCATGGGAAATGCTAAGCGGATGCAATCACTTGGCAAAAGGGAAAAACACATTGGCCGCTAAGTAGGTGGGTGTTACACCTAAGTCACACCTACAGCTGTCAGCAAGGCTGGCTGCTGTGATCTGGGGCCAGCAGTGTGGCAGTAGAGGCTGGTCAGGAAAGACTGTAGATGAGAGAGAGAGAGAGAGAGAGAAAGAGAGAGAGAGAGAGAGAGAGAGCTGCAGGGCACCCTCCACCACCCCCACACTCCCAAACACAATTCGCCCTCTATGCATCTTTGTCCCTTTTAACCTCTACTGGAGTTGAGCAAGGAGTGAAACTGAATGAAAGGAAACTAAGCAGCTTCTCACAGCACGCAGCTCAGCTTGACCTGAAGGAAAGCACAACAAGAACCACCTCCTGAAGGCAAGGGCGATGTCACCCTAATGAATGTTCTTCGTGAATTCTGGTCTTTCCAAAGATATCCCAACATCAGTCCTCCCGGCTCTAAGTGGTTATGAAACTGACCACCTTGCAATAAGGACTGTGATTTTCCTAAGCCAGTAGAAACTGGAGTCATCCCAGACAGATGGGTAATTTCGGAGATGGTACCCTCGAGAGGTCCCCCTGTGGGAGTGCTTGTCAGCTGTGATCTGGGAGTTTAGAAATTATATACCTGGTTCACAATGTGCCACCTCTCTCTTCTGCCTCCTCCAGGACCATCTGGATGACTTCTAAAGAAATATTCTTCTCCTCCATGCTTCCTCCTCACCCACTCGGCTCTTTTGACACCTTATTCATTGAAATGGATCAAACTTTCTTTCTCCCCAAAGCCTAGGAGTTTGTGCCAAAGTTCAAACCCATGACAGAAAACTTAGATTTGGGGAACAAAGCACCTTCTGTCTGACTTTCTTTCTTCATCCAAATATCCCACCTACATGCTAATTCCCAGAAGCAAACTCCTCCACCACTGAGGGTTCTCTGCTGGGTGGATGGGAGACCGCTTGCTATCTGTGGACAGAGCCAGTGACTGAGCCAGGCAGTAATCCTTTGGAGACTATGGGCAGTGTCACCTCCAATTCAAAGCAAAAGGCAGCGTTCCAGTTAATATTGAGACATGAGAGAGATTGACAAGTTGCCCCCTGCAAGTGTACTTCAACTTCCATTCACTTGTGCAAAGGCCACCGAAGGCCATGTGCTCTAGAACACACGAGGAGTGAGAAGTTGCAGTCTGCCAGCCGGTTCCGGCACCGCTTCAGGTACTGGGACCGGGGCCGGCTGTGGAGTTCTGGCCTCTGACACTGCCTTCTTTCTCCCTGTCCACTCTCAGGAGGCTGTGCTGAAGAGCAAGACAGACAGCAAGGAGCCAGACAATCACTATGGACTGACTCTGTGTCCCTAGCAGAGTTCAGAGCAGTCTCTGACCAGAGCCCTGTTTTCCATTCAAGGTAGAGTAGCAAATTAACAAATGCCACAGTAGCGGCATGAAAGAGTTAACGTACAGTCCACAGGATGCTTGCTTTAACCTAATTCCCAGGGCTCAGCCAGGTCAAAGATGACAACTACATGGCATGAATGCTATTGCCTCCCTTCCTCTTCCCACGGCAGCCATTATTATTCAATCATAGCGCTCTGTTGCGCCTGGGCTACTTAAACCAACATACCCAATAGACATTATCAATCAATCACCAATTCAAGCTCAGGTTGCTGAAATCTTGCCAGCCCCATGCAGTCAGATCAAGCTTGCTAATGTTAGAAGCAAAGGAGCAAGGTCTTTGGGCTCATCTGAAGCAGATGGTCCTGGTTTCTCTTACCCCTCTTCCAAAGCATTTGGATGACTTCTAGGGAAATGCCTCCTTCTCCGTCTGCTCCCCACTCCCACCAAGCGCTGGCCAACACCACCCTCCCTGGGCAGCTGGTCCTCTAGGAGGTGCCATATGCAAATGCCAATTAGGACCCAAATTCTGCCTAGCAGTTGGCAGAACTGGCAGGGCGCCTGCTTCTCCCTTTTAGGTGCTGGCTCAAGGCTGCAAACTTGGCCAAGCCAGACGGCGCCAATCCTTTTTCAGTCTGTTGTCCTGGCCAGCAGAGAGGTAACCAGCCTGTCAGCACAAGCCCTGCTCCCCTGCCTCCCTCGCCCCCACCCGCCCCATCCCCTGTGCCCTGGAGGGCTAGTTGAGCTTGCTGCAGATCTCCAGCGCTTTCTTGTAGACCTGAGTCACGTCATCCATGTCCGTGAGGAGGGAGAAGCTGCTGTCTGCCAGCCGGTTGCGGTACCGCTTCAGGTACTGGGGCCGGGGCCGGTTGTGGAGTCCTTCAAAGTCCTGGATCTGGAGGAAGTTTTCAGCAGAGACGCAGCTCCCCCCCCCCCCCCCCCCCCCCCCCCCCCCCCCCCTCCCCCCCCCCCCCAGCGGATGCGCTGGCGGGCAGGGCGATTCTCCTGCACATCCAACAAGTCGAAGGAGTCACTGGACAGGACACTGTCATCACTGATGACGCTGGAGGGACGGCTGTAGCTCCGGGAGAGGCCCTCGGCGGGGACACCGGGCTCTGACAAGGATTCCAGTGTGGGCACTTCGGGGCTGGCGAGGGCCCGGTCCGTGGCACCTGCTGAGTATTTGCTGCTGTGTTTCAAGATGCCCTTCCTCCGGCAGGACAGGCTGTGAGAAGCGACCCTGGCCGGGTCCGGGGGGCTGGGGGAGGGGAGGCCACCGCCCATCCCTCATTACTGTCCAGCAGCTCTGAAGATTCGCTGCGCTCTGGGGACGAGTAGTAACCCGATTCTCTCTGCTGGGTCTTTTTCAAGATGCCTTTCTTGGGCATGGTGGCCGATTGCTTGGGACTCAGTTTCCCTGGCACATCTGCTTCAGGGGAGCTCGGGAGGGGCAGACCAGTCCGGCACAAGTCCTGCTCCATCTTGAAGGCAGAGGGCAAGGCGGGGCCCACGACCCCCTCGATGAGGCCCGTGCTGTGGGAGCGGTGCTCACTGTTGCATCGCTTCTTCAGGATGCCCTTGGGCCTCTTGGAACTCAGCTTGGAAGGGCTTTCGGGCACCGAGTCCTGGACGGACTGGGCAAAGTCGTTCTCTTTCTTGGATTTCTTCAGCGACCGCTGTCGCTCCAGCATGACCTCGGAGGCCCCGGGTTTGGCCAGGCCCTTCACCTTGGCTTCCGCCTCAGCCTGCAGCCCGGCGGATCGGTGATGCCAGTCAATGATCCGAGCCAGGAGTGGGGACTCGGAGTCGTGAAGGGCGTCGCAGTCGCAGACGCTGCTCTTGTAGCCCCAGTTCACCCACCAGTGGTTGGCAATGTCCTCGATGGTGGCCCGGCGATCAGGGTTCACCATCAGCATCCACCGAATGAGTCCTCGAGCATCTAGGGGACGAGAGACAGAAAAATGTCAGGCAGTGCACGGGGGTTTTGAGTTTACGATAGGGGTGACCCTCCAGGAGGTTTAGGGAAAAAAAAAAAAAACCCATTTGCAGGTCTGGTCCAGCTACACGCTGGAGCAAGAAGCTCAAGCCTTTGAGACTGCACATCGAAAGCAGAACCAAGACTTGAGGCATAGACCATGACATCCTGGCCCGTTCTTCTGTGAGTGAAGGAATGTCATTTCAGACCTTCATCAAGCGCCAAAGAATCCAAACCCCACCCAAGCAGGGACCCCTACTCTTTTGGCAAAGATCATTTTATTCCAAGGAAAAGATGTCCATCACCAGGGCTTCTGTTACTCCTCCAAAGGTGGGCTCATCCAAACACAGTGCTCACGGTCACTGGGGAAAAGGTGTTGGAGGCAGAGAACAGAGAGGGGCTCCTCTGTGCTGGGAGCAGCTCTTACCTGGCACACCTGGGCAGGGAGAGCCACTGTCCCCAAAGCTGGCCTCACCCTGCGGTCTTGGCCAGCTTCTGAGAGGCACACCCAGTGAGCTCATCTCTTTCCCCGTCTGACTTAGTGGCATCTCTATCCACCAAGCTGTCAGGTCAGACAGCAGCTGATCTGTATCTGCTACCTGGTGTTCACAGTCCATTTGGGGAAAAAAAAAAAATCCCCCTGCAAATTTCTGCTGCCAGAGAACTGGGGGAGAGGCCCAGAGAGATGTTTAAGAGGCTACAGAAACCCAGTGACTTTCACAGCTAATAAGCTGACTTTTAGGATCAAACTGTGTAGCCCCAGCAGGAGATGAATTACATCTTGGGAAGTTGCCACCTCCCCTGAGCCACCTGGGAAGCAACAAGTAGCTGGCACAGACCCAGCAACGGGATCTGGGGTGAGCTGCACCCCTGAAAAGCAATAGGGTGATCCTTCAGTCATTCACTAAGCATTTCCTAAACCCCTACAATGTGCCAGAGATTTCACTGGCACCAGTTAGCTAGTGAGGTAAATAAGACCACCACAGAAGTCACCCTGAAATTCCCCCAAGAAGAACAGACTGGTTTATTGAAAAAACACAGACAGATAGACATGTGCAGATCGATATATACAACAGTCAGTCCTCATCATCCACGGAGTCCATATCTGCCAATTCTCCTACTCACTAAAATTTATCTGCAATCCCACAACCAACCCTCACAGCTCCGTGGCAGTCGTTTTTGTGCATGTGGGGAGCGTGAAGCAGATGTCACCCGTGCACACGTGGGTGCCGGCAGCCTCGTTCCCACTCTCATACCATCAGCGACTATCCCTTCTCAGCCTACTTGTGCCATGTTTTTCACTTTTTTGCACTTTCTGCTGTGATTCTGCCACTTAAAATGACCCCAAACAAATTGCTGAAGTGTTGTCTAGTGTCCCCAGGTGCAAGTGTCCCCAAGTGCAAGAAGGGTGCCCTGTGCTTTGCTCAGACAGGAGCAAAAGTGCTATTGGCCATGGAGTTTGAGGTTAATGAATCAACAATACACATTAAATAAGGGGACTTTAAATATACAAAAAATAAAGTAAGCATTGATCAATAGACACATTGTGATTGGAAGTTCACGGGAATCTAACTGTATTTTCCCTAGAAGCAATGGTTGGTATTCGCTCAGTGTCTGCAGCAACTTTACAGGACGGAACTACTGTGAACAGGAGGACTGACTGTGTGTACCTTATGTACATAACCGAAATGCCCACGTTAACTACATTCCATAGTGGCCACCCGGCTCTCACTGTCCACACATACTGCTTTCCCGTGAAGAGGTGGAGCTTATGACCTCGGTTGCTTTAACCAACAGAGCATGCTGGCTTCCTGGCCAAGTCGCTAAGAACATCTGGCAGCTTCTTCTCCCTCCTTGGGAAGCTCCCTCCTTCTTGGAGCCCTGAGCTGCCATGTCCAGGCTCTGTCCTGGGACAAGAGGCCATGGGGAGACACGGCAGGGAGGAGCACTGAGGGGTGTGATTGTCAGCCCCAGCAGCAGCCCCAAGCAAGGGCACAGACCCTGCCTAACCCAGAGACGGAGGGACAGGATCACACAGCGGTGTTTGAGTTTGTTTTGGGGAACAGGAGAGTCATGATGCAACCAAAGCTAGTGAAACAGTGCCCTGAGCCAACCTGGGCAGAGGTACAGCAGCCAGGTGACAGGGTGGTCGCCACCACCCTGGTGGTACTAACGGTCCAGGGAGGGTGGCTTCTATGTCTACATGGCTGGAAGGGACTTCATATATAGTGGAGAAACGGAATCCAAGGGGCTGACTTGCCCAGGTTCACACAGTGAGCCCAGACCCCCAGGCTGCTGTGCAGAGAACATCTGCTCGGCACAGGGCACCTGGGAAAGTCTGGATGAACAGCCTCGCGGGCCAGCTGTGCCAAAGACAGCTTTCCAGAAAGATGAATGAGGAAGGGCGGACAGATAAGGCAGAGTGTGAGCCGGGCAGGTGAGCTGACCCCTCCAGCTGGACCCTCCACAGGGCACGCACCTGAGGGCTGCGTGGGCTCCCGGTATTCTCCACTGCTGATCTGCCGAATGAGGTTTTTGTGATCGAAACCATCGAAGGGCATCGTTCCGTAAACCAGGGTGTAAAGCAACACGCCCAGGGCCCAGCTGTCCACCTGGAGCAGAGAAACAGGACACAGAGGAGCTGAGAAGCGGCTTCCCGGGATGCGTTCCAGACCATCAGCATCACAGCACGTGAGCAGCCACCCCCAACGCCCCCGGGAGCTGAATTTAGCACCTGGCAGACGGGTCCCCACCACAATGCAGCCAGGGCCTACAGGCAGGCCCAGCCTATTGAAGAACTTTCCTAAGTAGGTGATCTTCTTTGATCCTCACTGTGATTCTGTGAGGCAAGTAGGGCCTGGATTATTCTCAGCTCCATCTGACAGGTGAGAGCTCCGAGGCACGAGGCAGCTACACGGACCCCTTTGGAGATGGGGGTAAAACTGGGACACGTGACTCTTCTTCATTCCTAATGCAGGAATCAATTCCTTCCTGTCCCTCTTCAAATGGATCGGGGGCTGCCAACGCAAATCTTACAAGAGCCAGGCACACAACCAACATGAGCAGAAGAAGAAAGAATCTGGGGTACAGAGCACAGTGCTGGAGAGAAACTGTAGAGGGCACCCACCCATCCCAGGCAGGCCACCTCTCCTTGGATCACTGATACCAATGTAGAAATGTGGACCCAACACCACCACCACCTTTTGTTTTCAAAGAGAAGTCAGAAACCACACTTTTCTATGAAATCTCCTAATTATTAAATGTTTGTTCAATTTTTTATAAAGACGAATGTGGCCAAATAAAGCCACATCAGAGATCACCAGCTTGTAACCTTGGATACCAATCGTCACCAAAGAAGCATTCATTGCCCAAGATAAATTTACAGCGTTGAGTTCCTGCAATTTTGTAAACTAAACCCGGAGCTCCTCCCTTAGAGTCTAGTTTTAAAAAGACTTTCTCTTCGGGAATCGGTGGAGACTCTGGTATCCTTCTCTTCACCCCCCAGCCCTGCCCCAAACACTCTTGAATAGATAAATATTTGGAAGAAAACATTTCCACACTCTGAGCAGCTGCTATTTAAAGGATACTAAGTGGATGAAACCTCTCTGTAAAGAGAACCATCTTAAAAGAGAATCATCACCAACAACTAACCCACTTTAAAAATAAGCTTTTCATATGTATATATCTTGCAGCAGTCCTGAAAGCGTTAGGCATATAGAGGAATACCTCTCTCATAAAATAGAAGATGCCATTAAAATGTATTTCCTTAGTGAAATACATGTCCTGCTGTTGGCGGGACTGTAAATTAGTACACCTGCTATAGAAATCAATATGGAGGCTCCTGAAAGTCTAGGCACAGAACCACCATATGACCCACCTATACTACTTCTCAGTATTTATCCTGAAGAAGGAAAGCCATCTTACTACAGTGATATATACATACCCATGCTGATAGCAGCACAATTCACAATAGCCAAACTATGGAACCTGTCTAGGTGTCCATCAACAGAAGAAAGGATAGAGAAAATGTGGCATATATACACAATGGAGTTTCCTTCAGCCACAAAGGAAAATGAAATTATAACATTAACAGGAAAATGGATGGTATTAGAGACCATCATGTTAAGCAAAATAAGTCAAATTCAGAAGGTGAAGGGGTCTTGTTTTCTCTCACATGCAAAAGCTAGAGAGGATAAAGGAAAACAAAGGTAGGGGTGGATCTCCAATAAATCAAAGGGGTGATCAACAGAGGAAAGGGACCAAGGGGTGGTTGCTAGTGGGTGGAGGGTGCTAGGGAGGGACTGTGTATGAATATGTAACAACAAATCCCCAAAATTTGTAGAACTGTAATGCACCAATACAAAATGTGGAAAAAAATGAAATACTTATGCTGTTTAAAATATGTGCAAAAAAATATTCACTTGAAGAGTCAAGGGTTTTTCTTCTTTTCTTTGCTCTACTGTTTTTATAGATACAATAGGGAAAAGCTGAATATTCAAATCTAGGGGAGATTATTAAATATAATATGACATATTCATACAATATGACATTATGTTGTCATGACAAATCATTTTTAATGAGAATAAATTTGGAAGATGTCACAATATAACTTTAAGTTAAAAAAGGTAAGATATGTATATATGGATGGATGTCCCCGTTATGGATATCTTGCCCTTTATTAACTTGATCTCAACTATTTTTAGATGATCCCAATTATTTTTGTGATCTCAATTATTCTCGAAGTGCAGAGGTCTACACTGTAAAACTCAAAAAAAAGAATCGCAAAAATATTAAGTGACTGTCTCCTGGTGAGGGACAGCAGGCTTTCCTGGGTTTTATAAATTTTCTCCCAGGTGTAGATTTTATTGCTTTTTTTCATCATATGAAGACACGTTTTCTCTCCTTCTCTTCTGGGTTTTTAAAGAATTTCCCAGGTGCAGTTCTTGCCTCACCCCACGTACACCAGGCAGCCTGCTCACCTCTGGCCCTCGGTAAGGCCTCCCATTGACGATTTCGGGGGACGCATAGAGGGGGCTCCCACAAAACGTTTGCAAGAACTTGTCCTTCTGGTACAGGTTGGAGAGCCCAAAGTCAGCAATCTATAAAGAGAAGAAGACCCAACAAGACTTGTTAGCATTGGCCGTTAGTGTCTGTGATAAACCAGTTCAAAAGAGAGCAGATGAGGGCACCTGGGCCATTTCCTCTCTAGTCCTGAGTCTCCATCCAAGGACAACTCAGCACAACCAGGCCAAGGTTTCCCAGGCCCCAGCACCCATTACCAGCTCCACCGCATCTGCAGATTGCATGCTCTGCTACTTACAGTTACTCTTCATATAGAATCTCTACTGAACTTTTAGACTTGCTCTGAGAAATAACTCCAACAAAGTCACCTACTTGATATTTCTGATGAACATCAAAGTGTTCAGTAGCCCCCCCACACTGTCTGTGAAGGACATGCTCCAAGACCCCCAGTGAACGCTAAAACCTCAGACAGCACCAAGTTCTAAACATACTGCATTCCCCCTCCCCCCATACATACATACCTATAGTAAAGTTTAATTTATAAACAAGCACAAAGACATTAATAATAATATCTAAAAATAAAATAGAACAATTATATTCTTGTACTCTGGGGCCATGATTAAGTCAAGTAAGGGTCACCTGAACACACGCATTTCAACACTACAATAGTCACTATGATAAACAAAATGGCTAAGTGACTGATGGGTAGCATATACAGTGTGGATCCGCTGAACAAAGGGATGATTCACATCCCAGGCAGGATACAAATGGATGGCAGAGGATTTCAACACAATACTTAGAATGATACATAATTTTAAAATACATGAATTGTTTATTTCTGGAATTTCCAATGTAATGGTTTTGGAACCTGAGTAACTAAAACCATAGAAAGGGAAACCCTGGATGAGGGGAGATTACTGCATAACTGTTAATTTAAAAATTGTCTCTCCATGGCCTGTCCCAAATCACACTGCATCCATGGTGGTATGGGTGTCACACTGTGGGAAATTGTGACCTACACAACTGACAGCACTGTTTATCCACCACACTCTATCAGAGCTCTGTTTTGCCTATGTGTGACCCAAGATGAAGTGCACACAGAGCATCAGGCTTTGGGTCCTCCTACTTCAGCCCAAACTCTGCCACTGAACAGGTTACTCAGCAACTCCAAACCTCTGCTGGGCCACCAGAAAATAGGACTCCATCATCCTACCCTGTTCTAGCTCATGGAATTAATGTGAGAATAAGCAAGCAAGTCAAGACCATGAGAACAAAAGTGCTTCATAACCTGCAAGTTTTGTGCACATGTCTTACTGAACCTCACTTCAGTTGTACTGCACACTCCTTGGGATCATTCTCTTCTCTGGTTTCTGGGAGTGTTTTTTTTATCTTTACAGCTGCACTTTTACATGTAATTATATACATATAGGGCATATGTACGCATATATACACACGTACACATCAGTATACTATACACACGTATACGTTCCTACATACATATATTTGCCTTTCCCACCAGACTCTGAGTCCCCCGGGGCACTTGGCAGGTTCCACATCTCCCCCTCATCTCTTTAATCACCCAGTGCTTAGCACCTGTCCCCACCCAAGAAACACTTGTCACCAAGCATTACATTTTGAACAGTACGCATTATATTTTGAAAAGTGTTATATTTTGAAAATCACAAGCTAATTAATAGATAATGCAAAAAAATAGTAATAATGATAAAGTTAACTGTTTATTGAACAAATGGTGATTAACAGGCACTGTTGTGTTCTCTAATCCCGTTAAAACCATACTCACACAACAATGTGCGTGTCCTTCATGCTGCTGCATGGTTACATCTAAACATACTTTAAAATGGTCAATTTTACGTTATGGATATTTTACCACAATTTAAAAGAAAGAGATGAGGTTCTCCTAAGACATGAGGAGTAAGCAGCAGTGTAAACACCTGTGTCTCTGGGCCACGCTGCCCTGGGCCATCTGCACGTTTCACTCCAGTCTGAGCCAGCCTCGCACATGGAGTCCCTGTGGGCTTCTGCCATTCCCTGAGCTGATTTCCATTTGAGGCTTTTAAAGTAGGCTGAGTGACTCACGTGCCCAGAGAGCAGCCCAGCCCGAACACCACTGAGGCTCTGTTTTGAACAACGAAGCCCCTAGAATAAGCCTATTTTGTAAAAAAAAAAAAAAAAAAAAAAAAGTCATCCTTGAATGAATGGAATGTCATTGAAAGCAGCTGGTGTACAGCCACCCTCAGAAAACACATTCTCGGGGCTCAGATTGCACTTAATTGCCCCGAATTCCACTTTCTTATCAAGGCCCCTGACTCGCTCGCAGGAAGTAGGTTGAGAGCTTTATGAAGTGTGCCCTGTCAATCAGGAGAGGAATGGAATGAGTGCAGTCCTGGGGATCCCAAGAGGTCCCCAGGCTTCAGCCTCATTCTGGCTGCAGCACTGCAGAGCTCACGGTGCACGGAGACGCTTCCAAACACACGTGTGTGTGTGTGTGTGTGTGTGTGTGAGACGCTCCCACGGCACACGTGTGCCCTGGCACTGCACCGGGAGGTTTCACCCCATCCGGGCATCCTTCTGGCCGTGCAGGAGAGTGTGTTTACGTTGTGGCCCACTCCCATCCTCACAGACCGATGTTTATCAGCCTCTCCTGTAAAACTGTCATTACTGCTGACACAAGATTAATAGAAATCGAGATTAGCCCATGTTCTTGGCACTCGCACGGAAAAGCAGTATTAATCAACACACGCACAGAGTTCTCAAACCCTGAGCCAGTCAAACGTGGGCTGTAGCTCTAAGATTTAATGCCACATGGAGCTTGCAGCAGCCAATGACGAGAGGGGATGTGGCCGCTGGTTACGAAACCTCTAGAAGCCTCAGTTTCCTCATCTGTAAGATGGGGGCAGGAAAATTATCTAAGATTAAAAGACACAAAGTTCATAAAATGTTTACAATAGTAGCACAGAATTGGAACTAAATGAATATTTGCCTACCACCTTTAAATCCAGATAGTTAATGTATTTCATGATACCTGATGCGGAGCTTATCCCAATACCAGGGACCTCCACCAGCAACAGAATAGAGAAGCTCAGGATCCAAACAGTCACAGAATTCAGCGGCTTTCGATTGCAAAGTGATACATTAATCATTTCTGGGTTCTCTTTCTGTCCTTTGACCCAAGTCAAGGAGAGGGACTCAGGTGGGCCACAGGGGGTCTTGAACACCTCCTTGTTTGTCAGAGAAAGCAGGCCTCAGCCTCCCAGCAACCAGATCAAGCTGGAATTAATAATGCTCTTTGGTTTCTATTATATTTATTTTTGAGCATTCTATTCCTAACAGGTGATGCTGGTTTTTGCACCGGAGGTAATTATTTAGGGCTTCTTTTTCAAATACATATCACTCTAAAACGCCACCTGCACTGAGTGAAAACACTAAGTCTGAACTGCAGAAAGGACACTAGGAAAAGGCAGAATCCATGAAGAGGGAAGGGAAAGCGGAAGTCCTGGAAATGCTAAATATCAACGTAATAAGACAAAACATAATCGCATCCCAGAACTGGTTTCCACAGGAAAGAGCCCTGATGATGCTGATCCTGACTTCTGCTCTGGAGATGAAGCAGCTGAAGGTTTGGGGTCCTAGACGCTTTGCTGACGGTCACAAAGAAGAAGACCAAATCCATGAGTTCAGGGTCACAGCTGTCCTGGTTCTCCGTAACAGAACATCATCTGTGTGTCCAGGGGACGCCAAGCGGGGAAGCCACCAGGCTCTGCTGGAGAGTAGCACCTTGCGGCACCCTGGCAAGGTCTGGAGAGAGGCTGTGTAGTGGGGGGCGGGGGGAGTAAGGGCTGCAGAGCTTCCGTACCTGGGTTCAGACCCCAGCCTCGCCTCTTACCAGAGCTAACCTGCAGCACCTCAGTCGGTCTCCCTGCTCCAGTCAGGTCCCTGCACCAGCAGCAGCAGCATCTGGGAAACAGGGACTCTGGGCCCTGCCCAAGCCCACGGAATGGGAATCTGCATTTTGACACAAGCTCCAGGGCACTCACTTGCACACTAGCCCTGCTGAGCCTGGGTTTCTCCACCTGTACGAAGGGTTTGTGACGATCGCGTAACCTACCCAGAAGGACTGGTAGGAAACCAAGGTAAAGTGTTTACGCCACGCCCAGCACACAGCAGGCCTTCGACAGCTGGGAGCTGGTACTACTTTAACCTTTCACAGCCTCCGTTTCTGTTGCTGGGAAATGGAACTGCAGTAGCACTAACCACAGTGTTGTGGTAACCAAAGTCAGGTTAAATGAGGTAAGAATAATAATAGTGAGAGCTCTGCAAAGAGCCACGTGCTGATCTGTGAGTGCCACACACCTTAGTGCACTCAGTTCTCCCAATTAACCTACAACGAGGGCTTCCTCATTTTGCAGATGAGGAAACCGAGGCACAGGGTGGTAGAGTGGCTCGCCTGAGGCGTGGGCGAGGGGCCGTCCTGGCCATAGAGCTCACATCTAGGGGAGTCGCTGCTCTCAGGGGGCTGATGAGAACACAGGCCTTCGGTGCAGCTCTTGGGAAGACAGTGCTTCCATCCAGGGAGACACACGCCATAGCTCCCGTCTGGCCTCAGAGTTCATTGCTGTGGCTTCGCCATGACAGCCGCAGTCAGGACGTGAAGGTAGGGAGTGGAACCCTGAGCAGAACTGGGGGGTCGGCTGTCGTCCTGAGAAGGTCTCGGCTCACACCGCCGCTCCAGAGACGAGAGCGAGCAACCAGGCGACGGGGGGGGGGGGGGGGGGGGGGGGGGGGGCAACGTGGAGAAGCTCCTGCCCAGGGCACGCCCAGGAGGCCGCTCTCCGGGGAGCTGAGGAGCAGCCGGCGCGGCTCACTGCACACACGACTCTGGCATCCTGAACGTTGCCCCAGCCACTGCGACTCAGGCCGCCTGGCCATCTGCCACAGAAGCACTTGGAGATTCTCTCCCAGGGACAGCTGTCTGCAAGCCTCCTGGCAAGGCAGACTAAAGGACCAAAAGGTGCCTTCACGCAGAGTGCTCTCTGGGACCGAGGGCAAATTTGGAGGTTGGCAAAAATGAAGGGTAGAACTTAGAAGCAAGTAGCCACATGGCTTTAGCCAGTCCCACTAGTGTTCACTGTAGAAGCTTCCTCCTCTGCAAGACGGGTAATCAGACCACCCTGGTGGGGATGTCCTGGGGATCAGAGAAGTCAGGGGTATGGAAGGTCTGGCACCACGCTCCGGCTTCTTAATGTCCTTTCCACTCTCTGTGCCCTAAGCTGGTGCTTGCTGCTCCTTCCCTTGAGAGGCCATCATCACATGCCTTTCTGTTGAACTCCTACCCATCCTTCAAAACCCACTTCTATTACCACTTCCTCGACAAAGGCTTTCTGGTCCTTCCCCTGGACAGACCCCCGAGTTCCTTCAGCACAAGGCATCAGATTCAGAACATGGTTCCCAGAAGCAGAGCAGGCAGAGAAGAGTGGGAAGGGCCTTCCACACAGAACCGTGTGTGCAAGGTCAGGAAGCCAGAGAAAGCTGGGTGGACGGAAGAGCTCAAGTTCCATGCAAGGGGCCTTCCCTGACCATCCCAGCCAAACCAGCACCTCCATGCTCCATCCTCACCTGAGTGGGTTTTCTGCACCAATGACGTCACTTACTTATTTGTGTATTATTTGTACCCCTGACTGGTATCCTAAATCCGTTAGGGGAAGCACATAAGCTTTTCATTTACCTCTGTATCCTTCTTGTGGCTATTACTGCCAGTTTAACAACTGCTAGATTCTGAGTTCCAAGAGGACGGGAACCTGGTCATCTGATGCACTATTAAATCCCCGGCACCCAGCATAGGGCCAAAAACACAGGGCAAACTCGCTTAGTATGTGTGATCGAATATCACCCATGTTCAACTGCTCAATGAATAGATGCAGAAATTCGTGAGTGAATGCACGGACACACATGCACACACGCACACACACAGTGGACAAGTGAATGAACAAATGAATTGATTAGCGCAGGAATGCAAAGTTCTCACATTCAAATCATCGAAGCCCAGAGGCCCGTGATCCCGGTGATCCCAAGCCTCGGTCTTGTTAGGACCCGGAGGTTTCTCTCTCATCTTGTCCCTGGCCATTCAAAGCGTCTTTTCTTAGCCACAGCAGCACTTCCATTGTCACCGGGGGCCGCAGGCCATCTCCCTTACACCCCTCTACCCTGAGCCCCAGGAGCTCTCTGGATTCCCAGCCCTCTCTGAGGAGGTCAGCTGACCCTGGTGCCTAGCCCTCTTCTCCCTGGGAGGCGTCTGCACAGGAGTCTTCTCTGGGAATTGTCAGCATTCCATTCTCCCAGAGAGTGGGATGTGAATCTGGCCCGTTTTTATTAATTGCAAATTAATGCTGCGCAGGGTGCTATTTTAGTCCGTGCTTCCACAGAGCATGGAATGCAACCCAAAGCAGTGCATTGCTCTCATTCTTTCTGCCGACCGACTGTGTGAATATTTTTAGAAACCACACCCTCTTGCAGTGGCCAGATAAATAATTTCCAAGGCCAGATGTGCTCTTGCAAATCAACATCATGGCAGGGAAGGGGAGAGGCACAGGCTACATGGCCCACACCAAGATCACAGGGACATGTGACAAGTTTAAACCAGCGGCATCCTTAGAGGGCCGAAGCCCTCCACTCTCTAGACCGAGAAGATGGACCCACACTTAGGCACCCACAGAGCCTCGAGGCAGGACCTCGCTGCTCCTGTCCCCCAGGGGTAGCCCATCTGTGCCTTTGGGCCCCCAGTCCAGCAGGGATGGACACGAGAGGCCAGCTTGCGGCCATGTGTCTGGCTGCTTTTGTCAGCAAGTGCCCTTTCTAAAACTGCTGCACCAAAACGCTGAGTCAGGAAGCGTTGAGGGTATACAGCCGGAAGACAAATCAATACCAGCTGAAGTCCACTTTAAAAAACCTTGGGAGTGGGTGTGAGATGAAGAAGAAAACGAGGATTTGCCTGGAGGTCACACATGAGAGTTCTAATCCCGGCTCCCTATTTCTTCACTCCATGATCAAACAGCTCTTCAGGACCTGTGGAGTGCTGAGCACTGTCTGACACACCAGGGAAACAGAGGCAGCGACTCTGGCTCACAGTGTGGTCAGGAACACATCACTGAGACTCAGACTGACCACTGAAACAAGGGGTTGTTGGAAAGTGACTCTTGACAAACCTTCAAGCTCTGGGATTCTCAGACCTTAGTAGGATTCCTTGAATAAGTAGAGAGAGAACAACAACAACAAAAAAGCAGATATTTGATTTCTATTTGGTGTGTGTGTGTGTGTGTGTGTGTGTGTGTGTGTGTGTGTGTGTGTGTTTGCACGCTCTACCCTGGGAAATGCCAGGAGTAGAAATTCCTAAGGAAAAGACGAAGACATGTCCAAACTTCAATTTTATTGTTCTTCTTTGTGTGTGTTGTTTGCCTGCCTGATACGAGGGTCCTAGGTCGAGGGACCTGGTCCCTGGGAGCTGGTCCCCTGTCGCTGTCATCTTGCTTACCTAAATGGGCCATCCTTCCGGCTCCTGCCCCAGTGTCCCCTGCACAATTGCTGTCAGAATTCTAACCATTCTTCTCCTCCACTGGGGAATTCTATGACTCTGCAGGAAGCTATGTGCCTTATCACTTCTGGGACTACATCACAGGACAAAGAGGTCACAGTGCAGCACAGAACACAATCCCCAGGCAGAGGATCCCATTCCAGGCCTTGTAAAGACTGGATTTAGTTCTGAGGGCTCTGGGGGCAGGTGGCAGGAAGAATCTGAAGAGAAAGTCACCAAGGTCGATGACACAAGCCCTTAGAAGGCCAGGACCCAACTTTGTAGCAACCTGATCCCCACTCCCCGGGACCCAACACCTTCCACCAGATGGGCTTCCTGTCAGTTCCCTCTCCAGGGCACAGACACTTGGTGGCTCTCCTCTAGCAACAGTAAGCACCAACACTTTCACTAAGTATCGTCTTAATTTTCCATGTGGTTATTGATGCCCCAGGACTGGGCACAGGGCGCTGCACACGCTAACTACACAGATAACACACATGAACAAAACGAGTGAGCAACAATCCCCAGAGATAGGAAGTGGCATCCCTACTTGACAGATAAGAAAACAAAGACTTAGATCAATGAATAACTGGCCTACAACCCTCCATCAGTAAGGGGCAGGGTTGCAATGCAAACCCAGGCTTATCCATCTCCAAAGCCGCTACTCTTAACCTTGACTCATTTGTACACAATTCTTAGCAGTTTATAGAACTGAAAAGAGAGAATATGTCATTCACAGCCCACAGCAAACCCACCAGGCATTACTGCTGCCCACTCTGCAGTTGAGGAAACAGGTTTTTGTGGCTTTCCCTGTGTCAAGCAGCTAATAAGTTATACAGCCCAGAACTGTCTAACACTGCAGCTAATGCTCCTTCTAGAATAATCCAGTCACTCTGCCACAAATGGAAAGATCCTGAGCATTCACTTCCTGTTCCTAGGGAAACCGTTTGACCGGTGGTAGTTCCTCCATACGCTACGGTCTACACAGAAATGTGTGACTGAGGTCAGCTACTCTGGGAGAACAAGAAGTCACTGGGACGTGGCTTCCAGGGGTTCTCAAAGGGTGGTGGTGACCAGAGGTTGCCACCACGATCTACAAAAGCAACTCTATCCTTCCGAGCGAGGGAACCGTCTCACCACGCACACCTCCACTGACACCACCACCAACAAGAGAGGCGAGGGTGCAAACCCGTTCCCATGCTTTGTCCGGGGACCAGGGATAAGGCACTAACGTCACAAGTGGCCAATTGGAGGGCTCCTGCTGGCGCTGGGAATACGGAGGCCATTTCATAATGAAACCCATGCAGCGAGCCCGTTTATTTTGAAACCTTATTTGCTTATTTTGCAGACGTGATCAAAAGGACATTCAGAGTGCTCCGCAGGAGGCACTTGAACCCTGCTGGCCAGGAGAGCTTTCTCCAGCTCCGACGGCAGCCAGCAATAATACTCCCCATAAAAGTAAACTCCGTCATTTGCAATTTCCCAACTGCCAACACCACCATCCATCTGGTCAGCCTCCCAGTTCTGTGGCTGGTTTTAGGGGTGAGAGGGTCGGAGGGAGAAGTGGGAGACGTGGCCCCTGCTAGCAAACCCAGGACAGGAACTCGGGCTCGTGGGGTTCAAATCCTAATTCCACTCCTTGTCATTGTGCTTCTCTGGGTACACTACTTAAAATGTCCCGTGCCTCAGTTTCCCTATCTGTGAAATGACGTAAATAACAGTTCCTATCTTGCACGGTTGTCGTGAAGACTGAATTTAAGGAAATATCAGGCAAACAGAGTGTGAAATACACATGAAATATGTATTAGCTGGTGTTACGTAATTTTGTGGGTATGATTTTAGACAAGGAGCTTCCTGAGGGCAGGGACTGTATCTCAGTCATCTCTTTATACCTCAGCAGGAAGCTCAGTGTGGCACGTAGTAGGAGATCAGTTAACGGTGGTTAGATATAACTGCACTAAACTGAGAGCGCAAGCCGAGCTCTTCCGGAATCTGCCTGCAGCAAGGGAAGTAAGCGGCTGCCTCCTTCATTCCAGGCTGCAGCCCAGAGGGGGTGCTGCAGCCCAGAGGGGGTGCTGCAGCCCAGAGGGGGTTCCGCCCCCAGCCCCTCGCAACCCAGACCCTGCCCATCAATCAGCGAGGCAAGAGCCTTACCTTGATATTGCAGTTGTCATCGAGCAGTATATTCTCCAACTTCAAGTCCCGGTGGACCACACCATTCTGAAATGAGAAGACAGGAGGGGAACTGAATGGGAGCCGCTAGATGAGAGAGAGAGAGAGAGAGAGAGAAGGAGGAAGGAGGCAGCTGAGCACGCGGAAATGTCTCTGACAGATGAAAGAGGTGCGCCCACCCGGTGGTCTGCACCTCCATCCTTCAGGGCTGCTCTTGCTGTCATGACGCTACCCCGCCAGCGACCAGGGACAGGAGAGCATTAGTCACTTGCTGTGTGGTTAAGGGAAAAATGACTGGAATCTGTTCTCCTCCGGTGCCTGTTAACCAGCGGGGGGATTCTTTGTCAGAATGCAATTCCGCTATGTGCAGGCCATCTCGTCCCAGGCAGCACAGACCACGTCTGAGACGGGATTCCCAGGGCAGGAGCAGAGCCGCGTGCAGGCAGCTCGGAGTGTGGGCTCCCAGGCCTTGCCTGTCTGTCTGCATCCCCTGTGCTGGAAAGACGCCTGGGCCAAGGTACTCTGACCCACGACAGTGATGGAGACCTGCTCTGAGGATAACGGGGTACTTCCTGCTGAGCTGGGGGGAAAGGGGGGAGACAGTCCCTCTGGGCTCAGCAGGACTAGGGGTGGGTGAAAGGTGAGCCACAGAGCAGACCAAGGAGACCAGGGACGCTGGCCTCACCTAAGCCGGTGACGTCGGGCACACTGGCAGGGCTGGAAGCTGAACTTCAGTGACACAGAACCAGCTGAGGGACGAGAATGGGCCTTTGACAACAGATCCAACCATCCTTTAGGGGCATGTGGGCATGACAGGACCAGTGGGCCGGAAAGGCTGGACTTCCCTGGGGCTTGTGGACGGACAGACTGCAGGGAGCCTCACTCCCCAGGAGGGGCATGTGCAGGCGGAGCTGCTCTAGGAGCACACCGACTGCCACGCTTACAGTTGCTCTTTGCTGTTTGTTTTCTTTTCCGTGTGACATTTCCTGATATCTCCAAAAGCACTGACTGGGGAGGAATGACAACATGCATTTCTGCTACTCCCTTCCTAATCCAAGCCTTCAGGGAGGCGTTTTGAATTGAGAAAACGCTCCAAACCAAGTCTCCTGGAGCAGGGCAAGGGAATACGAGGTACCTGCTTTTGCGCAGTTTTAAACACTGGGAGCCGTTTGGTTTCCCCTGTAACATTCCCGGCTTTCATAATTAGACATAAGAAGGCCCCATTCATACAGAATCCAAGTGTCCACACACTTCAGATAATGAAAATAGGGTCTGCGGTGCTTTCCAGTGGCACCCAAGAGTAAAACGCAGAACATGGAATGACCAGCATCGTCAGTGCCTTTCCAGGCAGCAAGGGAGGTCGAGAGGTGGGGATTTAAATAGGGTGATTTCCTTCTTCCTGGTTTGTAAATCCTCCATATGTACCACAATGAACAGGTATCACCCATACAATATGGAAGGAATCACAGGTCCACGGGGCCCCCGCACGGCCCAAGCTGCCAGTCAGGCTGGGCCATACCTTGTGACAATAGTGCACTGCGGAGACGATCTGCCGGAAGAAATGTCTGGTCTCCCTCTCGCTCAGGCGTCTCCGCTCGCTGATGTAATCGTACAGCTCCCCTTTGCTGGCGTATTCCATGATGATCACAATCTTATCTTTGTTCTCAAACACTGCGAGGGGGGAAAGCGATAGATAAATGCCCCGTTTATGCAGCAAGCCCGCGCGTGACTGCAGAGCATGAGGGAGGACGGCGGAGATGTCGCTGCGAGGGGTGCAGCGAGCCAACAGCAGTCCAGGGGTCAGGACGCAGACCAGCGCACCCAGCGCCATGAGGACTCGGGCAAGCTTCCCAGCGGGGGGACGGCGGACTTCTCTGCGCCGGTGGACACGCCTCTGCAGCATGGAGGGAAAGGTGGTTCTTTACTGAGGTCACCCCCACCCCCTTAGCCAAGACCATTCCTCACAACCCCCTCCCACCAGAGGAGCTCTGCTGTGGGCAAATGGCAGGCAAAAAACTACCACCTACCAGCCACTTAACAAGGACCGGGCACTGGATCTGACCCTAGACGGGTGCCCAATCTTGTCCACTCTTTGCTCAAAACCATCTGAATTTCCCTTCTCATTCAAAATAAAACCCAAAGTTGCTCAAGGGGACATCACTGAGTCCTGCATTACCCAATGGGCCCCTCTGACCCCGTAATTTCACATCCTTTTTTTTTTGTATTTATTTATTCTCCCACCTGACGTTGGTCTATTTATTTATTCTCCCACCTGAGGGTTGGTCTATTTTTCTGCCACACTATAGGGCCCATTAATTTTTTTTTTTTTTTTTTTTTTTTTTTTGTGGTACCAGGGATTGAACTCCGGGGCACTCGACCACTGGGCCACATCCCCAGCCCTTTTTTGTATTTTATTTAGAGACAGGGTCTCACTGAGTTGCTAAGTGCCTCGCCATTGCTGAGGCTGGCTTTGAACTCGCGATCCTCCTGCCTCAGCCTCCCACAGTGCTGGGATTACAGGCGTGCGCCACCGCGCCCGGCCCATTAATTTTTTTTTCAAGAATTTAACCTTTATTATATTTGTTTTTATGTGGTGCTGAGGATCGAACCCAGGGCCTCACCCATGCTAGGCAAGCACTCTACCACTGAGCTACAACTCCAGCCCTAATTTTTATTTAATGAATAAACTCCAACTTCATAACTGCACTTTGGACAATAGAAAACAATCAGGTTGTGCTCACGGTGCACCAGGCTCACATGAGGTTTTGAGGACCTGCGCAAATTCATTTAAACCTCATCTTGAGCTGTCAGGGATATCTGTAACTTTGCCATTTGAAAAACAAGGAAACAGAGGCCCATGGAGGTCATGATACTTGACCAGCACTGGCGGAATCAGGCCGGCTCTGGCTCCTGGCAAGGACAGGAGCCACACAGCCACATTCTTGGGGGGCCCTGAGCCGGGGTCCCTGCCTCCAGCCCCAGCCCCTCTCTCACAACCTCCTCACCACCGTGCATATCACCTCCAACAATGTCTGTAAATGCTTCTCTCCTCAGCTCTGAGGCTCTCTAGCAGTCACATTCAAACTGGGGGTTCCAGGCAGATATCCCAAGACCAGTGCAGGGGGCAGAAGGAAGGACAGGCTCTAGGTCCTCAGCACCACCAGAAACACACCATGCTACCTGCTGTGCGCTCGGGGCTTCCACCTAAGATGTCCTTTGAGCAATGACAAAAGAAGTAAAGATTGTTTTGAAATCCATCACTTGCAAGGGATGCGGTATAAAATTGTGGGGTACCCAAGACCTCCCTGAAGGACCTCAGCCTACGTCCCTCCACCTCATCTGCTTCTGCTACTCCCATCAGGTCCCCCACACCTGCCAATGCAGAACGGATTGCTCAGGCGCACACAGTGCACACACACTCGCACACACGCACACACACGCACACACTCAGCTGTTTCCCACTCTGCCCCTGGCCTTCCCTCTACCTGTCTTCCCTGCAAGGAAACTCCAACTCATCCATCAAGATGGCACTCAAATGTGCCTTCCACAAGGCCTCCTCCTACCTCTCACTGTGCCAGTCGACACCCGCCTCCCTGCACTTTCAAAGCATGCCCATTTATTTACTGGGAAACACCCCCCACCCAGACTGTGAACCTGGCCTGAGAACTAAAACCTATGCTTTGGGAATCGGATACTCCTAAGAAGGATTCTGGCTCTGCCTCTTACTGGCTGCGGGACTCTGAGCAAGTCGCTTCTCCTCTCTGAGCCTCAAGCTAGGAGACTGTAAAATGGGAATAACATTGGTAAGCACTTCTTAGAACTGCTGGGAGGATCATACTGAGACCAGCTGTGTTACATGCTCAGAGCAAAACCTGGACTTACAGTAGGCTCTCAGTGACGTGAGCTATTCTTGTTGGTGTCAGTATTATTGGATCCCCAGCACCTGGCACTGAGACAGACAGACAGACACACACACACACACACACACACACACACTGAACAACCAACTTGAAGTGGAATGCGTCCCGGGCCTGGGTCTCCTTCCACCCACACTTGTCATTGGCTGCTAGAAGCTCAGGCCCCTGCGGTTCCTTTTTGGCTCCTCTAAGTCCAGCCACCCCTGTGATAAAATGAAGGGGAAACAGGCAGGAGGAGGAGGAGGAGGAGGAGGAGGAGGAGGAGGGCACGGCCAGATACAACCGGCTGCTTTGGCATCTGCCGGCCTCGCCGTACCCTGCAGCTCCGGCTCCTGCCAGGATTTCAGCCTAGTGTGCACTTTTCATTAACAATAAACTTTGGAAACTGGAAAAGCTGCCTCGGATGTGTGGCTCAGGCTCCAAAAATGACGGAGTGATGTGCCCCAGAGAAGGCAGCGTGTTTTCTCATTTGAAAAAGGCAGGGAAGGTGGGAAGAGAGGAAGGACTTTGACAGGAAAATAAACAAGGGCCGCACACCCCAAAGAGTCTGGCGCATCCCTAAAGGAGCCAAAGGCATCACTGGCCCCTCGGCGACTGTCACCCACTGTCACCCACCGGGAGGTGGAGGCCACAGCCTAGTGCAGACCCTGGGGCCATTTCAGGGACTGGGCTCCTCCCTATCCAGCTGGCTGGCCTGGCATCAAGCAGATATAAGCACCACCCAGTTCAGGACAGCTCACTGTGATGACCACCCACTAGGCAGGTCCCATCACATCCCGCAGGTCCCACTTGCACAAGAGCCCACGCCCCTGCTCACCACCCCCAGCCCATCCTCGCGAGTTTCTCCCTACTGGCTGCGTGGTCAGGGGGCTGAGGAAGAGCTTCACGGGCACGTGCCAGGAGCACAGCTTCTGTAAGGTCTCCTGGGCGAAGATTCCAGGGTCAAACACAAATAAAATGCTGATCCTCGGGTGCCCTCTCCCAGTCTGGTTTCCTTAACCGAACCTCCGCAGGTCAACTGGGCCACCTGGGTATTCCTACTGACATTCCAAACACCTGGTCAGGGCCAGGGTGGGAAGCAGGTGGCATCTGAGCGGTAAAATTGGCCCCTCGCTGTGAGGGGTTGGCAACCCAGTCAGAGAACTCCCCACCAGGCCAGGCCTGGCTCCGGGACAGCATCTCTCCCCCCTCACCCAGGCTCACAGGAAGCAGCCCCAGAAGTCTTAAGGCCACAGCCCTGAAGGCAGCCTCCCTGAGCTAAATGCAAGTAAGAATTCTAGACTTGGAGGTGTGCGACGTTAGGGGTGGAGCTTCTTGAGTTCCTTCTTAATAATAGCAGCATGTCTTGTAGCCCTACTGTGCACAGGCCCTATGCTAATAAACATTTTACAGGAGTTCTGCTGCATAGGTGTGGTCCTTTGAGTGTCCTTGTGGTATAGATCTCAACCCCTGGGGGCAATCAGGCTAATGACTGCCACAGCTTCGGAGAGCACAGCCAGCACCAGGACCCGGCCTGAAGTCTGACTACTCTTGGACTCTCTATTATTATTCATACACATTAACTCCTCTGACTTTTCCTCATCATATCAATGAGGTTAATAATTTCCAAACATGGTCCTAGGGGGACTCAGTGAGTCTGTCTTCAGCATGGCGCCCCTCACTGGTGCTCCATAAATGGAAGCCATTCCCATCATTACTTCATCTGCCTCTTGGGCAGCTCTGGCAGAACAAAACCCTAAGATCTCCCTCTCCCCGACCTCAAGGCTCTTTAAAATGCGTTATGGCTGCCACAGAAAAACAGGATTTTCAAGCAGGAAGGGACCTAGCGATCACCTATTATTTTTTCCAGAAGTCTAGGATATATAATTTATAAGAGCAAGGCCTTGGGAATTTGCACTGAAGAATGACCAGCTTCCGCACCCTCAGCCCAAGGCTCCTTGCCCATGGTTAAGGTCACTATCAGCGAGGTGGTAGGAACACTCTCGGCCATTCTTCTGAAGAAATGGGCTGCTTCCCTTGGGCACTTTTACAACTGGTTATTTATAAGCCCAGAAATCTTGTCTGTGTTTATGTTATTAGTCACTAAGTAAAAGCTTATTTTCCACCAGTTGGGAAGGGTTTCCTTTCTGAAAAATGAAAGCCTGTGTCTCTTGGCCAGACAGTTTTGCCCAGAAGCCCAGTGGCTCCAGAATGGTAAGGAAAACTGTGGCCCTGGACATGCCAGGCCTACCAGGAAACTCAGGGCCCTGAATAGAAACTTTGCTCAGCCAGAATCAGCCACGGCACCAGGCCAGGTCCACGTGGGGCACCGCCTGGGTTTTGGTTAAAGCGACTAAGTTCTGCGAAGCACCTACTACGTGGATGGCATTGGGGATAATGAGAGAAGGCTTTGCCAGGTTGAGAGAGGAAGGGAGGACTAGTCGGGGGGACGGGGCAGCAAGAGGAAGGGAACAGCTCCCAGCCACGGGCAGGTGCCAGGGAATGAGAAGAGGAAGAAGGGGCTACGAATGGAACAGGGAGGCCTCAAAGCCCACCAGAAGCCCCAGAGCGGTCAGTCCACCAAACACGGCCCAGAACAATCAGAGAGATGGCGGCGAGAGCCAGGAGAGCATCCAGGAGCAGTCCCCAGGGTCACTTCTTCCCAAATCCCCAGACAGTGAACCTCCTTCCTAAACACACAGTCAACTGCTAGCGAACAACTACGGCAAGCCACAGTCTGAAGCTTCCACCCCTCACAGCGACCCTGTGAAGTAGGTCCAGGTTGAGTTTCTCTTATCTGAAATGCCTGGGACCGAAAGTGTTGCAGAACTTTTTCAGATTTTGGAATATTTGCATATACATAACTGGATGGGACCCAAGTCTAAACATGAAATTGATTTGTGTTTTATACACACTTTATAAATAAAGCCTGAAGGCAATTTTATGCAATATTTTTAATAATTATGTGCATGAGACAAAGTTTCATGGCATAGAATTCTCCACGTATGGAGTTTTATGTTGGTGCTTGGAAAGTTTTGGATTCTGGAGCAGTTTGGACTTTAGATTTTTGGATGGGGATACTCAACTTGTATCAATACTATCCCTACTTTATAAACACGGAACCAGCACTCACATCAAGAAACAACGGTGTCAGCACCCTGCCAACACCTCACGATATCCTCTTTCTGTCACTAACCATCTCCCCTCCCCAGGGATAAAAATAAGCCAACAGCCTGAATATGCTGAATATAAGCCAATATCGTGGATGTTTTGCTACTTTTGAAGTTCAAAAAAAAAAATGCAACACATAGTGTGTGTGTATGTATGTGTATGTGTATGTGTGTGTGTGTGTGTATAACACACACACACACACACACACACACACACACACATATCTTCGTGTCTGGCTTCAATAGCTCAACATAAGATTTGAGAGAATAATCTGCATTGTCCCAAAGATGAAGATGGTCTCTTCTTACTGATGTCGAGAACTCCACTGTGGGCTGAACTCTGGTTTCTTTATCCAGTCTACTGCTGGCAGACTCTTGGGCTGATTCCAGTTGAACTAGAACTTAGAAAACCATCCAAAAGCTACCCTGAAGAGCTCAGACTTTTAGCACCTCGATGACCAGAGAAAAACATCAGCGAAATGAGCCCAAAGATTCCCTGAAAAAGCAGGCATGGAACAGAGCCATCCAAAATGACCCGGGTTTTGCTCTAATGAGATAATCTAACCATTGTTACAGCATATCCTGAAATACCCAAACGCTCGCCCTTTTCTTCTATAGAAGGGCCTTCCTTCTTCCCAGACACCAACTTGAACTACTTTTCTTGTTTTCTGTTTATTTTCCATTTCAAGGGAGAGTGGGGCTTGGTTGCTATAGCAACAGCTGCTTCTCCAAATTAATTCTGAATTTCATCAGATGTTCCCTCTGACAGTCCAGTCCTGCCTTCTGATTGCCTGGCTTTCACAACCACGCTAATTACCCGACTCCTAACGATTCCCGACTGCTGGCCTCAGGGTTAATAACACAACTTGTATAACTGGAGAAAATGTGTATTATAAAAGCAACGATCTGGCCCTGGAGAAATGCTGATGAGTGAGGAGATCTTGGGGTTTTTAACCATCGACTGGCTACTTTAGAGCAAAGCATGTCAGGCCATTTGGCAGGAAAGAAGGGGACCGTGGGGTCCAAAGTACAGGATGCTCAGAATTTCTTTCTGTGGAAACGGAGGACAGCTGTCTGATTTACATGGAACCTCGGGGAGGAAGATTAGTTTGTTGGTTTTAAACAAAAACACCAGAGACTTAAGAGAGGACCAGTCAGAATTTTCCTCACGCCTTTCCTTCCTATCGGCTTCATCTCCTAAATTAGTTCCAAGATGCTATTTCAACCACGGGGCAGCAGTTGTTATTACTGCCCTAATTCTTGGACAAAACTTCTTTCTAAAGGCAAGGAAGATCCTCACCGAACCAAGCTTATTTTCATTTCAGAAGCAGAGTGACCTTTCCTAGAAAGAGCTGTCTGCAACTTCATTAAGTCAATTACACAATACAGAATTTAGTCCTCAAATGTCTCCTCACCATAACTAAATTTCAAACATCTCGTGAACTCACAGTTTCACACAATGGTCCTCTAACTTCTGGAGCCTGAAAGCCCACGGCAGTGAAGGTAAGAAAATTCGACAAGACTAGAAGTTCTGCCATTGTCAACCAGGGTGTCAGAGCGGAGTCACTGGGTTTCCTGGTTTGCACAATGGAAGGCTTTTTTGTTCACTCATTGTCTTTTCTTAAACTCTTCCTGGATGTCGTCTGGCATGCCCGAGAACAACCATGGCCAACCAGGCCACACACCACCAACAATGGAAAACAGAGGAATGAAAAGCAAGTGCAGAGGCTCCCACGGAGAGAGAAGCTGAAGGCCTGCTAAGAACCTGATCAGATTGTCCGCGCTGTGAGAGGACCCAATCCCAAATCCTAGGAAGGCAGGGGACATGGCCAGGATAGAGAGAGGGGTTGTAAGGAAGAGGGGACTCAAGGGCACCATATTGGCTAGGCCCCTGGACTCCACATTCCTTCCACAACCATCCCGATATCACTCCCTATATTTCTCTCTCTCCTCTCCTTCCCCCAATTTCCTGCAAGCACCCATGCTCACTGACACCCGACAGAGTCCCGGCAGATTAATCAGAACCTCTCACAACTAGCCCAGGCTGGAGCAAGGGCTCTTGAACCTGATGAAGGAAACTTCTGAAAACAGAACGCCTCCCCGGTTCCAACTGCGACGGGGTAAAAGCCCTCTGTGCGGACACCCTCAGTTTCCTCTCCTGGGAGCCCCAGCAGAGGGTTTTGCCGAGGGGGCCTGTCTCACCCTCAACCACCCAGCCAAGGCAGAGAGCCAGGCCTGTGCTTATGGTGACCTCCTGATTTGGCCACTGCTTGGCCCATCACGTACATACAGCTCAGCCACTCTGAGGACAGTCTTATCAACTCTAAATTCTAGCCCTCCCCACTGAGTTAAGAGCCCCATTCCTGGAGCTGGGGTATGTGGGGTCGAATCCAGGTCTGCCACTTACCCACTGGGTGACTCAGGCATGTGACTTAGCATTTTCCGTGCCTTTGTTTCTTCCCTGGTTAAAACTAAGCCTCTATCTCACGTCGTGCTTGTGAGGATCATGGCGGCAGGGAGCAGGCGGCAAGAATCCAAACTATCGCTACCGTCAGGCAGCAGGCCTCAAGCAAGCGGAACAAATGAAGACGTGCCTGGCCCAAAGCCAGGAGTATGGGCCTGTATTGGCAGAATCCACACCTGAGACTGCACCTGTGCCCTCGAGGTGGATGCGTGCTCACGGGAGGAAGTGAGAAATGGCAACGATGGTGAGCCAGGGTTCACAGACCTCAAAGCACTGCCGTGGCCCACCCCGGAGGCTGAGGCGCATGCGAGCCCAGCTCCTTAACTAGGAACCCTGCTTCAGTCCCAGTGCTGTCCATCTCAGGGCCTCGGCGCTGTCTACAGCACAGCTCGCAACCTGTCACCTAAGCCCACTGTCAGAAAACCACTGAGGCCTGGGGGAAGCACAAATTCCCCGAATCAAAAATCTCACACTTTCTAACAAAGTTACAGGTCATCAAATCCCATCTTCCCTTTCAACACCCAAGTCCTGTGCCTGGTCACTGTGGAGGCCCCTCTAGGTGTTCTATGCACCTCTTAAATACATGCTTGTCATCTTCCTAAGCACATTAGGCAAGCTACCAGTCCATTTCAAAATACCCTTTATTAAATGTAATCTTTTTTTTTTTCTTTAAAAATTAGCTTCAAGTACAAGTGGTATTATTTAAGGCACTAGAAAATATTGAATTCCAGGAAACCCAGGAGGGTGAGGCTGGACAGCCAGGGAGTAGCATTAGTTTGGGGTTGTTTTATTTCTAATCTCCGGCCTCTAGAAAAATGACTTGGGTGTAATCAAATGAAAACAATGAAAATAATACACTCGAAGGTCAAATAGCTAACTTAATAGGAAACTCATTAGAAACGTGGCTGGACAGACTCAGAGCCGAAGAGCTGGTTCATATGACTAAAAGTGAAGAGAGCTCTGTGAGGCTAACAGGGGCGAGTCTTTAATTTGGGTCCAGTTGCAGGGACATCATGTGGGACTCGGGAATCTGGCAGTAGAGCCAGAGTGTTCAAACGCTCAGCCATTCGCCATGGGTTCCAAAGAGTAACCCTAAGCACGATGCACCGCCTTGCCAAGTCCAACAAGCTGTTTCATGGGGCTCTGAGTCCCTGATGAGGGCAGCAACCAAACGGCCAAGTGAACCCAGGCCCAGAGGTATCACTCCCTCTCCTTGGTGGCCGCTGCCAGACATGTGTGCTTCTCTGGAATTCACTCATGACAAATGATCAGACCAAGACAAGTTTCTAGAACAGGGCTCCTCCTCTCTCCTAGCTCACGGGATTAAAGCCATATTTCTTGGTCTGGCCAATTAAATTGGAATCCTTAGGGATGAGGCCCAGGCATCAGCAGCTCTTACAAATGCCTCGTGAAATCCCAAAGTGCATCGGCACCCAAGAATCATGAATCTGGGTGATCTGGCCTCAGCCTCTCCTCCTGCCACCTCCCAAGAGAACTTACAGCTCCAGCCAGAAAGAACGGCTCATGGACCCCAAAACATTTCATCAGGATTAACTCATTCCATTTACTAATGACCCCCGCATTGTCCTTAGCGATTTTATTAGTTCATTTAATCCTAGAGTAGTCAGATATCAGCCCATTGTATAGACAAGGAGACTGAGCCTCAGAGGGCTTAGTTAAATCTAAGCCTATTTGATTGGTAAATTATATACTTTCCCTACTAGGTCAGTACCTGGAACACAAATGCCCAATATATTTTTGCAAAACAAACGACTGAGTGAATGAACAAATGACTTAACAAGTGAATGAGTGAATGAGAGAATGGAGGGTATCACTGACCACTGATCTGGTAGTGCAGCTCAACCATCCACTGCCTTTCCAAGAGCCTACATCAGGACCTGCTTGCAGTCTTCCTGCGTGAGAACCCTGGATTGCACAACGAAGCCTGCTGCCATTGTCAGCATTTCCAAATAACTGATGCATGCAAGCAAAAGCAGCCTTGCTTTGGTCTCTGACCAAAGGGGTTTCCCTCTAAGAGTGATCAGAATGCTCTGGAGGCCTTGTCTTACACCAATGGCTGGGCCCCACCTTTGGGCCCCCACACCCAGAGATTCTGATTCAGGACATTAGGCCAGGCGCAGCTGAGGTTGACGCTGCTGGATGCATTCCCCGGCAGTTTACCAGGGTCCTGCCATTCTCAGGGGTTACTTCCCAAGAGCAGGGCATGGGACGGCAGTACCTTCTGACTCCTAGACCTCTGCTGGATTCTGAGGAATTATCTTACACAAGTACCCCTGCCCCTGACCACAAGTTAGGGGGCCTGTGGTACACAGTAGGTGCTATGGGCTCCTCCACAGAGCCTGCCTCTTGATTTCTCCTCTGCTCTTCTGGATTTTTAGAGCAGAAATTTTCAACAGGAGACAAGAGTGATATCTATCCCTTCTAGAAGAATCTACCACAATCTAAGGAGGCACGGAGAGCTTGAAAAAGCCTATTTTAATGCAATTTCTAGAAAGATAGGAGGAACTTTTCGCTGATAGTAAATGCATCCAAAGTGCCTTTGTTGTGGGAGTTCCGAGAGTCCTTGAGAACACAGACTCTCGTGGGCAGCAGGTGTAAAGGCTCACAAGGCAGGTCAGTGAGGGTCTGAGACTGACATGCTTACCAAAGGAGGAATATTTGTTTATCTGCTTCGTTTTTTTCCCCTTGGTTTGAGCAACTCTTCCAACAAAGAGAGTGATCACAGCTAATAAATGCCCAATAGGCTAGGCTTCCTATCAGGTCCCAGAAAACCAGGACCACCCTTACCTCAGATAGGAGGAGTGGGGCAAAGATCAGCCAGTGGCAGCCTATCACAAAGCAAAGAGCCAATTCAGAGATGTAATCTCACAGGGTCAGGGAGAGACTTCCAGAAAGCAAGACCAAGGGCATACAAGTGAGGGCGTGGTCTCCCCTACCGTCCTCCTCCTCTTTGCTCCTACATGCAGGGCTGTCAGTGGATGGCATTCGCAATGTCCCTCAAGTGCTGGGCAGCAGAGATGTTCTGTTGGATCTCCTAAGCTTTCAAAGGGGAAAATGAGGGGGAGACAATGTGTCTTTGATGTTTGAACTCTGTCCTGAAATCAGAACCTCAGGCAAAACCATCTTTATCTCTTCCATCCCAGGCAACCCAGTTGAAAGCTCCCAGGACACTTCCTTTGCACTGTTCTTTTTCATATTGTCAATTACCTCCCTGCTGAGGGAGCGGAATTTCTTTGAAGGAAACCAGGGTCCACCCCAGAGATGCTGCTGAGACTTCCTTCTTGTCTCTTGATGAGGGTACCCTCGCACACAGCGGAGGGTGTGTGTCTACCCTCTCCTGTTTACTTAGCATTATGAGCCAGTTAAGGTTTGTGTCCACCCACAGTTGACAAATCTGAGGGTTAATCACCTTCGCCCCGGGTCTGCTTTGAGAAAGACACATTCTTTTGAGATTTAGTGAGTAAGCAGAGTTGAGTCAGTCGAGTCATGGGTTTTATGGGCTTGCGGGTAATGAGAATGATATTGATATATAAATAACTTACATTTTCATGATGTTCTGCAGTTTAGAAAACACTGAACCCATGAGTTTACTGGATGTGGACCACAGTATTCTTCCTGAGATGTTGGCAGGAATATTCTCTAAAATACTTACAAAACTGGGCTTAATGCTCTAGATGCATGAGACAGCAACCTCTGTGAAGACCAGGATTCTCTGCACCACAGGGTCTAGGACAATACTTTTCTCTGATGAGGAATCACTGCAAACCAGAGTTCCCTGCTAATATTAGGGGCACCAGCTTCAGAGCGTCGCTCCCCACATTCAACAATCCAATCCACCACTTATTAATTGGTAACTATGGAAAATGAATTTGCCTTTAACCCTAACTTTCCATAAGACAGGAATGTCAATAGTTCATGCACACCTCCTAGCATAGGGTAAACTCTCAATAGCTCCTAGCTGTTATTAATATTACTTTTAAAGCATAATTTTTAAAAATATTTATTTATTTGCTTTAGTTGTACACAATGCAATGCATTTCTGTTTTACGTGGTGCTGAGGATCGAACCCGGGCCGCGCACATGCTAGGCGAGCGCTCTACCGCTGAGCCACAACCCCAGCCCTAGAGTGTAAATTTTTTAAAATGCCACTTCCTTCTCAAAACCTTCTAGTAGCTTCCTATCATTCCTGGTGTTGAATCCACACTCCTTTAGTTCCTGTGGTCAGGATCTGGCCCTCTCTAACCTCCTCTTTCCTCCACCCCCTGCTCACCCTCTCCCTCACCTCACAGATCCTGTGTCCTTTCTACCAACACAATCTCCTTCCCTCCTCTGAGCATCTGCACATATGGTTCCCTTTGCCTGGAAGGACCAGCTCTCCCAAGGGCTTAGATCCTGCTTTATTCAGGACTCAGCTCAAAAACCACTTGTCTCAAGAATCAGAAAGACCTCTCCTCACCACCTTATCCATTCACCTTGCTGACTTCCTGTCTCCCCTCCCTGTGTATCAGCTCCAAGAAAGACAGGAGTTTGTTTTATTTGCCTTTATATTCCCAGTGCCTAGAATAGGGCCTGGCACACAGTAGGCATTTTTGAATAATGAATTACCTCTTCTCTGGAGCTATATTCTAACATCACTGGTTGGTGCAGCCTTTTCCTCGTGAAAATGCAAAGTTCTTAAACATAAGGGTTAGGCATGCCATTGCTTTGCTTGTGTGTGTGTGTGTGTGTGTGTGTGTGTGTGTATGCGCGCATTATAAAGGTCCTTACTGAAGAGAAACTGTAAAGTTCTTTAATAGCTTCTATTCACTTGGCTAATGTTCAAATAGCCACTTAGGTGCTTGGCGTGGATTTCCCACTAAGCAAATTAATGCATTACTGCATTCAGCTCAGGCTCTTGAGGGACCTGTCACCAAGCAGCTTCAGAGGGAAGGTTTCCTCCCCTCTATGAGTGACAGGGAGACCAGCATACAAGCTCACAGACTCAGGTCCCGTACCACTGTGACTACCACCCTGCCCCTGCCACGCCCAGGTCTGCACAAGGGCCACAAGGTAGGAAGGAAAAGTCCAGGCAGCAATGGCTGCAGCACCAGGGCTGTGGCACAGCTGAGGAAGAAACAAATGTGGTCAGGAGGACTGGGTATCAGGCCATAGCCCGGCTGTGACACCCGTGGGATGGGCTGAACTGTGTCCCCTCCTGCAAATTCATACGGAAGCCCTGACCCCCAACAACCCAGAATGTGACTCTACTTGAAGACAGGGTCTTCACAGAGATGGTTCAATTAGAATGAGGTCATCAGCACGGGCCCAAACACACTCTCTGTCGACAATCTAGCAGTGTCCTTGAGGAGAGGAAGGTGACGTGAAGACCTGGGAAGACAGACATCTGCCAGCCAAGGAGAGGGGCTGGGGCAGCAGCCTTCCTCACAGGGCCGATCTGAGGACCCAGGCAGCTGAAGCCACGGAGCTGGGGGCTGTGGGGTCCCAGGCAGAGGTGTGAGAGCTGGCAGGCAGCCTTGGCAATCGCTGGCTCCTAACCCCGGGGAAGGGGGGGAGCTGCCCTCCTCCACAGTTATTTAGTGGATGTGGGAGAAACAGAACTTGCGTGGGAGAAGGGAAAGGGAACAGAACAGAAACCAGAAATCTCTAAGAAACTAACAGAAAGACCACATTTAATCCCTGGGAGTTTTCTGAACAACAACAATAACAAAAACAAAAAAACAAAACAAACAAAACAAAACACACCTTGTATTTAGATGGTCCTTGCAGGTCACAAAGTACTTGAAAGCAATGAGTTCTTTTTAACCTGTTTGAGACCAGGAATCCCTTTAGGACTCTGGTAAAAAGATATGTGCCTCCTCCCCAGGAAAAAAAGTGAACCCATGCCCATAACATAAAACATCACATGCCAGCACTGTCCAAAGAACTTTCTGCAATGATAAAATGTTCTAGATCTACACTGTCCAACATGGTAGCCACTAGTCACAGGAAGCTACTGAGCACTTGAAATGTGATGATCATAGGGCCTCAGAATGATCTTTCTTGAGCTTAGCAGTCTATGTATCATGCTATTTAATGTTATCAACAACTCTATGAGAGGGACAGAGTAGTCATCCCCACCTTATGGGTGTGGTCACTGAGGCCCCCCATCCTGCCCAAGGCCTTATGTCTGGTCCATGGTGGAGAATTCTAAACTGAAACCTGAGCCCGTCCAATGTGCAAACCCCAGCTCTTCTGATTCCCTAAAACCTGCTTGAAGGGTTTTATAAAACCAGACCCGCACTCTTTCCTGAGGCCTTGCAAGAAAATTATTTCTAGTCACCAAAATAACTTCAATTCACACGGGAGCCCATCTTTACAGTTATAAAGCAAGGGCTTCTCCTCTTCTTAAAGTTTCCAGCAGCGGCTGGACTGAGGCCAATTCGACCTTGGCAAAAGAATGTTCTTCCATTAAGGTTCCTCTCTGGCCTTCCCTTTGGCAGGGGGAGGGTTTCCTGTTCTCCATTCATCCTGTCTGGTTCCCAAGGAGGGCACAGGGCTGGTCCAGAAGCCAGGCTTCCCCATGCCAGGCCTCGTTACCACAGCCAGCCTTCAACAGAGAGCCCAGAGGCTTCACCCTGCAAGAAGGCTATCCCTGCCCGCCTGATAAAGGGGTTCCTGTGCTAAGCCAAGAAGTCTCCAAACACAGCAGTGCTCACAGAGCGCGGGACCCACCTTGGCCCCAGGCTTCTCTGGTAACCAGGCCACAGGGAGCAAAAACCCTTAGAATGTATATACCCATGCTCACTCCACACTTGCTATCTCCACTCACTTCCAACTTCTAGAAACTGCACTCCTTCCCCAGGCATATGCTACCCAGGCAAAGCCTCTCATGTTTGCTTTACCAGCATGGGATTCTGCTTTTGCTAATTCTTTAGCAAAAATCTTTCTTTCAGGACCCAGTAGAGATGCCACAGGGCACCACCAAAACTTGTCACAATACTTTTTTTGTACTGCTTTGTATTGCTTCTTGACTTCAGGATCCATATCAAATTCATCTTTAAATCTGCAACCTCACCTACAGAGAGCGTACCAGGAAGTAGACACTCAAATGACCAATGGTTCTCAAACTTTTGCTAAAGCAAAGACTGCCTGGTTCCACCCCCACTGTTTCCCATTCAACAGGTCTCAGGTAAGGCCTGAGAATATGCATTTCTCGTCATCTGAAGTGATGCTGATGCCACTGGCCCAAAGAACACACTTGTGGATCACTGCAAGAGATGTTTGTGGAATGAATATATGATTCAATGAAAATCTCCCTTAAAAATGCTATCACCCACAGGCTCCAAAAACTGAGCTACTGAAAGATCAGGATAAAACATATTATCCACATTGACTTCTAAATAAAAAGCAAAAACAAAAGCAGCAGAAAAAAATAATGGCAAAAAGATCAAGGAACTGGATGAAGGAAAACTAAAAATTTTAGGATCACCATCTGGTTTTTTGCCCTACCTGATAACTTCTTATTATCAAACCAGAAATCAAAAACACATTCGTTTTCTGACTCAACCACAAAATAAAAAATATTCTGGGGAAACACTTTGACTCAATAAGTTCAAGATTCAAGGAATTTTTCATAAGAAAATAATTACAAGTGAAAGTGAAAATAATGCACAGGAGGGACAATAAAAGTCTGTCCATAAGAGTCAGAAATTTGGAACAACTTAAATGGTTAGCAAAAGGAATCAGATTCAATAAATTGTGGTATGTCCATAAATGGAATATTATAAAGCCTTTTAAAATGTCCTTACAGGGAATATTTATTGACACAGGAAGAAACACATGATATAACAAATGAAAAAAAAAAAGTAAGATAAAAAAAATTGTATAAACAGTATAATCTAACTTCGGATAAAAACCACATATAGTTCTAGAAAAAATAGATTTAAAATAGAGACACAGAGTTATTTACCAAACTGGGAATTAGAACAGAAATTATTTTTAAAATTTTAACATTTATATTTTGAGCATTTCTGTAATAAACACATATTGCTTGTGTAATTTCTTTACAGGATATTTTTTAAAAATTACAGGCCGTGGGAGGTTTATACTTCCCATTTCTTCCCGTGAACTGAAGCACGAGTATTTTTATAAGCTTTCCCCCACCCTGCTCTTGTATAAACACCGACCACAACACTTAATGGAGCATCTGCGGCACCAATCCTCTTTCCCGGTGCTTCCTGGACCAGCTCTAGGTTCGTTCCTAACTCTTAACAGCCCAACTTGGAAAAGTTGATGCCACCAGCAAAGCCATCGGCTCTGGGGAAGGACACTATCAATGTACCCACCGTTCCTGGTACCCAGCAAGCTGCCATTTTTCAGAAACCGTGGCTGTCTTGCAGACCAGTTTTCAAATAAGGTGGGCTGCCTAGCAACAGCCAAAGAACAGAGAAGATGGAAAAAAAGGCGCCTGCCAGGGATGTTTTATGACCAAAATGAGTGGCCCTGCGTGTGTCTGGTTGCATTCAAGGTAACCAAATAAAAGATAACACCCAACTATTTTTGCATCATGAGGAAGAAATACTTGGCTTCAGCCCAGAAGGGCAATTACCTAAAAGTCTTGGCGGGCCCCCATGGTATGAGAAATGGTAACTGATACAGGAGTTAAAAAAAAAAGAAAAGAAAAGAAAAAGAAAAAGAAAGAAAGAAACCACTGACCTTCATAAATACTGATGATATGAGGATGGTTGAGGGATGACATGATCTCAATCTCTCGTCTGATGTGAACCATGTCTTGTTCATCCTTAATTTTGTCCTTACGAATGGATTTTATAGCAACCTATAAAGTCAGGAAATGAAATGTTATTCAGAGACCTAAACAGATGCAAATCAGCCATTGGGGGAGTTTGGAAAATAAATACAGATGTTACTTGTTGGCAGAACTGACAATCACCAAAACAAAGCTTCGAAATACCCCCTGTCAGGTCTTTCATTTCTAGAAGAAACACCCTTCTCCAGGCAACAGAAAAGATCAGGTTTTAACGGCCTAGGGTTTGGGATCAGAGTTTTGTTTTGTTTTTGTTTTGTGTTTTTTTGGGTTTTTTTTCTCCATAAAGCAGAGGCTGCTTAACGTGGTTACATTCATTTAGTGTAGGAATCCAGATTCTTTGAAAATAGAAGAAAGGCAATCTGGGTTTACAGGGTACCGATTCGGTAGGTGGAATCCGTACCCCTCCACTCCACCGCACGCTGCTGCAGCGGTGACTTGAAAAAAAACACAATTTCATGGCCAATTTGGAGGTCAGTTCTGCCTCGAACTTTGGGGTGTCAACACTCCAGCCTGTGCTGTGTTTATCACTTGCTCGGAAGCCAGATCCTCCCTATGTCCTTCCTCCAGCCCAAGCATCTTCAATTGCACATGGTGTGACAAATAGGCTCCTTGAGGGACAAATCAGGACAAGACAAAGAGGGTGACAGCTAGTCTCCCTGCACAGCCCCAGTGGGTTCCAAAAGCCCTCAGCCAATGTAGTCTGCAAATCCAAACTGCAGAGAGCCGCCAGGGCCAAGGCACAGAGCCATCACTCAAAGGAAGCAAATAAATAAAAAGGCATTAAAAACAGGACTCTAATAAGGGAAAAGTACACTTGCCAATGGATTCGTCTTTGCTCATACACAAGGTGGTTGGTAATGGCTCTAAGGGGACAAAACTCACAGCAGAGGGGGCACCCCTGGGGAACAAGGAGGCCCCCCACCAATCTACTACCCTCTCCCAAAGCCTGCTGAGCTCCCTCTTGTGACCTCAAAGCTCACCTGCACCACCCATCCCTCTGGATTACAAAGGGATGGAGCTATTTACAGAAAGAAAGATAGAAATAAAAAATCCCTTTCTATGCGCAGCTGCAGCTAAAACCTTGACTATCCCAGGGTCGAGGCCACAGGTTCACCCCAGCGGGAACGGATTCATATCTGGGAGCATCTGTAACTTCCGACAAGGGCTAGCTCTCCACCAAGCCCTGGAAACCAA
Organism: Tamias sibiricus; assembly: GCA_025594165.1. Lineage (NCBI taxonomy): Eukaryota > Metazoa > Chordata > Mammalia > Rodentia > Sciuridae > Tamias > Tamias sibiricus. The sequence continues at coordinate 161,411,273 of CM046661.1, forward strand.
CACTCCTAAACTACAGTCTGTCTGTCCAAGACTCCAGGAGAACTGGGAAGCTGCCACTTTTGCTATGTGCTGACCTTCCCTAGAACAAGTTCAATCCCAACCCGCCCCTTCCCTGGTTGTAACTAAGGCAGGGTCCGGGTCTCTTCTTGACTCTGCAGTAGCAGAGGTCTTATTCACCACTTGCTTTATCGTCGGTCCTTACCCTGTGCTTGGCACATAGTAGACCTCAGGAAACACTTAGTGCAGGCAGAGAGCAAGGGAAGGAGAGGAGAGAAGAAAGGAGGGGTGGGGTTCGTGGTGGATAGTGAAATCAGGGCAAAAAAGAAGGGACCGCCACTGTAAACTACTACTGCCAAGACAGGCTGGTAAGATGATTTGGGGTTCCTCTGCCATCCTAGCTACAAGGGCAATCAAGGCATGGAAAAAGTACAAATGAAGCACAGGACACCCTGCTGGGACCCAGGGGAGGCACCGCCCTGGCTGGACCCCCGTGGCTGGCTAAGGGAGCTGCAGAGACATGAATGAGCCGTCCAGCTTGAAGGCCCCTTTTCACGACGGTGACAGGCTCGGGGCTACCCCAGGCCCTCACCAGAGCCCCATTCAGCATGCAGCAAGAAAAGCCTCCTCTGCTTACGTCAAACGTGAAGATATGACTGGGAGGCTTTATTTTGTCTGAGTGCGGCCTGCATCCTGGGAGTTTGCTCTTGGAGGAAGCAGACAGTGAACACACACAGGCCAGGGAGGATGTGGGTGGCTGCTGGACCAACTCCGACATTCCTCCAGGAACTAAAGATGGGCCAAGGGCAGAAACCACCCCTTTGATGATGCAGCAAGCTGAATTTGGCCTCCAGGAGGCCCCATTGTCAAATTACAATAAGAATAAATTCTTTCACCATCCAGGGTCAGGGGAGGGTAGCAACATTCTAGCGGTAAGAAAATGAGCCCACTGTCAATTCCCCACTAGCAGTCGAGCGAGCGTCAGGGCCATGGTCTCACGGTGCAATCACCCGGCAGATGCTTCTAGCTGGGTATGAAAGGGAAAGTGCCCACATTCTAATCAAACCCCCCTCAGCACTGCGGAAGCTAAACAGGCTCCATAAATGTTAATGACCACAGCGGCCGTCCCTCCACAAGAGCTTCCCTCTCCCTACAATGAATCTTCCACCGAAAATGTCAGAGGGCTCATTCTGTTCCCCTTTCAAAGGGGTGGTTGTAGCCTAGAAAGAGACAAATGCTAGAAAGCCACTTAGAACCCTGCAACTGCCAAGGCTGGAGGGAAAAGACACCCAAGTTCACCCCCAAGAGCCATGCATGACCCACCTGAGGTCAGCCAGCCAGCAGTGGCAAACCAAGAACTCAGTGGCAGAATCCTAACAGCCAGCCTCCATTAAGCACCTGACCTGTGACAGGCGGTGCAGACTTTCCATCCTTTGTCATTCGAGGTTCAGCCTCGTGCCACCTCCCCAGGGCCCCTCCTGACCCCTCTCCCCCACCGCCCTCTCTCTACATCCTTCCCATTCCATCTTCTTCAGAGCACTCCACACCGTTAAAATTCTCTTTCTTCTCTCCGTGTTTGCAGCATATGGGGCCTGTTTCGGTGGGACCAGAGAGCTAAGAAAGGTTCAGACATTTTCAGAGGGTTGGAAGGTGAGCTGTAAGTGTAGCTCCTGCTCCACAGAACTGAAGGATAAACTGAGCCAGCGCACTGACTGAGAGGCAGGATAGCCTAATGGCTAGGACCATGGCTTCAAGTGCTGGCTGACTAAAACCATTCTCCATAGCTGTGGGACCTTGGGCAGGTTACACAACTTCTCTGTGCACCAGTTTTCCTCATTCCTCAAGTAAAGAGTAACAGTGCCTGCCTCCCCGGTCCCTGTTGGGATTACAGGCCAGGTGCTAAAGAACAAGCCTGGGCCAGGGGCTCATTTTTTAACCCAGGGGGAGTGTCCCTTTCTTTCTTTCTTTTCTCCTCCTCATTCCTCAACAGACAGCAAGTGGCAGTCCTGGGCATGGAGACCACATCCATTCCCCAAGTTCGTAAAAGACAAGACGATCTCAGTTCTCCCGTCTTTTTTAATTGGCATCCTCCTCTGAATCAGCAGGAAGCTCCCAACAGCTGGGCCACCAAGGCACCGTGGCACACAAGGCCCAGCCCAGGCTGGAGGGAGAGCAGCTTGTACGGACAAAGCAGCCCCAGGACCATCTCCCGCCTCTCCTCCTGACTGCTGCCCATTCGGGTAAACAGGGAAACAAAGGGTCGCTGCTCAGAATCAAGAGCCTGCCCCAAGACACCCACTTAGCCCTGACGCTCAGGGACAGGGCACCACTTGCTGTCTGTGAGCACCTGCCTCGTGTCAGTCTGCCTCCGCCCCAGCCCCCCAGGTGGGAGGCGGGGGAGAGACACCAGCAATCAGCAAGGCCCGGCCAGGGGCTACCACAACAAGGTGCAGGCGTGCCACACTACAGAGGAAACCCCACTCCAGTGTTCCTGGACAAAGAAAAACGGAAGTAAGGAAGGGGCTCCGCAGGAAGAGATTACCACGGGTCTGAAATCATACCCCCACCTCAAAACCATCCCCCTCGCTCCCACACAGAGCAAGGCTGGGGCAGGGGAGGCAGGTGCTGAGCCCGACATGCTGCAGCCACTTCCATAAATGTTCCCAAGTCTAGACGGCACCCGTGTGCCTTATAAAATGGTCTGCTTTTCAACAAGGCCACCCTGTAGCTTAATGTTTAAACCTGACACAGCAGCAGGGTTGGCTGCGGCCCTGTGAATTAGCCCCATGGTGCCCGCCTGCGTCAGAGGCACACTTGGCCCGGCCAGTGCCCATCTCTTGTTAACCGAAACCAGCCCAGCCTCCTCTTTTGGGTTGGCAGATTTTCCTCTCTTGAATAATCAGCAAAACCCACCTGCTCAGCAGGCTCCTGGGCACCCTCTTCCACAGTGGCTGCTGTGCGTGTGGGGCAGGGGCAGGGGAGGCAGGGGCCAGAGTCAATGCTCAGACTTGTCCTGGCTGGTGGCTTCAGGCAAGCCCAAACCTCACAGGCCTCAGTTTCCCACAAAACCGAGGGTTTACTATTCCCTATGCAGCTACGGCAGCAAACCCAGGTCAGAATCAAAATCCAGCCCACGGCCCTCCCCAGCCACCTCCCACACTGCCACGTGGCAGTGGGCAGACCGTATTCTAGAACAGTGCCTCTCCCATAGGAGTCTCCTGGGAGCCTTGTTAAAATCAGATTCTGAGGCCAGCAGTCTGCGGTGGGGCCCAGGATCCTATGTTTCTAGCAAGCCCCCAGGTGCTGCCAGCCGGGCTGGTCCAGGTCCCACACTCTGAGGAACCGCCCCCGCGTATCAGCATTTTAAATCCATGACGGTATCCTTGGCAACAGTGATAAGTGATGCCCAGCGAGTGCTCGCTGTAGGCAGGTAGACCTTACTCCCTTTAGTCCTAACTACAGCCTCATTTTACAGATGAGAAAACTGAGGCACAGAGAAAAAACACTGCTGCAAGTCAAATATGGAACTGAGACTTGGGGGAGGCAGCTAAGCCCAGAGACCACGCCTCCTGAGGCAACAGATACAGGTGGAATGAACAGCAACCAGGGCAGGGGACAGGAGTCCCCCAAAGGATCCAACAGGGACTCCCAAAGCTCAGTGAGAGGGACTTCCTCCAAGCCCATGAAGTTTTTTTGGTTTTGTTTTTGTTTTTTTTGCAGGGCCTAAGCAAGGTGCCTTCTGCCAACCGGAAGGCGGGCTGGGGACGTGCGCAGTCGCAGGAAACACGGTCATAAACACGCATTAGCATCACTTAGTGAGAACAAGCCTGCGCTCTAATCCCAGCACCACGCGCTGGCAGCCTCCCTGCCATTCACAAGGTGTGACCTCACTCCCGGCCACGTTCCACCACCATGCCGCAGGGCACGGAGTCAGAGCAGCCAGGGAATCTGTTCTTACCAAGGGCCCGGAGGCCACTGCAGGGGAGGGCGGGCAGCCACGTCAAGCTGAAGGCTGGGAGTGCGGGGCTCCTGCTCTCCCCGGGGAGCTGGGCAGAGACTGGGGCAAGGCACCGCTGCACGTGGGCCACACTCCCGGAGCACCAAGCCGCTGTCACTCACAAAGCCTCTGCCTGGATCGCCATGGTGATGCCACCCAGAAGGCTGTGTTGCAACCAAAGACCCTAATTAATTCAATGACCCTCCGCTCCTCCTGGAGGAGCCTGGCCAACTCAGGACAACACTGCAGCAAACTGCCAGGACGCAACAGGCCCCGAGGGGCCCACGGCTCTTCTCTTCCTCCCTGGCCTGTTGCTTCACGTTGCTACAGGGATGGTTTTTCAGACTGGAGCGGGTTGGAAGCCAAAGTAGTATGAACAAGCTCAGAGCAGAGGCACCCGTGCCAGGGAGCAGCTCTGCCTTCAAAGAGTCGCACCCACCACTGGCCACCAGCTGCCCTTTCATCTTGTAAGAGGTTCTGAAAAACTAACCCAGTTCTCAATCCTCTATTTCCAAAACTCCCATAAAAGAGATGATGGTTCCTCAGACGAGGCAGATTTTTTTTTCCTGCCATGAAAACTGTGTTCTATTTCCAGATTTAAGCAGCAAAGCCGATTTGCATCTGACCAGGCCAGCACCTGCTCAGGAGCCAGGAGGGGACGCTTTCATCTACATGGATGGTTGTTCCTCACTCTCTAGTACTCACCCCACCCCAGCCTGTCCCTAGTGCCAAGCACTGCACGGAGAACGTCCGTATTAAGACATCAGGGAAGGGAACTAATGACGAAGAAATCTCACGACAGATTTACCCTGTATGGCACCAGGAGACAGTGACCACAGCTGAGCAGGCAGGGACCAAGGGAAAAGAAGGCCAGGTGAAAGTTAGTGCCAGGTGAATACCTAAACAGAGCAGCAAGCCAGCCCGAGGACAGTCAGACTCTGGACAGTGCTCTGTCAAAGCGTGGGCAGCAGGTCACCTGCGTGCAGTGAAAGGAGGTGGTGGGGACTGGGGGAAGCCCTGGTGTGGCGTTTTGATAAATTCTCATGTGATTCTGCTGCACGCTGAAGTTTGAGAACTGCTACCTTAAACCAGAGTCAGCGTGCCCCCACCAGCTCCTACTACCCTGCAACTTAAACACGACAGTCACATTGCACACTAAGTGACTAATGAAATTGTCACCAATACAAAAGGCTCGGTGACCAGGATTAACTGACCCCTGGCAAACGGCAAGTTCGCTTCCAACGAATACCTCCCTGTTCATAGCCCGAGACCTGGGATGCCACTGGGGTGGGTTATGTCACAGTCCACACACAACTGGGAATGTGCAAAGGCCCCCGGTAACACAGGAGATGCTCGCACGGGCGGCGGCCGACTCACAGGCTCCAAACACCAGGCTGCTGAGCCAGGGCCGGGATTGCCAAGCCGCTGTTTATTTTTAGCCTTGCACGTTTCCGAAAGCCAAACTCAACACCAGATCAGAACTCTGAGTGCAACTGCTTTTCTTCCAGGTTACAATTGTCCCAAAGAGAGAAGAAAAGGGATGAGCCAGGGGCTGAGGTCACTTCTCAGTTGGACGGCCTCCACCAGAGCCACAGATCACTCTGACGGCTGCTGTTTATAGCGCAACTTCGACGAGCCCAAGGCAGTGCGACCTGTGCTTATGGACCTTGGAACCCAGCAGAGCCCTGGCCAGAACCGCTCAGATTCCCAGTATCAGCACTTGTCACGTCAGCAATCACAGCAACTTGGTGGAGGGACCGGCTCCAAGGAGATGTTCGCAGGTCATCAAGACTCAGGCTCAGTTTCCCCATCTGCAAGTGACGATGACAACGGCACACCCTCCGGCTACCATCCTGCAGTTCCACACCAGGACTGACATGGGGACCCCATCAGATGGTGCACGTGACACAGCAGAGGGCACACAGGAACCATGGCATCGTTATCACCAGCAGACGTTAGAACTGCGCAGATGACCAGGCTCCAACCCCACCTCCTCACTGGACAAATGAGGAAACTGAGTCCTGGGGAGGTTAAAGGAGAGGCTCAAGTTCACCAAATTAACAGCCACACTGGAACTGTAACAAGACAGCCTAAGAGAGTCCTGGCCCCATGCTAAACCACAGCTAGCAGCAGGACGGAAGCCACCACAAAAGGGTTATTAACATTTATACGTGAGGCAGGCTCCAGCTGCCGTGAAGTCCCCGAACTGCTGCATTATTAATAAACCCAGACGGAGAGCGACAGATACTTCTAAGTGTGCTGGCAAATTATGACATGTCTCACAGCATGGCACACAATGTCACCTCCACACGAGGCGGGGGGGGGTGGGGCGGGACGCAGGGGGGGTGTCCTCATGCTTGCTGCACGCCACAACGCTGTTTTCAGCCCAGTTCAGTCCAAACCTCGCTCCAGTTCTGAAGCCTGACTTTGATATCACACGTGAATGAGCATGCTCAGGAGGTTTTTGTCCCATTATTTCTCAATCCGTTACAAATATTGCTTTTAAATATTAACTTCAGGCTGCTGCTGGATTGCTGACCTTGGAAACAATGAGCAAGGGACACAAAAGACCTAAGATGCCAATTAGGTTTCCAAAGGGAAAGGAAATGAGTTCTGTTGAATTTAGCAGGTCTAGGTGGGCAGAACAAAGAAATTGATTTTTTTTTTTTAATTTCTTATGCTGGTGAAACATAACAGGTAAAAACAGGGGCATGACTTTGAATTTTATTTCGTGTTTTCACCAGGGACGATTTTGCAGATAAGTGAAAGGGGATTTGTCAGAAGTTATTTTTATCCTGACGAATTCCTCTTGCTTGGAAAACTGATTAACAGCAACGAGGCATGTCAGACGGGGGGAGCAGTGGCAGAGGCCGCACTGTCTGTCACCTGGGGCCTCTGAGGTCTCAGTCATCTCGCCGGTGCAGCAGCACCTTCTTCCTTGCAAGGGTGGCTCTCATTGTTCATTATTTAGAGAGGTAATAGGTTCCCTGCTCCAGGGCCCACTGCCTCCATGCTTGTCAGCAGCCTGATTAGGGTTCCACAAACCTGCCCAGGGTGCCTCTTGCAGGAGTGTCTCTGGCTACAAATGGGCAGCACCAAGAGATGACAGCCTGACCCCCAGGGAGGGCCTTCAGTCCCACGTGGGCATTACCTGCTGCCCCATCAGGCGGGTGAGACGCATCCAGTACTCAGTACTCAATCCCTACCGCAGAGGATCCTAGGTAAGGGATCTGCAGCCCACACGGGGACCCAAGGCCATGCCCCTGGACATGCACACTTGTCACTTCCTCTACCAGAACCCCTCCACATGCTGTCACCCTCAGCTAACTTTTTCAGCTGACAGAATCCTCTGCCTCCATCTCCTGGGACAGGGTCCACCTGCAGCAAGTGCCCAGGACACATGCCAGGGTCCCTCTCCTCACCTCGCTCACCATCATTTGGCAGCTCTGTCTGCACAGAGGCCATCATCTCTGCTTGTCATCCACCACAGCACCTCTAGGGCTGAGCGGTGCCTGGAGCACAGTATGTACGAGACTTGGTGCTGAACTCGGGTGTGGTCGGGGGAACTCAGGCAAACTATCGCGTACGTCCAGAGGGGGCCTCCTCAGAAGCCCCCATTTCCTCCCCTGCATCTCCTAAAGGAGAATCATTTCTAACCAGAACTGGGTCTCGCTTTGCTCCGTTATTAATTCTCCCATCTCGACAAGAGTCAAGGCAGTGTCCCCGCTGTCTCTTGCTCATTCGACAGACTTTACACTACTCAGTCCTTCTTGCCAGGAAATGGGCCTGTGACTACTTCACTGGACCAGAACTAATCAAAATGCCATCTCTGGGACCCACTCAGGTGCAATGTTCACAACTTCCTCTCATGCCACAATAGTGCCATACTAAATTATCATGAGGTCCTTGCCTTTGGGGGGAGAGGGATTGGTATGCACCAAAGGAACAGGAAGACGAGCCACATCCTCTGCCAAATAATGTTCACATCTACAATATATTTACCAGTCACCGTCCATGCTACTTAAACTGCAGTCATACATAACCTAGCAAAAGTGAAGGTTATTCATGATCAGTGTCCCAGAGGTAGCAGGCAACCGTCACCACCTTGTTCCCGCTGAGTCCTCAATATCTAGGAGAGAATTTGGCACAAAAGTGGACTTGCAGTCAGTATGGACTGAGTTTAATTGAATCCAGCCTGATGCACATCATAAGCCTTCATTTTTATAAGCCCTAATCCTTTCTTACACCTCCACCCACTGCTAACAGCCTGGCCCGCTAACTATAAATTGCTGAGGTCAGAGAATGTTCCCATATAGCCCCCTGACTCACGTTGCTTCTGCATATGTAGAGGCAGTACTGTATTATATAAATGATCCCCCCAACTTGATTCTGCTCCTGCCACTGCTCCATAAGACCGGCTACTTATTCTGCAGGAGAGGAACACAAGTCCCACAGATCACAAAAGCAACGCCCAAGTTTCAACACGGGGCACTTGAGGTCTGTGGCCAATGCTGCTTCCACTGGGCCACACCGGGTTCCACATTTTGTCAAATCTATGGAATCACCGGGTGATGCCCTGGCATGGTGACTCTTCCTTTCTCTGGAGAGTAAGCCTTGGGAAAACTAGCTTAGATATTGGATCGTTCATGTATTGTGGAAGGGCTGGCGGGGGAGCTAATCAGAACAATCCGGGCGTGCGGCTACACAAGGCCACTCCTTCCTGGATCACGCATTGCTTGATGGCGATACTTCACAGGAACCCTTCCCTTACAACAAAACTGTCAAATGCAGCAACCGCGGGCCAGAAACATCCCAGCGGAACCCCGCCAAGCTGCTTTCTGATGTACCATACACACAAATACCAATATTCCCCAGATGGTCTCCATGTAAAACATTTGGTTTGAGACATCGCTCTTCTTTCCCCCAAAACTCTTACATTTGTTTAATGGACTCATACAGTTCAGCTAAAACATCCTTGGAGCAGACCTCTGAAGCCAGCCCATCTCTAATGCGAACATCCCATCTGCAGAAAAGACGAAGAAGTAAATAAGACAGTCCTTCCCAAGATTTATGCTCCCTGCGTCTTTAAGCAGGTCATAAAATGTAAGCTCTGCACAGATAATAACGCAAGCTGCTTTCAAGTGTGTTTCTGAGTCCATCTCGGTATTAAAATCTAAGACCGATGTTCCAACAGAGGCTGGGTCTGGCATGCTAAAGAGAGGGCAATTTTTTGTTTCTTCCTCCCCACCCCTCACCAGAAAAAAAAAAAAAAAAAAAGTTAAAAAAAAAATCTGTCACTGAGTGACATAGATGACAGAGATACAGGTAGGTTATTTTTTGTTTTGTTTTGCTTCTGGTTTCAGTTATGAAACACAGAAATAGCTCCTTTATTTCAAAACCACATCTCTCTAAACCCATAATCTAAAACACAAGGAACAGGTAGCAAAATAGGAAAAGCCCTTGACCTTGAGTCAGGAGACCCAGCTCAGCCACATGCTAACTGTGTGACACTGGCCAGTCCCATTCCCCACAAGGAGGCTCATCCTGTTACTCAAGAAAACAGAAGTTCTCTATAGATTCGCTCTCAGGACCTTTTCAGCTCTCAAGACAGTATGAGGAAGAGCTTTAGCCCTACAAAAGTCACCCCAAAAAATGCCACAGAATCCACACACTAAGTCCCTACAGATGGCCACTCATTGTTTTCCTACCGAAACAATTTGAAGAAGCTTAGTCACAGCAAATCTGTAGGGAAGCTGGAAAAATAGAACAAGAAATAGTCTCACTGACAGAATCAAGGCATGACAACTAACTTCACCTTTAATCTTAGATCTTTCTGTCTCTTGAGTGTTCAGCAGGAAGCCTGCATTATTTTTGCTAAAAAGAAAAGGAGAATTTTAGCTTTTAAAAGCATCACAAGAAGGAATACAAGTTGATGAGGGAGAAGACAGAGAAACTATAAATTGCAAACATGGAGATTCCCAAACACAGTACTGAGGACAATTTAAGAGAATTCACCCGAAGACACCAAGAAAAGGTTTCATCTGCCTTCAAGGGACTTTGTTTTAACAAGGCAAGAAAGAAAGCAACCACCTCAGGGAGGTTTCCTTAAGAAATGCCTACAATTTTTTTGTTCTTCCCAGGGATTGAAACTAGGGGCACCTACCCACTGACCTCATCCCCAGTCCTATTTTGTATTTTACTTAGAGACAGGGACTCGCTGAGTTACTTAGTGCCTCACTAAGTTGCTGAGGCTGGCTTGAATTCCCGATCCTGCTGCCTCAGCCTCCTGAGCTGCTGGGATTATAGGCGTGCACCACTATGCCTGGCTACAATTTTTAAAAGGATTGATTCATTGGCTCATTGGTTCATAAATAAACACTTTGATTACCTGAAAATATATATTTGCAGCTTTCTATTATAACTTTTTAGTATTTCCACTTAACCAAAACATCAGAGTAAACCAGTATCCTCCAGTCCCTTGACTAAAGCTCATGGTAGGTTGAACATGAGGAGGCTGTTGAACTACTCACTCCTTTCCCTGCACCCTTCCAATCAATTATCCAACCCCCACCCCATCCTAACCGCCTCCACTATGGCAGCCTCTACACTCTCAAAACAGCTCACCCTCCAACGAGGCCAAAAGCTGTGCCACAACTGTAACTATCCCCTTGTTAGGTAGGATAACCACCGATGTTAGACTTATATATATATGCTCAGCACTGCCAAGAGAAAATAAAGTGCAACAAGATGACACAGAAAATGCCCAGAAAGATGCCCAACGTGAGTCCTATACATGTGTCCAAAATGCTAGCTGTTCTTAGGATTTTTGTTATTACTGTTAAGAAGCAGAACTTATGCAGAGTCGTGTGTAAAAACACCCCTAGAAGGCCTTCCAACTACAAGGACAATGTCAGAGGGCAAAGTGAGAAGGGGGTGGGGAGAAAGGAAGCAGCTGTCTCCTCTACTTAGAGGCCATTTCAGGTCACCTCACTAAAAGAAGTCCCTCCAAACGTACTTCTATAGCCCCCAGGGAATCGATTTTGCAGGATGGAATTATTTCCCTGAAAAAAAAAAAAAAAACACAGATAGGCAAAGGTCACCACAACTGGGGCCTAAAAAGAAAACAAGACAGCTGCTGATTTACAGGCAGCCTCTGATGCAAGAGCAAAAGGTCCCCCCCTCCTCGTCACTCTCTTCGAGTCTCACTGACGTGGGTCAGGAGTTCTTGGCAGCTCCCAAATCTAAGGGTTGTCCTGCCTGTGGTTGTAAAAGGGGCCTGGGAAGGGGGCACAGCCCTCCTGCAAAGCAAGCAGGGAACAAAAGCATAACAGAAAAGGGCTGCTGGACCTCTACCACACACACACACACACACATACACACACACACACACAAAAAAGGGTCACACACACACAGTGCACACAGAATGGGCTGCTGCGTGTGCATGCACACAGACACCCTCATGGGTGTGCATGCAAACAGTAGAAAGTGAGTCACAAGGAACAAAAGGAGGGAAAATTCAGTCCTTAGGATTTGCCTGGCTTTTCCACCAATAGGTGCACTTGCTTGGGAGGTTCTTCCCTAGGCCTCCTTCCTGTCCACCCAATCCTGGTGTAGCCCACAGAGAAAGTCCCCTGAATGAATTAATGATACTCCTTGAGACCAGAGATGGAGGTTTGTAGATCAACAGAGCTCATGATATGAATCCCCTCAACAAGCGTTTGATAAACACACTAATACACCTGAACTTGACTCCAAGAAACTGGCAGAAAAGGCACACTTGGCATGCAGGAGGCAGTTGCTCCAAGTTCAGAGGGTGTGATCAGTTGTATCACAGCAGCTCAGGGTTCGAATTCCATTTACACATGTGTCCATGTGGACAAATGATTTCCTTTTCCTTGGCTTATCCACCTGTCAAGTGGGGGGTAATAATAGTGTGCACCTCTGAGCGAGGAGGAATTCAGGCCAGTGACTAACATGCTTAGGACAAGCATCACCTGGCGCACAATTACTCTATATTTGTAGCTGTTGTCATTATTACATGACAGGCTACCAGGAAAGTGTGACCTGAAGGGAGTGGCTGGGTGTCTCCCCAGATGAATGCTGCAGCTAGCTTCCCACTGTCCAGGGCTGTGGACCAGCACCCCCCCCCCCCCGCCAACCCCCCTACCGCCCTTTGTTCACATGAGCTGCTTGGTTAAAATGCAGAAGACACCAAGTGTCCCTGAGTCCCACCCCAGCCCTACTGAGTCAGATTTTTCAGGGCCAGTGCCAAGGAAGATGGATTTTAATAACAGGTGAACTTCAGAAATTCAATTGTCCTCCCAGATTTCAGAACCCTCAGGATGGATAGGCCCCTTGACTAGAGGATCCAGTCTGTCTGCTCCTCACATATCTATGGAGCCTTGCACGACAGAGGGCACAGAGCATGTGCGAACTGAGTGTCATCTAGTCATGGCTACTCTAAAAGTACTCATTCCATTTTTTTTTTTTTTTTGAAGGCCCACCATGTGTCAGGCACATGCAAAGCAAGACTGAATCAGACGGACGACTTCATTCATTCATTCTAAACATCACCATCAACACCGGGGCACTGTTCTGGACACGGGAGATACAGCAACATCATGCAAGATGATGTTCAGAGATGCTTACAAGTAGCAACAGGTGCTACAGGCTTAACAAAACAAGGTAAGGGGGCACCCCCTGTCTTCATCAAACTCAGCATCAACCATGGCTTCGCCCAACAAAACGTCCCACCATAACGAAAATGACCTGCTCTGCATTATCCAACGGCAGCCACCACTGGGTAGACTACTAGGCACTTAAAATGCAGCCGATGCAACCACAGAACTGAATTTTTTCATTTCACTGAATTGTAATTGATTTTAACAGCCATGTTGTGTCCCTCTTGGACAGCGCAGGTCAAGGGGCAGGAGGAGAGACGAGAACTGGAAACCAGAACACAAGACATGGGTGCCACGGGCTGGATGTCCAGAGCGCCACGTGCTATCAAATGCCTCTCACCCAATTACCAGATGCCCTAACGTCCTCTGGCTCTGAGAAGTGAAAGAACAAGGTCAGGTACAAGACATTGTTCTTGGGCTGGAATTTTTATAGCCCATGATCAGTTGGAAGTGGTATGCAGGCCGGCCAAGCCCCAGGGACTGCAGCTCAACAACACAACACCGTCAGCAGAGCCCGGCCCCAGCTGTCAGAGCGATCTGTTTCTCCCCCATCACTTGCTGATGGTCATTTTGTCCTTGGCTAGAATGTCCCACTGGGCCCGAGACACCGAGTGGATTTTATGAGATTTCTTCGCTTCAAGCATAAGTACGGATACAAGCCTCCTAAATTCCACCGGAAAATTGGTGGCTAATCCAAACATTTCATAAAATTAGAGCTCATTGTGGGGCTGAAAGGAATTCAGACTGTGCGGCCACCAGAGAAATGCTAAATATTTGTTATAATTTTTTCCTTCATGAGCTGTTTTAAGAAGCAAGTGCTTTTTCTGCTGCAAGCAAAGGGGAGGGGGGGAAGCAGTTTTTGTTTTTGTTTGGTTTTCTCTGTGGTTTGCAAAAAGCACCACCAGACAAAAAAGCAAGGAATCCTGACCAGCTCCCTAATCCTTCTGTGAGCGGGGAAGCAGAAACCTTCCCTGTCTCGGCTGCATCTTCACTTGTAAAAGTGGTATTTTTCCTAGAAAATGGGCCTTGTGCTCCTTAATTTTTCTCCCTGAGCTTTAGCAGTAGAATATTTATAACCTGAGATTTCATGGCAATCACTCATGCATGCAAGTCACCAGTGTTTATTAACGGCACTGTTCTAGGCCCTGGGGATGCGTCAGTAAGCAGAACTGATAGAACCTCTGCCCTGCCAGAGTTCACCTTCCGCAGCGGAAGACAAGTGGAGGAGATTCAGCAAGTACCGCTTTGAAGCAATCTGGGGACAAGATGTAAAGACTCACAAAACCCAGTTTGTGGAAGAAGATGTAAAGTAAGCTGCATGGGAGCAGAAACCTGGTGGTCTCATCCCTCTGTTGCTGGGGCAGCATCAGACATAGCAGGCACTCAATAAATGAAGTCCATCCGACTTCTGATAGTTCGACTTATAATTTTTCGACCTAACAATGGTACAGAAGCAATAGGCATGGAGTAGAAACCAGACTTTGAACTCAAAATTTGGATCTTTCCCCAGACAGTGATGTACAGAAGGATCCTCTCTCGTGATACTGGGCAGTGGCAGCCCCCAGTTAGCCCCATGATCACCAGGGCAGATGACCCACCCTCGTCCACACAATGTGCTCCTAAGCTACGATGTACAGGAGACTCGGCATGCTAAATGCATTTGCTATCTATGATGGTTTTGACTATGATGAGTTTATCATCCTAAGCCAATGAGTATCTATATTGGTTGAATGAATCATGAATCCTAAAACAAAAGTCTATCCCAGAGCTGTCATCTAACAGATAAAGTCACAGAAGGAACATTTTGACCAAGGTCACACAGTTAGGTTGTGGCAACACTGAGACCAGCTCCTGAGGACATTCTCCGACACACAGCACTCGTGGCTGGGACTAAGTTCTCAAACTGCTATTTTCAGAAGCACAGAGATCGCTTCTCTGAACTTTAACTCTGGGTTCGTCAGATGCCTACCATTCCGAGAGGCCTTGGAGCCAGGGTCGTGACCCCGAACTCCCAAGTCAGGCACAGCCCAGCCCTAAATCCCTGGCTCTGTGACTTCAGGCAAGCCACTGGCTCCCTCAAAGCCTCTGCTTCCTCATCTGCAAAATGTCCACAGTAATCACACAGGTTCAAAGGCAAGACAGCATGCCAAATAGTGAAGGGCCGGAGCTGTGGCTCAGTGGTACAGCGCTTCCCCTTAATTCCTCCTCAGATTAGTGAGGCCCACAAAGGCTTGAGGATCCAGAAACAGTGAGGGTTACGTGCACATGTTGGAATCAAGAGTTGGGTGAACTCCTTTGGGGCAGGGGCCGTTTCTTATTCCCAGTTGCTTCCCTCGTGCCTGACACAGTGCCAGGCACCTGGGAGGAGCTCAATAAATATTTGAATAAATGATTTTTAACCTGCTACCTGGAAGAGACAGAAAGAACACCTGCCACAGACAGATATTTCTGCTCCTTGGGAAGCAGTCTAGGACTATAGTTTGTTTGGACCTGGGCTGGGTGCCATCACCCCGAGTTGCAAACAGTGTGGGCCCAGCTCCCTTTTAGGATCATCCTAAGAGCCTGTGGAATACTGCAGGCAAAGCACTTAGCACGGGCCCCAGAAATACAGCGTGCTCAGTAAAGGAGTGGTGATGAATGCACTAGCCAAGACTTCCCTATAAGGGGGACTGCCAGGAACACTAAGAGGGTCCTTCCTAAGTCTCTTCCTCATGCCCAGAGTCTCACCACCTGTGCTACCTGTCACCAGGGATCAAGGAGCCAAGCCCTCTCTGCATGTAGAATCCCCCCAGAATCATTGCTAAAACCACAGGGAGAATAAATGGTTCCTGCTGGAAGATCTAAACACACAGCCAGAGCAGAGGCAGCCATGAGCCCCGGCTTCCAGCTGCAAAGCCACCCTGAGCTCTAAGTGTCTAAGGGCAGAGCAAAGATTCCTCTGAGCAACCCCGCAGAACGTGAGAGTGCCCTCTCTGAACCCCAAGAAGCCAGAGCTCACATTTATTGAGAACTGGCTCCGCGTCAGGCACCGTCCTCAGCACATGATGGGTCACGAATCCTGTGTCAACATGGGAGGCAAGGGCTACTGCCACCAGCCCATTTCACAGAGGGAGAAAGGCAAGTGTCAGGAGTGCCACCCTTCCCGTCTCACAGAGGCACGTTGAGAATTACCTCCAAGACGTGTTTACACAAGCCTGGGATGTCACCAGACTGAACCAGGGGCCAGGGAAGGCAGGACCCTCCCCTCACCTCTGCCACAACACGGGGACCACAGACAGAGACCATCCGCACACTTGGAAAGCAGCTCTGAGAGCTGAAGTCACTCCCTTCCACCAGCAAGGAGCCTTTCTGCCAAAACCCAGGCAACAGGAAATGAAGTCTGCATTTCACCCATTCCGTTTTGCGAGTCCTGGGATTCTCTTCCTGTAAGCTGGCAGAGTCCGTCTCTGAGCACATTTTGTCTCCAGCCCTCAACTTACAGGTGAAGCAAGAGCACTGGACACTGGGGCACTGAGGTGTGCAGGCTGCCAGGGGCCTGGAGATGGCTGAGACCTGTCCTGCCTAGCCCAAGAGGGCTCCTTCCAAGAACAATGCCCACTCGGGCCACACACTTTCCTTAGAACACCACACACACCTCGCTGACCCTCACGGTCACTCCCATCTCACAGATGAAGAAACTGAGTCATAGCTGACTAGCTTCTGAGTGCACGGGAGGCTCCAAGTGGGCCTCAAACCCAGTCTTGCACACGCTCCCTTCCCGCTCACAGAGAGGATCATCCACCATGATCTCATGGAGGACCGGGACGTGACCGTCCTTAGGCAGTTTGGGCAAAGCACGCACAAACTGGCCCCAATGCACAGCACGATGACAACAGCCATCAGGGATGCATGGTAGCCGGCTGCAATCTCCTGTCTTTGTGGCCCCTGAGTCACCTGAGTAACGGAAGCTTGACACAGAGAGGGGGGCATGGGCTTCGTCAGAGATGCTAAGTCAGAGAAAGGAGCAGCTCCCTTTTTTAACTGGGAAACTCCTCTTCAGCCCTGAGAGAAAAGTGGAGCCCAGACCACGGGAAGGCCACCGCCACCGGCTCCTGCCACGGAACCCACCACAGCTCCCCTCTTAGCACCTTCCCACTGGAAACTTCAATGCCTCTCATGAAAGTAAACCAAGTGGAATGCTTTTCTCGAGTTAAAAGGCAAATCATGATGGTGTTTTTTCCAGACGTACATTAACTCCACACTCCAGCCGGTTTACAATTCTTAAAGTACTTGATTTACAACCCGGGGAGAAAGGCTGTGGGAAGCCTGCAGATGCCTTTCGCATCCAGAGGTTGCACACGCCGCAGAGCTGACCACCAGGGCTCCTCAGATTGGGGTGGGAGGGCTGGAACCTCCAGAGGAAGGCAGGCAAGGGTGGGAGCAGCTCAGCCCAGGAGGCTGCAGAGCCCCCAAGAACAGAGGGTGGGAGGCAGGCTGGGGACGGGCTCGGCCTCCCCCTCCTCTCCAGCCCTGCCTGGCGCAGAATGTGACCGAGAGGCACCTGGGTGCATGCAGGGTGAGTGGCGCCCTGACGCAGGGCAAAGAGAACAGAAAGGAGGACAGGCCTTCCCTGCTGCCTCCTGCCTTCAGGGACTCTCCTTCTCGGGGCTGCTGATGCGCACTTCCTGCAGGAGCTCGTTCATTCATGCCTACTAGCGTCCCCTATACACCCAGCGCCAGACTACAGGCCAGGCTGCCGCGACCAGAGAGCCAGACAGCACCCTGCTTCCTTCCTAGTGGGGGGGGAGAATTGGGAGGGAGGGTGCACACCAATAATCCAACCCACGCCGCTCTCCATGTGCTGGAGGGGACCTGACACAGAGCCGGGCAGAAGAATAAGGAAGGAAGGGTCTGGAGACCCACGCAGGCACAAACCAGACCCAGTCCCCGTTCCACCCATGGCAGGATTTTGACAGGGAAAGCCAAGAGCCACACGGAGGACATCAGATTCTCCACGCTTTTCCCCCAAACAATACTACTCGCTCTTGTTTCAGTAGCGTCCACGCACCAGGCTCTGCACTGGAAGATTCCAAATCCTATTCCTGAGAGCGATTCCAATTGGTAGGATACTGGCAGGTGCCTTTTCTAAATGGGAAGACAGAAGCTCAGAGAAAACATACAGCTTGCCCAGGGTCAGGCGGCGACTTCGTGGAAAGGTGGGCCATCCGTCTATTCTACAGCCATGATTTCTCCCTCTGCACTTCATTTATCCACTCAGAATATTCAGGATGTATTCGTCACATGGCCCCGAATAAATTCCAGGTATCTCAATGGCAGGACTCGTCTTAATCCCCTCTCAAGTGTCCACACTGCTAAGGACTCATTAGGGACCCTGGTTAACCCTAGCTTAGAAGAGAAGGTGCACCAGGCCTCAACGTGTGCCCTCTTTCTTATGGTGTAGCTTCTGCCACTGGTCTTAGCGACCAGGGCAGCTAAGAAGAGTGCAGGAAAGCTACCACTAGGGCAGCCAAATAAGAGGTTCAAGTAGGCCATGCACAGGCACATGCTGAGGGGCACGGGAATGGCATCGGCCCACAAGGCTCTCACAGAGCCACAGAGCAGCCGCTGGTCTGGAGGGCTGCTTTGTCAGCAGGACAGAGACTTTACCAATTATACCCACCTAAAGAAGGCCGCTTGCTCATTCAGACAATGGTGCCTTTTAGACCAGCGGTGGTCCCAGCGGCCTTTGCTGTGCACCTACCATGTAGACACTGGGCAACAGGTTTAGCTCTACAGCCTACTGACTCCTCCCAGCAATCCATAAAATAAGAACGAGTCTGAGCCTCGGATGAGAAAACAGAGTCAAGACATGGCCCAAGGTCACCCAGCTGTCAAGGGGTGGGATGAGGAGTACTACGATTCAGGTAGCCTGCTCCAGGCTCTCTCTCTTGACCAGGGCATGCAAGACACTGCTTTTTGCACAAAATGAGAGCTCTGTAGTCCACAGGATGGCATCTGGGGGGCTGATGGTACTGTCTTCTACTCTCATTCTTACTCCCTCCCTTGCCCCCACTTTTTAAAAAAATATCAGCTTCACTGAGGTATAACCCACATATCATGCAAGTCACCGGATAAAGTGTACAATCCAGGCATCATTAGTCTATTCGCAGGAGTGTGCAACCATCACCACAATCCTAAAATATTTTTTCATCGCGCCAAAAAGAAATGCACGCTCATTAGCAGCTACCAAGTCCACCCCAAGGCCTGACAACTACATCTATTTTCTGTCTCTATGGATTTTCCCATTTTAAACTAGAAATGGAATCCTATATTACACGTTCTTTTGTGATTGACTTTTTTCACTTAGCATAATGTTTTCAAGGTTCATCTGTGTTGTAGCATGTATTAAGTACTTCATTTCTTTTTATTGCTAAATAACATTCCATAAATATTCCATAAGCAAAATTATGCAATAGGTCATAAATAATATTCCCTAAGAAAAATGAACATACCACATTTTATGTATCCATTCATTGTTGATGGGCATTTGAAGAGCTCCTCCTTTGGGGCTCTTATGAATGACCACACTCTGAACGCGGTGCACGGGTTTCTATACAGACACGTGTTTGCATTCTCTTGGGTAGACCTGGGAGTGGAGCTGCCCAGCCCTGGTTTTAACATGCAGTTAAAAGTTTATCGAAGAGTCTCGCCATGAAGCCCACATCTGGCCGCTCTTGGGCTGTTTCCAGGGAATTTTATCAATTCAGCCAGACTCCACTTGCGGGTGGGTCATCTGGCCCAGCCCCTCCCATCCTGGGGCCTGGGATCTTCTCATTCCTGCACTCTCCAATGTCGTCTGGGCCAGGACGATGATAAATGCATTCTGCTTTAAAGCAGATACTTCACAAATCATAACTTACAGATGCTCCAGGACTTTCATGTGGGAAAGACAAATGAGACTTCTGCTGTCTGATTCCGGAGCCACTGAGGACAGGAAGCTATGGCCAGAAATCCTACAAGCCCTGGATATACATCTCTCCCTAATGAATGCATGAGCAAGTGTAACAGAAAAGGAATTCGTGCAGGAAAGGGTCTGCCTGTCTCTGCAGACCTTACCGCGTAGCCCGCCATTCACTTCCGGCCTTGACCCTTCTTGCCAACAAACCCTCCCAGAGGTCAGGGATGATAACCTACAGCCCTACACCTCCCACCACCTTCTCTTGCTCAGCTTATTCATGTCAGTTTCATCCTATAAGGCTTTGTTGAGGACCTACTTTGTGCTCGGCACCGGGCAAGGCATTGGTGGGAGGCAGCAATGTGGAAGGGGTTCAAGACGGTTAGACCTGGACTAACAGGGGCGGTACCTTGCTCATCCATCCCCTGCCTCCTGATGCTTCCAAGAGCGGGAGATGAAGACAGCCTGGCGTGGTGGGTGCATTCCCTGTCTGCAGGCAGGGAAGTGAACCTGCTCACCCCTGAGGCCCCAGGGATCCCAGGGTCAGAGGCTACCTGAGGAACAAAGAATGTGCATGCGGGTGAGCACGCTCGGGGTCCAACAAGCAGCCAGCTCGCCAGAGCCAGACTGTCTCTCTCCTCTAATTTGCTTCTGATCCTTATCTTCCCACACCTCAACTGTTGTGAAAACCTCCTTCCTCCAAGCCAGCACCCCAAACCAATGGGCACAGAGCCCTGCTGTGATTGGAACCCAGCTCAGTGCACCTCCAGAGGGGTCAAGGTCTCTGTGTTTACATGCCAGGGCCCAAACCCTGGCTCTGCAGCTGCGTGGAACCTCGGGCAAGCTAGATAACCTCTCTGTAGCTCAGTTTTTTTTCACGTGGAAAACGGGATGGAAACAGAATTACTACGAGGACTCAATTAGTTCGTGTGTACCCGGCATGCTCTTGAGGAGTGTTAGCTGCTATCATCGTCATCATCGATTATCGCCCCCATCCTACTTACCAGACTGGCCTCCCACGGCACTCCAGCATAAACCTGCACTCTGCACCCACAGGCCTCCTCCACTTTCCCACACACATGCCCTCTGCCTAAAGCACCCCACATTCCAGTCTCCTGAAACCCAAATCAAGGGCTGTCTTCAATAGTACTGCCCTCTTCTCAGCTGGTGGAGAAATCCCCGCCCTATCCATCTGTCTGTCGTCCTCTACATCCTGATCCCGATCACCAACAAAAACCCACCCCCAGAAAAGAATCACCCTTGGCCGCTCTCCAGACACCACTGGCAAAGTACCTGCCCAAATTTAGAAGTCACCAGCTGGGCAACACCAGGAGGGTCTCAGTTTCTCTAGCAGCAAAGGCTTTCCCAAAATATAGGCTTGCAGGACACCATCCAGTTGTGTGACACTCAGCAAATCCCCTAGCCTCCCAATGGGTCATATCTCCCATCTGTAAAATGGACCTAACCACAGCGCACACCTCAAGGGCGAGCGCTCAGTGAGGAGAAATGTCTGTAAAGCACTTTGCACAGTGTGACACGCCTAAGCTAAAAATATCAGCTGGTAGAAACAACAGAAGCATGAAAGACTGGGAAGGGGTGTACCTGCCCAGGGTCACTCAATCCAGGGAACTAAGCTTCAAGGTGTCACATTCCAACCCAAAAACCACCTGGAATGATCGCATCCTTTGTGGAAGAGTTACTCCCAGCCCGGTGACCACTTACAACTGGACACTAAGCTCCGTGGGTCCTACATGTCTACGTCTCCACATTTGACAAGGTGACTGGCATTGGCACCTGGCAGACGGACATAAATTTTTGTCAAATGAATAAAAATTAGTCCAGTATTTGTACGTACATCTATCTTTGCTACTAGATTACAAATTCTTTACGGGTGAGGTCCTTGTCTTGCTTTAGTAAAGATTTATTAAATGAATGACAGAAAAATTCCAATCCATGAATCAGGTAACTTCAACCCAGCACAGTCACTTACAAGTTGTGCGACCTTGGAAACATCAATTAACACTTCTGTGCCTCGTATTTCCCACCTTGAGGATGAGAAGCTTGGATGACACATTTGCCAAGGTCCCTAACACTCTGAAATTGGGTTTGGGCCTTAGCTACAAAATGGTACCTCAGCCACCATGTATAGGTGGCTACACACCCCGTGGCTGAGCGGGCCAACTGTGCTTCACTGATCTCTCCAGTTTTCTACCACAGGCTGTGAATAGCTTTGGGTCAATGCTTAAAACACTCACTTTTGGTCAACTAACCTGGCTTGCTAGGTGAGGATGCCCTATTATCCCAAGCTAGTTCTCCGGTGGCTGGGGGCACTCTGGTAGACAAGGACACCCTCTGCCCACCAGTCCTGCCCCTCCCACCCCAGAGACCATGCCTCCAGCTCACTGCACGCCATGTACCGCCACACACTAGGTAAACTGGTGTGGGGAGAAAGTTGACCTTTACCTTGGGCACTGAGGCAATCCCATGACACCTCTCCCCAAAAGGTTGGGTGGGTTTGGGGTTGGGGTTTGGGGCAGTGCTTTGTGCAGCCTGAAGGTCCAGGGAATTTGGCTCAAAGAGAGCGCATGTCACAAGATGACACAGAGGTTCACCCACAGCCCTGCCCAAAACTGTACCAAAACAAAACTTGTGCAATACTTGAGGCCCAAATTCAAGACTTCAGAAACACGTTCAGATCCTATCTGAATCTGGCTGTTCCACTTCCTTCGTGTGCACCTCCCTAATTAATCTAGCCTGTTAGTTTAATAACCTGAAAAGGCGATTATCTCCCCTACCCCTCTCCTCATGCTATAAGGATAATTGTCCAAGCATCCTGACTGTCTGATGGCCTTGAAATCTTTTTTTTTTTTTTTTTTTTTTTTTTTTTTGGTGGTACCGGGGATTGAACTCAGGGGCACTCGACCACTGGGTCACATCCCCAGCCCTTTTTTTGTATTTTATTAGAGACAGGGTCTCACTGAGTTGCTAAGTGCCTCACCATTGCTGAGGCTGGCTTTGAACTTGCGATCCTCCTGCCTCAGCCTCCCAAAGTGCTGGGATTACAGACTTGCGCCACCATGCCCGGCTTGGCCTTGAAATCTTGAGGGGAAAAAAACCTACTAGAAAGAGGAAATAAATGATTTATTTCCCCCTTTTGAGGCTTTATATAGATTATTTTATTCAACTCTCATAAGTCCAAGAAGTTGGTAGTATTAGCAGCCCACTTGATGGATGAGTAGGCCGAGGTTTCAAAGACACACAGTTTGCCTAAAGTCACAAAGCTAATAAGGAACCAGGTGAAGGCTTGAACGCAAGCCAGGGTTTTCAGCTGTTTTGCAAGAGTGCCTCGATGTTGGACTCAATAATCACAAGACACTTTTGAGTCCTTGTCTCATGGATGTGCTTAAACAGTGGCTACGAGACCACATCTTGGTACGTGAATGGGAGATGTTTGGACCACGGGGAGGGCTGAACCAGTCGACTCTAAGCACCTGACTCTGCAACTCTGTTCAGACTGCATTTCAGAGAACATGGAAAGTGATGCTTGGTCTTGGTGTGCTTTATTCAGAAGGCCCTTCCATATGTGCAATCAAAGCAACAACATTCTAGCCCAGCACAGTGGCACGTGCCTGTAATCCCAGTGGCTCAGGAGGCTGAGGCAGGAGTATTGCAAGTTCAAAGCCAGCCTCAGCAAAAGCGAGGCTCTAAGCAACTCAGTAAGACTCTGTCTCTAAATAAAATACAAAATAGGGCTGGGGATGTGGCTCCGTGGTGGAGTGCCCCTGAGTTCAATCCCTGGTACCCTCCCCCCCCCCAAAAAAAAAGCAATAATGTTCTCACATTTACAAAAAAAAAAAAAAAAAAAAAAAAAAACTCTCCTTTCTTAGCAGGGTCCCAGCTTTCAACAGGAATGTTGGTGATCCCCAGAACCTGACTCATTGGCAAGACATGTTAGAACCACTGCCCCTTCTGACAAAGGGTTTAAAAGACATCACATCAGCATTGTGCCCAGAGATGGAATAGGCAGAATTAAGACCACGCTCTCTCAAGACTCCTCTATCGAACCTTAAGAGCAAGTTATGATATTTCATGCATCCCTGGAACCAAAAGAAAACTTCACGTTCATACACTGGACAAAATTTCTTGCTGCTCCTGACAGATTCTGAGTCACTGGGCACTAAATGGGCAAGAACAACTTAATGACTGATTTTTTTTGTTTGTCTGTTTTCATGTTATTTTCTGTTCAGCCACGCACAGAAAATTTTCCACCTGACAATTCCTGTTTCTCACTTCAGTTCTTGCACCATCTGTGAGCAGTGTGCTCAGGAGGGAGAGGACTTGGGTCCAAGGATTTCCCTTCTCCAAACCTCAGTCTTCCCATCTGTTAAATGCAAGGTGTTTACCAGAGAATCTTGCTAACATGCTAAGCTCAGCTATCAAGAAGACAACAGTCCCTTGGATAAATGAAGCAGTTTGGGGACTACCAGTTTCTGGGACTGGATATGCTGCCAGCTTCAAAATCTTTACATAATTTTTGGGTAAAACAAGAGATTTAGCTGAAATTAATAGCACGATGGAAAAGTCAACTAGGGCTGCACAGTAAAAGGCTCACTCATCTTCCAGCTGAGAAAAGAGCCTCTATCGTTCTCAGGGCGCCCCCTAGTGGCCATGGGACAAAATCCTGGAGGAATGCTCACAGTTTCTGCAAATCAAAAGCAAGACACCCACCAAAAGAGAAAGACAGGCTCCTGCCTACTGATGCAAATCCTTTTGCTCTAACTTAGTCTGTGGATCAGATAGCTTGGAGAACTCGTGACAGGAAGCCCCAGGGAAGCTCAGGAAGGCGTCTGCCATAAGACAGGGTTGCATTCTTTCAAAGAGTGCAGGCTCCCTAGCACTTAGGTGTTGGGGTCCCTTCACAGATCCCAGACACACCCTTCCCAACCAACCCCTCACATTCTCACATCCTCAACCTGCACCTCCAGCTGCATCTGTTTTTCATTATCATGCTTTCCAACTTCCTAGTGCGATTCTTCAACAGCTATTAAGACAACACAAGCAAAGAACTAAGCTTAGTTTTTGCTTATTCAACATCCAGCCTGGGGAATATCACCTCAGAAGAAAAGCATGAATGAAGTGCACGTTTCTCAGTCTCCTCCACAAACCCAAAAGCCCGTTCATCAAAGGACATCTTTCCAACCATATCCTCTTTAGAATTTTCAACCTGAAAAAATAGCACCTGTGCAGAGTGAATTTTCAACTTGCACGCCACAGAATTCATTTATTAAAGAGGCAGCTTAAAAAAAAAAAAGGACACCACTCCAAATTTCCAATTAATCGATAACAGACTTTGTTTTAAGTTATAAGATTAAGCTGTAGTGACACAAATAGCAAATCTGAGAAATGAGGGAGTTATCCAAGCATTCAGATATTTGAGAATTCAAGGGCTGGACCTTGCTGATTGGTAGCCGTTTTTTTCCACAGAATTGTCCCTACACAAATGCAAAAGAAAAATGTCAACACTGGCACTTCAGTTGATAGCTCATTTTGATTTCCTTGTGACCATCTGTTAGATTTATAAGCAACCCTGGGCCTTGCAACACCCTCAAAAGTGCACATAAGGAGTCTCATAATTAGTTTCTGACTTTGGCCCTTAATCGATTAAAATTACATCTGATCTGCTTTAAATCAAAGAACCATGTTAATGTTCTGCCACACACCACACAAAATCTTTCTGCAACAGTCAGTCACTTTGAACCCAACTCTCTAGCCACAAGCCGTGTGGATTTCAAGGGCCTGTTCTGCAGAAAGGAAAATGACAACAAACCAAGACTGGAACAAAACAGAGACACCCCAAGGCACTCAAAGCACTCCTTGGAGCTGTGCAAACGGTGCTGGCACCCTGGCACAGTTTCAGCTGTCACAGGGCAGCTGGCCAGACCCCTTAAGCAATTTAGTAGTCCTGAGGCCAGGACCTGAAACACAACGGAGCCTGCTGCTCAGTGTGGTGTCTGAATGGCTACCCATGCCCAGGGCATTTCAGTCTTCCCAGAATTCACGATGCAAACTGTCACAATCCTCAGGCATGCAGTAGCAGCCTTTATTTTTGCTCCCTAACCTTCTCTCTCAAAAACAGGCAGGAGTTTGCCCTCCCTTGCAGGGACAGCATCAAGGTGATGGGGAATCAGTGGAGGGATGTAGAGAGAAGGTCTGTGGGTAAAAAGGGCGGGGGACAGGGAGACAACTACAGGACACAGACTTGAGGGACCAGCTCTGGGCTGAGGGGGATATGAGTCTTTCTGGAGTAATAAGACACTCGGGAGCATGATCTGATGTGTCCAGCGGAGCAGACCCTACTGTTCCAAAACTGCAAAGTGTTCACATATCCTAGCCACTACTTTGCTGCTTGGATAAAAGGCAAGAAAGCCCCAAAATATGTGCAGACAGGACGTAACAAGTGTTTCAGGAGAGAGACGCCTGAGTCACGGGGTCCCGGGAGGAGGATGAGGAGTCTGTCTGGGGGGCCCTCAAGGAGCCCCCTCTTGGACAAGAGAGCCCCAGCGCTCAGAGATTCCCGCCCCGCACGCCCCTGGTCCCCAGCCGCAACTAGCCAGCGCCCCCCGGGGATTTCCCCACTCACCACTCGGCCCGAAAACCTCTCCGTGGCCCTCTTGACTTTGCCGTAGGTGCCTTTGCCCAGGGTCTCCTGAAGCTCATAGCGGTGCTTTAAGTTGTGCTTGTGATGATGCCGCTTCACCCCGTGCGGTTTCCTGGGCTCCGGGGCCGCAGCCACCGCAGGAGCTGCAGTCGCCCCGGCCATCGCCTCGGGCGGAGAGCCCGGCGTCCCCAGCCCCAGGTCGGGGCCGTCCCCAGCCGTGGGCGCAGCGGCCCCTTCCATGTCCAAAAGCCGGGCGAGCCGGGCTGGAGAGGGCAGGACCCGGCACAACGCTCGGGGTGTCGGGGTCCCAGCAGAGGGAAGCCGGGGTGCGCTCAAGGTCGCCCCCGCAGCATTGGCGAGGCGGCCGGCTCCCGCTCGGGCTGCGGCTGGGTCACTGGCGGCGGCGGGGACCGCACATCTGGCGCCCCCGGCGCGCACGGTCGGCGCACCGCCCCCCGGCCGCGGCGAGCTGCGGAGCGTCGAGCGAGGTGGCGGCGGTGGCAGGGAGGCGGTGGTGTTTGCAGGAGGGAGGGGAGAGGGGTGGCTCCGAGCGCAGGAGGGGGAGTGTTTTGTGGGGCGCCGCGCCCCCCCAACTCCTCCCCGGGAGGACGCGCAGACGGGGCGGGGGCGGGGGCGGCGCGCTGCGCGGCCCCGGGGGAGGGGAGCGAGGGGCGGCGCGGCCGGGGCTTCCCCACCTCCCCGCCGCCGCGGCCGGGCCACCGCGGGCTGGGAGGGGGTTGGGTGCGTGTCGCGACTCGCCCTTTGTGCGGCGCGCCGTAGGCCGCGCGGCGGCCGGGGGTCTTTGTCCTCGGCCGGCCGCGGGGAGGGCCGGGGGGTTCCCAGCCCGGGCGCCCCCTCTCCGGGCGCTCCGGGGCTCACCCGCTGCAGCTACCGCGGGCCCTCGGGCCGGGCCGCCGCCGCCGCCGCCTCCGCCTCCGGCTCGGGCCGCTCGGCCTCTGCTCCTGTAGGCGCCGGGGCGGCGGCGGCGCGCGGAGCCCGGGGCCCGGGGAGGCTAGTGCGCACCCAGCCGGGGGCCGCCGGCGCCCGCTCGCGGTCCGGCCAGGGGCTCCATGGGCCCGGGCGCCTCTTCATTTTCCTTTCGGTGTCGCGGCGGCCGCCGGGCCGGAGCTGGGGCTGGGGGAGGGGCGCGGCGGTGTTGGGTTACAGGCGGTGAGTCAGGCCCCCGCCCGCCGCCCAGCCTGGCACCCCCCCAGCCCCCACCCGGCTGGGGCAGGCTGCGTCCCGCGGGGCCACTGCGCGCCCTGGAAAACCCCAGGAGGGGCGCTTTGGTCCCGGAGAAAGGCGGAGTCGGGACGAAGGGAGGCTCGGAGGCCGAACCCGGGGACCGCGGCCGGGTCACTGGCCCTCCAACACCGTCCAGGACTCGGCGGGGACAGCCGCTTGGGAGGGTAGCAGAGTTGGGGGTGTGGACGAACTGGGGCGCTCAAGACACGGAGACGAAGCCGGATCCGTTGAGAAGCCCACCCTGCCGGCGAAGCAGCCACCAGCGGTGGACAAATCCGGGACCTAGGATGGATCAGGGGCCCAGGCCTGCAGAGCATCCCCTTTGCCTAGCAAAAGGCGACTTGCAGGCAGGCCTCTTGGTCTTGGCCCCCCAAGGAGCCTTGGGAGTTTTCCTTTAACTGGAAGGGCCACATCCAGGTGATGGCGACAGTGACCATACCCCACAGGTGAGGGTCAATCAGGAACCCTCCAACCGTGGGAGCTGCCCCTGTTCTCCTAAGAGGAGGCCAGGAAAAAATCAGGAAGAAGGCAAGAGGGGAAAAAAAAGGGCCTGGGTTTTTGTTTGTTTGTTTGTTTGTTTTAATAAATGGTGCAAGAGCGGTGCGTTCTGCAAATCGCCTGGCAATTCTTTACTTTTCCACCAGCGAACGACCTGGAGCTTCCTCTTCAGCTCTCAGGTTCATCCCTTCCTCCGCATTCCTGCTGTCTTCACTCCTGTCTACCCCTTATCACCTGACACTGGACTCCAGCTACAGCCTGCCCTCCCCCAACCTCCTCCCCGGAAACTCCTCCCTGCAGCCCTGGCACCTCAGTCATATCTCCACACACGTGCCTCTGCTGCATTGTAGCAGTCTGTCCGAACTTTACTTCCACTGATACTTGACCTTAAACCCCTCTGCCCCTTCCTGTCTTCTCTAGGAGCAATCACACAATACATATTGCAAGGGTCATGTTTATTCAAATCTGTTCTGTCCACTACACTGGCAGGGCCTCTCTGCTCCCCATCCTAAACGGTCTGCCTTTCCCCCAGTGCTGGGGATCAAATGTTTTACCACTGAGTTACACCCTCACCCCTGTGTTCTGCTTTTATACAAATAACTCTGCGTGTAGATTCAACAATCAAGTAAGTGATATGCAGAGCAAGTCCTGGTTCCCAGTGAATTGACTTCATGACCATGGTCAAGGCTTAACCTCTCAAAGCTTCAGTTTCCTCTTCTTAAAACGGGAATTACCAGATAGGTTTTTCAGGCAAACACATTGTGTCTGCAGAGGTAATTAAAATTGTTCACCAAGTATCTTCTGTTTTTCCTTCCCCTGAGATATGGTAGAAATCTACTATCCCAAACCCCTTCAGGTTAGATGTGACCATATGACTTGCGGAGGTCAGTAGAATGAAGGCAGAAGTGGTATGTGCTTTTTGCACATGGAGACTTCAAGATCTAGTGAGGGCATCACCAGGTCTTCTTTTTTCTGATCTTGACAACCAGTGTAGTGCAGATTAGAGCCAGCCTGGATCTCTATGTAAAAGTGGCAGAACACTGCCAGGTAGCTTGTATTAGAAAAGTAGTGTGAGTAAAGAGTAACCTTTTTTTCGTGTTAAACCAGTAAATTTAATGGGTGTTTGTTACAGCGGCATAACCTAGCCGATTCTGGCTGATGGTGCTACTCCCAAGTGCAAAGGACTTAATCCATGTCTGTTGATGGACAGGCAGCACCTATCATATGCTGGCACCATTTTATGACAAGCCCTCCTCTGTAAGGTAGCTGTTATAATTCCTATTTTCAGTTGAGGAAATCATATCAGAAAGGCCTAGTACTTTGCCTGTGATTACCCAGCTTGCAGCACTAGAATCGAAACCTTACCTGTCCAGTTCTATAGCTCTTGCTCTCTCTGACTTCCATATATGCCAGGCCACCTCTCCTTAAATGGGAAGGATGAAAAACACCCAGTACAATGCCTGGCACGCAGTCATGCCCAAGCGCTGGGACTTCCTCCCCAGCCAGAATTCCTACAGCATTGATAATTTGAACCGCTCTCCAGCACGATGTTATCATGCATTGTGTGCGAGTGTTTTCACACAGAGAAAGCATTTCCTCCAACCAGGGCCCGGGCTCCTTGGTTAAAAGTTTGAGTTTCAGAGTCACATGGAGTGGATTCAAATCCCTGTCCCACCACTTTCTGTGATCGTCTTGGACAATTATTTTCCCGTTCTCTATCTCAGTTTTTTCATCTGTGGATGATGATGACAATATATGTGGCATTGGCAGGGGTCACCATATGTTTCGTGGGGTTGGTGTGGGGCTTAAGGGGTCCAATATACACTTGATGAGTCACAGTTGTTAATGTATTTCTTTTCTTCCAAGGCTCCTAGAATTCTGAGCAATTATAAGCAATTTAATCATGCTGCTTGGTTAGACTCTGATTTCTGGTTTTGTGCTGAATACAGGACAGATGTTGTAACATCTGCACTTGGAAGCATAACATCCACACTCTCCTATATCTTATATTTTACATAAGTCTCATTACTTGTCCTTGATTACATTTGACATTTCAAAGCAATTTAAAAGAAAGGTGTGTTGGTTTTCTCGAGAAATCTTTGTTCAGAAAACATTCTAATGCCATTTATCCACCTATACATATTACCTCTAACCACCATGAAACTGCAAGGTGGGTATTAAAATTCCCATTTCACTCTTGAGAAAACTGAGCTTCAAAAGTAAGTTGCCATGGTCAGACAGTAACTGCCTGCATCAGGATTTGAATCAATGTCCCTGACCCTAAACCTTTGCTCTGACCTCTATTCCAATCTGCCTACCATCTCAAGGCTTGTGACGCAATGCCCGTGCTTTGCTTGATACTGTTCTTCCATCTTTCTAGATGAGGTTTTGAACATTACCCTAGATGATGACATTTCTAACTTGATGGTATGCGGTGTGCAAGTTTACATTAAACAACAATCTTAGAGCATGCATATTCTTCACTGTGGTAGAAGAAAGCTAATTGTCCACCAAAGACTCGTGTTCCTCCATCAATAATGGAGCTGACAGCTCCTCAGCCGGGAATATATTTCCCAGCCTCTCTTGCAGACAAATGGGCCATGTGACTGGTTCCAGCTAACAGAACATGAGCATAAGATTTGCTGCTGGCAGGCCAGGGTGTTTAAAAAGTGCTATGCCCTCTCCACCTTCCTCAGCTGGAAACAGAGGACTCCAAGACCCCAGGGGATGGTGAAGCTAAGGGTAGAAGCAACATGGGTCCCTACATCACTTTGAAGAATAACACCATTCTCTGACCAGGACATTGGACTGGTACATGAGCAAAAATAAACTTCTGTTGCATTAAGTCTCTGCAATTAGAGGGGGTTTTGCTGTTGTTTTTGTTTGTTTGTTTGTTTGTTTGTTTGTTTTTTGTGGTGCTGTGGATTGAACCCAGGGCCTTGTGTATGCTAGGCAAGCACTTTACCGACTCAGCTATATGCCCAGCCCACAATTATAGGTTTTATGTGTTTTTGCACTAGTGCAGCCATAACTAACACATACAGCTTACACTAAGTCTGTACCTGCACATGAAATGGGAAGTGGAAAACTGTAATGACCATATGAACAATTAGAACCAAAAATGATGTTTTTATATTTTCGATGCTCTTGTTTCAAGGGAAAGCAGATTACAGAGGGCAGGGTAAGGTTTTCCTTGAATTTTTCCAATGTTTCATGTACCAAAGATCAAATAAGAGGAATATCCAACACTCTTATTGAAACAGTAAGAAACAAATTTACTCATTCCATAATATTTTCCTATTCTGTGCCAGGCACTGGAGACCAAGGATGTGCTGGGGCATTATAGGATTGACTCCTCTTCCTGGAAGTGCCGTTGTAGGAATACTAAGCCCAGTCCATAGCATTCAACTGGCCTCCAGCCAGTCTCCAATCTTGGGAGAAACCAGACTCCTTCAGCTTGGATCTTAAGATTCACCCAAGGCCCAGGTGTTAAAGGTCCAGGGCCCAGTGTGGTGCTTTTAGGAGGTAGTGGTACCTTTAAGAGGTGGGGCCTAGTGGGAAGTCAGTCATTGTGGGTGTGCCCTTGGAGGGGATTGTGGGAACCCAGTCTCTTCCTCTCCCCTTCCCATGGGGGCGTGCAATGAGCACCTTTTTGTTCCACCATGAACTCCTCACCCTGCCTCATCCTAGGCCCAGAAACCACTGGGCCGATCAGCCTTTGTCTGAAACCTCCAATACTGTGAGCCGAAATAAAGCTTTTCCCTTGATAACTTTATTATTATCTCACATATTTTTCCTGTAATGAAAACCTGACACAATGACTACATTAGTTAATGCCCTCCCCCCACCAAAAAAGGCGCTTAGAACAGCAAGAGATAGGGAGCAGCACCCAAT
Organism: Tamias sibiricus; assembly: GCA_025594165.1. Classification (NCBI taxonomy): domain Eukaryota; kingdom Metazoa; phylum Chordata; class Mammalia; order Rodentia; family Sciuridae; genus Tamias; species Tamias sibiricus. Next base: position 161,443,177 of record CM046661.1, read on the forward strand.
AATGTCAGCTGTTAAGACTTTTTACCACCTCTCCACTGGAATCATTTTGTGTACAAAAGGATAAAAGAAAAAAAAAATCCTTTCATGAGGGTTGACAGGTGACATCAGGAAACAGAAGAACGAGTTGAGAAATACAGAATCTAAAATGCTCCAGAATCTGACACTCTGTGAGGACCAACATGATGGTACAAAGGGAAACTCTGTTCCATGCACAAAATCCTTTAAAATCCTATGTGCAGTTACCTTCAGGCTAAGTGTATAAGACATACGTGAACTGTAAATGAATTGCATGCTTATACTTGGGCCCCATCTCAAGATAGCTTCTTACGTACAAATGCAAATATTCCAAAATCTGAAAAAGTTGGAAACCTGAAACACTTCCCGTTCCAAGAATTTTATTAACATAATCGGTGTCACCTACCAGGATTCCACTGAAATAACCCAGACTGAGTTTCCCTGCCACTTATGTCCTCCATTTAGTAATTTTGATGGCAGAGAGGTCCCCTTGGGGAGAGCGTCCATTGGGGTTTCCACCATAGTAAGGGGACAACCAGTGGGACAGGAGGTGATCTATATGACCCTCCAGCACTGACATTCTTGATTCCTTTTGGACATTTCAGCTTTAAGTTCTTTGCACATTCCTTCTTTTCCTTCTTCCTTTGTGTACATGTGAAGGGGGCGGGGCAATGGGATGATTGGCAGCAGTTCCATCTACCTTGTTTTCTCTGCCCTGAACTTCATACAGAAAAACAAGATAGCTTCCTCCTAAGGGAAGGAACAACAAGGGTTCATTAGAAGACTTTATTATTCAAAAAAGAAACTGAAATGGGATAAATTCCCATCGACGGGAAAGCACTGGCAGGTCTCCAGAACAGAAAAACAACACCGTGCCACCCTGGGAAGCGTGGCCGCCAGAAAGTCCCCAGAGTGGATAGATCATGTGCAGGATGTGCTGGGTCACGTGGGAGGAGACCTCCAATCGGCTGCAATGAAGTGACTCATGGCTTCACCGAGCTAAACAGAGGGCGGAGATATATATATATATATATATAAAAAAAAACTCTTTCCCACCTCCTGGAGGAGGCTAATGAATTCAACAATATTAACGAAGGGCTTACCGTGGCCCAATTTGATTCTAGGTGCGGAGGATAAAGTAGAGAACCAAAAGTCCCTTTCTTCATTAGGGTAGCAGACAGACAATGAGCCATGGATACAAATGCATTGCCAGTCAGATGATGATAAGGGTCAGCAAGAAAAATTAGGTAGTCTAGGAGAAGAGAGAATGATGGAGGGAGGGAGAGAAGGCTTTCTGATAAGGTTGATATTAAAACACACACCTCAAAGAAGAAAGCAAGGGTGTATATAATCTTGATGCCTGGGGAATAACCTTCAAGATAGAGGGACTAGTACATGCAAAGGCCCTGAGGCAGGAGTATTCTTGATGTGTTTTTTTTAAAAAAAGCGAAACTGCTGTGGTTGAGTGAAATAGGAAGAGAGTGACAGGAGTTGAGTCTGGAAATTCAATGGAGGACATGGTGGAGCTTTGTATTTTATTCTGAGTCTAGTGAAAGCCATTGGCCAATTTTGATTACATTGGTGACCTAATCAGACTTGGGCTTGAAAAGTCTTTCTCTAGCCACTGCATTGAAAATAAACTTGGGCAGGGAGGGAAGTGATTCAAGGGAGAGGAGGAGGTAGCTGTGACAAATCTAAGGAGAAGCATCCGTAGGAACCATACTTAAGGCATCTCCCCAGCACCATCCCTCCCCCACCATAGTTCACTCCTAAAGTGCACATCTGACCCCATGTCCCCCTCCTCCAGGACTCTACTGATACCTGTGACCTTCAGGACAAAGTCCAGACTCCTTAGCCAGACACAGGGCAGCATGGCAGGACAACAAGTGCACTGGCATTAGCAGCAGAAACAGGATTAGAATCCTGGAGGCTGAGGCAGGAGGCTCTCAAGTTCAAGGCCAGCCTCAGCAACTCAGTGAGACCCTGTCTCAAAATTAAAAAAATATAAAAAGGGCTGTGCATGTGGTTAGTGATAGAGCACCTCTGGCTTCAATCCCCAGGAGCAAATACAAGGAATCCTGGCTGTGCTATTCACCAGTGTGTGACCCAAGATAGTCAACCTCTCCGACTTTGATTTGCTCTCTCTCCTCCTTGTCCTGAGTAAGGTCACCTGCAAGTCAGCTCTGTGAGAACAGGGTTTGTCCATCTTGTTCCCTGGTGTATAATCCTGGAGCTGAACCTGTAACGATGCCTAGCACATAGTAGGTATTCAACAAAGGTTCAAGGAGTCAATGAACAGGCCGATGCAGGAGCAAGCGTGGTGGCTGGCATGAAGGGGGCTCAGCAGCACTCCTGTCCTTTGCTGAGTGGTGCTCCCTTTTCTTTCTCTACCTGCTCTGATCCCAAAAGGACCCTCCTGGTTCACATCCACACCACCTCCTTCCTCCAAGCACCCTGTGTCCCAGGGGCCCTTCTGGCCATTGTATACCTCTTGGCCTTTGCACATGCTGTACCCAATGCCCGGGAAGCTTCCTTTCCTGTCCTGTAAAGATGAGACCTGGTGGAAGATGTCACCTCCCCTCTGACCCTGCACTGGACAGAACTGAAGCCTCTGTCCTCATTCCCCAGAGCATTCAGTTCCTGGGTCTATTATAGCACTTACCTCATGGGACTACAATGACTGCATTGTATGCCCTGCTTCCCCGAGTTGCCTGCAAGCTCTGGAATGGCCAGGGCTAGGACGGTGCTGCCCGGTAGAAAACATTATGGGAGCCACCTATACAACTTCAACTCTTCTGTCGGCCGCATTAAAAACAAAAAGAAAAAAACAAGAGAAATTAATTTTAATAATATATGTAATTTAACCAGATATGTCCACGACAGTATCATTTCAGTACGTGCTCAACATGAACAACTCATTGATGAGATACTTCACATGCTTTTTTGGTTCTAAAGCTTCCAAATCTGTAGTGTATTTTACATTAATCTCAACACAGAGCTAAATTTTCAGTGGTTAAGCTGAAATGTAATCGCAGCAAAACAATAAAGTTGTATTTAGCAGAAGAACATTTTACACTGTTTCAGATTTTATATAATTTAAATTTAAATCTTCATTAATTGCATAGAATTGTTAGTTCTCGAGTCACATAGCCACATTTCAAGTGCTCAATAGCCGCATGTAGTTAGTGGCTATTTTACCCTAAAGTACAGATCTAGATCTTAGCTCTTCTTTTCTTTGGTGCCAGGGATTGAACTCAGGGGCGCTCGACCACTGAGCCACATCCTCAGCCCTATTTTTGTATTTCATGTAGAAGGCAGCATCTCACTGAGTTGCCTAGTGCCTCACTTTTGCTGAGGCTGGCTTTGAACTTGTGATTCTCCTGTCTCAGCCTTCCGGAGCCGCTGGGATTACAGGCGTATGCCACCGCGCCCCAGCTTACCTCTTCTTTCTAATGGTAGTAGAGATCTGGCTTATAATGGGTGCCTTACAAACACTGGATGGATGGATGGATGGATGGATGGATGGATGGATGGATGATGACGGATGGACGGACTCGTTTTACTTCTTCCCTTGTTTTCTATTCTATTTCCTAACCTGGAAATGCCTATCCCAGGAAAAAAGAGAGAGAATGAGCTTAAAGAAAAGGTGAAGCCCTAGAAACCTTCCTTGGACACCCATTTGCTGGCTTGTCCCATAGGCAGCAAAATTCTCTCTGACCCACACAGTTCAGCAACCCCGTAGCACTTCCATGTCTTTGCTCAGACATCACCTTTTCTGTGGGGCCTTTCTGACCTTCCTGTTAAAATATTGCAGTCCCCTCTTTTGCCACCCTTCCCACCACCTTCCTCCCTTTGATGTTTTATTCTTCATTATTGCATTCACCACCATGTAATGTAGGATGTAATGTACTTATTTGTTGTGTGTGTCTCCACAGAGCAGGGATTGTTATCTTTAGTATTCGCACACGAATCCCTGGTAGCCAGTATGTAGTAGGTGTTCAGTTATCATTTGTGGAATGGATGGATGGATGGATGGATGGATGGACAGACGCTTGTGTTCCAGCTCTTTCACCTCCTAGCTCTGTGACCTCAGAAAGTGATGGAACTTCAGCTCCCTCGTCTGTAAAACAGGTTTAGTAGTAACACTTGCCAAGGAGCCCTTGCTGTGGCAAAATCCTGCATGGGTTCACATGGACCGTACAGGACTGAGACCTTTCCACCAAGTGCCTTTATCAGCACATGGTTAGCCCTGACAAAATGGAAGCGGCCATCGTTACTGTTTAAATAAGGATACTATTATTAGATTTATTCTCTCAGGTCTATAACAACTATATAAGCAATTATAATTTCCCAAGCAAATTCAGTTCTAAGCAAACAAAAAAAAAACTAGGTCAGGAAAACATAGGTTAGGGACCTGGATTCCCTACAGAACCGCCTGTATCTACCTCTTCTGTTTTTATTTGTATTTTTTTACATGGGAGATAGGTCCTTCAGTCCCACCCTGCCAGGACCCGCGGCAGCTCAGTGTCAGGCCACATCCGTCGTGTTTACTGTCACCAGGGACTAAGGCTCTCACAGCAGGCACGAGAGGGGGGACATTCCAGGCAGGTCACCAGAGCGCCCGTGACGGCAGAAGCTCTGTGTCCACCTGCTCTGGAGCGGTCACAGAGGCCTAAGATGGCCTCGGGCCTGGCAGATGGGCTTGGGCGGAGCCAGGCTGCCCCTGCGGCCAGCTGGCCAGGGGTGTGTTAGCTGCTTCCTGGCACATGAGGCGTGTGCCCCAGATTCCTCCCAAGGGCCTGCTTCTCCCGCTCGCTCTCCCAGCCTCCTCCCGGGAAACCCCTCACTCACTGGGCACCTTCGGGTCCTTCCTCTCCTCGTGGTGCTGCGCCCCCAGCTGCTCATTCTCTCATTCATCCTGGATGACGCTGTCCTGGTGCCAGGGTCGGGAATAAAGGTGACATGAGCCAGTCCTCTGTCCTGAGTTCCTACCACCTCCCCTCAGCGTTACGCTTTACCATTCACAAAACCCTCCCAACGAGTGGGCTCTCTTCACCCTTGGAAAGACATTTTATTTGGAATTAGATGTTTTAATGTTCCCCACGATTCACATGACAGACCAAGAGAGTAAGATCCTAACCTGACGTCTGGCAGCTCTTAGCCACACCTTCGCCATGCCCAAATGACATCACATCTCACAAACAGGCCTCATACAAAAATCACAAAAAGTCCGTTCACTAAAAGTTTAAAGGCCACTAGATAGTATGTCTAATGGCTCCAAAAGAAAGCCACATATTACACACGGTCTGGCCCAGGGCAGACAGGGACAACTGGGAAACTTCTGGAATGCAGGTTAATCGGCCTTACAGGACCTGTCTTTTTTCCTGGTCCCTCTCAAACAACCGTCCTCCTCAGGATTCCTGAAACATCGGAACTCAGAGCGCCCACTGCCCAAATGAGCAGGGCGTGGACACACAGGTATGGACCACACCCCGCCCTCCCAGCTCCCTTTCTGTCTTCTCCCGGCTTTAAACCCCAAGTTCTCCTCCAGGAGAAAGCCTTCAGGGCCTTTACCAGGAAAAAAAACGTCTTCCTACAGCACCACCCAGTGGCTGAGTCTTTGCCCTCTGAAAACTTCTCCAAGAAACAGAAGAAATCCAGTCGCTTCCGGGTGAGCCAAAGCAAAGAACATCTAATGCTCAGGACCCGGACTGAGAAAAAGAAGTTGACCAAGTGCAAGGAGTGGGTGTTCAGGGGAGACCCAGCAGGCATGACGCACTCAGGGCAAGGGCAGGGGCAGGGACTGCAGCGAATGTTCTTCGCCGAGAAGCATTTTGGCTGAAATTCATCCGTATCAGACTCTTAGACCTGAAAGTCACCAACTCTTCCATTTTATAGATAGGGACACTGAGCCCAGAGAAGCTCATGCTCTTGTAGTCCAATAGGAGGGCGATGGTGGAGCTGTGTGATCTCATCAGATCCATGTATGTCTAACAGAGGGGTTACTGCTCCCCGACTTTACAGATAAAGGTAGTTAGTGGGCCAAACCACTATGGCCCACCACCTATTTTTGTGATTATTTAAACTAGGAAGGGTATTTCCACTTTTAAGTGGCTGGGGGGGGGGGTGTGGAAATCAAATAAGAAGAATATCTCGTGATACTGAGAAATCATATGAAATTCAGAACTGAGTGGCATAAAGATTTACTGGACTACAGCCATGCCTATTTATTTGTGTCCTGTGCCTGTTCTCAAGCCCTAAGGCAGAAGCGTGCAGTGTCAACAGAGATTGTGTGTGCGGCTTCCAAAGCTGCAAGTGTTTATTTACTATCTGGCCCTTTGGAGAAAAACTTACAAACTCTCAGGATAAAGCTCAAAGACCTGGAGGAACCAGGGGTTGGGGGTCGATGAGGCCATTTCTGTCTCTATGATCTGTAAGACCACAGTGGGGATAGAACTCCCCACCAGGTTTGTTGGGTGAATAAGTTGAAAAGTCAGACGCAAAAACTCTTGGTCAACTCTGAAGGATTAACCATGTTGTATGCATTCTTATTTATGAGATTAGTGATCTCCCAATACTTCCCGCCATATCACACAACTATTCTTTTTTTATTTTTAAAGCAGCCACCGCAATGTCCTTTTAAAAGACAGCTGATTGGACTCTCGGGGCCTTCATCATGTTGGGAGGGCATTTAGGGAATTGAATGTGGCCTTGGGGTATGTCCACACAGCGGTCCCTCCAGCCTGGTGCTGGGCTCTCACTCCTGGCCTTCCAGGGTGTGCGGCCAGCCCTGTCCTCAGGGGCAGCACCAGCAACTCCTATGGGGCAGAGGGCAAGTGATGAGTGGACTCTGGCCCCATGGATCAGATCTCTGCACTGACAAAGAGGGGGCCATGGGCAGTCCCCCAGGTAGTTCATGCAGAGAGGCAAGGACCTACTGCAGAGGCAGGACAATGAGCAGTCCCCTTGGCATGTCCCTGCCACAGCACAGACACAGCAGTGACAGAGTTTGGGCCCCCACTATCCTTTTTTTAAACATATATATGTGTGTATATATATATATATATATATATATATATATTTTTTTTTTTTTTTTTTTTTTTTTTTTTTTTTTTTAGTTGTAGTTGGACATGCAGGGCAGTTCTACCCATCATTTCTGTTAGAATTTGTTAGGACAAGAAGTTACCCCGGAACACCGAGCTGGAAACGGATGGTTTTATTGGGGTGCCATGTGGCGTGGTAGGGGACAAAAATGGCATGGAGGGCAGGGAAGGTAAGGGGCAAGGGGAAAGGGAGGACAGGGACAGGAACAGGGGCAGGCGCGAACAGAGAGCGGTTTCAGTCCGGGGGAGGATTAAATAGCAAAACTGGTGGTCAGATACCCCCTGGAGTGAGTCCTTGCCCTATAGGTTGCCGGAGGTCAGGAAGTAGTGGCCAGGGCACCTGCTGGCCAGGTTTGCTGGCCAGGCTGAGGCACCTGGGAAATGTAGTCCTTTCAGGAAGTACCTGGGAGGTGTGGCCTTCTGCCTGGGAGGCGCAGCCTCCTGCCCAGAATCCAACAGTTTCGAGTGCTGGCAAAAACAGAAAAGATCCTATAAAACACAAGGGTCCAGCGAGCCCATAGTCAGCCATTTGCTTTGGTTAGCTAGGGGGTACGAAGGCCAGACTTTTGTACAGAGTTTAATGGGTTTTTTTGTCTTTATGTCTGGTTTTAAGCCGAGGTTGACTCAATTTTTTAAAAGGCACTTCAGAGGGGAGTCAGCCTGGAGGGATGAAGAAGCTCCCATTTTCCCCGGTTCCGAACGGGAAGAGACTAATACAATATTCTGAGAAGCATCCTTCTCAAAATAAGTATTAGAGCAAGATCCAAGTCTGTGACTAGGTCGTCACTGGAATCAGGCAGACATGGGGTGCAAGGGGACCGGAGGACAAAGGGCCACCTTGCACAAGGATTTCCGTGTCCTGTGTGAAGGGGAAGGAGAGACCCAAGTCCAGTAGGCCAGAGGCCGGCAAAAGGAACTTCTTTAATCGCTCCCATCTGAGAGCCCAGGAGGCAAAGGTTTTAAGAGCAGGCAGATGGAGGGGGAGTTCCTGGGGTCCACCTTGGTCTTGAAGACCTGGGTGGGATGTTCTTCCCCCGTACAGGCCACAGGCAAGATTGCCGAAACATTCAACGGTCAATTCTCACCGTGTAATGACCTGACAGGTTTAGGAACTCGGGGGAGGGGAAGCTTACCAAATCCAACGATGCCGAGGTCGAAAAGATGAGCTGAGGCTGAGTCAGGCAACTCCAGGAGGTTGATGCCCTCAGAACAGACACGTTTCCTGGCCAATGCACCAAAATGAAAGGCAAAGGAACACACCCTGGACAGCCGTGTAGAAAAGGGGCTTATTAACAGGCCCCTAATGGCCAGTGGGGACCCAGGGACACGTGGAGGGGGAAGGGAATGAGGAAAACTGGTGGGAGGGGAGGAAAGGAGACGGGGCAACGAAAAGAAAGAAGGGGTGAGTTTCAGTCCGGAGAAGGCTTACATAGCAAACCGGTGGTCAGAGGGATACCCCAACTCCATAGGCTGCCGGGGAGTCGAAAGGGGAACCTGAGGTGTGGCCAACACAGCCAGCTTAAGGCACTTGGGAGGTGTGTCTTGTCTTAAAGTACCTGGGAGGTGTGTTCTGGTGAAACTACCTGGGAGGTGTGGCCTATCGGCCCAGAATCTAACAGGACACAATATCTTTATTTGATTTATTTATTTTTTTTAACTTGGTGCTGAGGATCGAACCCAGGGCTGTGCACGTGCTAGGCGAGCGCTCTACTGCTGAGCCACAACCCCAGCCCTAAGTATTCCTGCAGGTCTCACCAAAATACAATGTAAATGCTATGCAAAAAAATCGCTCTACTGTCTTGTTTAAAGAATAACGACAAGAGTCAGTACATGTTCCGTAGAGATAAATTTTTAAAAATGTCTTCAGTTCACAGCTGGTTGAATCCATAGATGTGCAACCCAGGGATGCGGAGGCCATATATATATTGCTTTGGGGTAAAAGGCCTTATCGGTGCCTTCATGTCCAGGAAGGTTTCTAGAATCACTGCAGGAATGGACGCTCTCTTGTCTCAGTTATAGATTGAATCTAGTAGTAAGGACGAGTTCTTCCCACAGTGTGATCCAGAGTCTAGCCAAAGGTCTTCAAGGGTTACCTAGAAAAGTAGGTGAAGGGGTGGCACAGCAGAGCCCCTGCCTGGAACCATCTGCCACCAGGTCTTCCGCAGTGAGGAATGTCTTTTCTGTAATTGACTTCCTATAATTGGCTTCCTGGGGCACTGCTGTTCACACTCTCGCTCTGATTGATGATATGCAAATAAGCAAAGCCTAATGTTGATCCTAGATCAATCAGTTGATTGGTGCCCTTGCTGGCTGTTCCCCCCCCCCCAACCTATCTCTGTCTCCATCTGTCTGTCTCTTTCTCATTTATGGATGTGTGAATTAGGCTACCTTGAAGGGCTGAAGCTGATGAGATGGGAGGCACGCAGGCCACCTGTTGGTATTGGTCTCAGAACTGGGACTTCAAGTTAAAAGTCACCTACACAGTGATGCTCAATAGCTGTTCTCTCTCCTGCTTTGATTTGCTCCCTCACTTCCTGCCTTGTGGCTGGATCCCCTCCTTTGAATTTTGACACCACGTTCTGTTGGCATTATCTGCTTCCCTGCCCGTGCTCCCGGCTAGACTGTGAGCTCTTTGAACACGGTGGCTGGGTCTCTTATTCACTGTGTACCACTAGTGCTATTACTGTTTTGATGCAGTTGGTGCTAAATAAATGTTGAACAAAGCTGAACTGTAGCCCAAAAGTGTGATTCTAAAAAAAATTTTTTTAACACCTCAGAAAGCACAGATCCAAAATGATTGGTGTCCTTGTTGAAGTAGTCACCATAAAAGGGGGTGCACTTGGTGGGTCCTTTGGGGGAAGAGCCTTTTTAACACATGGCACTTCTTCTGAGCAGCCTTAAGGGAAAGTGCACCTTCCTCCCAAGACACCAGAATTCTTTTAGCAATCAGGCCCAGCAGAATGAAGGAAAAGTGCCTGAAACCATGATGCATGTCCTTATCTAGCTGGACAAGGAGCTGGAGGTAAATTGTTTCAGAGTTGGCTCAGCAGCTCAACAAAGAGGTCAAGGACACTGGGCTCTTTCTATTCTTCTTCTCCACTATTCTTAGCTTTTCTTAATCCCTTGGGTCATTATCTCATGGTTACAGATAGCTGCCATAGTTTCAGATGTCACATTCTTATACTAAGAAGGGGCAGGGCTGAGGGTCATCCAAGACAAAGGGGATCTCCCTTCCAGTGTCTTTCTGTCCCTCTCTGAGTGATAGAAAAATATTTCCCAGCACACCCCACCAACCAGAACCCGGTCCCAGAGCTACCTTGAGCTGCAAAGCAGGCTGGGTACCTGGTGTATTCAGGCTCCACAGTGCCAGGCAGGAAAGGGAAAAGAAGTTGGCGATGAGTGCTGGGAAGGCAACTGAGAAAGGTTCTCAGAGATTCGGTTTCCACTCCAAGTTAAAATTCAGCTAGGGTCTGACTAGGGAATCATCGGTGGCTGAAGGCCATCAGGTGGTGGGACCACAGATAATGACAACTGGTGGAACACAGATACAGACCAGATTGTACTAAGATAGTCTTAACTGATTTTCTCAACAGCAGTTAGGTAGCCACTATTATTAGCTCCATTTTATCTGAGGAAACTAAGGCCCCCCCAAAGGTTAAATTATTCACCCTAGTGCACGTGAATAATCAATGGTGAAATTTGGACTCCAAAGTGAAGCTTCTTAACCCCAGCCTTAGATTAAAAACAGTTCACAAGAAGGCTTTTCGTGGCCCATAAAGCCAAGACTGAGGGGAGCCCTGATTTTGTGCTTGCCTGGTTTCTATGCACCCCATCACTGGCTCCTCGGAACAACTTGTAGGAAATATCATGCAGTAGCAGGAGCTTCGTCGTTCCCATGGGCTACCCCTTCTCCTTTTCTCTGAGTAGGAGAACTCCAGATTTTTAACTGGGTACATGGCCACCCAGAATAAATCCTGTGTCCCCCAGCCTCCCCTGGGGCCCAGCCAGCCATGTAACTAGGTTCTGAACAATGTAGCCAAAGAGATATGGGCGGCTTCTGAGTCACGCCCTTAAAGGGAATGATATTCCCTCTCTCTTAGCGGTCCCCAACTTGTTATCTGGAAGGTGACGCTGTGGTTAAACCATCATGCTCCACGGGAGGAAGGGAAAATCCTAGGGATGGTGGACCTCAAGACACCAGTCCACCAAGGGTTTTATCCAGGGTACTGGACTGTGGCTTTACTCTCTCAAGCCTATGCTTCTTATAACTGCGCTGTCACATGGAATCTAAACTCTTATTTAAGGTCCCTGTTAAACCACGGGACCTCTTCTCTAAGACACCACACAGATAAATTTCGGGGTAACTACGCACTGCTTTTGACTTCCCATTTCACACATGTGTATGAGGTCCTCTGCAACTCTGTACTCCGTGACCTTGACCTGATGGCCACAATTAACCCAAAATGGTTCAATCTTGCAGCCAAAGCCCAGATAAGAAAAACAACCAAGCAATACATTGTTCCGTGATTTAAATGAATGGCTGCTTCTTTAAGCCACTAAGTTTTAGGGTCCTTTGTTAGCAAAAGATAACTTTGGTTTGTGTAAGAATGGGTGGAAGCTTGCTGTGAGGTGGTCCGACTCTCTTAAAGATGAAGGAGTGAGGCCGTCAAAGTCACTTGGTCAGCAAGATGCAAAAAGGCCCTAGAAGTCTCCCAACAGGCAAATGGGGTCTCTCGTTCAATCTCCAAGGGTTTTAACACACCAGCTCTCAAACCTGTGATAAATCCTGCTTTACTAGGAAGCAACTCTTGTGTACCCCGGAATTAGAATCTTTCAATGTTCAACGAAAGAAGCAAAGTACCAGGAAAGCCTCTTAGGTAATTCAAACGGAATGAAGCAGGTCCCTTTGAAAGCGACATGGCTCTCGGAGAGGACACCTGTATGGATTTTATTTATGGTTAAGGACTCTGCATTTCCAGAAGAACCTTACTTTCTCAAGCCCCCGCTCCTCTGCCTTGAGTGGCTCCCTTAATGAGATGTCTCAATAAACTGGAGGTGGTTTCCCATGCTCCAGGAAAGAGGGGCTGGCTTTTTATTAGCTTCTGCCTTGCCTCACTGTTTTTATACACCCCAAGTCAATAACCTCAAGGTGCGTATTTTTCCTTCAAGTAGCTCTTAGGAAGAGCCCTTTGTCATTAATGCATTTTTAAAATTCTGGTAAGCTGGCCCAGTGCTAGGCCCAGGAAATCATATGATGAAAAGACGCAGGATCTGCCTGTTAGAAGAAGGACGCAGTAAAGGATATGAACAAGGGGAAGAGAAAAAAACAAATAAAAAAAAATTTAAAAAAAAAAAAAAAAAAAAAAAAAAAAAAAAAAAAAAAAAAAAAAAAAAAAAAAAAAAAAAAAAAAAAAAAAAAAAAAAAAAAAAAAAAAAAAAAAAAAAAAAAAAAAAAAAAAAAAAAAAAAAAAAAAAAAAAAAAAAAAAAAAAAAAAAAAAAAAAAAAAAAAAAAAAAAAAAAAAAAAAAAAAAAAAAAAAAAAAAAAAAAAAAAAAAAAAAAAAAAAAAAAAAAAAAAAAAAAAAAAAAAAAAAAAAAAAAAAAAAAAAAAAAAAAAAAAAAAAAAAAAAAAAAAAAAAAAAAAAAAAAAAAAAAAAAAAAAAAAAAAAAAAAAAAAAAAAAAAAAAAAAAAAAAAAAAAAAAAAAAAAAAAAAAAAAAAAAAAAAAAAAAAAAAAAAAAAAAAAAAAAAAAAAAAAAAAAAAAAAAAAAAAAAAAAAAAAAAAAAAAAAAAAAAAAAAAAAAAAAAAAAAAAAAAAAAAAAAAAAAAAAAAAAAAAAAAAAAAAAAAAAAAAAAAAAAAAAAAAAAAAAAAAAAAAAAAAAAAAAAAAAAAAAAAAAAAAAAAAAAAAAAATATAAAAAAAAAAAAAAAAAAAAAAAAAAAAAAAAAAAAAAAAAAAAAAAAAAAAAAAAAAAAAAAAAAAAAAAAAAAAAAAAAAAAAAAAAAAAAAAAAAAAAAAAAAAAAAAAAAAAAAAAAAAAAAAAAAAAAAAAAAAAAAAAAAAAAAAAAAAAAAAAAAAAAAAAAAAAAAAAAAAAAAAAAAAAAAAAAAAAAAAAAAAAAAAAAAAAAAAAAAAAAAAAAAAAAAAAAAAAAAAAAAAAAAAAAAAAAAAAAAAAAAAAAAAAAAAAAAAAAAAAAAAAAAAAAAAAAAAAAAAAAAAAAAAAAAAAAAAAAAAAAAAAAAAAAAAAAAAAAAAAAAAAAAAAAAAAAAAAAAAAAAAAAAAAAAAAAAAAAAAAAAAAAAAAAAAAAAAAAAAAAAAAAAAAAAAAAAAAAAAAAAAAAAAAAAAAAAAAAAAAAAAAAAAAAAAAAAAAAAAAAAAAAAAAAAAAAAAAAAAAAAAAAAAAAAAAAAAAAAAAAAAAAAAAAAAAAAAAAAAAAAAAAAAAAAAAAAAAAAAAAAAAAAAAAAAAAAAAAAAAAAAAAAAAAAAAAAAAAAAAAAAAAAAAAAAAAAAAAAAAAAAAAAAAAAAAAAAAAAAAAAAAAAAAAAAAAAAAAAAAAAAAAAAAAAAAAAAAAAAAAAAAAAAAAAAAAAAAAAAAAAAAAAAAAAAAAAAAAAAAAAAAAAAAAAAAAAAAAAAAAAAAAAAAAAAAAAAAAAAAAAAAAAAAAAAAAAAAAAAAAAAAAAAAAAAAAAAAAAAAAAAAAAAAAAAAAAAAAAAAAAAAAAAAAAAAAAAAAAAAAAAAAAAAAAAAAAAAAAAAAAAAAAAAAAAAAAAAAAAAAAAAAAAAAAAAAAAAAAAAAAAAAAAAAAAAAAAAAAAAAAAAAAAAAAAAAAAAAAAAAAAAAAAAAAAAAAAAAAAAAAAAAAAAAAAAAAAAAAAAAAAAAAAAAAAAAAAAAAAAAAAAAAAAAAAAAAAAAAAAAAAAAAAAAAAAAAAAAAAAAAAAAAAAAAAAAAAAAAAAAAAAAAAAAAAAAAAAAAAAAAAAAAAAAAAAAAAAAAAAAAAAAAAAAAAAAAAAAAAAAAAAAAAAAAAAAAAAAAAAAAAAAAAAAAAAAAAAAAAAAAAAAAAAAAAAAAAAAAAAAAAAAAAAAAAAAAAAAAAAAAAAAAAAAAAAAAAAAAAAAAAAAAAAAAAAAAAAAAAAAAAAAAAAAAAAAAAAAAAAAAAAAAAAAAAAAAAAAAAAAAAAAAAAAAAAAAAAAAAAAAAAAAAAAAAAAAAAAAAAAAAAAAAAAAAAAAAAAAAAAAAAAAAAAAAAAAAAAAAAAAAAAAAAAAAAAAAAAAAAAAAAAAAAAAAAAAAAAAAAAAAAAAAAAAAAAAAAAAAAAAAAAAAAAAAAAAAAAAAAAAAAAAAAAAAAAAAAAAAAAAAAAAAAAAAAAAAAAAAAAAAAAAAAAAAAAAAAAAAAAAAAAAAAAAAAAAAAAAAAAAAAAAAAAAAAAAAAAAAAAAAAAAAAAAAAAAAAAAAAAAAAAAAAAAAAAAAAAAAAAAAAAAAAAAAAAAAAAAAAAAAAAAAAAAAAAAAAAAAAAAAAAAAAAAAAAAAAAAAAAAAAAAAAAAAAAAAAAAAAAAAAAAAAAAAAAAAAAAAAAAAAAAAAAAAAAAAAAAAAAAAAAAAAAAAAAAAAAAAAAAAAAAAAAAAAAAAAAAAAAAAAAAAAAAAAAAAAAAAAAAAAAAAAAAAAAAAAAAAAAAAAAAAAAAAAAAAAAAAAAAAAAAAAAAAAAAAAAAAAAAAAAAAAAAAAAAAAAAAAAAAAAAAAAAAAAAAAAAAAAAAAAAAAAAAAAAAAAAAAAAAAAAAAAAAAAAAAAAAAAAAAAAAAAAAAAAAAAAAAAAAAAAAAAAAAAAAAAAAAAAAAAAAAAAAAAAAAAAAAAAAAAAAAAAAAAAAAAAAAAAAAAAAAAAAAAAAAAAAAAAAAAAAAAAAAAAAAAAAAAAAAAAAAAAAAAAAAAAAAAAAAAAAAAAAAAAAAAAAAAAAAAAAAAAAAAAAAAAAAAAAAAAAAAAAAAAAAAAAAAAAAAAAAAAAAAAAAAATAAAAAAAAAAAAAAAAAAAAAAAAAAAAAAAAAAAAAAAAAAAAAAACGGCTGGGGGTGTGCCTCAATGGCCAAATGCCCCTGAGTTCAATCCCCGGTACACCCCACCCCCCCCCAAAAAAAAAAAAAAAAAAAAAAAAAAACAGGATCTTGTAAGAGCCCTAATAAGGAGATAGCTAAGATGGCGGCTAGCTGAGAGCCATTAGAGGTGTTTCAGTATTTTCACCTGATATTCATGCATTTATCTAAGACTCTTTCTATGCCCGTGAACACTGTGTGACGCACCTGTAAGTCTGAGCTGTTAACACGTGTATACTTGTTAAGGCAAAAAGTATATAACCGGGTGAGGTTGGTTAGAGGGTGTGGTTGGAGTTGGAGAGGTTGTTGGAGCCGGAGAGAGAAGTTAGAAGAAGCAAGAATAAAGAGCCTATTCATTTTCCAGTCTGCCTCTGAATTCTTTCCCGCGGTATCGTTGCTGCAGGCGGCAACAGGATCTGCTTTCAGAGATATCATAATTGTTGTCAATAACATCATTATTACTATAATTTCCTGGTTTTGTCGCGTGCTTGCTTTTTGGTGGTAAAACATTCATAACACAAAGTTCGCCATGTTTACAGACATCTTTAAGGTTCAGCCTCAGTGAGTTCGTTCATGTTGGTGTGCAAACATCACCACTGTCCACCTCCAGAATTTGTTCATCTTTCTCAAGTGAAACTCAGTGTCCATTAAGCAACACCCCTCCAAGCCCATCCCCTTGTCCCCTGGTAACCACCATCTACTGCTTGTCTATGGTGAATCTATGGATTCACCTGCTCTAGGTGGGATCACACCATATTTGTGCTGGCTTGTACCAACTGGTGTCATGTCTTTGACTTTCATGCACCTGTCAGAATGTCCTTCCTTTCCAAGGATGGATAATGTTCCTTTTATGTGTCTGCCACATCTTGTTTATGCATCAGTCATCGTGGGCACTTGGGATGCTTCTGCCTTTTGGCTATTTTGAGCAATGCTGTTGTGGCCCTGGGTGGGCCAATATCTCTCCAGGTTCCCACTCTCATTTCTTTGGGGTACATGTGTACCCAAAAGTTAAAATGCTGGATCATATGATAACTTCATCTTTCTTCCTTTCTTTCTTTCTTTCTTTTTTTTTTTTTTTTTCCTTCTCTTTTTAGGAAACACCAGACTGTTTTCCACAGTGGCTACACCATTTTACATGTCCACCAATAGTGCACAGGGTTCCAGTTTCTCCGTGTCTTTATCAAAACCTGTTATTTTCTGTGTTATTGTGAAGGGATTTTTGTTTTGTTTTTGTTTTTTAATTTTTTCTTAGTAACAGTCATCCGAGCGGGTGTGGTTTTGCCTTTCATTTCCCAAATGATGAATGATGTTGGGCAGATTTTCACATGCTCATAGACCATTCTTTTTTTTTTTTTTTTTTTTTTTTTTTTTTTGAGAAATGTTGTTCAAGTCACTTAGCTTTGTTTTTCACGGCCATGTACTGTTTTCACATTTTTGATCAGGCACTCTAGCACCTACATAGATGCATTATCTATTTAAACTTGCTGGAAGCAAATGAAGGGTTGTTATTCCCATTTTACAGGTAAGGAAACTGAGACTTTTTAAAATAACTTTCCCCAGGGCATACTCAGGATGGGGAGAGAAGGATTTGAGGCAAGGCTGGCTGGCCCTCTAAGCCACGCTGCAGTTCGGGCACTGGGGCTAGTGGAAAGGGAGCCGGGGGTCAGCTGAGGGCACAGGTGGCCCCAGCAAGCTGGCTTTCGGTCTCAAACACTGCATTCCCGTCAGTGCCTTTTGCTGCAATTTCCTCCTCCCCTTTCTTCCTTCCCTCCCCTTTTCTCTCCTTTCTCTGAGCTCAGTAAATATCTCCTGCCTGCCTGCTAAGATCTGGCAAATTCTTAGCACCTATGTGAGAATCACTGCCTCCCTGGGAGGATTTTCAAAGGCTGAACTGGAAGAAAAAGTCCAAAGAAAGACCCTCTGACGCGTCATCCCTGGGGCCCGGAGGAGGAGGTGAAGGGGCAGCAGAGAGAGAGAAGCAGAGAGTAGAATTCTGGCTAGTTCCTAACAAGATGGATTATTGACAGAGCTACCTACTGTGTGTCTGCTCTTCTCAGCACTCACTCATCTCATTCTTACAGTTAACACTGGTCCCGTTTCAAGATGAAGAAACTGAGCCTCAGAGAGGTTAATAACTAGCTCAAACTCACACAGCCATGAGGCCGTCCAGCCAGCGCTCAGGGACTCACCGGGCCTGGTTCCAAAACCTGCACTTGGCCGCTACCTGTGCTGCCTCTGAGTTTCTCCTAGAAGGATTTATATAGACAGATACACACGATCAATAGATAGACGGAGGAGGATGGAGGAGGGGCCTCCTCTCCATCCTTGACTTTTATGGAGTAGCCCCACCCACATCATCGTCCCCTTTGGCCCCTCACTCGCTCTTCCCCAGGAGAATTAGAAGATGCTGCCTCTTCATTTGCCAATCCTTGTCCTCTCTTTTCTCCAGCCAGAGAGGCTGATTCCCATGGACCGCACAGCAAGGAGCAGAGGCTGAGAAGTACCCAGGCTGGCAGCTTCCTTCCATGGCCATGGAGCCTTTCTTGTGGCCTGCTGTGTGACCACAGCCTGTCCACACCGAACCTCTCCACTTTCCTCACATCCAGGGGCAAGGTGAGTTCTTGGGCTGTCACTAGCCCCTAGGGGGCTGCCATTGCACCTCCATTGCACCTGTATCCCTTGACGCTGCTGCTGCATGTCTCCTCTGTGCTGGGATCCGCCCTGCCAGGGCGCTCAAGAGGGCCAGACACTGCACAGGAAAAAAGCCAGTTTTTGTCAGACGCAAGCACACCAACACAAATACCAGGAGGAACAAGCCAAAGGCTCACAGTGGTTTTCTATGGGCAACAAGATTATATAAGATTGCTTTCTGTTTGTTTGGTTTTCTTGGTGAGTTTCTATATTTTCTATGTTATATGTGAGTTTCAATGTTTATTCATGGTCTTTCCTTTTCCAAGACATGCCTATCCCTTGACAAGGAGGCAGGGCCCATGGCAGCTGCAGGGATGGAGGCCAAAAGGCACTTCTCATCCAAGGAGGCAGGGGCCCCCTCCACCTCTCCCCCACACCCTTCTTGGCCATCTCTGTAGCTGAGCCCCACCCCTGCTCTCTGCCAGGGCCACCTCAAGGCCTGATACATAGGAAGGGCCCTTAAGAGACATTCCATGCCCCCAGAAAAGGCCAGAATGGGCAGCTGACCTCTGTCTGAGCAGGTCTCTCTGCTTTGAGAGGCACTGATCTCCAGATGCCGTGCCCCACACCTGTGGGGAGTCAGAGGCGGGTCTAAGGAGCACCTGGACTCCCGGGGCTGCCTAGACCAAGTTAGAAGTCAGGCCAAGATCACCAGCAAGGGGGTAAATGCCCCTCGCCCAGGAAGGGCCCAGGTCCACAGAGCTGCCAGCCTTCACCAGAGAGCTTGATCCCCACGACCCAGGTCTTCACACCTGCTCTCTCCCCTCGCCCACCTTCACCCACAGGTGCTCAGACTGACTCTCTCAAGACCTGCTCCAAGATCCTCAGACACACTGACAGGGGCAGGTGGGGGTGTTCTGCTCCCAGAGGGATTCCATTTCCTTCTTCTTCTTCTTTTCCTTCTCCTTCTTTCTCCTTCTTCTTCTTTACATCTACTTTATTTTTTATTTTTACTTGTTCTTTTTAGTTATCCGTGACAGTAGAATGTATTTTGACATATCCTACATACATGGAGTGTAACTTCCCATGCCTGTGGTTGTGCAGGATGTGGAGTTACACTGGTCGAGTATTCACATATGAACATAGGAGAGTTATGTATTTACACTTTCAACAGATGTGCAAAACAGACAGGCCCCAAAGAGGGAATCTGAGGCCAACATTGGGGCATCTGTGGACAGGCAGAGACCTCAGACCATAATCAACTTTCTATTTTACTTTACAGCAGGTTCAACCAGGTCACTGCTCATGGCCACTTCCGGAGATTAGCTCATCTAACAGGATCTACCACACCAGAGGGAGGCGCCAGTCATGGAGGTGTAAAATAAGGTCCAACCTTTCCACGCCCTCCCCAGTTCTGACGAGACTGCTGGGTACCTGCAGTCACCAGCCTCTGTAAGGTGGTTAACAGCCCCACACCTGGAAGTTGGAAGACCCCTCCTCTTTGGCAAATTCTCTGTGTGATGTTAGACAAGATCCTAAACCTCTCTGGCCCATGTATCAGGCTTAGTGACGTGAAAAAGTTGGATAAGATAGCTAAGTAGCTAAAAGTGCCCTCCTACTCCAATAGGCTGTGATCCAGTTGGTCCTCCTTCCTCCCTCCACCCCTGACACCTGCCCCAAAGAAAATATATCAAGACAAAGACAAGGAGTTTTAGCTCCATTCAGCCCAGAAACTTCTGGGAACTGCAATAAGCCTGCAGCTCACATGTGGCCAACCGTGGCCGGCTGTCTTAGGAACTGAAAGCCCATCTCTGCCCAGGTCAACCAAAGGCTCTGTTCTGAATCAAAGGCCTGCCCCCCGCTCAGCTAGTTGAGTTGCTCAGCCCGCATCCAGGATTAACCCAGGCTCCTCACTGGCTCTCTGGTTTCAAAACAAAACAAAACTTTGAAAGAGAACTGCATTCAGTGGAAAATCCCCCAGTAACAAGGCCCCTGGGAGCGTTTGGGGTAGCACCATCTGTCAAGCATCAGTTCGCACAACCTGTGACCAAAACAGCCTTTTAATGTCAAAACCAATCATGATAATGGCACCTTGTGTATTTAGACAGGGCTACTGACCTTTCCAAGGCCCTCATCTGGGCTCAATTTGGCCTCATGCAACTATCCGAAGTAGGCAGAGCAAGACGCTTTTAAATAACTTGGCCCTGTTTTAGAGATGAGGACACTGAAGCCCAGGAAAACAACAGAGGCGGGAGGAGGTGCCTTCAGAGCCAGAATGAAGCCCGAATCAAGGGTCAGTGAGTCCCAAATGCCAGCTGCAGATGGGGGCCCAGCTAGCTGCAGGGTCACCTCCTAAGTTTAAGATGTCTTAGAAAAAAACCCCAAATGAGAATTTTTTAGTGATGCACAGATGGATTTAGGGGACACCTCTGTCCACTATGCTGCATTCAGAGAATATGAAAAGCTGGACAATCCAGGCCACGAAGACCATCTGAGTCTTTGCAATCTGCTGATTGCAGTTCACCGTCTTCAGATTCCAGCAAGTCCCCAGGGCCCTTGCTCGGCTTCAGGGACAGACTGAAAATAGCAACCAGGCTCTTCCTTCCCCACGCCACGGTCCAGGTGTGAACAGTACAGGGCTGACATGCTGCTCCTTGGTGGCAGGGACACAGCATGCACCTCAGCTTTGGGTCCTTCATGGTGTGTCACAGTTTGGGCTCCAAGAAGTGGAGCCCAAGACGGAGATCTGCACGCAGGACGCTTATTGACGGCCATTCTCAGGATGAACACCTGTGGAAGAGGGTGCACAGCCGGACCAAGGCGAGGATGGAGCGAGGCTGTGATGTGGTCAAGGTCCCACGCCTGCAATCCCAGCACTTGGGACGCTGGAGGCAGGAGGGTCACGAGTTCAAAGCCAGCCTCAGCAATGGCGAGGCACTTAGCCACTCAGTGAGACCTTGTCTCTAATAAAATACCAAAAAGGGCTGAGGAATGTGGCCCAGTGGTCAAGTGCCCCTGAGTTCAATCCCCAGTACCAAAACAAAAAAAGCTCCCAGCCAACACCTGAGGAGCCTTGAAGTCAGGATGCCCTTTAGGGTTGTCCAAGATCAGGTGAGACCTCAAACACACAGAGAGACTAGTCCTTGGATACTGGTTCGACCTTGGACCCAAAGACTGCCTTCAACCTTGAGCTATTTTTTTTTTTTTTTTTTTTTTTTTTTTTTTTTTTTTGCTGGTGCTGGGGATTGAATCCAGGGCCTTGTGTGTGCAAGGCAAGCGCTCTACCCACTGAGCTACATCTCCAGCCCTGCCTTGAGCTATTCAAGGCCAGGGCGGCTTCCAGAGCTATCAGAATAAGACCTTGGGCCCTGACAGGTCACCCAGGTGGCACAGCAGCTTCTACTAGGAGGCCAGTATGGGTTAAATTGTGCTCCAACACGCATATGCCCCTTATTTGGACATAGGGCCATTGCTGATGTACTCGGGTTAAGATGAAGTCAGACCAGAGTAGACGAGCCCTAGCCAGTGAGTGGGGAAGATTTAGACACTGGCCCAGAAGGAGGACAAGGGAGAAAATGAGCAGCTGAGAGCCGTCACAGCCCTCGGAACCATCCTGCGATACCTTGACTTCAACCTTCTGGCCTCAGAACTGTGAGGCGAGGATAGCTGTTGTTTAGGCCCCTCAGTTTGTGGTACTTTGCAATGGCACCCACAGCAAATTAATACAGAGGCATTGTCTTCCTGCAGGTGATCCAACACGGCTCCCCACCAAATGTGCATTCCAGCAGGTGGGAAGAAGGACAGAGGGGAGAGGGACAGACCCTCCTCGCTAAGGGTCCATAGCACAATGAGGTCACTCAGTCACCTAGCTGCAGAAGTTGAAGAATGAAGTCTTTTTCCTGGAGAGTCCGTATGCCTGACCAGGCAAAAATCCTACTGTGAAAATTGGGACTGTTAATCAAGTTTAATCACTCTGAGGAACCTGACGTGAAAACAAGTGCCTCTCTTAGAATTCCTCACCAGGAGGTCCCCAAGGAAGGAAAGTATGTAGGCTGTGGTGAGATCTGGGCAGGCTTCCTGGAGGTGGTGACACTGGAGCTGGGCCCTGAGGGACAGAGAAGATGTTCCCAAAGTAAGGCTGGAAGGGGAGGGATTGCAGGAGAGGGAAGAAAGCATCCTCAGTGTGCGAGGGAATAGGTGGCCATGATCTCATTGCATCCTCAGAACATGTCTGTAAAGTGTCCATCGTTATCTCCATTTCAGAGGAGGAACCACAGAGGTTGACGCAAGAGATTAAGTAACTCTGACAAGCTCCTTGTCAAAGTTCAGGTGGTACAACTAGTAAGCGTCACAGAGGCAGAAACTAGGTCTTCCCATTCCACGCAGAGGCTGTGTTTCCAGCCCAGAGGTAAAACAGGCCTCCCCAGCCCATGAGGTCCTTGTAGGATTGCTTCCCACGGTCATGAACCTAGCCAAAGGACGCTAATGCTGTCCATAAATGCATTTCCAGGGACTTATTCGTGCGTGGTCTCCCGTCTCTGCCACGGGGGTCCTGCAACTTCATGAGCTGTCTTGGCCCACCCTCTGTCAGACTGAATATAACACACTTCTCCTGTTTCCTCGAAAAGCATCTTAAACAGCCAAGCTAGGAGGAGTAGGGGGCAGTGTGACTTGTCTTGTGCCCACCATCTCTCACTCCCCAGCCCAAGCAGAGCTCAGCAAAGGACAGGGCCGGAGCAGGAGCCACGACCATCACAGCCTACGTAGGCGCCCCCGTGGTCAGGAACAGGGCTCTCACGATGCCCTCCCTCCAAGACCTGCCGTCACACGAGGGTCTGCACAGGACACAGCCCCCTGTGGGTGAAGTCCCGTGTTATCTTGTGTTGGGGAGGAGAGGGCAGAAAGACAACCTAGAACTTTAGTGCCAGCTGTAGGGGTTTTGGGGGGAATCCAGCTGTGGGTGTCCTGTGCTGGGATTTGGATAGGGGAGTCATAAAGCCAGATAGAGAAATGAGACAGGCACAAGAGACACTTTAAACTAGGACCCAAGAATGACCCTTCTGTAATCAGAGCACCCTCGGCTTGGGAAGGGACCATGGTGCCCCTGCTCTCTTGCATCTTCAAATCGTGTGATCGAGTCACTCATTCACATTCAGATGAGCAGTAACTGTCTCCTAGGTGATGCTGCCTGCTATGGAGTCACACAGACCAGGCTGCAGAGCTTGGTGCTGCCTCTTATTACCTTTGTATCTTGGGCAAATGATTTCATCTTTCTGAGCCTCGTTTTCCGTATATCTTTCCTATACATGTGAGGTTCATTGTGCTTCCCTCCAATGGTTGCTGTGAAGATTAAATGCCACTGGGGGTACAGGCAGGGTGCCTGACTTTCAAGTCACTGTAGCTTGTACTTAAGGGCATAGTAAGTACCCGTTGAAGGCTGGCCCCTCACCCATTTGGCCACATCTCCACGAACCCTGACCCAAGCTGGGTCAATTCAGGTTTTGTCTTTCTACAACTTGTCATTGACACTTGGAAATTCTGCCTCTTCACTTTTGGCCCTTGAACCAAGATGGCGGGTCACTGATGCGGCCATTATGTATCCTGAGTCCAGAGAAGCAGGTGAAACGCGTGGGAAGAGGGAAGGAAGACAACGGGGAAGATAAGAAGCAGAGATGAGAGGTCTCAGGATCTACGGGAGAAGTAAAGAAGAAAGAGCAGGTAGAAGGGAAGAGAAAAAGAAGAAGAAAGAGGAGAAGGGAAAGGAAGAGGAAAGAAAAGGAGAGAGAGGAGGGAGCTAGGCGTGGTGGCGCACGCCTGTAATCCCAGCATTTGGGAGGCTGAGGCAGGAGGATCACGAGTTCAAAGCCAGCCTCAGCAATGGTGAGGCACTTAGCAACTCAGTGAGACCCTGTCTCTAATAAAATACAAAAAAAGGGCTGAGAGAGAGAGAGAGGAGGGGTGCACACATTTGGTTTCCATGAGACACCCTGGGCTCCTCCCACAGGACGCCCCTTCTTGCTGAGCTTGATCTAAGACATTGGTTCTTGGGGTCTCTCCCCATGGCTGATTCCTCTCTCATCCCTTCTGGGAGCATCCTAGTTGCTCTTTCCGCAGACGAGGACGCGAGGCTTACTTACGCTGAGTGTCCATCTCGTTAAGGATGCCTGCCTTGGCCACATCGGAGTCAAAAGTCCAGCCCTGATCCGCCTGTCTCCCCATGGGACAAGTGTGGTCTAGGAGTCAGATGACCTTCACTGGGGAGGGGGGGCCAGGTGACTGCATCCAGTCACCCCATCGCTGAGCACGCTGCTTGCCTGTTCTGTAAAATGGGGGATAAGAAAGCCCCCCACCCCGACCGCCTACCTTTCAAGAGGGCTGTCTGATGAAATCCTTTATGTGAACAGGCTTTTTGAATCGCAAAGCACCATTCGAATACTAGCCATTATTAGTTCAGACAGTTTACCAGATTTTGAGGTTGAAAATGTCACAGATAGGAACCGTGTCTACACAAATGCCCCTAAAGCACCCAGAAGTCTACTGGTGCACGGATCATGTTAAGTAATTCAAAGCTGAGAAATAGCACGTTTACTTTTCTGAAACAGAGAATTCAGATTTCATACGGAGAGTAAATATGCTGGAAAATTGGTCAACTTCTTAGCTCACATTCCCAGTTATTCTCTGGAAACACAATTGGATGGCATTTGGGGTGATTAACAAAGAAGAAATAATTTACGAGTGACTGTGTTTTTTTTCTTAAAAGTAGCTATTAAAAATACAACTGAAGAGCATGTGTTTTTCCATTCTCTGAAAACCAAGAAATAGAAGAGCTGTTTTTACTCAGACTTTTCCAAAACAAATCACCTTTCGTGATGGAAAAATGTTGCCCTAAGGAGAAAAATTTTCAGAAAAATTATGAGTAAGTGAAAGAAAACAGAACATCAAATAGAAATCCTCACTAATGAGAACAAGAACCTTGGCCCGCAGACCCGGGTGAGCTGCTGTCCCTCATCTCCTGAGCCCTGGGAGCCAACGGTTCACATCCAGCTGTGCCTAATGTTGGCGGAGGAATCTGAGATGTCACTTTACCTAAGTCTCAGTTTCCTCATCCATGAAATGGGGGTGAAATTCTGTCTTCACAGGCTTCTGGGAAGATGACATGAGATTCTTCAGTGGAAGTTCCTGCAATACTGTAAATTATAAATCTAGAGTCGTCCCCTCAGCCTCTGAAGGGGATTGGTTCTGGGACACGCCCCACCATGGATACCAAAGTTTATACATGATCAAGTCCCTTAAATAAAATAGGGTAGTATTTGCATATAACTTACATACATCCTTCTGTATGCTTTAAATCATCTCTAAATTACTTGTGATGCCTAATGCAATGTACACTTTGTGTAAATAGTTGTTCTACAACAATATTTAGGGAATCACAACAAGAGGACATGTGCCCTGCAGATGCGATTTCTTTTCCCACATTTTCAATCTGACGCTGGTTGAATCTGAGGTGACAGAGGCCGTGGATGTGGAGGGCCAGTTGTGTTGTCATTTGTCTGGTTGTGCTCAACATGTGGAATCCAACTGGACATTTAACCCTGCCCTACAAGGCAACTCCCAGGTTTAGCAACCACTCTCTTCCTAGAGATGCCTACTGGAAAATTCTAGACCCTTAAACTGAGATCTGAGGCCTCTCATTCTGACATCTAACAGAGGGGGAATCGAGCTTAGAAAAGTACATTATTTGTTTTGCTCACGTTATCTATGGTTTAAAACAAGTATAGAAGAAGTATAGAAGTATACTCATCAGGTATAAACTACAGATAGATGGGATGGAAACCCACTACATGCCCGTTACAGGTACCTGTGGCACAGGAGGTGGGGAAGGCAGAGAGAGGGAAGAGGTAAACAGGAGCAGACTGAGAAAGAAAGGAAGAGAGGACTTTGACTTTATCTTCAATTTTTAAAATTTCATTGCTATACTAACATTTGAAATCAATTAGATAAAATCCTGACAGTAACTTAAGGTGGTAGATACGCAAAGGTTTAGTGTATTCTTTGTAACTTTCTGCATTTCTGCAATATCAAAATCATTTCTAAGAGAACGAATTATTAATCATAATGATAACATATCTTTTAATGGAAAGAACCTCCTGGGTATCCTGACCATCCTAACAACTGATGTACTGTGTGTGCTGTTTCTTCTTCCTGTCTTTACACATGGGCACAGCTATTGTGAAGAGCATGACAATCTTTTTTTTTTTTTTTTTTTTTTACACAAATGTAGCACAACTTTTTATTTTTCTGGTTGTACATGATGTAGGGTCGCACCATTCGTGCAATCATACCCGAACATGGGGGTAATAACGTCCATCTCATTCTACCATACCCCCTTCCCTTCCCACTCCCCTCTGCTCAATCCAAAGTCCCTCTACTCTTCCCTTGCCCCCCCCCCCCTTATGGATCAACGTCCACTTATCAGAGAAACCATTCGGGCTTTGGTTTTTTGGGATGCTTACTGCACTTAGCAGAGCAGGACAATCTCATAGACATGACAGGATGACAGAATAGCAGCTTCTGGGCATGTGCTATTGTGTAGTTTGCTCAGCCCACAGGATGGGGCAGAGATGAGCTACTCACAATACCATCTGGCATCCGGCATCCTAATACAGTCAGCTTCAGGGTTTTTTGTCATTGTTTTTACTAGCCTGGTCCTGCAGTTTGCAAGCTCCCATCATAACATATCTTCCTGCTTCAGCCCTTCAATTAGCTCTTCATCAATGAGTTGATTCATCGATACATTCTACACATGTTTATTGGGCACTTCTATGAACCCGGCCCTGTGGCAGACTCAAGGAAACTGAAGGAGTCAGGCCAGGTGGCTGCCCTCCTGTACATAGTCCATCTGTATTAGTCAGCTTCTATCCCTGTGACAAAATACCTGAGATAATCTGCTTATAAAAAGGAAAGGTTTATTGTGGCTCACAGTCTCAGATGTTTTGGTCCATGGTCACTTGGCCTTACTGCTTTGAGCCTGTGGTGGCACAGTACATCATGGTGGGAGCATGTGGCCAAGGAGGTCTATTCACCCCTGGTGGCCTGGAAGGAAAGAGAGAAAGTGGAAGGAGCTCAATAGCACCCTTTAAGAGAATGGCCCAGAGACTCACCTTCTGCCCATTAAGTCCCATCTCTTAACAGCTACACCCAATCCCAGTAGCACAACAGGCTGGGGACCTCGCCTTCAGAAACATGGGTTTGGAGGAAACAGGATCCAAACCATAGCACCCCCCCTTATGGGCCATTTTTCTTGCCACAGTTTCACTTACTCACGGTCAACTGTAGTCTGAAAATTCTAAGTGGAAAATTCCAGATAAACAATTTATAAGTTTCAAATCACAAACCATTCTATGGGAGGAAATCTTACACCATGCTGTTCTGTGCTGCCAAGATGTGATTCACCCTCTTGTCCAGTGAGTCCACCATGTATATCCTACTTGCCCGTTAGTCACTAGGTAGCCATCTTAGTTACCGTATCTACCATCTCAGTGTGGCAGTGCTTGGGTGCAGCATTTGGTAATATTCATGGTTTCAGTAATACACTGGGAGTCTTGAAATGTACCCCCATGGATAGCTCAGGGACAAATGTGAGAGATGGATAGTCAAGCAGCAGCCCATGAAGCGTCTGCAAAGTGATGCTGGGCAACAATGGAGGGAAACAGAGAGTGTGTGGACACAGTAGAGGCTGGCGGGGAGCAGCACTCTAGAAGAGGTGATAGCTGCAAGAAATCTCAAAAGAGGGCAAGAGGTTGCTAACATTAAGAACTTGGGCCGGGCGCAGTGGCGCATGCCTGTAATCCCAGCAGCTTGGGAGGCTAAGGCATGAGGATCTAAAGTTCAAAGTCAGCCTCAGCAACTTGGAAAGTCCCTAAGCAACTCAGTGAGACCCTGTCTCTAAATAAAATATTAAAAAGGGATGGGGATGTGGCGCAGTGGTTAATTGCACCTGGGTTCAATCCCTGGTACCAAAAAAAAAAAAAAAAAAAAAAAAAAAAACGCCCTGACTCATTTTTGAGAAAAAGCCCACAGAGCGTGTGGAACCTCGTGTCTTCTGTTTTGTGCTTATTCAGTGGTGACTTCCTACCAGGCAATACTCCACGCTGACCAGGGGATCCTGACAGCTGAGAACCTGACGTTCTGAGACAGCGTGTGACGAGCCCTGGTCCTCCAGTCAGTGGAGGGCGGAGCCCATGGGCCCGGGTTGTCTGACTCAGAGACCTCTGGTCTCTCCACTAACCACCGTCAACTGCTTCCAAATTCTGGGAACCTCGCCTAAGAAGATAACCTCTAACCTTGAAAAAACCTTTATTATGTTCAAAATTGTCTAACCCAGGA
Source organism: Tamias sibiricus (assembly GCA_025594165.1). Lineage (NCBI taxonomy): Eukaryota > Metazoa > Chordata > Mammalia > Rodentia > Sciuridae > Tamias > Tamias sibiricus. The sequence goes on from CM046661.1 coordinate 161,471,402, forward strand.
TTCTGGGTAATATTAGAAAGAGTAGATATGACCCAGGTATCTCGTGGTGCCTGGCTCTGTCCAGGCCCTTCAACAAACATATTTGAGAAGGGCCAAAAGGAACAAGATAAAGAAGTTGGGGTGCATCCATTTTGATGGAGCCCCAGATGCCCATCCTGCACCTTATCACCACGGTCGGTACAGGAAAATTCAGGGCGCACAATTGTATGTGTCCTGTGATCCCAATTGTGTTTGAACACATTTCTTGTCAAAAAAAAAAAGAATGGGAGAAAATATGGCCTAAGGCTTATGGGCACTGTATCTGTCTGTTAGTTTTACTAATGAAGATTTAATTTTTTTCTCTATTTTCCAGATGATCGGTTACAAGTACAGATCACTTTTATAATAAAGGGGAAATACTTTATTTTATTTAAAAGAAAATTTAACTTTTCAGAATTCTAGTCTCACTGGGAATGTGGGAACTGATAGATAGGTTACCCTCTCCCGCCCTCACAGTTTTCCACATCCTGAGAGAAGCAACCTTGTTTCATTCTCAGCAGGATGTTTCTTCCCTGGACAGGATGTTTTTTCCCCCCCGGGCAGGATGTTTCTTCCCCGGGCAAGATGTTTCTTTTCCCCAGGCAAGAGCCAATAGGCTTAAAGGACACCCTGTTCTAGCCAATGGTGTTGGGGTTGCTCTAGTGCACCCCCCCCACCAGAAATCCCTATATAAGGCCCTGTCTGAGAGACTCAGATCAGACAGAGAGAGAGACACACGGACACAACATCGGCTCGTCTGCTGCTGAGAGGAGGAAGACAGATACATCGGCTCGTCGCTGCAGAGAGGAGGAAGCCACTGTAACAGCTCCAGACCCATCGCCTCCAGCTCGACGGCAGCTGCCCCAGCCGGCAGCTCCAGACCCATCACCTCCAGCCTACGGCAGCTGCCCCAGCCAACAGCTCCAGACCCATCGCCTCCAGCCGACGGCAGCTCCTCCAGCCGACAGCTCCAGACCGACCACCTTCAGCCCGACGGCCGCTCCCAGCTGACAGCTCCAGCCTCCAGCCAGACAGCAGCTGCTTTAGCCGACACCTCCAGAGAGCCGGTGCGACCAGGCACCCACCTCCTGTCCAGAGCTTGCACACTCCCCTCTCCCCTGACTCCCTTCTCCCACCAGAGCTTGCACACTCCCTTCTCCCTGACTCCCCTCTCCCACCTCTTCGACCTTCGACCAGAGCACCTCTTCTCCGGTTTTCGCTACCAGCCACGAAGGCTATTGAATAAATCTTTTGGCTGCACGGGCTGTCCCCGGTGTGATGCTTTGCCCTTCAGGAACTAGAGCATGTTGGGAAAACTGGCCAGACCAAATGGCCAGCCCAGCAGGCAGGTGCCAGGGAAGGGGCAGCTGCTCTGGGTCAAAGGCTCAAAGGAGAAAGCAAGTGGGCAGTAGGGACATTTGCAAGGGAGAAGAATGTCTTTGTGGGGACATGTGGTGCAGAAAGGGCCTGGGGCGAGGAAGGACTGGGAAGCCACAGTAACACACGTGAAATAAACAGGTGTTTATTGAGCACCTACATTGTGCTGCTATTTTCTTACTGAACATTTACTACACACAGGGCACTGTTCATATAGTATCTCACTGAACCCTTCCTGAAACACAGTAAGTTTTTATTATTTTAGTTTTACACCTCAAAAAATAAATAACTGATTTAGAGTCATCTTAGAGATAGAAAACACCCAAGAGTTGATTGGCAGCAGGAATCCTGTCTATCGCAATACCCGAGATACTTTTTAAAAACACAATGATGTTATTTGGCCTGGTCACACAGCAAGAAAAGTGGCCAGGCTGGGACTTAAGCCCTCTTGTAACCACTGTGCCAGTGTCCTCTGCAAGGCATAACCTAGGACCCAGAGTTTGGGGAGCACCACTAATCTTCTAAGGGGGATGTCATGGAGAACCCCACCCAAAACCCTCCCCAACCCAATATGCTGACCCTGTTCTTGACAGTGGGCCTAAGTTTGTATTGTGAAATTTTTAAAATCTTGTGCACACACAATGGGCTCATAGTTATGAAATATTACAGAGACATTTTAAGAGATGATCTTACAATACCCAGAAAGGTTAAGAAATTTGCCCTATGTCACACAGCTAAGTAGTGCCTCTGATCGTTTTGCTATTAGGACGAGACCCAGATGCTTTGACTTCCATCCCATTTCCCATTTTTTTCCTCTCTTCTCTTAATTCTCCTAAGTTCCCTTTCATTCTCCCTACAAAGAAGAATCATCAGCCCTGGATGGGAGAGAAAGCAAGAGATTTTTATCCCCAAAGGATTTGATTTCCAGTATGCAAGGGATTATTGTCAATGACAGTAAGTCATATTAAATCATTAAAATAACTCCATGTAAAATGAAAAAGTCATTCCTCAGAAACTGGCTTCAAAGTCATTTTTCAGAAATTAGGGAGAGGGGGGAAAAAAAATTAGAAACAGGGCAGGAATATCACAGTGGATCCAAAGTGAACTCGTGTAAGGTCCAGGGCTCAGCCAAAGGAGACAGCAAGAGCCAATTTCTTTCAATTACCCCCATTTTCCATCCCCTAATCTAGATGCAGGTTGTCATTTTATTGGCTTGTCAACCTTAGAGCACTTGACCCTGTTCTTCATTTATTCAACTCTCTCCAGCCCCAGCACTGTGGCCAGGAGAGAGCACAGGGCCAGCTAACTTGCTCTTTCTCTCTGGGGCTCCTCTGCTTTCCATTGCTCAAACAGCTGCTCGTTTCTGTATTTGGTTACTTTTCATTTCTAGCATCCCTAAATTCTACGCCCGTAGGAGCGTGGACTGTGGAGTCGGCCAGAAGTTTAGTGCTGAGCCCAGCAGGGCCCCCCACCACCCAGGCAGCTTTGGATACATGAGTTCTCTGAGCACGAATTTTCCCGTCTACAAAATGAGGACAACACCACGACACACAATTGCACGACAAATAAAATAAGGTTGTGCGCGTGAAGTCACCAGCTCACGGTAAGCGCCAGCTCTGCAAATGCCTGTTCTGTCCACAAGGCCACCTGGTGGGACACACATCATTCCTTTCGCTGAGACACCTTAGGAGTGAACATTCAAAGCACTCTAAAAGATGCCAAGGACTTAGAATACAGACAGGGGGAAAGAGTTGTCAAAACATAAATAAAAAGGAAAGCTTTCTCTTCAGAAAGGTCAGAATTGGGAGTCCTAAGCAACTCGACTGGAGATGGAGTTAGAGAAGAATCCAGAACCGAAAGACACCGAAAAGTCCTGCAGAAAGAAATCTGTGTCCGTTTGCTTAACGAAGCCTTTGCTAATCTACATCTGCCAAGCAGTGCCCATTCATTCCCACGGCGTCTACATCACCTTGATGCACTTTTGAACCACGGTTAATTATTTTAGGGGTGTTTTTAGCCATCCCTGGTGGAGATGACCCGAGGTGTTTAGGTGCCTCGCCACCCAGTTCTGCTCACACGTATGTGACAGCCATCATTCGTTGTCCACACCAGGAGGCGGTCTCTAAGGACCTGTCCACCCTCAGCCCAGCAGCCGGATCTGTACTCAAGACTGACAACTGTGAAGTCCATGGCCTCTCCCTATACCACGCTCCTCCCAGTTTCTAAAAGGGCTGCAGCTCGCCCTTCTCTTTCTCTCTAAGTTCCACCGGATCAAACATTTCAACACTGCGTGATGCAGCTGCTGCAGAGGACACGCCTACGGTCAGCAATTAATGCATGGTGCGCCTCCACCAGACACTGCCCAGCCCTCCCTCCCTCTGGGATCTTCTTCCACAGAGCGTCTCCCAGCAGGCTGCTGGAGGCTCTCCTGGCTATCACCACGGAGGCAGAATTCTGGTTGCCTTAGCATAGACAAGTCCTGATCCTTCTTCAGTACATGACAGGAGCCGGAGTCCGGGGATGGGTTCTTACTCAATCAAATCTCCAGGCAGGAGCCGGGCGCAGTGGTGCACGCCTGTAATCCCAGCACTTGGGAGGCTGAGGCAGGAGGATTGCAAGTTCCAAGCCAGCCTCAGCAATGGCGAGGCACTTAGCAACTCAGTGAGACCCTGTCTTTAATAAAATACCAAAAAAAGGGCTGGGGATGTGGCTCAGTGGTCAAGTGCCCCTGTACCATAAAAAAAAAAAAAAAAAAAAAAAAAAAAAAATCCAGGCAGGGGCTGGGGTTGTGGCTCAGTGGTAGAGTGCTTGCCTAGCACGTGTGAGGCACTGAGTTCAATCCTTAGCACCACATAAAAATAAATAAATAAAGTTATGTCCATCTACAACTAAAACAGTATTTTTTAAAAAATCTTCAGGCCTGAGTTTCCTTGAACAAATCCTCAGGACTCCTTCTTAGAATCCCAATGTGCTAGCTAGGAAATGAACAGGGTGTACCAGAACCTCAGAGATGTCCCCAACAAGTGCTCACACAATAAGAGGATCTGGCTTTTTCATTTCATAAAGACCTGGGTTATGAAGTCCAGCTGTTGGGGTTGGAATCCTGACTCTACCACTTACTGTGTGATTCTGAGCAAGTTACTTCGCCTCTCTGTTCCTCCGTTCCTTTAGGTTTCAAATAGGATTAAATCAGAGAATCTGTTTGGAAGGATAAAGTGATTAAAACAATGCCCAGTGCTCTCCAAATGCTTGATAAATGTTGGTGGTCACTACTAGTAGCAGTGGCCTTGGAGCCAAGTGCTGCCTCAAGGTTACAAATACCCCGATGTCCTGGTTTCTGGACAGAAATAACCCCTGTCCCACAGAGCTGGTCTCTGCCCTTCTCTACCCCTCCTCCTGCACACCCCTCTCCACTCCTCCCCCTGCTGGCCTTAGAGTCTAAGACCCTCAAAGAGGGGTCTCCAAGGAGTGGGAATGGAAGCCCCCTGCCTGGGGGGAGAGAGGTGACCTCTCACAGCTGGACTGGGCTCACAGTGACCAGTTGAGCCGCACAAGGTCAGGGGCCGCAGCAAGGTCACCAGAGCGATTGGCAGGGTCACAGGCCCATTCAGGGATACTTGGTGCCCTGCCTGTCCCCAGGCCTCAGGGCCTCTGGGCTATTGTGAAGGAGGTGTCCTCCAGTTCTGCTGGGCTTGGCCCCCTGAACGCCACAAAGGCCCTGGCCTCCCAGAGCTCTCCCCAGAAGGGGCTCAAACAATGGGGGGTGGGCTTCATTCTTGCACCTGGACTCAGAGGAGCTGCCAGGGAGGGCCAGACCGGGGCAGGCAGCAGCAAGGCATGGTGGGTTTCATGACCCAGACTCGTGACTGAGAGCAGGTGGTGGGGAGGCAGCTGCCACCACGGGCCACCCACACGCCCCCAAGCCCTGACCCCTTGTGCCACAGCTCACCGAGACTGCCAACTGCAGCAGCACAAGTGAACTCAGAAGAACCATCAACTCATAAGAGCATCCTGACCGTTATCACCACCAGTGGTTCCGTTACTCTTCACGATCCTCTGAGGTAGAAAAATTTCCTTTTTTTCCAAAACAATCTTAGAAAACAGAGGCTCATGGAGCTCCTAAGTTTGGGAGCCTGTGTTCAAATACAGCTCTGACCCCAACGCCCATGCTGTGGCCATGTCAGCCCCTTCCTAGGGTGTCCGACGACTCCCCCCGCCTCCAACGACACATTCTCCTCTGGTGGAGACAAAGCCCATGGAGTTTGTCCACTTGGCCAGGATCTGAGATGGGCCAGGGAGCAAGAGCTGCATGTCTACCCTTTTGGGGCTTGTGGTCTGTGGTTGAGAGAAACAGAAAAATCCACCAGCACCCCCAAGGGAAGGTGATCCCAACATGAGTTGAACACCCTAAAGCTGGGCTGTCCGATATGGTTGCCGCTTGTCCCTAGTGAAGGGCAAAAATCACACCGGAGACAACCATGCAGCCAAGAGATTCATTCACCAGCCTTTATGGCTGGTCGGAGGTAGAAGAGTACATGTAGGCAGAGAAGAGTCAGGGTGAGCTCTGGATGGGAGGTGGGTGCCCAGACGTGCCAGCTGTGGTCTCTGGAGCTGTCAGCTGGGGCGGCTGCCATCAGGCTGGAGGTGGTGGGTCTCCTAAGGTTGGTGCGGTGGCTGCCTCCTCTCAGCAGGGAAGAGCTGTTATGTGTCTGAGCTCCGGAGGGGCAGGAGCTTAAGTAGGGATTTCCGGTGGGGGGGTGTGCCAGAGCAACCTTTAAAGCTATTGGCTCTTTCCCCAGGGAACAGAGCGACCTTTAAGCCCATTGGCTCCTGCCTGGGGAAAATGAAACAAAGTTGCTTGGGGGGAGGGTGGCCCATTGGCCCAAGCCCATCACCTAGTGCCTACTTAAATATAACTGAATTAATTATGATGTGAAGGGCAAAAATCACACCAGGGACAGCCGTGCAGCCAAGAGATTTATTCAACAGCCTTTGTGGCTAGTTGGAGGTCGAAGAGGTGCTCTGGTCAAAGGTTGAAGAGGTGCTGGGAGAGAGAGTCCGGGAGAGGGGAGTGTGCAAGCTCTGGTGGGAGAGAGGAGTCAGGAAGAGGGGAGTGTGCAAGCTCTGAACGGAAAGTGGGTGCTTGGTCGCACTGGCTGGGATCTCTGGAGTTGTTGGCTTAAGCAGCTACTGTCTGGCTGGAGGCTGGAGCTGTTGGCTGGGGAGCTGCCGTCAGGCTGAACGTGGTGGGTCTGGAGCTGTCGGCTGGGGCAATTGCTGTTGGGCTGGAGGCGATGGGTCTGAGGCTGGTGCAGTGGCTTCCTCCTCTCCGCAGGGACGAGCTGTTGTTGTCTGAGAGTTTCTCCTCTCTGCAGGGTCGAGCTGTTATGTGAGTGATTCCCTCCTCTCAGCAGCGTTAAGCTATTGTGTTCTGAGTCTCTCAAATGGGACCTATATAGGGATTTCTGGTGGGGGGTGCACCAGAGCAACCCCAACGCCATTGGCTCTTTGCCCAGGGCAACCTTTAAGTCTATTGGCTCCTGCCCGGGGAAAAGAAACATCCTGTCCGTGGAAGAAACAGGTTGATTTGCTCAGGCTATGGAAACCTCTGGGGGGGGGGGGAGGGTAGCCCATCTATCACAATGAAACAAAATGAATAATTCCCTTCCTTGATCACACCAGTCAAGTGCCCACAACCGGTGTGGCTAGGAGCCGCCATGCTGGACTGTGTGACAGAGCACTGTTGTCATCATCACAGAAGCCCCTGGCAGAGGACACTGCACGAGAGGAAAGGAACCCAAGCAAGGAGACCTGGAAGCTCAGGTGCCGAGAGGCTTCCCTGAGGGAGCGGCTCTTGAACCAGAGCTGCAGGAGGAGAGGAAGGCAATTGAAAGAAGCTCAGGGCCGGCAGGAAGGCGTGCTGAGAAGGGGGATCAGTGGCCTCGAAGCCTGAGGCTTGGTGGAACTGTGCGACTAGAGCACAGGGAGGGCGAGGGCTGGTGAAGGGCGGAGCCTCTGAGCCACCAGCTGCCTGGGTTCGAATCCCAGCCCCGGCTCTTCCCAGCCACGTTCCTTGGACAAGTATGCGACTCCTCCATACCTCACTTTCTTCCCTGGTGAAACAAGGACGATAATGGCGCTTCCCTCCCAGGGCTGTTCAGATGCCCCAGCAAGAGCCTGGGGCGTGTTTAGCACAGTGTGTGTGTGATTGCTGTTACTGTTGCTGGCACAAGGTGGGATCAGAGGGTGGGCAGGACTCAGACCGCACAGGCCTGTGGGCCGGGGAAAGAATGCTCACCTGTATCCCAAGTTCAAAGGGAAGGCTGCAGGGTTTCAGCATAGAGGGCGGAGGGTGACCACAGCCATCAGAGGATCGTGGCCCAGCTGAAAATTTGGTGGCCTCCACTCAGCACCAGTCAGGCACTGGGATGTGCACAACAGACCCAGCTTTGCCAAGCCTACTCGTTTCTGAAAACAGTAGAAATACAGATTGATTTATTTATTGGTCATAAAATCCCCTGGCATTTTAAAGTAGGCCTCTTTTTCTCTAAGTTTTAAGTATCTTGAGAAACAAACCAGCTACCTGTTAGGACATCTGGTCTACCCCACAATCTACAGCTCCCAACATCAATAAACCAAAGTCTACAGCTAGAACCCGATGGGCCAGGTGCTCCAAGAGGAAAGCAATAGATCCTTGGAACAAGAGCAGCATGTCAGAAAGTCACCAAACTAAACTGGAACCAATCTGCCTGGCCATGGGCCTGGAGGCCCCCAGTGCCTTAGTGAAAGGGACCCAGTGCTTAAACTATGAACAAGCTACATACAGTTGTAATTAAAAAAAAAAAAGACCTTTTGGTGGTAAAAACAAATATATGAAAACCAATATTTTGTTCCCTCTCAGGTGGTTAAATGATTTTTTTCTTCATTCTCTGCCTAGTCAAGTATTTTAGGGCCTCATTCTTGAGACCTTCACCCTCATTAACTGTTGCTTTTTCATAGAATGTTTTCTTCCCAAAATATTGAGTATATAAAGTGTTCCCTGGGATCTAACCTCAGTCCACCAGAGGAGAACTAGCTATAGATCTGTGATTACTCAATAGTAGTCTTTGCTATTTTCATGTCATTCTTTTACCCCTAGATTCCACCATATATGATGGAAAACCTGTGATAATCATCTTTTTGTATCTGGCTTTTTTTGGCTTAATATTCTGATGTTCATTCCCATCTACTTTCTTTTTCTTTTTTTTTTTTTTTAAACTGGAGAAAAGATAGCTTATTCAACAAATGGTGATAGCAAAACTGGAAATCCATACGTAGCAAAATGAAATTAAACCTCTATCTCTCACCCTGCACAAACAAAAATCAACTCCAAGTAGATCAAAGACTTAGGCACTAGAACAGAGACCCTGTGCCTAATAAAAGTAAAACCAGGCCCATATACTTTCTTGCAATGATATGATTTTGTGCTTCTTTATGACTGACTAATGCTCCATTGTGTATCTATACCATGTGTTCTTTATCCATTCACCCACTGACAGGTACCTAGGCTGATTCCATAACTTGGCTATTATGAATAATGCCACAAGGAAACTGTGCATGCAGGTATCTCTATAGTATGCTGACTTTTAATTCTTTTAGGTACATACTGAGAAGTGGTGTGGATGGTAGTTCTATTTTTAGATTTTTTGAGGAACCTCCATACTGATGTCTATATGGATGATGTCTATATTACTTATTTACATTCCCACCCACAGTGTATAAGGGCTCCTTTCCCCCCACATCCTCACCAGAGTTTATTGCTTTTTGTATTCTGGATGATAACCATTCTGACTGGGGAGAAATGGAATCTCAATTTAGTTTTGGTTTGCATTCCCCAATGGCTAAAGATGTGGAACTGTTTTTCATATAATTATCAGCCATCCATACTTTTTCCAAGAAGTATTTGTTCAGGGGCTGGGGTTGTGGCTCAGCGGTAGAGTGCTCACCTAGCATGTGGGAGGCCCTGAGTTCGATCCTCAGCACCACGTAAAAAATAAATAAAGGTATTGAGTACAACTACAACTAAAAAAAAAAAAAGAAAGAAAAGAAAAATAAGAAGTATCTGTTCGGTTCACTTGCCCATTTATTGACCTGGGGGGTTAGTGTTAAGTTTTTGAGGTTTTGATATATTCTGGATATCAGTCAATCCCCTGTCAGAAGAGTAGCTGACAAAGATTTTCTCCTACTTCATAGGCTGTCTCGTCACTCTCTTGTTTCCTTTGCTGTGCAGAAGATCTTTATAAGATGCAGCCCCATTTGTTGGTTCTTGCCATTATTTCCTGCGCTACTGGAATCTATTTCAGGAAATCATTGCCTGTGCCTGAGTCTTACGCTTCCTTCCAGTGGTTTCAAAGTCTCAGGTCTTATAGTTAGGTCTTTGACCCATTTTTGGTGATTTTTGTGCACGGTGAGAGAGAAGGATCTGGATTCAATTTTCTGCATGTGGATATGCAGTTTCCCAGCACTATTTGTTAAAGAAGCTATCTTTTCTCCAATATATGTTTTTGGCAATTTGGGCAAAAAATCAGATGGCTATGTGCCTGAAGTTAAGCCATTTCTTGCAGATTTTCCAGTTTATTGGTATATAAGTTTTCAAAACAGTCCCTAATGATTCTCAGGATTTCAGTGATATCTATTGTAATATCCCCCCCCCCTTTTTTTGTCTCTAATTTGATTCATTTGTGTCTTCTCTCTTTTTTGAAGGGTTTAGCTAAGGTTTTATCAACTTCATTTATCTTCACAAAGAACCAATTCTTTGTTTCATTGATCATTTGTATTGCTCTTTTTCATTAATTTCAACTCTGAAATTTATTATTTCTTTGTTTCTATTGCTTTTGGGTTTAGTTCCTGTTTTTCTAAGACCTATCCTCTTTTTTTAATTGAAGTTGTTATATATGACAGTAGAATGCATTTCAATACATAATACACATACACAGCACATTTTTACATATCTCTGGTTGTGTACAAAGTATATTCATACCATTCATGTCTTCATACATGCACTTAGGGTAATGATATCCATCTCATTCTACCATCTTTTTTTTCTTTTTTTTCCCTTTATACCCCCTTGCCCCCCTCCCCCTCCCTCTCCATTGACCTTTCTAGTGTTCCTCTAATCCTCCAATGTCTCCATCCCAACCCCACTGTGAATAAGCCTCCTTATATCAGAGAAAACATTCAGCATTTGGATTTTTGACATTGGCTAACTTCACTTAGCATTATATTCTCCAATTTCATCCATTTACCTGCAAATGCCATTATTTTATTTTATTGCTGAGTAATATTCCATTGTGTATATACATGTATTCTTTATACATTCATCTACTGAGAGGCATCTAGGTTGGTTTCACAACCTAGATGGTGCGGCCAATATAGAAAGCAGTATGGAGATTCCTTGGAAAACTGGGAACGGAACCACCTTATGACCCAGCCATCCCACTACTGGGTCTATTCCTGAAGGACTTAAAAATAGCATACTTGCATGTATGAAGTCACGAATGGTGTGAATATACTTTGCATACAACTAGAATTTGTAAAAATGTGCTCTATATGTGTAACATGAAATATAATGCATTCTGCTGTCATTTATAACAACTTAGAATAAAAAATAAATAAATTTAAAAAATAGCATACCACAGGGACACAGCCACATCAATGTTTATGGCAGCACAATTCACAATAGCTAGGTTGTGGAACCAACCTATCTTTAAATAGTAACCCCAAATGTAAGTGGCCTTTATTCTCTATCATTAAATATTGTATTAGGTATTATTAGATATTTATTTGATCTCTCTCTAGGGTTTTGTTTGTTTGTTTTTATTGTTGTTTTGTTTTGTTTTGGTACCGGGGATTGAACCCAGGGGTGCTTAACCACTGAGCCACATCCCCAGCCCTTTTTTATGTTTTTATCTTTAGAGATAGGGTCTCACTGAGTTGCTTAGGGCCTTGCTAAGTTGCCGAGGCTGACTTTGAACTTGAAATTCTCCTGCCTCAGCCTCCCAAGCTCCTGGGATTACAGGCGTGCACCATCACACCCAGCATCTCTCTGGTTTTTTAATGTAGGCACTCATAGCTCCAAAACTTCCTCTTAGAACTGCCTTCACTGTGTCCCACAGACTCTGGTTGTGTTTCTATTTTTATTTGACTTCAGGAATTTTTAAGTTTTCCCCCTGATTTCTTCAGTGAGTCTCTGATCATTGAAAAGTTCAATCTCCGTGTGTTTGTATAGTTTTTGTAGTTTCTCTCACTGTTGATTTCTAGTTCGTTCCATCATCATCTGATAAGATGCCAGAAGTTATTTCTGGCTTTTGTCATTGTTGTTGTTGTTATTGCTATTGTTAAAACCTCCTTTATGGTCTGAGATATTTTCTGTTTTGGAGAAAGTTCCATGAACTACTAGATAGAATGTGGACTGTACTGTTGTTGGGATATTTTGTAGCTGTCTTTTAAGTCCATTTGATCTGTAGTGTAATTTAACTCTGATGTTTCTTTGTTGATATATTTTTTTAAATTTTTGGTTTGGATGACCTATTTGTGAGAGTAGGGTAGGTGTTGAAATTACCCACCACTACTATTTTGCAGCCTATCTCTCCCTTTATGTTGATTAGTGTTTGTTTTATGAAACTGAGTGCAACATTGTTTAGAGCCTATAGCTTTACCAATACGTAGTGATCTTCTTTGTCTCTTCTAATTTTGGTTTGGAGTCTGCTTCACCAGGCATGAGTATAGCTACTCCTGCTTGCTTTCGGATTTTATTTGCTTGGAATATTATTTTGCATCCTTTCTCTTTCAGTCTGTATATGTCTTTGCTCATGAGATGTGTTTCTTGCAGGCAACAGAGATTTGCGTCTTGCTTTTTTAATCCAGTCAGTCAGTCTGTGTCATTGGAGAATTAAGGCTGTTTACATTTGCTTAGGGCCTCAATAATTTGCTGAAGCTGAAGGATAGGTACTAGTTTGTGCCATTTTATTGATTTTCTAATGTTTGATTCAGAAAAGCACACACTCTGCAGAAACTGTAACTGGTGAGACTACAGGAGTGGAGAGGTTTAGCATACGGCTGGAACCCCATTCACCCTGAGCCTTGTCCTCACAGAGGGCCCCAGATTCAGGCTCTGGGCCCTAATTACCAAATGAGATTCTGTGAACCCTGAATACATAATGCATGTGCATTATGTTTAAAGGGTTAGTCAACCCAAACATTTCAAAAACACCAGTTTTCCTAATTCTGTTCTGGCACGTCTTCATTGTTCTTCAGAGAATGTCTAATCCAGGTGTCTCTTGACCTCCAAGAGACTGATGTTTGCTGAGAGGAAAGGATTGACTGGAGGTGGGAAATGAGTCATCAAAATTCAGGTCAAAGACCTGGGATTTGATCCTGAAAATTGTGGGTGGATTTTGTTTATGACACAATCAGTGCAATGCTCATCTGCTGATTCCCCTGCTCAACATCCATCCCCTTTCTTCTGGAAAGACAGTTGAGATTTCTTTTGGAGGACAAGCTCCAGAAAACTTTGAGAAACAGGAAGCCAGCTATGTAACCCAAACCTAGTCAATCAGAGCACAGAATCCCTTAAGCCACAGTGATTGTCTCAGAGGTTAACCTATCAGTTCACCTAATTCCATTCTTCTGATTATGGGGATTGTTTCAAGGATGACTCACCCAAGTTGGTCCAATCAGAGTAAATCTTGGGCTGTGCCTAAACCCTATTGGTGAAAGTCTTTTAAGGCTGGATTGGGTTTACAAGGGTTTAATGCTGAAGCTTCTTGCCACCAATATACTGTCTAAGAATGATTCCAGACATGAGAAAGCAAAATCTAGAGGTGAAGAGAGATGTGGTTCTGATGATATTGCACCCCTAGCTACAGATAGGCTAGATTGATCCTGGACTGGATACAGTCACATCTGGTTTAAGCAAAATTATGCCATCCAGAGAAGGAATTTTTGCGTTAGAGCAAGAAAAACCAGAACTTCAACACTGGAAACTGTACTAGTCCATTTTCAGTAAGGCAGCAAAAACAAACAGTTCTAAGCTTCCAATGGCTTATAACACTAAAGGTTTATTTCTCACTCACATCGGGTGACAGTTACAGATTGAGTCCAGCTCTGTGGCTGCACTCCAGATATCTACCACATTCCAGGATCCAGGCTTAGTCTCATGGTAGAAGGTATCAGAACAGTATCTGAACCTCACAGTGACTCTGAAAGATTCTGCTAAATGATGGCTCTCTCACTTCTGCCTACATTCCATTGACCAAAGCTAGTCTGCGTCCAAGCCTTACATCTGTGGGAAGCCCTGAGTCACATGGCAATGGGCAGGATGGCAGTGACCAATCAATTTCCTCTTCTATCCTCAGGTCTCCCTGCTAAGACCTTAGAGGTAATTTGGTTCAAACACCGCATTTGATGGATGGGGAAACTAAGGTCCAGATTAGGTAACTTGCTCATAATCACCCACCACAGAGCGAAGGTGAGGAACGAGGACTCTGGTCTCCCTGTCCAGCATGCTTTCCCTGCACCCGAGCTGCTCCCAGCAGTTCTGCTTTGGTGAGTAAGGAAAGACTGTTCGTAGCTGACCTCTGTTTGTCCTCTTTAGTTCATGGAAGCAATATGTTTCCCAGCACAGAGAGCTGGGTGACAGGTGGGGCAGAAGAGAAACTTCTCCAGAATCATCGACTGAGCTTCTTCCTCCCGAGGCATCCAATAAGGACGTTCTGTTTCTTGCCTTGGAAATGCCGAAACGTTTTTGGACTTGGTAATTCAGATGTGGAATGGGGAGTTTGGGACTCCTTTCGTTCTGATTTGTTATTTACCAACTTCTAATCCAGCAAAGGAGAAAAAACAAATTAATGGCTATCGAATAACTAGAAGAAGGCAGATGCTTGTAGATTTGATACATATGTAGACTTTATCACTTGAATTTTCCTGGGTAGTTAGGGAATTTTTAAAACTATTTCTCAAGTGACATATTTCTCTCCACTCTCCACTCCTTTCGACTATCCAAGTCTTATACAGCATCATCCAAACGCTAAGTGTGCATGCTGATTGCAGACACTAAGGATTTTGGAGAAGTCACAGTAGAAAAACCCTATTTACCTCGGTACAACCGGGACTGATCTTCCAGATGTGGGCCAGGCCTCTGGGTCTGTGCTCAGTTAGCTTCCCAAGGTCCTGGGATTCCTCCGGACCTATCACCTGTATCCTGTTCCAAAGCCACTTACAATAAAGGATCCCTCTATGGAATCAAGGGTCCTACATGCCCCAAGCTGAATATCAAAGCCAGGAAGGAACCTTCTCTAGTCTTCCTAGCTGGACCTCCATGTCTCTGATCTGGACGGGGAGTGTGGGCTTAATTACCCATAATGGCTACTACAGCAGTACCCCCTTATCTGTGATTTCAGTGACCTATGGTCAAACGCAGTTCAAAAATATAAAATGGAATATTCCACAAAGACTATATTACCATACTCTTATTACAGTATATTGTTATAATTACATTATTTTGTTATTAATTATTGTGTTCTTACAGTGTCTAATGTACAAATTTAGCTTTATCATAGGTGTGCACATATGTATAGAAAGAACATACACAGGGTTTATGACTATCTGAAGTTTCAGGCATCCACTGAAGGTCTTGGAAGATTCCCCTGTGGATAAGGGAGGACTACTCCATTGAGGGAAATGGGAAAACTTTTTTTTTTTTTGCACTGGGAATTTAACTCAGGGACACTCGACCACTGGGCCACATCCCAAACCCTTTTTTTTATTTTATTAGAGACAGGGTCTCACTGAGTTGCTAAGTGCCTCTCCATTGATGAGGATGACTTTGAATTCAAGATCCTCCTGCCTCAGCCTCCCAAGTGCTGGGATTACAGGCGTGCGCCACCGTACCCGGCGGAAGTGGGAAAACTCTATTCCCTTCAATGACTCCACCATACCTTTGCTGCTGTTCCTACCTTCTCCCCTGTGGCTCCAGGCTATTTTTCTTTCTTTCCAGAGTCCTCATGGACTCTCTGAGGGCCTCCCTTTACTGAATATCTTCATTAACTAGCATAGTATCTCTCTACTCTCCAGACAACTCTGTGTAAAAGGTATTGTTATCTCTATTCTGCAGATAAAGAAAGTGAAGTTCAGACAGGAAACTGAGCAACCTATCCATATGGTTATTCAGCCAGCATTTGAAACCACTGCCAGGTTTAGAAAGCACAGATACTGAAATTCATTCATTCCCAAATATCATAGAACACCAGCAACACTAAATCCCATGCAAAACTAGAAATAAATGGTGAATGATACTCAGTCCTTATGTAACTTATTCAAAATTCACTCATAGTTGGCAAATATTATCTGAGCTCCCCACCCCTCTCACCCCCGTGCCTGGGCCATAGTAATTTATAACCTGTGAGCATATGCAGGCAAAGTCACAGACCCTTGGCCAGGTCTTACAATGATGGTGAGTAAAGGGGTCGGTGAGAAACAGAGGATGTGAGCAAGAGCCATGTTTTCTACCTTGTACTGGGTTTGACGAACCTTGGAACAAGCCTCCCAAATTCCATTCTCTCCAATTCCAATTTCCCCCTTGCTATTAGCTCATCAAAAGCAGGGACCTGCAGGGAGTTGAGATACACTGGTCGTTAGCCTATTCTTCATGGCTATAGAGAAACGTATTGGAGTAGAGCCTGGATCCAGGATCAATTTCCTCTTCCATCCAAGAAGCCAGGCAGTGTGCACACAGCTCAGCAACAGGAAGGTGCTGGGGGAAAGTCTGAGATGGTTCTAGAGAAGCCCAGAGATGGCTCTGCAGTCAATTACTGATGGTGAGTAAAAATGAGGTCAACTCCCTGACAGCAAAGCCCCCAGAGGCAGTGAAATACCACAGAACCCCCCCCCATTCTCTGTGGCCCCAAGGACACACATCTAAAAATAGACACACAATACCACTTGGATCTGCCCAAGATTTCACAACTGCTGGCCCAGCACAAAATGTTTGACTTTGGCCAAGTCAAGATGCAATGAAAACCAGCCAGAAAGTTGAGCGTGACCAAGGTCAACAGTCACCAGGATAACAGCAACCCCTCTGCCCGCAGGCCCCTGACCACAGAAGCACAGACACCCACCGCCCCAAACCCCTGTCTAGCTTGCTTTGCAACTTACAGAAAGCTTGGCTTACATGCCGGGGGGGCCTGCTGGGCACTTTGTGTCAGGGACATTGAGTTGGGGGTACAGTGGGAAGTTTGCCTGGAGAACCAAAGAGTGAGGAACGTCCATGATTTCAGTAGAAAAGAGAAACAACTACTAGCCTGGTCTGCGGGTGGGATGGGGTAAGGAAATATTTTAAAGAGAAAATAATTACAAACACATGAGAGGGGAAAAAGCCCATGACCCAGGCTAGAAATATGTAAGAAAATAAAATAAAAACTACAACAACAAAAGGTCTGGCATTCTATTTGTGGGTTTAAAACCAATTTTAAAGTGGATGATTCTACTTGACTGACAAATATCTATGAGATGTTATTCATGGAGTCAGTAGCATGCGCCAGAAGCTGCTCTCAGCCTTTATATACATCATCTCATCTGCTCCCGATGCCAGCCCTGTGAGGCAGATAGTAAGACTTTTTCCCATTTTTCGGGTAAGAAAAGTGATTTGGACTCTTCAGTCATGCGCAGACCTTAGAGATCACCTTAACCAGTGGTTCCATGTTTCTACATCAGATTTACCTAGAAAATGCCGAAAAAATACAGATTCTGGGGCCTGTTGTGGACACCTCAGTCCCATGTGTGATCACCAAGTTCCCCAAATGCTTGTCATGTGAAGCCTTGTTTGAAATCCACTTGCCCGTCCAACTGATCTGGTCAATGCTAGACTGGACCACTGAAGCCCAACTGGCAGCAGACCCAGACTGGCTCAGATCTTGCAGAATGGTGCCCTTGCTGGTACCCTAAATAGAGCGAAGCTATGGTTTCTTTGTCTCTCGCTAAATTACTCAACTGGACATTGCATTCACCCAAATCCCTCAGCTCAACTCAGTGCAATTAAACCAAGATTTCCTGAACACCTACTATGAGTTGCACACTGTGCTTGGTGCCAGGAGCTCACAGGCCAGCAAAGGAGAAGAACATGTTTTTAAAAAAAGCATGACCGGGCTGGGATTGTGGCTCAGAGACAGAGCACTCGCCTTGCACGTGCGCAGCCCGGGTTCGATCCTCAGCACCACGTAAACATAAATGTACAACTAAAGTAAATAAATAAATATTTTTAAAAAAAAAAAGCATGACCAACTTACTGAATGAATTGGAGTCAATGAAAGCGATTTTATTTTTCTCATTATTGTCTCTTCAAACCTGCCTTCTCTTCCTATTTTAGAAATCTTGCCTCTTTTTTATTTTTTGATAATTCAGAAAATCCCATTCATTTTGGCATCAAGACTGCAAACTCTTATCCAGTGAAAAAGTTCTCCCCATTTTCACTCAGAACTGGCTCAGACTCAGTAAGAGCCATCGAGAAGGGGGGCTTTGGGGGGCTCCTGATTCTTGCCCTCCTCTGCCACTCATTGTGCCTTTTTTTTTTTTTTTTTTTTTTTTTGTACCAGGGATTGAACTCAGGGGCTCTCGACCACTGAGCCACATCCCCAGCTCTATTTTGCATTTTATTTAGAGATAGGGTCTCACTGAGTTGCTTAGTGCCTCGCTTTTGCTGAGGCTGGCTTTGAACTCACGATCCTCCCACCTCAGCCTCCCAAGTCACTGGGACTACAGGCGTGCTCCACTGCGCCCAGCTCACTGTGCCTCTTTAGGCTCCTCTGGCACCAGGACAAGGGGCCCAGCGGGCAGGAAGGTGAGGTAAGGGAGGAAGAGAAGGTGAGAAGGCCCTACAGAAGCAGGATCATCTGTACTAGTTGGATATCCTTGGTCATAGCAGTTGCCCAAGAGTTGCTTCTCTGTCCCGCGAGGGCTCCTGCTGTCAAGTGGCTTCCTTTCCATTCCCTCTTGCTATTCATGGAAGTGGCCTCCTGTGATTCCTGACATAGGCCATGCCTCCTCTAGCACCCAGTCCTATTCAAGCACCCTGTTGGGGTCTCCTTGTCCCTTGACAGCTTCCCTGCTTGGCCAAACTTGGCCAGGTTCCTCTGAGCCCTCTTCTCAACCAGTCCCCAACCTGGGCTCTATGATTTGAACGTGTTAGGAGGTGGGATCTTCGAGATGTGGTAGGGCCATGAGGGATCTACCCTCACGATTGGAATCAATGCCATTAAAAACCGTGAGTCCAGCCCCCCTTGGCCTCCTTGCCTTCCACCTCTGCCGCAGGAACCTGAAGCACTTCTTTCCAATGGATGATGAAACATCCAAAGCACCACCTTGGTATCAGAATCCCCAAACCTGCCGGTGCCTTGATCTTGGACTTTGCAGCCTCCAGAACTCTGAGGCAACAAGTTTCTGTTCATTATAAATGACCCAGTCTGTGGGTATTCTGTGATAGCAGCACAAAACAGACTAAGATATTTAGCCTATAAAAACTACAAACTCAACATAAATCGTTTCAGAAGCTCCCTTTTCCCCACCCACATTAAATTATTAAGCAAACACCAACGTAGCTTACAATAGCTCAAGGCTGAATCCCTAGGATGACCTTATCCCCCCTTAAAGTGCCTGCCTAAGAAAGCTCAAGGCTGCCAGAAGAATCTTCAGCTTCTCTCCTTTAGACCCTCCAGGCATGAGTCCTGAGCCCGTCTCCCAGTCCCTTCAACACCAGGGATTTTTCCAAATGATTCTCAGACGCCCTCCTTGCCTGGTGTGGAAGAAGGGGAGAGAGACATCTCTCTCCTCACCCCTCACCACACACATGACTGACAATTTTCCCAACAAAACTACTCACCCTCCAATCTTTCTCAATCGGTTTCCTGGCTACCCCGCATAAGTCTTCTTTGTGGATGATGAGAAAAGAATATTTTAAATAAAACTGATTTCACAATTTCTTAGCTTGTACTATACAGATGGTTGCAACTCTTGGGAACTTTGCCAAAATACCAAAAGTCAAATTTTACATCCCATTACACAAGAAATTACAGGCTCCGGATGCCAAGGAAACATACACTGAGGACATTTGGGTTTAGCCCTCTTTCATTTATAGGGTCTTTCCATCAAATCCTTCAAATAAAGAACTAATTCCCTCCTTTTCTAGGTCTCAACTGAGGCAACAAGTAAGTAAGTGAGTAGTTCATGACTCACCTTTTCACTCTATGAAAACAGCCACTGCTTTAATACTATAAATGTATGGACTCAAATGTATTTTGTTCCTATCTTTGAAATCGTACATTGTAAACTCCTATGAAAGGCTATCTAAGACATCACTATCGTGACAACAATGATGACGATGGTGATAGCGACATCGATGTGGATGTCAGTTAATGATGATCAAAATGATTAGGGGTGCCAGGCACAGTGGTACACACCTATAATCCCAGCTGCTTGGGAGGCTGAATCAGGAGGATCCCAAGTTCAAAGCCAGCCTCAGCAAAAGCTAGGCACTAAGCAACTCAGTGAGACCCTGTCTCCAAATGAAAAATAAAAAGGGTTGGGGATGTGGCTCAGTGGTCGGGTGCCCCTAAGTGCAATCCCTGGTACCCACCCACCCCCAGAAAAAAGATTAAGGATGAGGAAGCAAAGATAAATGATTGACTCATACCCCCTGTCTTTTCTAACTATTAATATACTCCCCAGCTTTCTAGATTCAATTCAAAATCTATCATTTCTATCAATAGCATTCCAAAAATGCAAACTATTTTATTGAGTACCTTCTATGCGCTAACAGGTGTATTGTAATAGCCGGACTCTAAGACGGCTCCCCATGGTCCTCACACTCTGCTATTCACACCTTTGTGTAGTGCCTTTCCACACTCAATGTGTATTATCACAAAGAATATGATGAAAATGATGGTCTATGACTTCTGAGGCTAGGTCAATTACAAAAAAAAAAAAAAAAAAATCACTGCAACTGCCTTCTTGCTTTCTCTTTGAACATTCCCTCAGTGGGGAGCCAGTTGCCACGTTGAGGGGACTCTCAGGCAGCCTTCTGGAGAGTTCCGCATGGTGAGGAACTGAGGCCTCCTGCCCGCATCCAGCTCCAACCTGTCAGCCATGCGCATCATCCGTCTGAGAACTAGATCCTTCAGCTCCAATTAAGCTTTCAGAAGACAACAGTGTGAGCTGACACTTAGACTTCAACCTTGCTGCCAGGATGAGAGGTTCTTAATGCCCATCTATGCTGCTCATAAATTCCACTGTGGCTTTAAGTGGATAAATTTGGGATAATTTGTGACATAGCTCTCGAATCACGGTGTCCAGGTTCAAATTTCACCTAACACTCATTACTGTTTGCTTATGAACACATTATTTAATGTTTCTGAGCCTCATTTTTCTCATCTGAAAAAGAGGAAACAATAAGACCAGCTTCATAGACTTGAAAGAAGATAATTAAATGAGATTTGCCTGTAAGAAGGCACCAAAGAAATATTCATTATTCTTGTTGAGTCCCTAAAAACTTTCCTGAGTCCCTAGAAACTTTCTTCTCTGAATTCTGAGTGTATTTGGTACAGTTTTGTCGGGGGATTGCAGGGAGGGAATAGAAATGGAGTTGTCATTATCTGAGAATGAGTCACTGTCCTGGGGACTTGACATGTATTCTCATATTTGATCTTTGCATGGTCCTGTGAATGTAAGGGGGTTACAACTAAGGCATTTGAATAATGTTCAATCTAACATTTTGACATATGTGACTTGTCCAGCAAACTGATGGGACTAGCCTGCCAGAAGTCTCTGTGCACAAAGGACCAGAGACCTAGCAAATAAGTCACCTTAAAGAGTCAATCTGGTGTGGCAAATTAAAGATGACCATAAGTCTTTGACATTCTACCCATTTAGAAGAGAGATCTATTTCACCTCCCGTGACTCTGAGCTGGCCTGTGGGTGCTTTGACAAATAGGATATGGCTGAAGGAACACGATGCCAATTCTTGGTCTGACCTTTGGAGAGGACTCATCGCTGCTTCTTTGGTCTTTGGTCTCTTGGGGGCTCCAGATCAGACACGAGGTATCAGATGAGTGCCACCAAACAATTCTGGCCGACATGTGTGAAGTGGCAGTATCATCTAGCACATTCCTGCCTGAATTCCTGCGTGCAAATTTGTAAGATTTATAAAATGTTATTGTTTTAAGCCATTGAGCTTTAGGATAATTTATTGTGCAACACATATCTGGGACCTCTAGAGTCCCCATATCCCAAAGTGCTGATGGATAGGGTTCAGGAGGTCCATACATTTGGAAAGGAAAAAAATTACATCTTTATTTTCACTAACCTATAACCAAAGTATGGCATTTTTTTTTTTCCATTTAGAATGTAGGTAGCAAACTCCAGTAGTATCAGCCTTGTCTACGACTTTGAGAATGAGAAGAGATTTATAGGCTTTTCCAAACTGCTTAAGGAGCTCAGGGCTTAAGAATATGATTCCAAATGTACTATGATCTTAAGATACCATTACCCACCATGCTGTTCAAAAACCTGACCTCTAAGTCATTCATAACAATCCTGTAAGGACTACCATGATCTCCATCTTACAGTCATGGAAACTTAAACACAAACAGTTGTGTTAACGTGTCCAGGGTCACTCTGCTCTAAGAAGGCCCATTTGGGACTTGAACCTACTTATCTTACTCCCCAAGTCATGCTCTTAAAGAACTGGAAGAGAGAGTAAAAGCTCACAAGAGAAGGTTCAAGGCAACTGAATGGTATCGCAGTTGGCAGGAGGATTCTGAGCATGGGATTCTATCCCCAAATGTGGACAGCCACCCTGAATGAAACTACCCCCCCTTAACTCCTGACCCACAAGGCCCTGCCCAACCACTGCTGCTGGCATGTTGTCCCAGTTCAGATATCAAGGCGTGGCTTCAAGAGTAGGCGTACCCACTGGGGTTGAGCCACACTCACCCGTTCCTTTGTAATCCTACCCCTTTGCCCTGTTTGGGATAGGATGTTCCATGGAAACTCCCTTTGTGTGCCCCCTTCTCTTGCTCTGCTCTTGAGCCCCACACAGCACGTGAGATGGGTGTGGCCTTCCAAGATGTCAGTCAATCTGCTGACAGCAGACATCAGGAAGCTAGACTCAACCCCTGAAACCTGACCCCTTGCCTCATTTGAATGGCTTCTCCCCAATAAAAGGGTTCAGCACATGTTCCTCACTCTCTCTTTTTCCACGGACCCCTAAGGTCAGAGGAGCCATCACAGACCCAAAGAAAAAGGTATTTCTCTGTCTCTGTGTGATTATTTCATGCAGCCCAATTTACCTGGAGTGACCTTGAGTGTTTAGTGGTGGGACTCGACACCCAAACTCTCTCTGATTCATGCCGGAGACTCAGGAACAAAGGGGCTACCCGGAAAGCAACCAAAAAGTTGTCTGACTGAAATAACTGTGAGGCCTTGCTATGATTTGAATGTACCCCCCCCCCAAAGAATGTATTGGAAACTTAATTTCCACCAAGCAGGTTCCACCCTTGTGAGTAGACAAATGCTGTTTTTAAGGTTAAGACTGCAAGTTCAATCTCTTGCTCTCTATCCCACCCTCCTACCTTCTACCAGGGATGACACAGCAAGAAGTTGCTCCCCAGGTGACAGCACCTAGATATTAGACTTCCCCAAACTCCAGGGCTGTAGGAAATGAATGTATTTTCTTTTCAGATTATCCAGTCTTTTGGTGTTGTGCTGTTATAGCAGCACAAGACAGACTGAGGCAGACCTGTGACTCCAAAGTGGCCCTGTTACAGCAGCTGAAGCAGCTCACAGGAGCCAGAGGGAAGAGAGGAATGTGGCCCACAGCTCTCTGAACACAGGCTTGGTTTTCCTTGGGGCCATTCAGAAATAGTTGGGGATAACTTGCAGTTCCACAAGAGGGGGAAAAAAAAAAAGCAAGATTATTTTATGACAGTTCAATGATACAAGTCAAAAAGGCTTGGAAAGTCGGGGTTGTATGTATGACATGGGTGTGTTATTATCCTTTTAGAGACCCAAGGAGGTTCAGTAACTTATAGAGGGCATCAGAGTGTGAGGTGGCAGAAGCAGGATTTTTAAACTCAGGTCTGTCTGGCTCCAGGGTCCCCGTTGTTCCAACTAAGATTGTCCAGCCTCACCTTCTACACTCCCCCTCAAGTTTTCTTGGTCTTCTGAATCATACCTCTGGTCCCCAAATATCCATGATGATAGATAGGCTTGGGCGGATGGGCCACCTCCCCCATGGAAATTTCCATATAAAGCAACCTGATTTCATTTTCCCCAGGCAGAAGCCAATCGGCTTCAAGGTCGTCTGTTTCCTGGGAAAAGAGCCAATAGCGTTAAAGGTCACTCTGGCACACCCCCACCAGAAATCCCTACTTAAAGCTCCTGCCTGCCTGGAGCTCAGACACAATAGCTCCTCCTTGCTGAGAGGAGGCAGCCGCTGCAACAGCTCCAGACTCACTGTCTCCAGCCCAATGGCAACTGCTCCAGCCAACAGCTCCAGAGACCACAGTCTACACAACCAGGCACCCACCCTCTGTCCAGAGCTCGCACACTCCCGTCTCCCTGACTCCTCTCTCCCACCAGAGCTTGCACACTTCCCTCTCCCTGACTCCTCTCTCCCTGTACTTCTTCTACCTCTGAGCAGCCATAAAGGCTGGTGAATAAATCTTTTGGCTGCATGATTGTCTCCAGTGTAATTTTTGCCCTTTACATGTCTTTGCTCATCTTATTCCCTTTTGCCAACTGTCCTTCCCCAGTTCCTCCCACCCAACCTCTAAATTTCCATCCCCCCAGATTCCTTTTCTGTGAAGCTTGTTCCATCAGAGGAATTTATTGTTCTCTCTGTTTCCATAATGCTTCGTGCAATCTAGATTTTATTGCATTATGGGATTTGACTTGTCTCCCTAACTAGATTAATAGAAGTAGTATTCAAAGTAATAGCTAACATTGACTGAACACTTACTAGATACTCTTCCCAAAACCTGACATTTAATTGTTTCATAATAACAATCCTTTAAGATAAGAGTTACTATTATTCCCATCTTATAGTCATGGAAACTAAAACATGGAGTTGGGTTAACGTGTCCAAGGACACGTTAAATTACATAATACATTTAATAATAACTAAATTAAACATGTTAAATTAAATAATAGCTATAAACGGATCCAGCTACTAGAGGGCCCCTCTGGAATTTGGACTCCCAGGTTCATGTTCTTAACCACTAAGTTATAAGGCTGAGATCATCCCTTGTTGGTCTCTGTTTTCTCTGTACCAAGCATAGGGTAGGGTCCTCAGTACGTATGCAGTAGATGATTGTTGAATGATTAGTGGAATAAACAAAACATCTGTTTCCTGCATTCCCAGCTCCTGACCCAGTGCTTGGAATATGAAAAAAAAATGCCCAATAATAATGTGTCCATTGATCCATAAGTGAATTCATTAATGCAGGGTTTTTTTCAGCTCCAAAACCCTGGGATGGTGGGACAAGGATACAGAAATGAAATCATCATCCCCCTATGGGAGTTGTTACAACTTCTTGATTCTGCAGACTCTTCTTTTCTGGGGACATCACCACCAACGATGATCTTTAAAAAGGATAACAGAACCCAAATGCTGCAAAGTTCTCAGACTGACTCCCCAGTGTCCTGGGGAGCCCAGTAAGTGAATGAAGAAGGGACTGAGTGAGCAGTCTATGACGTTCATGCTAAAGTTATTTTCCAAGCCAGACTGGGAGTCCTGGTCTTGAAGCAAGCCAAAATTCTTAAAAAGTGAACTCAGTATTCTCAAGCACCCCTTCAATAAAACAATAATAATAACGAGTTGAAAGAATAGCTTCTTTCCAGGCCAAACTGGACCAACCTCACCTTTGGTACAGAGCCTTCTAAGGTGTGGGACATAATGAGGTGTGGACGCGGATAGGAAGGGAGGCCCATTTGGCTCTCACTGTGGCTTTTTCTAGTTTTGCAGGAGGTCCCGTCCCCGGTAGGTCCCCATGGAAGCCCACTTTTCCCAACCTGGCTTTCATCCACCACTGAGGTCTCCAGAGCACCTTTTTTACCTGCCAGGTGTGAAGCTAAAGTGGGCACACAGACAGAAAAAGAGAGGCCCTGAGGAAAAAGAAGGTTGGAGTCTGCAAGTTCGTTTTATTTTGAAATAAAACAATGTAGGCCATGAAGTTAAATTAAATAATAGCTAATAAATGGCCCAGCCCAGGACCTGGCACATGATTAAATGCTCAGGAGGTGTGAGTTCCCCTTCCTTTTGAAAATTACGGCTATGCTAACAGAGACATTTGCCTTGGCAATGTCTGTGCTCAATACGCGGCTAAAGAGAGAGTGTAAGCATTTTTTTCATGTATTTGAGCATTTTTTTCCTTGGTCTTTACCCAAAAGACCTGAAAACAGCATACTACAGGGACACAGCCACATCAATGTTTATAATGTTTATAGCAGCACAATTCACAATAGCTAAACTGTGGAACCAACCTAGATGCCCTTCAGTAGATGAATGGATAAAGAAAATGTGGTATATACACACAATGGAGTATTACTCAGCAATAAGAGAGAATAAAATCATGGCATTTGCAGGTAAATGGATGGAGTTAGAGAATATAATACTAAGTGAAGTTAGCCAATCCCAAAAAGCCAAATGCCAAATGTTTACTCTGATATAAGGAGGCTGATTCACAGTCGGGTTGGGATGGGGAGCATAGGAGGATTAGAGGAACACTAGAATGGCCAATGGGGAGGGAGGGGAAGGGAGAGGACAAAAGGGTGAAGAAGAAAAAAAAAGATGGTAGAATGAGATGGATATCATTACCCTAAGTGCATCTATGAAGTCACGAATGGTGTGAATATATATACTTTGCATACAGCCAGAGATTTGTAAAAATGTGCTCTACATGTGTAATATGAAATGTAATACATTCTGCTGTCATTTATAACAACTTAGAATAAAAAATAAATAATTTTTTTTTAAAAAAAAGAGAGAGAGAGTGTGTAAAGTTTTCAATGGCTGCGTTTCGTCTCCCAGTCAGGGCTGAGTAGTCAGGGCCAGTTTCCAGCCAGTGAGCCCAATAAGGTGGTACCAGGGGTTTCCAGAGAGCATCCATCCCAACGGGATCATGCCTGTGCCTTCTAGTTAGGAAATATTTTAATATCCCATCTGGTTCCGATATTCACTTATTTAATACATACGTGTTTGAGTGCCTGCCACCACACACCAGATACTGTCAAACAGCGGTGAAAGGATAGATGAGGGGGAAAAGCCTTGGGAATGCCATCTCTTCATTCCAATGGGAGAGACAGACGAATGAACAGTCCAACGTGTAGGAGGGTCGATGGTGATCAACGCTATGGAGAAAAATAAAGGAGGGAAGGCAGAGCTGGCACCGGGTGAGGTTTCTGAACTTTTCACTGAAGCATCATACACATAAGGCAAAGCGAACAAATTCTAAGTGTGGCACTCAACAAATTGTCTCAAAGGAAACATAACCAGTGCTCACATCATGACCCAGAGCGCAGCCAGGACCCTGAGGGGGTCAGAGCCAACTCTCCTGAGATGAAGGAGGCATCAGTGAGATTGTTAACCAACTATTTCCAGCTCTCTGCCTCCTGGACATGAGGTAGAATTTCACTTCTCTGATGCCTGTGAGGTACGGCCATTGACTCGCTTCAGCCTGTGACATATGAGCAGAAATGCAGGGAACCTCTATGAGGCTGTGGTGACCGTGGCACCAATGATGCCACGGAGCTTCCATCAGCCTTGGTCCCAACGGACTCTGAGGAGCAGAACATCCCTGCTAACCCCAGTCAGCATGTAGCATGAGGACAAATAAACCTTGGTTGCATACGCTACTGCGATTAAGGTTTTTATTGTTGCCTCAGCACACCCTCACCCAACCTGACTGATACCTCGGGAAAGATTTAAAGAGATGAAAGAGTGACACTTCTGGAAACCTTGGGGAAGAGCAACACTGAAAGAGTAAATGCAAAGACCCTAAAACAGGATTGTGTATGACATGACATATTTGAGGAACAATATCTGCTATGAACAGAATATATATGCCCTCCCAAAATTCATATGTTAAGATGCTAACCCCCAAGGTGATAGCATTAGGAGGTGAGGCCTTTGGGAAGTGATTAAGACAAATGAAACGTGCTCAAGAGCCCTCCATTGCCCCTTCCACCACATGAAGACACAGCATGAGGATGCCATCTATGAACCAGGAAAAAGCCCTTGACTGGACACCAGATCTGCTGGCACCTGGATCATGGACTTCCCAGCCTCCAAAACTGTGAAGGTAATTTCTGTCATTCACAAGCTTCTCAGTGTTGAACATTCTATAACAGCAGGCTATGCAGACACAGAGAGTGTCTTAGGCTAGAATCCCCCAGAAGTAGACCTTGAGACAAGGATGCGAGTGTAAGTGGTTCATTTGGTAATTGATCCCAGAAAAACTGAGCAGAGAGGGGGAAATGAGACAAGGGAGGAATCTGCTCTAGGGGTTTTTAATGACCAGGTTACCACTGTGGACAATCAGGGCTCTATCCCACAGGGGACATTGAGAGATGGTAGAGGCTATATTTCCCCATCCCCAGAGGTGTGAGGAGACGCGGTGTTCACCCTCCAACTTTGCCATTGGCTAACACTGCTCCCAGGTGTTAACCCCCAGACACTTGAGGCCCACTCCTGGGCAGCCAAGAGCAAGCCGGCAGGACACTCCGCAGGTGCTGTCCCTCTGTGGGATGCCTTGGGCATGCCATGGGAGGGACAAGGACTGACTACACCTGCGGCCAATAGAGTAAGGCCGATGTGCCTGCAGAACAAATACAAACGTGCATAAAAGTGTCCACTACAGGACCACCTAAGAGTCATGGGCAAGCCCCAGGCTTAACATGTATTCAGATTCTCGTCACCTTATCTAGACACGCAGCATCCTCCAACCTCTTATCCTGCCCCCTGCCTTACCCTGATCGAACCCATTCTTCATGCTCAAACAAATAATCAATAAAACAGGAGACAGCCCTGCTCACAGTCCTGCACTGGCTTTCTGTCAGGATAAACCCTACGCTCTTACATTGGCACACAGACCCTGCGTGGACTGGCCTTGCCCATCGGACCACTCATCTCCTCCACTCTGCATTTCAACATGGGTTCCACAGCCCTACCAGATGGCTGGCCCCACCCTGCCCTTCTCTCAAAACCCAATCCTTTGAAAGCTTGGGGTTTTGTTCCCTCCACTTTGAGTCCTAGAATGTCTTCCCTCCATCTTGGTCTTCCTAGTAAACTCTTTTTTTTTTTTTTTTAATTGTGGTTGGACACAAGACTCTCGTTTTATTTATTTACTTTTATGTGGTGCTGAGGATCGAACCCAGGGCCTCACACGTGCTAAGCTAGCACTCAACCACTGAGCCCCAGCCCCAGCCCTTCCTAGTCAACTCTTACTGACTCAAGAAATGTTTGTTCAGGGCACACTCTGCACCAGGCACTGGGAGACAGAGCCATGAGTACTCAAACTAGCCCTCCTGCACCCTGTGAGATTACTGGGCGCTGGGTGGCAGAGACCAATAATATGAAAGTAAGTGAATAAGAAAGCCAAATAGTAGTAAATGCAGGGCAACACAAAGCGACCCTGTTATGTGACAGAGAGTGGTGATTCCAGGCAGGAAGCCCTGGGGCGATTTCAGCAGAGTGGTCACGCAGGGTCTCCTGTGGAGGTGACATTTGAGATGAGTTGCCTGGACGACAAGAAATTGTCAGTCATGCAGGAATCAAGGCAGCATGTTCTAGGCAGAGGGGGTAAGCAAAGGACAGGGGCTGGGGTTGGGGCTCAGCCGTAAAGCGCTCGCCTAGCACGTGCGAGGAGCTGGGTTCGATCCTCAGCACCACATAAAAATAAATAAATAAATAAAACAAAGGTATTGTGTCCAACTACAACTAAAAAAAAAAAAATTTTAAAAAAGACAGGTCCCCAGGTAGGAAGGGATCACTGGCATGACAAAAGGAGCAGGGTAGCAGGGGCAGGGCCAGCTAGAGAAGAGATGCAATGATGTGCTTGGAAGGCAGAGGCCAGGTCATCACGGAGGGTCGCAGGGACGGTGCTGGACTTTACCCTCCCATCTTCAGTTCACCTGATGCCTCCAAGTGTATCCTTCTCTATCCTCCAGAGGGACAGAAGGGCCACTTCTCCTAGCATCCCTTTCAGGCCCCACCTTTCTGGTTGGGACACTTCATACAGGGGTCCCAACTGTTTGTTTCTGGCATCTCTTCTTGGCCTTTGCTCAATAGCTGTGTGACGTTAGATAAGATATTTAACCTCTCTGTGCCTAGAGCTTCTCCATAAGTCTGCATTCTATGTTCTGAGTATGATTAAATGAGCTCAACCTTGCATATATATTAGGAGAAAGAGCAAAATTTTATCTTGTCAGAGGAGTGTGTTGTGAGTTTTCTCCTCGTACCATCCTCATTAGGAATGTGGGCTTTGAAATCCAGACCTAATTTTGCATCTTGGCTTTCTTACCTTCTTGAGCAAATTATTTAATCTCCCTTCGCCAAGGTCTTCATAGTTATAGAATGAAACTGATCGTCATCCCCACTGCATAGGGAATTGTTTGTTGAAGTAAGTCTTTGCACAAACAGAAACTCTTTCCAAAGTCTTTGCACAAACAGAAACTCTTTATCCAAAGTCTTTGCACAAACAGAAACTCTTTCCAAAGTCTGCACAAACAGAAACTCAATGTATAGTTTCTAAGGTTCTAATCAATCCTTCCAACTCACTGTGGGATAGACCTTCCCATGGCTTCCTTTATAAAAGGCTATGATTTGCATTGCAAGGATTCCCCCAGTCACTCTCAAATGCTAGTATAACAGAAAGATAGGAGTTCCTAAACCAGAATTCAAAGCCCATCTCAGTCACTGACTGTCCTTTCAATTTAAAGCAAGTCCCCTCTGTCCTCCATCCTTGGGAGAGTCTCACCATACTACTAAAGGAATTGCCTTTCCAAGAGGCCTGTGGTAGACTGAATAACACCCCTCTGTGAAAGGTCCACAGTCTAATCCCTGAGCCTATAAACATGTTACCTTATATGGCAGAAGGGTCTTGGCAAATGTGATCAAGTTGAAGATCTGGAAAGGAGGAGATTGTTCTGGGTTACCAAGCAAACTCCCAAGGGTCCTTAGAAGAGTCAAAGGACATGCAAAGATGAAAGGAGTGTCAGAGAACGATGTGTGGGTCTACAGATGCTGCACTGCCAGCATTGGAGGGGCCACGAGCCAAGGAATGTGGGTGGCCTCCAGGCCCTGGAAAAGCAAGAAAACATTTTCCTCGAGAATATTTCTGCAGAAGGAACCGGTCCTGCCAACACCTCGACTTTAGCCCAGGGGGACCAATTTAGGACTCTTGACTTCCAGAACTGTAAGAGAATATGTTTGTGTTGTTGTGAGGCATTAAGTTTGTGGTGACTCATTACAGCAGCTCTAGGAAACTGATTCCAGGCTCAAAGTTCTTCACAAGTCGCCCCCTACCTGCTTGCCTCCTTGTCTCAACTCTTGGCGACCTCTAACATGTAAGGTGAGTGACTGGGCAAGTCAGCAGTTGACCCAAGCTCCAGCCCAGGGGAGAAAGGTGAACACTGGCTTTATTATTACCCTGGGGACCAAGGACCATGCACCCTCATTAGACCAGAGCCAGATGTTACAGAAACTGAGCGCTTCGGAATCTGAGCTCCCAGGGAGACCCAGAGCCTGGAGAGTGGAGAAAGTCAAGGAATTTATGATCTCTCCAACAAACACTTATGCATTCCACCCTTAGTCAGAACCAAAAGATTTTGTCCCAACCAGACCTAACCCGGCAAAGACGGGTTCCTCCACAGGAATCCAGCACAGTAGGGAACATGTTGCCTCCGACATGAAGAGTGCCAAGGGAACACAGCAACATCCCTCCAGCCATCCCGGACAGCATTCCACCCTGCCTCTATCATTACCCCACGTTATTGTGAGCTTCTTGTGTTTTTCCAATTTTTTTTTCCCTCCATAAATGGTGCAACTTGCCTTTGCATTTGAGAAAGTTCTTTGGAGAAAGCACAAAAGAAATAGTCTTTGGGGATCCTTCCCCACATGGTTTCAAACTGCTAGACTCCAGATTTTTCTGAGGAAAAGTTCCATAAACATTCTGCCACACGGACAGCTCTTGCCTGGCACCAGGAGTGTTGTGTTTGGCAGGCAGACGGGTCGCCAGGGGCGCACCTGCTACAGGCAGCCCTGTCTCCTGCTCCACAAAAGCTGAAGCTAGGTGGGGAAGCGGGCAATGGCAGGTGGGCAGAAATGAGAGCCAGGGCATAGGTCTCGATGGGACACACCTGTGGGAAATAGCCTCTGCCAAGGAGCCCTGGAGGCAGCTGGGTCCTTTTAAGACCATGTGCAGTTGAATCGCAGACCTGAAAGAGGGATAATGAAAAGAGAACGGTCTTGTCTGAGCAGAAGGGGAGGTAGGTGGGTGGAAGTGGATAGAGGAGGAAAAGAGGAACAGGAAAGAAATCAAAGGAAGGAAGGAAAGGAGGGAGAGATGGAGGAACAAAGGAATTATCCATGGGTTTTTTTTTTTTTTTTTTTTTTTTTTTTTTTTAGAATTTACGGCTGAGAGAAAGAGTCACACACACGCACACACACCTGCTCCAAGCCCTGACGTGTCCTGAGAGGGTGCTGTTCTGTGTGCTCACTGCAGCTCAGGGTCTTCTCTTTTCTGGGACACCTGAGACACTCGGGGAGAAGGAAGCCAGTCCTACTAGCTCACCCTCCATGGCTTTGTGGAGAGATGTGGGTTCCAGGAGCTAGAAGCTCCTCTCTGGCCTCCTGCTTTTTTCTCTGCAAGGCTTACAGGACGGGGGCTCAGGGAAAATAGTGACCTGGTGGCTGAACCCCAAGGTCCAGGTGAGCCTCTGACAGTCAAAGTGTGCCCCCTAGAGCAGGCTCACCGGCCTGCAGCTAGCAAGCTGCTCGCCTACAGCGCTGCATGCCCCGCCCGCCGAGAGTCCAAACCTCAGCTAAAGTGTAGGTGTTGGGAAGCCAGGGAGAGGGGCAGCTTCGCCTCAGAGGAACGAAGCTGGTGATCTCGAGCTGGGTGGATCAGAGAAGAAAAAGCACGGAAAAGGCAAACTGTGTGGTTTTCTAGAAGGGAAGGGAAGGCCTTGACAAAAGCAGATTTATTGGCTTTTTCTCTCTCGTTTTTATTCTGGAAAATACGCTGAAAGGGATAATGAGGAAAATAAAAGATCCATAATCCTGCCATCAAGAGATCTCTTTGTCAACAGCTTGATTGAAATATAGGTGGCATACAAGAAAGGGCAAGTGTTGGAAGGGCACAGTTGAGTGAGTGTTGACATATGTATGCACCCATGAAATCATCAGCACAGCAAAGTAAGGATCGTCCGCATCACTCGAGGACGTTTACTCCTGTGTTTTTGGAACTCCTTGTTTCTGTCTCTTCACATTTGACCCCCTCCATTGGCCTATAGCTATAACATGACTCTTTGTTTTGTGATTTTACTGGGTGCTCTAGGGTTTATAAGATACCTCCCAACCAAATCCTTCTACCTAACCCCCCTGCTTTTTGTGCTTCAATGTCAAACATTTTACTTCTATCTATGTTATAAACCCCATAGTACATTAATACTCTTTTTTTTAACCTAAACAACCAATTATATTACATAGATTTAATTTTACACACACAATTGACATTTCTGGGGCTCTTCATTCCCTTGTGTAGATTAAACTATTCTCAGCATTTTCCTTCTGCCTGAAGGACTTCCTTTAATATTTCTTAGGAGGTGAGTTGTCTGGTGAGCAATTATTTCAGCTTTATTTTGCCTTTATTTTTGAAAGATATCTTCACTGAGTTGATGGGTTTTTTTCCTTTCAATGTTTTAAATGGGTTGCCCAAAACTCTTCTTACCTCATATTGTTTCCTAACAACAACAACAAAAAATCTGCCATCTTTCCTATCTTCGATACAAAATGTGTTTTTCCTGGTCTGGTTGCTTTTAAGGGTCTCTCTTTGCCACCTGTTTTCAGCAATCTGATGATGATGTGTCTTAGTGTAGTTGGCTTCGTGTTCCTTGGGGTTCATCAAGCATCTTGGATCTGTGGGCTGAGACTTGTCATCGAATTTGAAAATTGTTCATCATTATTTCCTTTTTAAATTTTTTTAAAGTTGTAGATAGGTTAAAAAAAAAAAAACTTTATTTTTTTTATGTGGTGCTGAGGATCGAACCCGGTGCCTCACGGCAAGTGCTCTACCACTGAGCTACAACCCCAGCCCCTCATCATTATTTCTTTAAACATCTTTCCCCTCCTTTCTTGAGAGATTTAAACTGCATATAGACAAGGCCACTTACACTTTTCCCACAGCTCACCAATGCTCTTATTATAGTTTTTATTTTTTATGGACTGTGGTTTGATTTTAAACCTGAACTTCAGAGCAACACAAGCCACTATAAAGTTTTAAGCAAAAGAGTGATATGATTATATATGCCTTGATGAAATTTCTCTCTCTCATTTGTGTGAACAATTGACTAACAGAAGCCAGAACACTTTAGGAAGCAATTAGGAGGGTCTAGGGAAGAGAGGATGGTGGTTGGGACTAGAGTCATGGTCATAGAGACCAGGAAGAGTCCCCAGAAAATATTCATCAATAAGATTTAGTGACTCCGTGTAGGCAGTGAGAGACAGAGAGGTTTAAGAGCTCATGCTTCTGACATGAAAAACTGAATAGATTAAAAAGCCATTCACAGGCTGGGGATACAGCTCAGTTGGTAGAGTGCTTGCCTCGCATGCACAGGGTCCTGAGTTCAATCCCCAGCACCACACACACACACACACACACACACACACAGCCATTTACTCTACTGTAGTTCGCTGGAGAAGTTTTCAGAGGAATAAATAATGCTTTAGAGCATGATGAATTGAATAAGTTTGTGCCATTTGTGGGTCTTGGTTGCAATCTACATAAAACAACCATGGCTTGGAAACATGTCTGGTTGATCTGAAAGGCCAGAGACACGGGGTCTGAAAATATTCAAGCAAGAGGAAGACAAAGTTGAGGGAAAACAGTCTACGGCTGATGATGTCTGGACACTGGCTGCCTCAACCATGGGCTCTGTTTCTTCTGAACCACTGTAAATATCCTCTGATTATCTGTGTACCTCGAAGATTCAATGCTCCAGGTTGAGAACATGTGATTTGTTGAGAAATAGAGGAGAGAAGCTCTGTGTTCCACCCCCCTAAGAGAAAGGGTATTCCAGTGATGGAGAGTCCCCTGGAGGGTCATTAGATAGCACAGGAGAAATATGAAGTAGACATTTAACAAGAGCTGGACCAGAACTCTGGAGAACTTAAGGGGTGTGAGCACAGGAAGATCCTGAGTCTCAGAAAACACTGGTGGTGGCAGGAGCCATTTTGGTAGCACAAAGCAGAGTTCAGAATAGAGGCTGGAGGATGAGGCAAGCGAGGCGACCACAGGAGACTCCTTCTTGAAGTTTGCCTGAGGGGCAGAGGCAAGAGGTGGGATGGGCAGTGGAGCTCTGCTTTGCTGTGCTTTTCCTGAATAGGAGAGAGATGAACATGGTTAAGACTGGACCAGACAGAGCCAGGAGCGGACCATGAAGAAACACAGGAGGAAGTGCAGGAGGAAGGAGTGTTCCCTTCTGGGTGGCTGGGGTCACTCATTCAACAGATGTTACGGAGCACTTAGCTACATGCTCAGGCGAGACAGCACGGGGGGGGGGGGGGGTCAGAACACAGCCCCTGGAGCGGGCAGGTCTTCACTCTGCCCCAACTAGCTAAGTGGCCTTGTTTGTCCAGTTACGTAACCTCATGAGTCTCGACTCTCTCAGCTGTAAATGGGACGAATCATATGACCCACTTCACACACTTTCTGTGTGGAATAAGTAAGTTAGGGTGTGAAGATAACAACACCAAACATTTCAAAAGCCCTCATTTCGTGCTTATTACTGATTTGTTTCGGACAGGTGGGTACATCCAGTCCCTGTTACTCCACCTGGGTCAGAAACAGATGTAAAGATCGTGATTTTTTTTTCATGTATTTTTTTTTTCTCTGTAGACATTAGTCTCTGTAACATATTCATGCATACATACATGCAGCAAAACTTTAACAGGTGCCTAATAATAGTGCTCTAGCACTTTACGGATTCAATCCTCAAAAATGCTCAATGAGTACGATCATCCCCATTTCACTGAGGAACTAGGGCAATAAGAGGTTTAAGTAACTTGCCCCGCGTCACACACCCAGGTAGTTTAGCTCCACAGCCCGTGCTTCCAGCCACTAGGTTATCCTGTTCCCACCAGCTCCAAGATCAAGTCCAAAGTAGTGAGAGGATGTGAGGTAAGAGGGGGACAGACAGAAGGTGTGTGACTAGACTGGAAAGTGGGAAGCACAGGAGGAGGGTCCTGAACAAATATCACGTGTCCAGAGTTTCTATCGTTGGTGCTGGCTTTGTGGTGTTTTGGTGACTGCGGTAGAATTAACAGGCCAGTGGAGACTCATGCATCTGGAACCATCAGGAATACCTGCTTGTCCCTTAATGACACTTAATGACAAGCTACACCTTTAGCAGTCTTGTAGGACACTGTCCCTGACTGACTTTTGAACTGATGCTAGAAAAAGTCCCCGCCCCAAGTGAGCTGCTGGACTGGGTTTCCAGGGGGTTCTAAAGCATAGCACGCGTGCTCGGTGGCTGCTGGGAAGGCCTTGCCCGCTGACTTCACTTTTTATCTCTGCCAAGGGACACCCCCAAACCACCACAGCCTCTACATCAAGCCACTCTGGAAGGAATTTCCATCACGAAAGGAAACAGGCTCTGCTATTACCAAATGCAGGGATGGGCGAACCAACCGCCAGTCTGTGGTGTTTGGAACTTTAATTGCTTCTTTGGGATTAAGCATTTGCCCCAAGAAGGGCAGGAGCAGACTGTAATGCTGGGTTCCCAAAGACTTGGGGTGGTTTGACAAGTCACCCAACCTGAGCACATGACTCCAAGAGATGTTTTAAAGGTTTTTTTCCCCTGCTGGGTTCACTTAGGGAGATTTGAGCCCCCTCAAAAGAAACTTCCCAGCCACATCACCCCAGCCACAGCCCCTGTTTCTGGTTTCTTCCTCATATGAGCCCACTTGGAATTCTTGGCTGATTCATTTCGGTTTCTCCTTTCAGGAATACAGAATGTCAGAGCTACAAGGGACCCAGGGAAAACTGGGTCAAGCTCTGTATTTTGCAGGTCACAGCTACTTCCATGAAGTCTGGACTTACCTTCATTGAGGGCGTTGAGCCCCGCCCTGTCCCCCAGCACTACACTGCCCTCTCCTGGTGATGGTGGAAATTGCCTCTGGGTGGCACTGATTTTCATGGCTGTCTTGCAGCTACTTAAGACCTTCTCAGCAGACTTTCTCTTTCCAGGGGTTGTCTCTAGGTTGTGTCTCTCTTTGCAAATCTCACTCTTTCCTGCACCCTCCTTGCCTTGGGGATCCCGGTTCTTCCCTAAGAAGATGGGAGGAAGGTGGAAATCTGCAGAAGGAGGGTATGGAAGACCTTGGAGCTGGGGCTGGAGGAGGAGAGGGGCTTCCCTGGGCCTTAGCTCTTGATTAGAAGACCCCTCTCATCATGCACAAAGAGAAAACCCAAAGATCTTTGATGTACAAAGGCGCAACGTCACAGGCCTTAAAACAGATCCACAAAGAGCTCCAAGTTTCTGTTTCTCAGTGTGATGGTCTCCATTTATTCATCTCAGATGCTGCAAGGATCAAAACCCCAAATGCCTTCAGGAGTCAGACAAGAGACCTAAGTGAATTAATAACCAGACATGAGTGAGTGGGAGTGCGGCGGCCACCGGCACTCGCATCCTCTCTCAAGTCTTACCCTTCCAACGCCCTGCCTCAGAGTCAATATTTAAGTAATGTTTCATTTATTGAGCACCTTGCCATGCCACGGCACTGTTTGTTCTAAGCACCTTGGATGTAGTAACTATTTCAAGCCTCACAACAAGCCTCTGAACTGGCGTAATCATAATCATCAGCCCTGTTTGTAAGTGGGGGACAGAGGCCTGGAGCACCTCAGGGGCTTTCCTAATGGCAGACAGATCAAAGGAATATGGCTAGGATTTGGGCTCAGAGAGTCTGACTCCAGAACCCAATTCCTTAACCACCAGATTTATATACACATTTTAAGTATGCAGACTCGTATCCTAGGACGGCCTGGGAAACTGATGTTATCACCATGGGAAAGGGAGTGTGGGTTAGTGGACAGAGAACAGGCATTAGAGACAGATCCGAGTCTGGATCCTGCTCCTACTACATAGTAGGTGACCCCAGGGCAAATTAATGAACCTTTCTCACCAGCAGTGACTGGTCAGTAAATCAGAGACAACCCTTCCCACTCCCTAGTATGATCACCAGGATTACGTGATAATAAATGTGTTCAACCTAAGGCATGACATCAGACACAGATACACAGTGACAGGTGGCTATTACTTAAGTTAACGACTAAACAGACAACTCTGAATTACCTGATTTAAGAGCCTGACCCTCTGTGCTAGCTGGACATGAGAAGGATAAAGCTCCTTAGAATAAAACTTCTAACAAAAAAAATTCATATCAACAAAAACCTTTATTATTATCTGAGCTTCCAAAAGGGGCTGACTAGTGGGAGGGTATACACATTACAAAAGCCTTAATGTCGCTGCAAGTTACACTTGTAGATCTTTTCAACAGTGGATCTTCCTGGTGTTGTTAAAGGTAGGACTGGATGTCTAAGTAACTGAAAATAAGGACATGTATCTGTGATCCCCACCTCAGACACTAGGTGGCGCTACATTCTCGTTTCAGCTACATTCTGGCTTCCTACAGCCATCAGTCTGGCTGATTTTGAATTACACCCCAGCTAACATTTCATGGGCTTGAGCTGCATCCCATTTCTCACAAGTGCATCAGACATCTTCTGAGAGTGAGCAGATATCAGATGGGGTCATTCAAGATGTCAGCCCAGCCTGGTCAACTATCCCCACTCACCCCAGTGAGAACGTATTGATTGAGTACTCACTATGTGTCAGCCCCTGAAGAGAATCCAGCCTCGCACCCCAGGGACCTGTCCACACTTTACCTTTCCCCTCAAGCCTCCTGCCCTCTACAGAAAGCTCCAGAAGAATCATAGTAGCTGAGGAAGTCAAGGAGAGCTGGAGTCCTGATAGAACACAGAGATCACTTGATCTCCCTTCACTTCACACGTACCGATATTGGCCCAGAGACAGAAAGTGAGTTATGTTATCCAAGGAGGCACAGCCTGACAGACCAGAATTAGGATCTGTTTCCTGATCCCAGGTCCTTTCCACCCTCCATATAACTCCACGTGGGAAGCCCCCAAGGACAGCCACCAGGATCACACTCTGTGACTACACATCCTCACACAGGGAAGCTGCCCCAATTGGTAACACGCATTTCCACAGAACATTACCAGGTGTTTAAACACAGATAATTTGTGGTTTCCCCTCAGGCCCATTGCCCAACAGGTATTGCTCCTGGCTGTCGGGGGCCAACATGCCCAGCTTGCACAGCTGGCCAAGGTGCCTCTCCCTTGCCAACCACGAACATGTTCCACAGCCTGTAGCAACTGGGCACTCCTCCTTTCCTTGCTTCTGGGCATTTAGGATCTTTGGTTAGGCCTAAGATTTGTTAAGGCGAAGCCAAAACAAATAATCCAGAGAAGAAAAGGAACTAGGTCCTGTCTCCCTAGCCAGCTGGTTTGTGAGCTGGCTGAACAAGGGCCTGTGTCTCTCAGACACTCAGTCTCCCCATCTGGATAATAAGGGAGTTAGATCTGACCCCTCTTAGCCTTAGCTTTCCAGGGTCTGTCATGTGGCTATTTAGCTATCATTATTAAGTAATCCATCATGTTTACATACAGCATTTCATGGAAGATATGAAGCTCATCATTGGTTTTCTGATATACACTATTTTAAGTCTCAAAAGTGTGAGTTTTTTGACTCAGGAGACTGAGGCAGGAGGATCATGAGCTCAAGGCCAGCCTCAGCAATTTAGTGAGGCCCTGAGCAACTTAGTGAGACTCTATCTCAAAACAAAAAAAATAAAAAGTGCTGGGAATGTAGCTCAATGGTAAAATGAAAGCACCCCTGGGTTCAATCCCCATACCTCCCCCTAAAAAAAGAAAAAGAAAGTGTTAGTTTTTCCGTGTGTGTGTGTGTGTGTGTGTGTGTGTGTGTGTGTGTGTGTGGTGCTGGGGATTGAACCCAGGGCCTTATGCATGGGAAGCAAGCACTCTACCAGCTGAGCTATATCCCCAGCCCAGTTTCTTCCCCTTTAAAAAAAAAAAAAAAAAATTTAAATTTCAAAATATTCCTGACATACAAAAAGGTATCAAGAATATGGGTCAATGGACTCATGAGCATTAAGCATAGTATCTGAACAGTAGATAATTGAGTGGACAGTTTTTTCAACTTTGCTGTTTCTCTGAATTTTCATAATAAAATATTGAGAGGAGAAAAACGACATTAAGAATAATATAATGAGCACCTGTGTAATTGCTGCTCAGCCTACCAAATCAAACCTCCTGCATTTGGATACTTGAACTATAATAGACAAGCCCTCCTCAACTCACAATGGGCACGTCTTGATCAACCCATTATAGAGTGAAAATATCCTAAGTTGAAAATGTATTCAGGGGGCCTAACCCAATACACAACGTGGCTCAGCCTCTCCTGCCTTCATCATGCCTGTCAGGTGGTGGCAGCCCATGCCTGTAATCCCAGGCTGAGGCAGGAGACTTGGAGGGCCAAGGCAAGCCTCCACAACCTAGCAAGGCCTTATCTCAAGATAAAATAGTTTTTTTAAAGGCTGGGGATGTAGCTGAATGGTGACCCACCCCTGGGTTCAATCCCAACACACACACACACACAATGTTTAAAACCCTTAGATTAGCCTAAAGTTGGGCAAACTCATCTAACAAGTCTATTTTATAACAAAGTGTTGGATAGCTCATGTAATTTATGGAATACTGTACTTACTGAAAGTGAACAACAAAGTCAAAAAAATCTGGAAGTCTAATCATGGTAAGTCAGAGACAGTCATAGTATTGTTTTGCTTTGTAAATGTTCTTAATGTTAAATACAAGTTTTCATATCACATATTTTCTTCTGCAGCTTAATTTTTTCACTTAGCATTTAAGTTCTGAGATTCGTCTGCACTGATTGATGGGACTCTGGCTTGTTCCGTTTTGCTACTGTTTTGAAGTTGCCAGTCTTCTCTGCTCATGAGCATTCTTCCCCCAGTCCAGTCACCCTGGTACTTGTGGAAGGGGGTACGGTGGTGTTGAGATGTGAGGAAGAACATGGCCTCTGCCACGTCACATAACGTAGATCCCAGAGTTCAAACTGTGTCATCGTGGCCTGTCTGTGGTCCTGTTTTCTACTAATCTGGCTTCATTCTCAGAGGTCTCTGCACATGAGGTGGCCTTGGCAGCCCCAGTAGACAGAAGGCACCCCTTTCCAGAGAGTTCCAGCACAGTCAATGGAACAGACGGCGACCTGTGTTCGTCCTGAACAAGTCAGACTGGACCTACCTAGTCACTTGCTCCTCTCAGTCCATCTCATCAAAGCCAAATAAACTGAGGGTGGGGAAAGTTGGTTTTCCAAAGGAAAATAAGTTACTACCAAACAAAGGAGGGCTGGAAGCTGAGCAGATGACAACAAATGTCCAGGACTTCACCAGTCCCTCACATGCCCCCTCTCACACAGGTGTGTGTCACTGCATGTGATTACACTGCCATCGACAGCATCTGTGCCTCCTGTGTGGCTGGGAACCTGTCTAGGAAAGACCTCCTCTTTCATCTCCCCAGAGCCAGTGCAGCTCAGTGCCTGGGGCGCAGCCGTGGACTCAATACCTCCAGCAAACACAGCCTGAAGGGAAAGGGCAACTCCACCCTCTTTCCTTTAGCTCCTCCCACTGCAAACCAGACTACCAGGTAAGAGGAAATTTCCACCCACCTTCTGAGTCTCAGACCACAGGACAAACACAAGTGGACAAATGCACTGTCCCAGTCAAAATCCATATGTGCTCAGACAGGTGGTGTTTACTGAACACCTATTAGGTGCCACACATTTTTTAAGTGTGACAAGCTACATCCAGATAGAAGTGTTTCTAGCTTTCTGTGACTATATGAAAGACAATTTTACACATTAACAGGGTGCATTTTATGGTAGGTGGATTATATCTCAATAAGCTGTTATTTTTTCAAAAGAAATACAGATCTTACATAATATGATCTCATTTATATGAAATTTAAAAATGGGCAAAAATGGTCTATGGTGATAGCTGTCAGAATAGTGCTTACCTTAGAAAGTATTGACTGGAGCTGCCAAGGCTCTGCAAAGCTGGAAAAGTCCTAGGTCTGGTCAGGTGGTAGTACATGGACACTTTGCATGCAGAAATTTGCTCAGCTGTGTTCTTCAGATGTGTGTGCCTTGGAGCACGAAAGTTACACTTTCATACAAAGCAAGCTAAAAAGTGCTTGTGTTAGTCAGCTTTTCATCCCTGTGACCAAAATACCTGACAAGTACAACTTAGAGGAATAAAGTTTATTTTAGGCTCATAGTTTCAGGGGTTTAGTTCACAACAGCCAACTCTGCTCTGGACCAGAGATGTAGCAGAACATCATGGCGGAAGGGTGTGGCAGAAGAACGCAGCCAGAGGGGAGCCAGGGACAAGAGACAGGCAACAGCCTCAGTGACCTACTCCCTCCAGTCACACCCCACCTGCCTACAGTTACCACCCAGTGGTCCATTCAAATTATTAATCCATCTAGTAGATTAATCCACCGATGAGGTTACAGATCTTTTCACCTCTGGACATTCCTGCAATAACACAGGAACTTTGGGGGACATTAAAGATCCAAACCGTAACAGTGCTGTGCCTTTTTAAGTGAAGGAAATAAACCAGTTCTAGAGCACTATGGAACACAGAGTTTTTTAACTCAGGCTGTTGAGTGCTAAACCTGACTCTACCGCTTACTAGCTGTGATGAGGAAGCACTTTGAACAAATTTCTTACCTTTAAGTCCATCATAAGAATCAAGTAAATTAATCCTTGTGAAACCTTTAGAACCGTGACTAGGAATAGTAAGCGTTCAATAAACCATAGAGCCACTCCAGAGGCCAAAGGTGAGATCTGAAAGACTTAGTGGGAAGGGGACGCAAGCAGATCACATTGGTTACCGTGGAGGATCCCTGAATGGCAATCAGGCTAGTGACAGGAAGGTCAAAAAGGAGACTGTGCCAGCCCGCCAGCAAACCTGCCATTTCTACATTTCTCTTTCTAAATTTGCTACTGGTCTCCCAACTGGACCATGAAGGCAGGAGCCCTGTCTGTCTTGCTCTTGGTCATCTCCTCAGTGTCCAGCAAAGAGCAGTGCTCTCTGAATACTCTTGAACGAGTAGTGAGTGCACGACCCACAATCCTGATCTCAGCGGACCCACAGGCAGCTCGGCTGCTGGAATGTAGGCCCCTCTGGTGGAGAGAAGGCTGGCAGGGGTGGTGGGTGGACGGTGGCGGATGTGTCAGGGCCTCAACCCTCACAGATGTAGAAAGGGGGGGGGGAGGGGAGGAGAAAGGCAAGGAGTCAGAGGTGACTCCTGAGCTCCTGCTTTAAGCAATGAGGGACTCAGTGACTCCATATACTCCCATGGGAGGGGAAGCGACTTCTGTCTGGAACCAAGTGAGACGGGCTGGGGAGGAGGTATCCAGATATCAGAAAACAAATGGAGGTATGGCCTGAGCTAAGCACAGAGATTTGGGGATTAATATTGTCGTGGTGGCAAACTCCTCGAGTGCATATTCAAGAAGTCTAGAAAATGACTTTGCATTGTTCAAGCATTGATGTATTCATTCACACTGATCCTTGTTATGAAAAATTCCTTTTATACCTAAAAAGGATTTTTAAAAAAATTTTTTTAAAAGGTGGGACTCCTTAAATGCAATTTTGATATTTCTTTTCAGGCTATCTGCCTATAGCTGCCTCTCCCTTTCCTCTTCCGTCCAGGTAAAAACAAAAGGTACCAGACGCACAGAACTTTGGTCTTACCCTCTGAT
Source organism: Tamias sibiricus (assembly GCA_025594165.1). NCBI lineage: Eukaryota > Metazoa > Chordata > Mammalia > Rodentia > Sciuridae > Tamias > Tamias sibiricus. The sequence goes on from CM046661.1 coordinate 161,515,040, forward strand.
TTTAATCTTAGGAACATCTAGTCCAGTGGTTCTAAGTCTTCGATCCCAGCCCAGCAGTATCAGGTCAATCTGGAACTTGTTAGAAATGCAAATTGTTGGATGGGTCCCCCTCCCCCGATCCAGATCTACTGAACTGGAGCCTCAGTAGAGGTGGGGTCCTGCAATCTGTCAAGCAAGTTGAGAATTGAGAACTACTGGTCTGGGCAGTTCCATCAGTTTGCAGATGAGGAAAATGAGATACAGAAATTAAAAGATGGCCTTGCTTGACTTCACATTCTGACCACAGCAAGGTCTGACCCAGACATCGGAAGAAAGACCAAAACACTGGGCTCCACATGCCAACCCAGGCACAGCAGTGGCTACTGCCTTTGCAGCAGGTGAGGTGGTAGGAAGAAATGACAACTCTTCAAGGGGTCAGCTCTGCAAAGGCACCCCAAGTCCTCCGATTTCTTAAGTATCTACTCCAGACCAAGCCCTGAGCCATATCAGATATGGTACAGATCTTGCTGGAAACCAGGAGGTCAGGCATATTGTCTTTTCCAAAAAAATACTTTACCCATTGAAAGCCTTCTATGTGAGTCAGGGTCCAGTCAGGAAGCAAAAGTCAAATTAGTAATTTGACTAGGGAAGCTTTTATATAAAGATTTACTGGGCTGGGGTTGTGGCTCAGTGGTAGAGCACTTGCCTAGCATTTGTGAGGCACTGGGTTCAATTCTCAGCACCGCATATAAATAAATGAATAAAATATAGGTTCATTAATATTAAAAAAAAGAATTAAAAAAAAAGATTACCTAGTAAAGGCTGGTTAGCTCTCAGAACTACTGTTTGTGACTGCTGACCAGCATCCCCCTGGAAATTTTCTCCACTCCTGATTCTTTAACAATGACCTCCATTACTTTTCTTCCTCCCTCTCTGATCATTCTCTCAAGAATTTCTTTGCTTCACATCTCTTTACATTCTTTGGGCAATTTCTTCTGCTTCCTTAATTTAAAAGTGAATAGGGGGCTGGGGTTGTGGCTCAGTGGCAGAACGCTAGCCTCGCATGTGCACTGGCCTGTTCGATCCTCAGCACCACGTAAACATAAATGCATTGTATTGTGTACAACTAAAGTAAATAAATATTTTTTTAAAAAAGAGTGAATAGGAACTGGGCTCTTATTACAGGCTACACCTGTCATCCCAGCAATTAGGGAGCTTGAGAGGATAGCAAGTTCAAAGCCAGCCTCAGCAGATTAGCAAGGTACTTAGCAACTCAGGGAGCCCCTGTCTCTAAATAAAATATAAAAAAGAGGGGCTGGGGTTGTGGCTCAGCGTTAGAGCGGTCGCCTAGCACATGCACGGCCCGGGTTCGTAAAACTAAAAACACACTGTATACAACTAAAGTAAATAAATAAATATTTTTTTTTTAAAACTGAATTTAAAATATAAAAAAGAGCTGGGGATGTGGCTCAGTGGTTAAGCACCCCTGGGTTCAATCCCTGGTACCAAAAAAAAAAAAAAAAAAAAAAAGTGAATATGGTTGAGAACTTCTGAAGGCAGGCCTCCCAGATGAGCTCCAGACCTGGGCCTCCCACCAGTTGCCCTCCTACATCCTCTCCCAATCCAGGAGGGCCATTATCTGAGTCTCCTCTCCCTCCCTCAGCTCATGTGCACTCAGCAGCCTCTGACACACTGCACTCTGAAATTCCTCGGCAACACTCTCCCTCAGGCCCTTTGCTGAAGCCCTAGGTCTTCCGATGTCCACCTGTCTGGATCTCCTCCAGACCTTCCACAGGGCTAGGGAGGCAGTCTAAAATCCAGGTCAGAGTATACTTACTCCCCACCCTTCTCAAAACCCTTTGGTGATTTCCCATCATCAGAGAGTAAGATCCAAACTCTTGGGGATGACACACAGGCCTCCAGGTCGGAGCAGGTGGACATCAGGAGGCTCAGTGCTCACCTCTGCTCCCTCTGTCCTAGCTATGAGAGTGACCCTCAGCCTCCCAGTTCTGCTGGCCAGGACAGATGGCCTGCCTACTCAAAGTCCTGCTTACCTTTTAGGGCTGGCTCAAGTTTCTCCACCTCTTCACGCAGTCATTTCTTTAAAATCAATCTCACACGCATACACGTATGCACACATGCACACATACCTGGTGACTGAGCTCACAAAGAATGATTTCAAAATATTTAACCACTGATAACGCATAGACACTCACACATCAGGACCAGTGCTGGTTCTAAGACTGGAGTAAGTCTTCTAAGGCCCCTGCTGGGCCAGGGTTATTAACCTATTGGTTGCTGGACTGTGAAGAGGTCTAGCGGTTAAGAGGAGGCACTCAGGGAGCTCAGGGCAGCAGCTACACACCAAGCAGCACAGAAGTATCTCAGTCTTTTAACTTCTGGTATGACTGCACATGCAAGAGCCCTAGGACTTATTCTGCGCCAGATGCTGGGCTAAGCTAACCCACTTCACCCACCACCTCCTTCAACCAGCACAACCACCCTGTGAGGTATAATCATCATCTCCACCACTACCATCTTTCTTACCACCATCTCCATCACCACCATCACCAGCATGCTGACAGTCTTTGCTGAGGGGCTTCACTGCAGATCCTATTGCTGGATCTGCAGTTACATCTACATCTTCAATAACTTCTCCGTTCTTCAAATGGCAGCACAACCTAACACTTCCCCAAAGTTCCCATCACCCACAGCAGCATTCCAAGGCATTTCCCACAGTCCTTTGCAAACCTGTTCTAACCACCTCTAGCCCAGCCCCGGCACTGCCACTGCCACCACCCCTATTTTTCCTGGCTTTAGCCCTGAATTCCTTATGACACAATTTACACAACTGTCACCACTGGGCTGTAAGGCCTTTGAGGACAGGATCCTGTTCCATGCATCTTTAATTCACTGCTCAGCAGAATGTCTGGCTATGGGCCCAATGTTGGTCAAGTGCATGAATAAATGAGCAGACACATGAACGAGACTGAAATGCAACTGTTATTTGAGGTTAGATCTATCTTTAACTGCTCCACCAACAGGAATACTGAAATACATAATACATTCCTTTTATCTTCAGCCTTTGAATTTACATTTGACTATTATTATGAATGTATTAAATAAGAATCTATTTAATCACTTTGTAGTCTTGAGAACAGCGGCTGTATTCAAATCTCACCCCTGCCATTTTCAAATGACCTTGCTCAATGCTTCCCAGCCTGCTGCCCTTGTGGAATGGGGAGTGATCCTGCCTACCTCAGGGATTCTAAGGAGCAAAAAGGAGACTACACAGTGCTCAGCACCTCACCTGCACAAAAGGACTCAATAAACAGTATCTGTTACCTTTGGGTGGTGGGTCGATGGTAGCCCAGGGATAGAAGGAAATGTGCCCCAGTGCACTCTAGGCCAAAGGTCGCTAGGATGGTCTCAGACAGTGGTTCTCCACCCTGGATGCAAGTTGGAATGCTGGCGCCATTCAACCCAAATCCTTGGGAACCCAGGCACTTTTCTCCCCACAGTCTCCTGAAGATTCTAATAGGTAGGTAGTCAGGTTGAGATCCTCTGCTGAAACTAGCAGAGTTGGAGACAGGCAATAACCTATCAACAAACCAGCTAAGAGTCCAGCAAAAGGATGTCCCAGGTCCAGTGAGGCTATCTTGATTTCAGTTGAAAATTAAAAAATTCTCAAAATTGAAAACTTACCTGTATTTCTAAATACACATGCAAATAGACCATATCAGAATTACTAAATTCTCCAAAAGCAACCACTCTGGAAAAAGTCATAACAAAGCTCAAGTGTTTATTAAGAATTAAAAATACTGTAAAGAAGCCATACAGTTCATTTCACAGTAAACTAAACAAACCTTTTTTTTTTTTTTTAAACTTTTACTTTTCAGCTGTTTTTTTTCTTTCTTTTTTTTTCTTTTGGAAGGGCAAGACAGCCATTTAAGAACAATACAGCTCAAAGGGGAAGGGGTATAGCAAACAACTACAGAAATGCAGTGCACACGATCCCCACTGACAGATGGGGTCTGCTCCCACAGCAGACCTCCTCAAGGACATCCTGTTAAAATAAAAAGACCTGGCCTACATCCCCCAGGGAGACACCCCACCACTTTGCGGACAGCTTTCAACACCTTTCCTGAAAGACCCCAAGACTCTTTTCTGGAACTCTAAACCTATGCATTATTTGGTAACCTGCCCAAGTGTGGACGCAGGTGGGCCACCAGAGGCAGACAGGCACCAGGACTCTGGGTGGTGTACTTGTGCATTCAGAACCATCTGATTCTTTGCATAGTTACCTTTGATATCATTAGAAGGTTCAGGAATGGAAAAGACACCCACACTAGAAAGGCAACCCTCAAGTAAGTGATTCTTTTAAAATGAAGACAGGGTTGTTGCCCTCTCCTGACTCAGAGCCTGTATCTATGAGTTTTAACCAGTTTTAGGTGGAAGACAAGTGAGAGATACCTCATGAAAACTTCAGCCAGAAGTATAAAAAATGTAATTTTTCTTAAAGACAATTAAGAAAAATGCCCCCGCTTTTTTTTACTTGAAATCTGCCAGCCAGACAGGGTATTTGAAGGTTAATCTGCTTCTGTTAATCCTCAGTTGAAGCCACTGTCATTTTTCTGACACTAGACACATCCCTTAAAAGCCACCTCTTAAACACAGGGGCTGGGCCTTCAGGAAACAACCAAAAACAGAAGCAGAAAACCGAGAACTTAGGAAACCAATGGTGTGTGGTAATCATTGCAAATAAGTTAACTGGGCACAGAAATGCAGTGCCTTGGTGTTCAGGTGGTTTCTGCTGCTCTTGGCAGGGGTACAAAACTTGGGGGAGGGCACGTGGAAGGAAACAACACATTTTTTTTTGGTCATGAGAAAATGGACTATAAATCCACGCCCTGCATACACAATTCACTTAGATTTTTTCGTGAATCATTTCAACTTTCACAAACAACCTATCCAGATCATTTCTGAGGTCATCTAGTAGACCCTTGGCTGATTCCAAGTTGTTCTCGTTGGTTTCTATTTTGACAGAGTAGGCTACCAAACTGTCCACGGCAGTCCTGAGCATTTTCAAGTCCGACTCCACTTGGCTCACTGAGGATTTCAGGTTGTCTAGAGAAGAAAGTCTGTCCAGGAAGTCCTGAGGGGGCAGACGGGCGGCCTGGCCTTGCTCCTGACTGAGCAGTGTGTGCACCTGCTCTTGCATCTTCTGCAGCGACTCCACGGTGCTGGGGAGATCGCCCACGCTTCTCTTCAGCTCCTCCACGTCGCTGTAGAGCGCCAGCTGGGTCTCCCCCAGGCTCCTCACGGTGCCAGCCAGGCTGTCCTTGTCTGCCTCGGACGAGGACCCCGGGCCTTCCAGGCGCTCCTGCAGCACAGCCAGGCGCTGCTCGTGCTCCTGGCTCTTGGACAGGAGTGACTCCAGGCTATCCGTCTGGCGTGCAGAAACCACTCGCACGGAATGGACTTCATCCTCTAAGCTCTGGAGCCTGGAGCCCAGGCCCCGACTCTCTTTCTGGAGCGCATCTAAGGCGTCGGGGGTTCGGGAGGATCCGTCTTCCTCCGGCCTGTGGGACCCGGCCTTCAGCTGGCGCAGCTCCCCCTCTAGCCTCCTGATCTCCTCTGGGAGTCGCGAGGTGGACTCCTCAGACTGCAGGAGCTTCTTGGTGAGGGCCTGCAGGGCCAGGCGCTCCGAGTCGGCCGCCTCCTTGAACGCCTGCTGCTCCTGCTTGAGGCTCACCAGCTCCCGGACCTCTGTGTACACGTCAGACTCCATGGCCTGCAGGGAGCTTCTCAGGGCCTCTATGTCCCTCTCCCTGGACTTCGCAGAGGTCTGTATCTCCTTCACCGCATCCTTCAGGGCTCTCAGGTCCTGCTTGTACCCCTCGGATTCTTCCAGAGAGGCGACCTTCACCTTCACATCATTTATCTCCTTCTGGCTCCTCTTCTGCACCTCAGTGAAGATGGCGATGTTGTCATTGATGGACTTGGTGAGTTCCGTCAGCCTCTCCTCCACTGTGTTCTCCAGGGAGGTGAAGTCCCGCTCGCGGGCGTCCTTCACCACGTGAATGCCGTCGGAGAGGTCTTTGAGAATCTCGTTCTGGAGTTTTTGCAGAACTTCCCCGATCCTGCTGATCTCACTCTCCCCCTGTTTCACTGCTTTCTCTGTGAGGTCCTGCTTATGTTGGGAGCTTCTGAGGATAGACTCAAAAGCCCCAAATGTGGCTTGCAGAGACTGTACCTGTAGCCAAAATCCAGACATTAGCTGTATTAGAGTGAGTTTTATAGGTACAGCTACCTTGTCGTTTTCAGTCTGCCCAGACTCCAGGTCCCTTAGCTCTTCCAGAATGGCACTACAGTGCTCCTTTCAAGAACCCTCCTTTCACCTGTAACCCATGTCATAGTTGTGGGGAACAAACTTAGGACCCCCTCCAAGAGCCCCAGGGATGGCTTATAACCCTGGCCTGAACAATGGGCACTTTCCACCCACCCAGAGTCACACTGACTAGCCAAGCGTGGGCACATGTGCTAAAGCGGGCCAATGAGGCAAATCCAGGACTTCTGTTGAAACTACAGGGGAAGAAAACTTCCCCACAGGGACTGTTAGGTACAGGATCAGGAAGGCCTGGAGCTGCTTAGACCAACACATGGAATGCCTATCTAGGAATCAAGCCAGCACAGCTGAGGCACGGCAAGATCAAGTTTTGCAGACATCATTTGAATACCTGGATACAGCTATACCTGAAGCAATCTACTCTTGAACTTTGCAGTTTAAGCCAGTCAATTCTCTCCCTAAGCCACCTGGGGCAGAATTTCTACCTCCCTCGACTGCAAGAGTCTTCAAGTGTTCGTAGGAAAGAAGCTGAGAGACAGAGACTCTGAGCTGGAAGTCAAGACAAGGATCCAGGTCTTAACTCATCACTTCCAGCTGTGTGGCCCTAAACAAGTGACTCTCATTTAATCTTTATTCTGAAGTACCTCAGAAGCCCAGAGATCCCTAGCACCATCTTCAGACCATTGCCAAAGGGATAAACTGATCCTGCAGCAGGCCCTGTTTTTATGAACACACTGGGATTTGTTTGCCTCTACATATTCCTTCTTAAAAAATTCTACCCTGAACAAGGCCTGACCTGAGAACTACCCAGGGGAACTGGTTTAATATACTAATGAGGCTGTAGGATGATTAAGAACCTAGGAGGCATTATCCTGACACAGCATTTGGTGCCATCCATAATGCTTAGTTGAAAAAAAAAAAAAAAGGGGGGGGGGGCAGGGAGAAAAAAGGCAAAGAAAGAACAAATCTGATTCTACCAAGTCCCTAGCTCTAACCACCAATTCTCAAGACCTGCAAGAAAGGGACATGCCATGATGTGACCAGCCAAATGCACATGTGGAAAATTCTGCAGGATAAATGACCCTGGTCAACAATAAACAAATGAACGGCATTTTATTATCCATTTAAGAAATTTTCAATCAAATATGTGCATATTATATGGATCCTGACTCAAACCAACTATAAAAAGACAGTCTGGGGGAGAATCAGGGAAATCCGACTATTGTCTGGTATGCCACTCCAGAATCTCTGCAGCTAGGGGTGTAGCTCAGTGGTAGAGTCTTGCCTAGCATAGGCAAGGTTCTGGGCTCTATCCCCAGCATGGGGGAAAAAAAAAAAATCACTGTTGATTTTGTTAGGTGCCATATCCTGTATTTTGTTTAAAAGAAACAAGAAGAGAAAGGAATAAAAGGAAAGGAACTCTGACTTTTTAGAAATAAATCCTAAAATGCCTTGGGTGAATTAATGTCTCTCAGGGATTCATTTTAAAATTAGTTCCTGGTGCTCTGTCCCCTGGGTCTGCAGGGAGCATGGGCTCTTTTGAGCTAAACCACCAACACGTTCTGAAGCCCTGGACCCACCTGTTCCAGATCAATCTTCTGAGTAAGGACAGGCCAGCCTCTGCCTGTGTTATGGTCACTCAGACGACCTGGCCATTTTCTAATACCAAGGACATCTGGAAAAGAGAGGCCAGGTGGGCCCCTGACAGGGTCACAGACGGGTTCAGGTTCAGACTGCTCTAACTCTAACCAAAAGGTGGGGGAGGGGAAGAGAGGTGGTGAAATGAAACAAGAATGGTAAAATACTGATAATTATTGAAACTGGGGTTCACTATATTGCCTTCTTCTTTTGTTTATGCTTGAACATTACCATGGTAAGAAGCTGGAAAATAAAGTAACATGGACTCTGTAGACAGATTGCCTTGGCTCAAATCCTAGTTTTGACACTTCCCTGCTGTGTGATCTTGGGCATGCTACATAACCTATCTGTGCCTTGGCTTCCTCAGCTGCATGAGGGGAACAAAAATAGTGCCCAACTCATAGGATTGTCATAGTGAGGATTAAGTGAGTTCATATAAGTAAAGTGCTCGACCATGCCAAACACAGTGAAGGTCTGGTAAACGGTAGCTGTCTTCACTCCTGTTGTGTCTCTATTCAGAAGTCCTGGAGATTCCCAGCACTAGTCTCAGCCCAATGCCAAAAGGAAGAATAGCTGAAAACACAATGGGACGCCTGGGTTCTAGCTCCAGCCACACCAATAACCACTCTGAGCAGTCACACTCCCTTTCTGAGTCCCAGGTTCCTCATCTTTTAGACAAAGGGTCTCTCAAGTCCCTTCTAAAGTCAGCCTGTGATTTTCAGACAGTAGAATAAGGTTCTCAAGGCCCTCCAGAATATTAGCCAATTTCTCTGCCCAACCAAATGCAACCTGAGTCATAAAGGACACTTTGAGACGGTACTAGAGAGAGCCAGACTCTGAAACTAGGTTATTAAATCACAGTACCTGCCTGTTCTAAGCACAGCACTCAAATCAGAGGTGCAAGCGGCCAAGCACAGCACCTGCCACATGGCAGACAGGCACCGGGCACTTTCTGCGTGACCCAATGCATGAATTCAGAGCAAAGGCTGATCAGGAGCTGGTCCGCTCCCCATCCCTGAATGTCACCCCCAACCTGGGCTGACTCTTTTCACATAGTTGGGAAAGGGATTTGATTAGAAATTATGGATAAAACTAAGCCAATCAACCCCGACACTAAAAAAAAAAAAAAAAAAAAAAAAAAAAAAAAAAAAGTGTCCCCACACTGAGGGTATTGTGAGTTGGTCATCTTTACATGCATATTAATCAACAGGTATCGGATGGGTCTGTTCTCCCAACATATGTGGGATGCCCACATAGTGGTGAGCACTGGGGAAGCAGCCAGAGATAAGATAAAGGCTAGGCCAGGACCCTGCCCTCAGGAGCCTAGCTGAGCCAGGAGTTAGGGCGGAGGAACTGTCGTTAGTAATGGCTGACATTCAGCGGGGCACTTCTGTGTATAGTAACTGTCAAAGTGTGAGCAGCAGGTCAAGCATCATCTAAGTCCCGGAATGTCTGATTTCAGAACCTGAGCTCTGAATCACTGTGACGTGCGCAGGCAGAGACGTGTTCAAAGTGCACTGAAGGCCTGGAAAAGAGGCTGCCAATGCCCAGAGCCCCGACTACTGGTTCAGAATCAAAAATGAGAAAACCAAGAAATAGGGCCAGAAAACGGACTCTCTCAAAAATAGCTTCTCCTTTTATCCACTGTTCTAAACAGGCTAAGCTATTCCTGAGACCACTTTTTGCCACCCTGGGTGTGCCAGGGCAACACCAGCTCTTCTGAGGGTCTAGAACTAAACTGCCAACCTTTCCTACAGCCCTGGACCAAACTGTGCCTGAATTTTCTGGGTAAAGACAGGCCAACCTCTTTGCCTGTGCTATGCCCATTCAGGTGAGCTGGGACAGTTTTCCATACTGATGAACTTTTGGAAAAATAAGAGACACCAGGTGGGGAACCAACTCCTACTCCAGTCCCAGCTCCACCACTTACGGTATGACCTGAAATATGTTATACAACCAGTCTATGTATGACCTGGAACAAGTTACACAACCAGTCCTGGCTCAGCTGCCCCATCTGTGAAATGGTGCTAAATGCTATCCACCTCAGATAGCTAGGAGAACTGAAATTGTGGCCAAAAAGCACTTAATGGAACGCCTGGCCCACAGAGACTACTAATTATGAATAATACCACTCTAAGTGCATTTTTCTGCCAAGAACCAAAACACACCCCCAACAGAGACTCAAGGGTCGTAGAGTCGTTCAAACTTAGGTTGTCAGAGAAGAAGCAGTGCAAAAGAACTTCCTTACTGGCCACATGAAAGATGCAGGAAGAAGTGGCCACACACTATGGCAAATGCTACCGAGATTGGGTACATTGAGTACCTATTATGTACCAGGTAAGGCAAGGGAAATAAACAGCTGAGTGGCCAAGTGGCCCAGGAGTTAAACTACAGTGTGAGCCCAGCCCTGCTGCTTGCTAGCTGTGTGACTATGTAGTTAGGTAGCTCCTCGCTTTCATCATCTGGGAAATGGGACTGGTAATAGCACTCACCTCTTAAGAGTTGCTGTGAGGTCAAAAGAGATGAAATGTTTTCATATGGCTAGCACAGTGCCTGACACATAAGTGCACAATAAATGTAAGGCATTGAACAATGGCTTAATTATACTACTACATTAAAAGAAAGGTGGTCACTGTGTCCTCAGCTTCAGAGCCAAGAAGATTCTTAAAAATCTCTCCTTGTGTGGATGGGAAATTGAGGTCCAAAAAGCAAAGTGTTCTACACATACCTGGGATGAAGAAGGGGCGAGAATCAGAAAGGAGGGACTAAGGGAGGGACAAGGAGGAAACCTAGGGAATAAAGCCCTATTTTTTCAACCTGGACTCAAGATGTCCCTATTTAGGCCTCAACTTCCAACATCCCCTATTAATTCCTAAAATGCTACTCTGCCAGAGGCAGGGAGCCACCTCCTGTCCCTTAAACATGTTCAAGAACGTTCCCTGCCTGCGAGTGCTTCACATTCCTTCTCTGAACATTCAGCCATCACCAACTGGATGGCTGGCTCTACCCGGGACACAGGCCCAAGGAAGTTCCACAACTCCCTCTTCCCAATCTGCAAGAAGCGACCCTAACTGCCACCTACCTATGTGCTGGTTCACAAATATGATTTGTCTTTTGCTCTTCCACGGGGCCTACACAGAGCTATATGACTATCAGACTTCAATAAATATTATGATTGATTAGCAAGTGGGTGGTTGAAAAAAAAGGAAATGGGTTAGTGATTAGACTCCAGCAGGATATCTATTTTATAAGGATGATCTGACACTCAGGATAGGCAAAGCAGCACTGCCTACTTAATTCCCTTATAAAAGTCACCTCCCTTAGCCCGCAGCATTTAGGAGGCTGACTCATCCCAGTTGCTCTGCTGGTCTTAAGAGGAAATTCCTAGTCCTGCACACTCAACAAAAGTAGAGAGACTTGGCAGGACAGGCAGCATGCTGGGAAAAGGAGGCAGTGGTTCCGGGCTTAGAAGTGGCGGGATTTTTTGTTTCAGTCCTGCAACCAATTTTCCATTCAGCATGACACAGGAGGAAATATGGGAGGGGGGAGTCAATGGAAGGGGTTGCACTTGGTCTGGAAAAACCAGGGAAGGTTGGAAGCTGAGCAACTCTGCCTTGGGAGCCGGGTCCATCCATACCTGAAACAGGCCCCTGGGAATCCTTAACTGGACAGTGGCCCAGACTTCCTCATGCAATCTGCGGCTCACCAGCTGGGGTGTTTGTTAACTCAGTGTCTCTCCCTAAGCCTCAATTTTCTGGACTGGAAAATGGAGTCAGAACCAGCAGCCCTCCCTCGCAGCGTTGCTCTAAGAATCAGACAGTATGTAGGTAAGCCCTCTCAACCCCACACAGATGTGTGTAGAAGTCCTTTTTCTCCCTTATGACCTAATATTTTTGTCCTTTCCATTCCTCTAAGGCTGAAGTAGGCTACTTCAAAGGCCCACAAGGGCACACTGGCCCAGTAAAGAACAAGGGGCCTAAAGATAGATAATACTTCATCTGAACTTCACAAATGACTGAGAAGACTAGTTTTTCCTTCCCCAGCTCTGGGTCTATTAAAAACGGGCTCAGAAGTCTCCCACCGGCAGAGCAGAGGTGCGGCCTGGCGGAGGCTTCCTGGGATGCGCTGGCTTCCTTTCCAACCTCCTTTTCAGACAACTCTGCCCATTCAGCGGTTCCTAATCCAAACAGAATGGGTTCCCCACAGCCTGCCGGCTTCCTTACAGGCCACCGCTAATGTCCTGTGACAGGCCCTTGGCCCACCCTCCCCGCCGCCCGGCCACCCTCGCGGCGGTCCAGCGCTCGGGCCCATTCCTCCGCGGCCATTAACAAAGAGGGTCTGGGACCGCCTGGGAACCGGGGCCCGGGTCGGGGTGTCCGGCCGGGGCCCGCCGGGCAGGGGCAGGGGCAGGGGCAGACGGGGCCGGGGCCCGCCGCGCGGGCACGGGGGCGGCTGGGGCCGGGACACCCACCTTCTGCTCGACGTTCTGCAAGCCCTGGCCCAGCTCCTCCCGCTGCCGGGAGAAGTCCTGGTGGCTGCGCCGGACCTGCTGGACCTCCTCCAGGACGTGATGGACACACCAGCCCGAGAAGGCGGCCGCCGCCACCAGGGCGAGGTAGAAGAGAAAGTTGAGCGCCCGGCCGAGCCTGCGCGAGCAGGACGCCGAGGACGAGGCGGCGGCGGCGGCCGAGGACCTGCCGCCGCCGCGGTGGCCGCCCTTGCCGTGCGCCGGGTTCTGCGGGTGCTGCGGCGGGTGCTGCTGCGGGTGCGGCGCGGGCGGCGGCGGCTGCTGCGGCGCCGGCGGCGGCTTCTTCGCCACGTCATCCGCGCCGCCCGACGGGTGGGCGCCCTTCTCCGCGGGGCTCGCGGCGCCGTGGCCGCCCTTGGAGCCCCTTTGTTTGGCCGAGGGCATGGCGGCGCGGCGGCGGGGGCCGCGGGCGGCGAGCGAGCGAGGGGCGCGCGGCCCGGAAACTTGCTCGGGCTCCCCGGGGGCCGGGCGGGCGGCACGCGGGCGCTGCTGGCGTCGGAGCGGCAGGAGAGCGGGCGGCCGAGGAGGGAGGCCGGCCGAGGAGGAAGGAGGAGGGGGCCTGCCTCCGCCGCCGCGGCGCCGACCCCGCCTCCGGGGAAGGGCGGCCGCGCGAGCCGAGCGGGAGCGCCTGCCACGCACGCCGGGCCGCCGCGGCCCCCCTCCTCCCGCCGCCACGACCCCACCAAGGGCGGGCCGGGGGCCGGCGGGCGGGGGCGGCGCTAAGGCGGCCGCGGCGGGCGGGGGCGGCGGGCGCGGGCAGGAGGGCGCGTCGCCCCCGCCTCGGGCTGGCGGCGGCGCTGGGCGGCCGGCCCCGCGGTGGGCGGCCGGGGCGGGGAGGCCCGGCGGCGCCGGCGAGCCGCGAGGACCCTGCGCTGTGCGCCGGGCGCGAGCCCCGTCCCCTCCCGACCGGGTGGAGGGAGGAAGTGGAGCCGGGGGTGGGAGCGAGGCCGGGAGCGGACCCTGCTCCTGCCGGCTGGGAGCTGCGGAGCCGGTCCGCCGCGGGGTTGGGTCGTGCCTCTCTCCCTTGGGTAGGAGGGCGGAGGCCCACGCGGCCGTTTCCGAACCGGCCGGCCTCGGAGGCGAGTTTGGTAAGAGTTAGCAAAGATTCTTGGGCTGAGGTGAGGCTGTTCTGGCTGAGCGCCCCGGGTAGCCCGGCCAGCCCGCCGTGGACAGCACTTTGCCCAAGCTCTTTGAGGGGCACATGGTCTTCCACAGCCCCTACTTCGGACAGACTTAGGGCTGGTGCCTGGAAGCCAGCAGCCCCCGCACCGACAGAAACACGGATCAGGGTGGTCACCCCTACTTTTGCAGAAGAAAATAAAATCATGCCAGGCTCCGTGCTTAGCGACTTACATGCCTTCTTAAAACCCTCACAAAAGCCCTGGAAGGTAGCAATTACTTTACCCATTTTATAGGAAGGAAACTGAGACAGGCCCTCTCACCCCAACTGATTGGCTCAAGGTTACACACAGATCTGCTTCTTCCCAAAACCGTGGTTCAATCTCCTCCAAATGGGAAGGAAACTGGGGCCCAGGGAAGTTACATCAAGCTAGTTGGTGCTGTGACAGGACAGGACCCCCATCCCCCTTCCTCCTGTACATCTCTGATGTGTGCCTGGCTTTGTGCAGAGGAATGCATTTCTTCCCTACCCTCCTCCTGATCTATTTTAAAAGAAAAGACATTTCCTGTTCTTAAAGCCAAGTTCAAATGCCACTGCTTTCCTGATGCTTTCCCAGTGACACCACTTGATACCTGTCTTGGGACTTAGCAAATAATTGCAACAAGACATTCTATGTGTTAGTTCAACCTAACTTGAGGGCTCACTATGTCTGTAAATGCCCCTCCTTGGAGACAGAAAACACCCTTGTTTAGGTTTCTCTTTGTATGTCACATAGGATGCTTTTAAAATTCTCTAGGGAAGGAGTGAACAGATAGGTTTCTGCCCTTGACAAGCCTGCATTGGATTTGAAGAAATACACAGAAACATGCTAAGGGCTAACACCCAAGGTTGGGAATAGAAATGTAGAGAGAACTTGGACAGCAAACCGTTAGGCTGTGTGCAGGGAAGTCCTTCTGGGGCTGAAATGCCTCAAAGAATGGATTTGCAAAGGAGAGCAGGGAGGATATTTCTGTGGCAGAAGTGGGGTGAGTCCAGGACACCTGTCTCTGCATGAAGGGTGTGTGCTGCATATAGAGATGAGCCAGTGGAGTGGCTCCAGATGGCAGAGGGCTATACAAAGTCACTGTTAGGGAGGGAGGCCAGAGTAAATTATAGCAGGTTCAGCTGCAGAACCTGCTATAACATAATTATCTGCCCCAGACAGAGGACCATCCCCATACCCGGTGACTACCAGGAACGATAATAGAAGACTTGGTTCCACAAGGCCCAGGTCTCCACCTGGGGGACACAAAGGTGGCAGAGGAAAACGGAAAACCCAGCAGATTAGAAGGTTCTCAGAAGAACCTGCTTTAGAAACAGTCCAGCTGTGTTCAAATTGGGCTTGGAATCTCTAGTGCACAAAAGAGATCATCCTCCTTCAAGCAGTCATCCGTGTCAGGCGCAGAGACAGTGATAATGCAGAGCAGCTTGCTGGGACCCAGCCAAATGCTGGCCCCGGAGGCAGGAGCCCTGCTTTCTTTCTTTCTTTTTTTTTTTTTTTATCTATTTATTTGGTTTTAGTTGTATACAATGCCTTTGTTTTTGCGTGGTGCTGAGGACTGAACCTGGGCCGCGCACATGCTAGGCAAGTGCTCGACCACTGAGCCACAACCCCAGCCCCAGGAGCCCTGCTTTTTGAGCCTTGGCTCTGCCACTAGTGTGACCTTGGGAAGTGTACTTAACCTCCTCTCTTGAGTTTCAGGGCCACCCCTTCTGTAAAGTGGATCTTATTATTTATATAAACCTCTTTCTTAGAGAAAATAGTCATCTGATATCAAGAATAGTTCAATACTTGGGCTTTTGTTCAGTTGGCAGACTGTAGGCCAGAGACAATGGAAGGATTCTCAGCTTTTGCTTCTACCTGGAAGAATAGGGGATGGGGTGAGGCGACTGTAGCTTTCAGTGTTTCCCTCTCACCTTTTTTTCCTCTGGGAGGCAGTGAGTATGATGGTTAAGACACAGTTCTGGAACAAACCAACTTGGGTTCAGACTCAATGGCCTGCAGAGTGTGACCTCTCTGAACCTCAGGGTCTTCATCTTAAGATGACAGTAACAAGAACTACTTCCCCAGATTGTTGTGAGATTAAATGAGAGACACCATATGATACCAGGTATGTAGCAAGGCTCCGTGAGGAAAAGGTAGCTAACAATTTGCAGAGTCACCAGGGGCAAGTATAACTTCACAGAGCTTCTGTGTCTAGACTTCAAGGATTTTCTTTCATCCTTATTTCTTGGATCTCCAGCACCATATGTGGCTTACAAACCACATGCTATGATGTGTTTAACTAAAAAAGGCAGGCAGTGTTTTCCTTTAAGTAGGGCTCCACTGTGGTGTTCGGTTACACCCAGAGGAGGAGGCTGGCCAGTGGTCATGGGAATGTGTTCTAGGGCAGCAGGGGTCCAGTAGCTTCTGGAGATTTCCATTCTGCTATCCCCTTTTCTGAGCCTGCACAGGACACATTTAGGGAGTTTCTCCTTCCCTTTTCCTCCTGACTCCTTGATCCCTTTTCCTCCTGGAGTGTGCTGGATGGTCAGGAATGAGGTTGGCGCAGAAGGGGAAACAGAGACATCTCCGACTTCCAACTTGCACCAACGTGCCTCATAACACCTTTGGACAGCGCAGACCATAGAATACAAGGTGAAGATTCGTAAGCCCGCCACCCTCTTGGTGTTCCACAGTTCAGTTAGAAAGCATGGAGACCTCCCCTAAATGCCAATTGCCTCCCCTCTCTCTGTTCCAGTTGACAAGGCCCACAGAGGCCAATATGAGCCTGAATGCTCTCTGAGTATGGATCAGAGGTGGGGAGAGTTCTCCTTCATAGTTGGCTTTACCGTCTAATTGCTTTCGGCATCTCCCACTTCCAGTGACCGCCACGGTGAGTTACCTTCTGATGCAAGCCAGTGGTAGCTCACTTGTGGGTTATTGAAATAACCTCCTGCCTGGCCTCACTGATCAAGAACCTGCTGCCCTGTTGTCTGTTTTCAGCAGAAGGCAAGAACATCTTCATTTAAATATAAGTCAATTCATGTCACACCTCTATCCAAAACCCTCTGATGACTTTTCAAGACAGGAGAAAAGCCAGAGTTTTTACAGTGACCTCTCTGTTCCCATGTCCTGTCCCCTGCCACCTCTTATCTCATCCTGTTACACCCCCTTGCTCACTGCCTGCTGGCCGCCCAGGCCTCCTTGTTGCTCCTCAGTATACCAGGTATTTTCCTACCTCAGAGCTTTGGAATTTTGTTCCCTGTGCCTGGCAACTTTACCCCTGGTATCTACAAGGTTTTTCACTTCTTCAAATCAAATGCCACCTTGACCACCCTATGTAAAGGAACTCTATTAGTTCCATCTTCTATTCCCAGTGCCTAGAATCATACCTGGCATATAGTAGGTGCTCAATAAATGTTACAAATGTTGCATTATTAAAACCTATCTGCATAGGGCCTTCCCTTTCATAAGACAACCACAAGGGAGAACAGTGGAAGGGAACTCAGGGAGAATGGCCTCCAAGAGCTTAAGCACTATGATCTTGGGGATGATGGCAATGGCAATGATGATAGTGGCAATGGTGGGGGTAATTTGATGGTAAGATGGTGGTGATGGGATGGTGACAGTGTTTGCAGTGATGACCATGACAACCATGACAATGAGCACGGGGATTGCTGCCACTGCCGGGCTGCAAGGGAGCCTCAATAACACACACCCTTGTGGTCTTTAGCATTTGCTGATCGCTTGCTGAATGCCAGGCACCTGCCAGAAGCTTTACCTCCATTACCTCCTCTCACCTCAGTGACTATCTGGTGTAGGCACCACAGCAGCACAGATCCAGTGCCGATGACAGTGGACCGCTTGCCTAAGGGGACACCACTGGAGAATTGCAGAACAGGCTAGAATCCGGGCAATTGAGCCTAAAACTCACTCTCTGAGCTGACATACAAATGTCCAGACAGAGGAGGAGAGAGGGCCTGGAGGGGAAGTAACTGACCCAGATAAACCCCAGATACTTCATGAGCATTGGGAATCTCCAGCTGGGAAGGGAGGGTGGGGGGGCCACATCCCAGCCTTCCTCAATCAGTTCACCTTTGCAAGGGCTCCTCTTACCATGCTACTGGTGGATGTGTTTCATTCCTTAGGTGTGCTATAGGCAGAAAAAGAAACTATAAGAACCACTGCCTTACCATAACATTTTTAAAAAAATCCTTCCTAATCTGGCTCCTGCTCTTCCCTCCAGCCTGGTCACTCTCCCTAATCCCTTCCTCCTCTGTGTTTAGCCAGACCCAGCTTCCCTGCACTTGTCCTGATTTACCCTCCCCTTAGGAACTCAGACAGGCCTTAGGAAACTTCCTTGATCTTTTTCCTGCCTTTACTCCCAGCCTAGATAAGGTATGGGTCCCTGCAGCACCTCCAGCTCCTAGGCCGCAGAACTCACCATTCTAATTGTCTGTTGACTTACTGTCCTCCACAATAGAAGTTTCAGGGCGAAAGACTGTGATCTGTTCCCTTTTTTATCTCCAGTGCAAGGTAGTTTGCCTGGATAGTAGGAGGCACTCATATATGATAAATGGGTGGGTGGATGGATGGATGGATGGACGGACAGGCAGATGGACAAATGGAAGGATGGTGTATTCATTTTCTCGAACTTCTATAACAAAATGCCACCAAACGAGCACTCAGCTGGAATAGCAGATGTTTATTTTCTCACATTTCTGGAGGCCCAAAGTCCAAAATCAAGGGGTCAGCAGGTTTAATTTCTTCTGAGGCCTCTTTCCCTGGCTTGTAAATGGTCACCTCTCTGTGCCTTCACGTGATCTGTGCTCTGTAGACGTGCACCCCCTCACGTCTCCCTGGGTGTCCAAATTTCCTCTTCTTATAAGGACACCAGTCAGGTTGGATCAGGGCTCACCCTGACAGCCTCCTCTTAACTTAATCACCTCTTTAAAGACCGTGTCTCCAAATGCAGTCACATTATGAGGTAGTAGAGGACTTCAGTGTGAATTTGGGGGTGGGGGAAGGATGGATATGACTTAGAATGCTATGCCGATTCTCTGCACCACTCTGTCAGGGCACCCAAGGGGGTATTGAGAAAGTCTCAAAGGTTGAGAGTTTAGGACAAAAGGTATCTGGTGAAAAATGCAACATTTTATGAGAGGCTCAGATAACAGTATAGTACATGTTGCTAATGTAACAAAACAAAACAACAACAAAAAAAAACAGAAGAGGTGTATGGAGATGATTGGTGCCTAAGTTAATGAGATGGAGAGGTAACTGTAGGTCTCTACTTCCCAGACAAGATTTTCATCCTGGCCCTGTTTTGCTGAGTAGCTGCCCTATCTCCTCATTAGAATCAAACCACAATACCAGGAGTGGGAGTGGGGTGGGGTTGGAGGTGCGGGGGCCTCTCCTAGGCCTACCACTCCCTGCCCTAAGCCACCTGCAAGCCTTTGTTCTTTGTTCAAGGTCTTCTTCCCAGCCCTCCAACATCAAAGTCGCAACTGCCTCCTATTATAGGAAAGTCTAGTCCAGATGACCTCTCCCTCCCCCACTTAGCCCCTCCACCTCAGGTGGAGGAAGAGTGGTGGGCGTTCAGATTGGGTTGGATCCAGTCTGGAAGACTTGCTATGTATGTGGCTCTGGTTCTCTAACTTCTTTAGGCCTCTGTTTCCTTTTTGTAAAGTAGCATGAACACTTCACAGGATTCATGAGAAGTAATGAACTTCCAAAAGGCCATCAGAGCTGTAAGTTGTACATACAGTTATCATCACTGTGTGCCAACTAAGCCAGTCCAGTCCTTTGGTAATTCAGAGCCAGTGTGGGTATTTGCAGCCATTGAAAAAGCAAAGATAGGCTCTATAAACTGGGAATTATGGTACCTACATCCTGGGATTGTAGTGGGGTTTCAGCAAAAGATAAAGTCAAACACGCAGAGTGTTGTGTTTCAGGAGAATGGAGATTATTGTGTAATTAGCGTAATATCTTATCTCTCCCAGGCTGTGGGCCTCTAGTTGGCAACACCTCGTCTGCTTGTTCACTGTGCTACCTTGCTGCACATATCACTGACACTAAGAAAATATTTATTTCATTCAATTCATACACTGAACAAAGTCAAGCATGTGACCTACACAAGGGGTCTCAGGAGTGAACAAAGTGGTCCAAAGTCCTGTCCTCATGGAGCTCTGAGGTTTGCAGAGCCCAGACACCCAAGTGCGGGGATTACAGGCGTGCGCCACCGCGCCCGGCTAGCCACTAGTCAAAAGCAGTATGCTAAGTAGCACCAGGTGCTGGGGGTCGGGGAGGAAGTGGGGATGAGAGGACCAGAAGAGGATGGGATTGAGATGCAGGTCAAGGAGACCTCATTGAGAGGTGACCTGTGAGTAAAGACCTAAAGGAAGGGAGGGAGCCAGCCAAACAAATATGCAGAAGAAGAGCCTCTTGGCAGAGAAAAAAGCAAAAGCAAAGCCCCGTGGTTGTCTGAGAAGGGAAAGGAGGTGCAAGCTGATGTCAGTGAACAATTCATCTAGCAAGTACTCTGTGGAGCCTCTGCTATTTATCGAATAAAAGAACAAATGAACCTATGGGGCTGGGGTTGTGGCTCAGTGGTAGAGCACTTGCCTAGCATTTGTGAGGCACTGGGTTTGATTCTCAGCACCGCATATAAATAAAGGTACATTGACAACTAAAAAATATTTAAAAAAAAATAAAAAAAGAATAAATGAATCCAATGCCTGGCACCTAGCTCTCAGCACAGGTGGCTGTTACTATTGTCATTGTCATTATCAGTTATTCTCACTGTCTCTCTCACAGCACCATGCCAGCACCCAGTCAATACTCAGCACAAGACCTAGAACCTAGTAAGAGCCAGTAACTAGTAACTGTTAGAAGAACTGGGGCTTGCTGTCCTGCACAGGCCAATGTCCCTAACCATTAACACCTGGTTGTCCTTGAAGTTCACCTGCATCAGTGACTTGTTTCTTTATGTTGGCCTTTGCTCTGAAAATCAGTAGGTCTTAAAGTGACACCACAGTTGTATGTAGATGCAGCAGCATTATCTCGCTTTGGTTGGATTCCTCAATCTGCAAAAAGATAGGGGATCCCGGAGTTTGTAACTTCTGATCAGTTCCTGGGGCCCCTTCATTTTACAGGCCCGTGTCTAGCAGGGGCAGGGTAAGGGACTGGGCTCTGGGCCCAGGATGCTTATCAGCTTTGGAATATCACCTGGGACATGGTGACCAGGATTAGGTGCCTGCTGTTTGAAACTCAGATGAGATGAGCCTCTGAAAGATGTCTGCCTAGGAGCGGGGAGAGGGGACAGAGGAGCTAGAGCTCTCCAGGAAGCTCTCAACCCAGCAAGCATGTCCCTGTAATTCAGGAGACTCATCCAGTGTGTAGAAGAGACTGGGAGTCACTGATGAACCCACCCCCACCCCCACCGAGCCTCTGCCAGCCAGGAGACTTCAGGTCCCTCAGGTCTCTTGGAAAGGGGACTCTTTGGTGACAGAGGATAATTTTGTAGTTTTCTCACAGCGAAGAAGCCAGTATTACCTTTTAACTTAAGCTCCTCTTGTTTAAATAAGCCCAGGTCCCCTTGTTATTTTTTCAAGCAAGAAAAACGCCATCTTTCTCTTGGTTATTTTCTCTGATGTCGGGGAAGGACAAGCAGACAAGCACTGTATTGACAGCAGGCTTTTTTCATCCCCAGCAGTTCAAGCCCCACCATCATCCTGGGACTTCTAAAATCCCCTCTCCAAAGGGTGTGACCCATGTGCCACACAGAAGCACTTTTCTTCCACCAACCCAGTGTTTTAACTCTCATTCCCAAACACACCCTCTTGGGTTGGGCAGGCTGGAATTTTTCTCTCTCTTCTATCCCGTACTGTGTCAATTCCTGTCTGCCAGGATGAATGAGCTCTTGCCTCCTCTCCACCCAACCGAAAGGTGCACTTTGAGGAAGAGAGCACTGGCTTTCGAGTAAGAAAGATGTTCTTACTTAGAGAAAAGTAAGACTGAGGCCCAGAGTGTCTGAGCTGTCCGCCCAAAGTCACACAGCTAGACCCGTCAAGAGTCAGACCACAGGTGTCTGACTCTGCGTCCCCTCTCTCTTCTCCCAGCCACACTGCCTCTTGGGTGGGTGGCCTCCAAGGAATACTAATGAGTACCTAATCACAAAATAAATATTTGGCATCAATTTATAATACAGGGCAGCCCGAAAATCAATTTTAAATGATTACTGTGTAGAGGCCAATTCCAAAGTACTTGTCAAACAGAAGAGAGATCAATAAATATTTGTCAAATCACAGAATGCATATCAGTGACATGAAGGTAAAGCAGGGAAGGAATTCCGGGAAGGAATGCTATTTCCCACTCTCCAGAAGGGAGAATCTTTGTTCTGTGAACAGACTTGCTGGAGAAATTCTCTTGTAGGAAAAGGACTGTGGTCATGTCATAACTGCTGCCCTTGGTTGGCAGGTTGAGTAGCCCAGGGGCTGGGATTACGTTTGTGGCTGAGCCATGGTGGAGCCAGACTTTGCCTTTGCCAGGCTCTGAAGGAAGAAGGCCTGAGCAAATGTCCAGCTTCTCACCATTTCTCTAAGGCAGAAGCATCCCTCTTTAAAAAGGCACAAGCCGGGCGCCGTGGCGCACGCCTGTCATCCCAGCACTTTGGGAGGCTGAGGCAGGAGGATCGCGAGTTCAAAGCCAGCCTCAGCCATGGCGAGGCACTGAGCAACTCAGTGAGACCCTGTCTCTAATAAAATACAAAAAAAGGGCTGGGGATGTGGCCCAGTGGTCGAGTGCCCCTGAGTTCAATCCCTGGTACCACACAAAAAATAAAAAATAAATAAATAAATAAAATTTAAAAAATAAAAAGGCACGGTCTCTTTGAACCTTTCTGGGACCTCTGGGACTCAAGGACCACTCGAGTCTCTCTCTGTTTCTCATCTGGGCCTGTGTTGGCCTGTGTTGTTTGAAAATATCTTGTGTGCATTTATCACGAAGGCAGCAGGAGGCGGGGGTGGCATAGGCCAAAGGCTCACTGGGGAAGAAGAAGGGAGAGAGATCGTTCACGCAGATGCAGGTGCTGGGCCAGGTGTGTATTCTTGGTTTCCCATTGACTCATCACAGACCTGTTAGGTAAATATTATTAAGTTTGTTTAAAATTTAAAAAAAAAAAGAGGAAAAAATTTAAAAAGAGGAAGTGGGAGAGAACCAGCAATCTGCCCAAAGAACAGTTTGCAAGGGGTAAAAATGGGATTGACGCCTACCTGCCTGGGTCCACGTCCACACTCTGAGACCCTCAGAGGCCTCCTGCACCTGTAGCTAAGTTCACCTTGGCCTTGATGCCTCTCTCCATCTGCTCCCCTCCTTGTCTAGCAAGCTTTTTCTCCCATAATTTCCTGTATCAGAGGTGCCTGGGAAGCATTTACACACACACACACACACACACACACACACACACACACCCTGGGGATTGAACCCAGGGGCACTTTACCACCGAGCTACATTTCCACCCTATTTTATTTTCGAGACAGGGTCTTGCTAAATTGCTGAGACTGTTCTCAAAACTATGATTCTCCTGCCTCAGTCTCAGGAGTCACTAGGGTTACAGGAGCTTTAAAACTAGATGAACCTTTGTCCTAATAAGAGACCTACTAATGGTAGGGTCCAGGCAAGGGGATCTTTTAAAGCTCCCCATTTGACAGGTATCCCCAGCCTTGGTTAAGAATCACTATACTATAAGGACCCCATATTCCAGACAAACCCAATCCTTACCATTTCCCATACCAAATTCCCTAAGTAGAGCCATAACAGTTGCCCTTTGACAAACCCTGACACACCCCTTCTCGTGTCTCCATTGATCACAGTTCTGCCTGTTGTCATCTACACACATCAGAGGAGAAGGCAAGGCTTCAGGAACTGTTTAGAGAAATAACCAGTGTAAATGCTCTGTTCATGCTAAACACTGTGCTAAATTACAAATTAATGAAATAATTCAATGTAAAAGTATCATGCCAAGGAAAACCAGAAATAAACAAGTCATCTCTTAAATTGTTGGTGGGGAAATGGAATCTCTAAGCATGAGGAAAAAGGTTTTGTTAAAAGGGGAAAGGAAATCCCAGTGGCTTATGAGGCTGAGACAGGAGGATCACAAGTTTGAGGCCAGCTTTAGCAACTTAGTGAGGCCCTAAGCAACTTAGTGAGACCCTGTCTCTAAATAAAAAATAAAAAGGGTGGAGGAATGTAGCTCAGTGGTAAAGCACTTCTGCATTCAATCCCCAGTATCAAAAAAAAAAAAAAAAGGAAAGTAGATCAGACACTCTACTACATAAAAAATGTAAAACTACTATATTGAAGATGACAGAAAGCACATAAGAAAATTATTTGTTGTACGTATGAAAAAAAAGATCATATATTATTATTTTTAAATGCCATACAAATAGAGGGTAAGTACTTTGAAGATGGGAACCCTCTCAATCTTATTTATTATCTTATTTATTTCCTGTGTCTACAGAGGCTTGGCCTAGCACAGCAGACGAGTAAATATTTGCTGAGCGAAGAAATTAAAGACTAACTTCCAACTCCAGAAGATAAGTGAGCAAAAGACAAGAACGTAATTCACAGAAGAAGAAATAACGATTATTTAACACATAGCATATTGCTAACCCACTTGCCGCGTTAAAAAAAAATATATAGAAGCACTTAAAATATCAATGGGTTACTTTTTTTACCTATAAAATTAACTGAGTTTTTTTTTAAGCTATAAAATATAATGCCAAAATATGTAATGTGAAATAGCTTCTCCGTGCTGTCATTGATTCAGCCACTTTGAAGACTAGTAGAAATGGGAAGAGTGCCCTGGTCGCACCCAGATGATCAGTGGAAGGGGAAGTACTGGTTTGGTGTGACCACAGTTCTTCTAGCCCCTACCCGACAGACCCCGCCATCCTCAGGCAGTGCACCTACCTTCTGCTCCAGGGGGAAAGTGATGCACGATTAATGACTGACCAGGCAGCACTGGGATTACTCACCAGTTCTGAAGGCTTGCCTTTTCTCTGGCTGTGAATCAGTGAGGAGGTAGCCCTGCAAGCTGCCTGCAACCACGTCTCTTGAAACATGGAGAGAGTGTAGCAGGAAAAAGCAAGAGGTTGGTTTGCAGAGAGAACCCTGCAGGCTTTGGTTTCTCTGGTTCCCAGCCTTGTGGAGGTCATATCTGTGCCCCTGCTCTTCCCACATGTTGATGAAATGAGTGAATCATCCCATCCCAGGGTTTTTCACGCTTAGTGTGCTAGAGAGGGCTTCCTCTTGCTTGCAAGAGCCTATTGCTAAATGTCAGGAATTTTGTAGACTGGTTGTTAAGTGGTTGGACCCTGAAATCAGTCGTGGTAGAAGCATTTGCTCTAAAACCATGGTGGGAATCTTTAACCCATGGAAATTTCCAAACACTACAACTCAGGGCCTTTTTTTTTTTTTTTCTTTCTTTCTTTTTTTCTTTTTTACCTGGAGAGCCAGTTGTTAACTAAGCCAGTTGTTAAATATTTACCAATTTTTCTTTCACTAACAATCCAGAGAATTTAGGACAAAAGAGCCGGAGATAGTGGAAGCCCCTGAATCCCACCTGAGATGTTTTGTTCTTAATCTCTAGCTTACAAAAGAAGAAACCTCTAGCCTGGGCCTGGTGGCACATGCCTGTAATCCCAGCACTTTGGGAGGCTGAGGCAGGAGAATCGTGAGTTCAAAGCCAGCCTCAGCAACGGTGAGGCACTGAGCAACTCAGTGAGACCCTGTCTCTAATAAAAACACAAAAAAGGGCTGGGGATGTGGCCCAGTGGTCGAGTGCCCCTGAGTTCAATCCCTGGTACCACAAAAAAAAAAAAAAAAAAAAAAAAAAAGAAAAAAGAAAAAGAAGAAGAAAGCTCCCCAGACAGTGCGCAAGAGAGGCAAAGCCCAAGGGGAACTTTATTAGCTGGTCCCACCCTCAGAGCAGAATTCTGCACATAAGAATGTTCTGCACAGTTGCCCCTGGACTCCTGGGGCAGCCCTCTCCCCACACCCTGAGCCTTGGGTAGACCATCTTGCAGGGAAAGATGGCACCAAGCACATTCACCTATGCTGGAGATGCAGCCTCACAGGAAGAGGCCTGGAGAGAAAGCACGTCTGGTTCTTAGTCCTCAGGCAGCCCAGGCCGAGGAGGATCCCAGGCCTGCCTGCTACATGGGAGAAAAAGGAGCCAAAGGAAGGTTCAGGCTCCCTCCAGTTCATGCTCTGGGCCAGCTTTTTCCTCGGACCGTGGATTCAACAAGTTAGCAGAAGCAAGAGGCAGAGGCCCTTCTCCAGATTTCTTTCTGCCCAGTGACCTGCCCACTGGCAAAGGCGACCAAGCCAGTGCCTGTGCCTCTGGTTAATCATACTCTGCTTCTTCCTCCTCCTCATCTTGGGAAGATGAAGGGTGTGAGGGAGGAGTCTGGAGATGGAAGCCCCTCCTTCACACGCCTCAGAATTATTTTGGCGACAAGTAGGATCACACACTGTTCCTACCTTCTATATCAGTGATTTAATTTCTGGGAATCAGTTCTAAAGAAATAATACAGAAAAAAGGAAAAGTGTGTGTACAGATTTGTTCATTACTGAGCTATTTAGAATAGGGAATAAAACTGGAATCATGTAAATGTCTAACAATAGGAGAATGATTAAGTAAATTATAACATACCAACTTGATTTAATGCATTGAAGTCATTAAAATTTTTTTTAAGAAAACACAATAAGATGGAAAGAATTCTTATACTAACTAACTGAAAATTAGGATTTAAATTTTATATTCAAAATGACTGGCAATACTAAAAAGGCCGGGGAGAAGGCCACCTAAACTATGCATTGACTGGAAACTGGGAAGATACACTCCAACATGTTAACTGTGGTTTTCTTCTTCCTGTGGTAAAATCATTGAGAGGTTGTAGTTCTGCTTTTTTCTCTATTTTCCAAGTTGCAATCGATAAATTTACATAAAAAAATGGATGCCATGTATTATAAGCATTTCTCTTATGCCAGGCCTATGCTGAGCCCCTTTCTTAGATTATTTTATCTAAATCTTTAGCAATTCTATAAGATGGTTATTTTTTATTATCTCCAGTTTGTTAATTAAGACCCTGAGTCTCAGAAAGCTTAAGTAACTTGCCTAGAGTCACACAGCTGATAAGTACAAGAGCCAGGATTTAGTCTTGTCTGTTTGATTTTAGAGCCAAAGCCCACTCTCTGTCCCACCCACCCCAAGAAGAGAATAACCCATCCCAATAAGAGAATAAACTAGAGAAGTAATTTGCATGAAACTATATACATACATAGAATTACATATTGAAGAAAAACTTCTTTTAAGTAGTAGATCCATCTTCAAGCATAGTTCAAGGTGGAGCTCTTTCCCGGGAACTTCTGCACCTCTCCCTAAACTCTACACTGACATCTGCACACTCTATTGCCTTCCATTATTGACTATCAGTCCTCAAATGCAGGATTTGTGCAGGCATACCATGGAGGCATCACGGGTTCAGTTCCAAACTATCACAGTAAAGTGAACAAATTGCAATAAAATTGGTTGAGCTAATTTTTTTTTTTTTTTTGTTACCAGGGATTGAACTCAGGGGCACTCGACCACTGAGCCACATCCCCAGCCCTTTTTTTGTATTTTATTAGAGACAGGGTCTCACTGAGTTGTTAAGTGCCTTGCCATTGCTGAGGCTGGCTTTGAACTTGTGATCCTCCTGCCTCAGCCTCCCAAGTGCTGGAATTACAGGCATGTGCCACGGTTGCCTGGCTGGTTGAGCTAATTTTCCAATTTCCCAGTATGCATAAAAGTTACATATACTTGGGGCTGGGGTTTTGGCCTAGTGGTAGAGCACTTGTCTAGCCATGTGTGGGTTTGATTCTCAGCACCACATATGAAAGAATAAATAAAATAAAGGTCCATTAACAATTCAAAAATATTTTTTAAAAAGGTACATATACTTTATTAAGTGTGCAATAATAGCATTATGTTTTAAAAATGTCCATTATACATACTTAATTTAAACTTACTTTTCAACTATAAGGCACCAATAAAAATGTGAAAAAAGATAAAGACAGTAACACAGGAAGAAACATACTTTATTGATAAAAAAAAATGCTTTCAGCAAGTCATAATAGTCTGTTTGCTGATAGAGAATCTCACCTCAATGCTGATAGCTGCTGACTGATCAGGATGGTGGTTGCTGAAGGTTGGGGTGACTCTGGCAATTTTTTAAAATAAGATAACCATGAAATTTGTGGTATGGATTGATTCCTTCTTCCATGAAAGAGTTCTCTGTAGCATGTGATGCCATTTGATAGTATTTTTCCTGCAGTAGAACTTCTTTTAAAACTGGAGGCAGCCTCTCAAATCCTGGAAGCTTGTGTAGTTTTCTAAATCCTTTCTGGTCATTTATTTCCACAATGTTCACATGGCCTTCACCAGGAGCAGATTCTATCCCAGGAAACCATTTTCTCTGTTCATCCACAGAAGCAACTCCTCATCCATTACAATTTTAGCATGAGGTTGAACAATTCAGTCACATCGTCAGATTCCACTCTTCATTCCAGTTCCCCTGCAATTTCTACCACCTCTGAAGTTACTTCCTCTACTGAATTCCTGAATCCTTCAAAATCAGCCACAAGGATTGAAATCAACTTGGCTCAAGCTGATTAATGTTATTATTTTGACAATGACAACAGTAACATCAAAGATCACTGATCACAGATCACCATAACGCATATAATAATGATGAAAAAGTTTGTTGCAAGAATTACCAAAATGTGATGCAAAGGCATGACATGAGAGCAAGGCTTTTGGGAAAACAGCACCAACAGACTAGCTGGATGCAGAATCGCCACAAACCTCCAGTTGATAAACAATGCAATTAATAACAGCAACAAAGAACTGGGAATCCGATTTTAAAATTGTCCAATGATCTGAATAGACTTTTCTCGGAAGATGAAATCTAAATGGCCAACAAATAAAATGAAAAAATGCCCAATATCATTAGCCATCAGGGAAATGAAAATCAGAACTACAGTGAGACTCTCACCCCAGCTATGATGCTAATAATATAGATATTTTTTTAAATACAGGCAAGGATGTGGAAAAAAGGGAACTCTCAGACACTATTGGTAGGAGTGTATGTTAGTATAGCCATTATGGAGAACAGTGTAGAGGTTCTCTATAAAAACTAAAAATAGATCTAGCATGTGATCCACCTGTCGCACTTCTGGGTGTATATCCAAAGGAAATGACATCCACCTGCCAAAGAGATACCTGCACACCCACGTTTATTACAGCACTATTCACAACGGCTAAGATACAGAATCAGCCCACGAGTCCATCAGGAGGTGAATAGATAAAGAAACTGTGGACACAATGGAGTGTTATTCAGACATAAAGAATGAAATCCTGTCATTTTCAACAAAATGGATGGAATTGGAGGACACGGTGTTAAGTGAAATAAGCCAGAAACAGGACAAGTACCACATTGTCTGTCTCGTATATGAAAACTAAAAATAAAGTCAACTTGAATATAGAACAGTGATTCATAGCAGTTAGGAAGGGTTGGGTGGACGTTGAGGGATGAATAAAGGGAAGTTGAATTTGGTCTGTGCATGCTGTAGGCATGTGTGGAAATATCACACCAAACCCCATTGATACATATAATACATGCTAATCAAAAATAAAATGAAATTAATTTTAAAAACACAATTACCTGTGGAGCACAGGGTGGGAGAGGCACCTTCTCCTCTTTTCTCTTTTCCGCCTCTTTTTTTTTTTTTTTTTTTTTTTTTTTTTTTTGCCTTTCCTTCCTGTTGAACCCTAGCTATCAGCTATGATGTCTCAACACCATAAGATAAAAGGAGCTGAAAGTTTCCAAATTCACATTCTAAAAGCCTTTCCCAGGATTTCCACAAGTTCCTCAGCAATTGGTTTTCTTTACTTTTCTTTTTTAAATATTTTTTAGTTGTAGTTGGACACAATACGTTTATTTAATTTATTTATTTTTATGTGGTACTGAGGATCGAACCCAGGGCCTCTCATGCACTAGACTAGCGCTCTACTGCTGAGCCACAACCCCAGCCCTGGTTTTCTTAAGTTTGCTGCTGCTGTTGCCTCCAACTCCTAACCCCGACCAAACTAGCCTATTCAAGCCCTGGTCCTGTGTTTCTGTTTCTGACCCAGATGGAAGCTCAGTCCCTTCCTAGATGCTATGGGAAACCCACATTTCGAAGGTAATTTGAACTTGTCGATTTATCAGAGATGCCGGAGGGCGGCAGACAGGTTCCCGCTGCTGAAATCCAAACAACTTCAACACGAACTTAGACATCCCAAGGAAGACCAAACAGAACCCCCTGCCACTAGCTCTGGAGGTGTGTTCTAGGGTGGCTGCTTGCTCTCCTAGCTTCTCAGTGGATCTCCCTCTCCCTCCTCCCATTCCTTTCCTATACCTCCTGCTCCTTACACCTGAACTCCACATTCTCTCTACTCTGCACAGCCATTCAGGCCACTCAAGCTCCACCCTCCAGCCTCAGCCCCGACCCTTCCAGGTGCCCAGATGAAGCAGAAGGACCTTTCGTTGAAGCAGAACCCACTCCTCTTACAAGGTTGTTGTGCTTGTGGCTGGCGGGATGTTTTTATCCTTTTGTGTTAGTCAGCTTTGTGTTACTCTGATGAAATACCTGCAGCATCTAACTTAGTGAAGAAAAATGGTCTAGTTAGCTCACAGTTTTGAAAGTTCAAGTCCAAGATCAGTTGAAGACCCCAGGTGGCAGTGGTGGGAGAGCGTTTTGGAGCAAGTGATCGCATCTCAACCCAGGGATAGATGTGGAAGTGGATGGTGACCCCTGTCCCCAGTGAGCTAAGGACTTCCCACTAAACTTTACCTCCTAATGTTTCTACCACCTCCCAATAGCGTCACCCTGGGGACCAAACATATGGGCTTTGGGGATCACTCAACACGCAAACTATAGCACTGTTCTGTCGCATCCTCACAACTAAACACTTAAGGTCACTCCGGGTGAATTGGGCTGCATGAAATAACCACACAGAGACAGAAAATTACCTTAATTTTGGTGATCTTGTGACGGTTCCTTTTTGACCTTAGGGGTCCCTGGAAAGAGAGAGAGGGAAAGCACACCTGCCTCCTGCCTAGAGCCCAGTTTTACTGGGGAGAAGTCATACAAATGAGGCAAGGGTTCGGGTTTCAGGGGAGTCTATCTTCTTGCTGTCTGTTGTCAGCAGGTTGACTGACATCTAGGAAGGCCACGCCCATCTCATGTGCTGAGTGGGAATCAAGAGCAAAGCAGAAAAAGGGAGTTTCTATGGAACATTCTATCCCAAACCGGGCAAAAGGGTAGGATACAAAGGAATAGGGGAGCCGGGCGCGGTGGCACAGGCCTGTAATCCCAGCACTTGGGAGGCTGAGACAGGAGGATCGCGAGTTCAAAGCCAGCCTCAGCAATGGCGAGGCACTTAGCAACTCAGTGAGACCCTGTCTCTAATAAGATACAAAAAAGGGCTGGGGATGTGGCCCAGTGGTCGAGTGCCCCTGAGTTCAATCCCTGGTACCTAAATAAATAAATAAATATAAAGAAATAGGGGCGGGTAACCCAGCCCCTCTGGGTGTCACCTACTCCTGGAGTCATGCCTCCTTGTTATCCAAAGCGCCCGAGTCACAGGAGTCCTGGCACTGCCAAACTTCCATGATCTTTCAATTCCCAGTAAGGCATCAGGACTGAAAGGTGCGTGCATGGCTCCCCACATCATTCTG
Organism: Tamias sibiricus; assembly: GCA_025594165.1. Classification (NCBI taxonomy): domain Eukaryota; kingdom Metazoa; phylum Chordata; class Mammalia; order Rodentia; family Sciuridae; genus Tamias; species Tamias sibiricus. The sequence goes on from CM046661.1 coordinate 161,546,501, forward strand.
TTATGCTTAGTAACAGATACATTTAATTGAAGCCCTGTCTTGTGCCTGATGCTGGAGATTCAGAACTGAAAAAACACACAACAGTCCTCAAGAACTCAATCCTTAAGTTACCCTCCTGCTAGGTCATTGGTGCTATAACAGAGGTAGGGACAAAGGACCCCCCTGGGTCGCCAGCAGGTGGAGCAGCCTGCAGATAAGGGCTCCTTAGAAGTTCAAGGGCCTGGCATGCAGGAGTCTTGCATTCCCAGCCATGCGTGCACCTGGTGTTCCTCACATCTTCCTCCCAAAGGCTTCTCTTTGGGTGTAGCAGCCCAGGTTCTTTCCACTGCATTACACAATGTTCAGCAATCATGACCGACACCGACTGCAATAACCCTAACTTGACAGTGACCCCACCCAGCGTGCAAACACCTGAAACATGAACCCTGCACTAACTCTGCACCATCCCGCAGGGCACGGAGAGCATCTGCAAGACCAGTAAGTGGGTTGCCAAACAGAGGATATGGAGGGTTTTATGAAGAAAGTCGGTGTGTGCTGAGATGCTCCTTGAGGTCCATTTCCAACCCGAGTTTCCTGTTCCTGTCTCCCCGCCCCCGCCTTTCGAAACCAAATGCAAACCAGAGCCTGTCTTCAGATTAGTTAAAAATAGATGGAGGCAGGGGAGAGGTGGTGATCTGGTTATCACAAAGGATGTTGCTTCCTTGACACTGGTTTCAACAGTTCCTTTACAAAATACTGTGATTGCTTTATTTAGCTTTAGCTTGAATTTGGGGCATGGGACTTCTCATAGGACAATCAAACTGCTTCATCATAGACATTCTAATACTTGTGGAGCACAGGCTACATCCTGGTTATGTACTGACTGGTTCAATACATAGAATTTAATCCTCAAAATAAACCAATAAAGTGAATGATAGATAGGTCAGATTTCAGAAAGAAAGAAAGAAAGGAAGGAAGGAAGGGAGGGAGGGAGGGAGGGAGGGAGGAAGGAAGGAAGGAAGGAAGGAAAGAAGGAAGGAAGAAAAACTGAGGCTCTGAGAATTTGCCTAAGATCATAGGGCTGATAAATTTGAAGCCAGATTCCTTGAATCTAAACTCATGATCTCTCTCAAATGCAATAATTTATAGAAACAAAAATGGTATTAGTTTTGAAGTCTTTCCCAGTCATTTGAGACCAAACATTAAAAATCAAATGTTTAATCTTCTAAGGATATTATTGGGATCTGCCTTCACTTTAGTATAATATACTCTTATTAAGTTTAAAGTTCAAATTGTAGCTATTGTTGAACTCTGGTATTTTGAATTAGTTTTTTTTTTTTTTAAACTATAAGAGATTCTTATTTTAATTTTAAATTTTTTTGTAGAAGTATAAAGTGAAATATAAATGTCACTAGCCCACAAAAATTTGAATAGACGCTTTACTAAAGAGATCTACAGATGGCAAATAAACATATGAAAAATGCACAGATTAGTCATTGATGCAATTCTTTTTTTGTGTGTGTGGTACTGGGGATTGAACCCAGAGCCTTGTGCATGTGAGGCAAGCACTCTACCAACTGAGCTATATCCCCAGCCCCCTATAAATTAGTCATTAAAAGAATGAAAATTTTGTATTAGAAGAGCTAAAATGTAAACATCTGACCACACCAGATACTTGCAATCAAATACATTTAATTGATATATATATATACATATGTATATATATATATATATCAATGTATATATCAATTAATTATATAATATAAAAAATTGGAAGGCTCATATGTTGCTTCTGGGATATAATATGGTACAACTGTTTGGGAAAACAGTTTGGCAGTTTCTTTAAAATGTAAGTCATCCCTCTCCTAAGTATTCAAACAAAATAAATAAAAACATTCAAACACAAAGCTGGACACAAAGGTTTGTAGGGGTGAAGGGAAATTTTCCCTCCGCCTTCTGACAGTTCCCTGGAATAAACTGACAAAGATTAAATAGAAGAAAAGACACAAATTTATTAATATGCAAGCTGAGCCCAGTGGGGCACGTCTGTAGCGAGCCTAGTGACTCAGAAGGCTGAGGCAGAAGGATTGCAATTTCAGGACTGCCTGAGCTATTTAGTAAGACCCTGTCTCAAAACAAAAGAAAGAAAGAAAGAAAGAAAGAAAGAAAGAAAGAAAGAAAGAAAGAAAGAAAGAAAGAAAGAAAGACTGGGGATGTGGCTCAATGGTAGAGCAGCCTTGGGTCTACTCCCCGGTACTAAAAGAAAAATTATTTACAAGAGGGTGGGAAGATCATAGGTGTGCAATTGCCCACTAGCTCCAAATTATTCAGACTCTTACACGTCCCACTTCTATAGGGAGAAAGAAGGGGAATGTTAACAGTTGTGAGGGGAATCAGTAAGATGATTTTTAGGGGAACTCTACATGCTTGAAGAACGCATGGTGGCCTGGGACAAATTCTCTTTGGTACCCAGAACAGACAATAGTTGTGGTTAACTTCCTTGGTAGGAGTATAATTAATGGAGACTGGAGAAGGAACCAGAGGTGGTTGTTTTCTTCCTTGGGGGTCCAGACTTTAGGCAATTAAGGAGCTTTCCATAAGGCCTCTTCTGGAGTTTGGAGGAGGAACCACAAGGGAAGGGCAGAAAGACCTTACTCTGAGGTAGGCTCTAGGCCTCTCAGCATGCCAAACTACCACTGCTTTGGGGGTATGGTTTTCTGAGCTTCAGCCGTTCATAGCAGCTTTCTTTGTAATAACTATTAACAATTGAATATCCATCTGCAGATGAATGGATAAGCAAATCATGATACAGCTGGACAACACAGTGCACTTCAACAGTTAAAAATAATTAATCGTATATATCTACACAAAATGGATGAATCTCAAATTAATTTTGCCAAAGGAAAGAAGCAAGGCCAAAAGTAATGTTCAGGGGCTGGGATGTGGCTCAGCGGTAGGGCGCTCGCCTAGCAACCCGGGTTCGATCCTCAGCACCACGTAAAAATGCATGCATTGTGTACAACTAAAGCAAATAAATAAATATTAAAAAAATAATAATGTACATATTATTTGACTCCATTTATATAAAATTCTAGAAAGTGTAATCTCTTGGTGACTGAAAGCAGACCAGTAGTCACCTGGGGACTGGGAAGGATGGTGGGGAGGGATTAAAATAGTGTGTGTGGTCACTTTGGGGGTGATGGATATGTTCATTTTTTGTGATTGTCGTGATGACTTCCCAGATATGTAAATATGTCAAAGGTTATTAAATCATACACTTTAAATATGTCTAGGCTGTTGTATGTTAGTTAGATCTCAGTGAAACAGTTATACACACACACACACACACACACACACACACACACTACTTAAGTCACCCATAAAATTCATACATCGCAATCCTGACCCCAAGGTGATGGCATTAGGAAGTGGGGCCTTTGGAAGACGATTAGTTCATGCAGAAGGAGCCCTCCTGCATAGGATTATTTCCTGGTAGGGGTTGGATTTGGATTAACCCCCAAAGGCCCATGTGTTTAAGACCTGGTCCCCAGTTTAGCACTACTGGAAGGTGGCAGTGGTAGGAGGGTTAGGTCCCTGGAGGCCTGCTCTTGAAGGGAATTGTGGGAGCTCTGTCTTTTCTTTCTTTTTTTCTTCCCTGCCATGAGGCAAGTAATTTTTCTCTGCCACCTGCTCCCACCACGATATGCCATGCTGCTACAGGCCCAAAGCAATGAAACCAGCTGATCAGAGACTGAAACAGCCAAAAACGTGAGCCCACATAAACCTTTTGTCTTTATAAGGGAAATACCTCAGGTGTTTGTTATAGTGGCAGAAAGCTAACTAACACAGTACCCTTATAAGAAAGACTCAAGAGAAACCCCTTCCCCTTTTGCTATGTAAAGACAAAGCAAAAAGGCACCCTGTTTAAAACTGAAGCAGTTCTTACTGGATACCAGATCTGCCAGCACCTCGATCTTAGACTTCCCAGCCTGCAGAACTGAGAGAAATAAATTTCTGTTGGTTATTGGCTACCCAGTTTCTGGTATTTTGTTACAGTAGCCCAAAGTTACCACCAATATCAGTGTCATGACCATCTTTCTAGTCATTTTTGCAACAGGAATTGTAATACACAAATGATTCTACAACTTACTTTTTTAACTTGGATGCTTTTTTCTTGTGTATACATATAGAACTAATTCACTGGCTGCCTAGTAACCCAGCATGTAAATCCTTGTGATATTTAATTAGTCCTCTATTTGTGGCTTTGGAGGAGGGGGGACTTCCAGCTTGTGCTAGAGAATTTTTTTAACCACTAGAGTTCCTTGCAGTTTTGAGCACCTAAGAAGATTAGTGCTCAGGAAATCCTGTCTGGTTTTGTGGCTTTCTCCTGAGGCTTCCTCCCCACCTTCACAGTGGGCAACCAAGCTGTCCTGGCCTACTTGCTCCCCCTGGTGGCAATTGCAAGACACTGCCCAGCCTTGGTATTTTTCTATAGGAGGCACAGGTCACTTTGTGTCTGGATGGCCCTTCTGAAGCCAACCATGCCCCTGGCTATCAGAGTGAGCTTCCCAAACACCAATCTGGATCCTTTTGTTCGTAAGTTCATAAGAACTTCTCACTGAAATAAACATGAGCCCTTGCCAGAGCAGACAAATTGGTGATACTCCTTCCTATCTTTGCCTACCTCTCCAGCCTGTTTTGGTAACTTTGTACTCCAGTGATTCATACTGAGTTCTCTAAACACACAGTGTTGCCTCATACAGCCATATCTTTATATCTGCTATTTACTCTCCCTGGAATGTCACTCTACCCACTCCATGTTTACATAATGAACTCCTATTCAGCCTTCAAAACCCTGCTCCAGCGTCCTCTCCTCTCTCCAGTCTTCGCTTTTCCCTTACCTAGAGTTGATCACTTCTGTGTGCCCACGGCACATATGTCAAATACCGCACATGTGACATTTGATACAATGATCATCTTTTACACTAAATGGGCTCTCTCACAGAACCTCCTCACTACACTTAAGGGCAAGCTCTGTCTCTTGGTCATCGTTTTCTCTCCAGCATCTTCCACGGTGCCCAGAACACAGGAAAGTGAGGCTTAATAAGCAGACACTGGAACAAAATGAACTAACTGCACACGTAGCCTCCAGGGAGTGGTACCCCCCGTACCTTTCCTCTTTGGCATAGGTGTAGGACTTGCCAAAGTTAGAAATGATGTTGGTCAAGACACAAAGTCCAGAGGCTGAGACCAGCAGGAGGACCACATGCTCTCCTTCATCAACCACGTCCCTTGTCAAGCCTGGATGGCATCTGAACTATCATGAACTTGACCTTGTACACTCAATGACCAGGAGGAAAATGACCATGGGTTAGGGTTGCAGTTTCAGACTGGCCGCTGTGGTGGCCACAGGAAGACTGTCTCAGCAAATGGAGGTTTCCCTGCCATTTTTTCTTGAGAATAATTCCGTCACAACTTAACCCACTTGGGATCCAAAAGAAAGTATTTTGCCCCTTTACTCATCCATTCAACAAGTATTTACTGAGTGTTTGCTGTGTGTCAGGCATTAGCAGAGTCACAGTGACCCTGACAGTGATCCCTGCCTTTAGGGAGCTTCACTTACACAGGGGAAGAAAGACAGCAGTAATAAACATGGCAAGCAAGTACATCGCACGGTTCATGGGAAGATAAGGGTTAGGGAAAGAAAGCAAAAGTTGAGCAGGTCAGAGGGCTCCATCTATAAAGGCATGCATCTTGAAATGTGGGAGCAGGTTGAATCCTGCAGGACTTGCTGCTGCAGAGAAGGTTTGCAGCCGGGTCAGCCAGTGACCCTGGGTGCCTGTTCCTTGAAGTCAAGGGACCCTTACTGACTCAAGCAGCCACCACGGTGGGCCTTCCTTGACTGGGCTGGTTTTCCCCCTGCCCATCTGTTCCCTCCACAAAGAGGAACGGTGACAAGGAGATGTTGAGTGTCAGGCTCCTCTCAGAGCTTCTCCTGAGGGCCCTTGCCGATGACACCACATCCTTATGCGCCATTCAGTTCTGTGCATCCCACTCACCTCCCTCACACCGTCCAGTACGGGAGGCAGAAAGGAAAGCTGTCCTCAAAGTGCCCTCCAGGGCAGGACCAGGGAGCAACGCATGGCTGCTGCTCTGACGCACGCTCTGTCCTCAGGGACAGGCTGCCAGCACAACCCTGTCCCTCCAGCCTGCATTGCCGTGGCCTCCCTGCCCCCTTCATGCCCCAGTACGCTCCCATCCTCACAGCAGCCAGGGTGAGTCCTTCAAGCAGCTGTCACATACTGTCGCTTCCCTCCAGTCGCTGGGTCACTGCAGCAGGTGACCTGTCCCCTGTTCACACCAGCCTCTCTCCCAGCAGCTCCCCCTTCCTCAGCTCCCGCCACGCTGCCTGCTCCTCAAGCACTCCCCGTGCTAACACTCAGGCACTTGCCAGTCCTGCCATCTAGAACCTTCTTTCCGCAGAGGTCTCCAGGCCCAGGCCCTCACTTGGTTTCGATGTCTGTTCCCACGCGGCTTTAGCAGCAAGGTCTTGCCTGCCCGAGGTCCTGCTGGCTATCTCCTTGCCCTGCTTTGGTTTCTGTCACAGCCCTTGTCGTCCGTGAGATTATCCTGTGGATCCGTTTCTGTCTTCTGTGCCGCCTGCCTCTCCTTACCAAAGTGTCAGCTCCTTGAGGAAATGGACCTGGCTCATTTTGCTCACCACAGGATTCTCTGGATACAAACAGTGCCCAGCACCTAGGAGGTGCTCAGAAAATCTTTTCTGAATGAATTAATGACAGCTTGACTCTGCCTGGCTCCGTGACCAAGAGAAGACATGCAGACGTAGCCACATCCTGGTCAAGCCTCTTCCTCTCCTCTCCTTCTCTGATTCTCATGATGTTGTCAGGAAAGACTCGCTTCCATCTTCTCTCTTCAGTTCCTTGAATTAAAAAAGTGTCTTTTTTTTTTTTTTTTAGTTGATGGATTGATTTTTCAGGGCTGGAGATCTAACCCAGGGCCTTGCACATGTGTTATCCAAGCAATGAGTTATGTCCTCAGACCCCCAAAATATATTTTAATAATTTGTTGAATGCCAAAGTTCTTGGGCCAGAAGTTGACAGAGCTGTCTCCAAGCCATTTTGGAAGTGATAGAGGAAAACCTCATGAGGCTCCAGGCATGAACAAATGAGAGTATGCCTATAGTGACGCGGTCACATCAATGTTCATAGCAGCTCAATTCACAATAGCTGAGCTATGGAACCAGCTTAGGTGCCCTTCAAGAGATGAAGGGATAAACTGTGGTGTACATACACAATGGAATATTACTCAGCCATAAGGAAGAATGAAATAATGGCATTTGCCAGTAAATGGATGGAACTAGAGATCATCATGCTAAGTGAAATAAGCCAGTCCCCCCAAAACAAAGGCCAAATGTTCTCTCTGATATGCAGCTGACTCAGAATAGCGGGGAGTGGGGGGGGGGTGGGTGGAGAGTGGAGGTTCATGGGATTGGGCGCAGAAGAGAATGGGTGGGGAAGGGAAGGAGTTTGGGAATGGGAAAGACAGTAGAATGAATTGGACATAACTTCCCTATGTTCATATATGAATACACAACCAGTGTAATTCCATGTAAGAGCCTTGTATGAGGAAGTAGCTAAGATGGCGGCTGGCTGAGAGCCAAAGAGGAGACGTTTAATTGTTTACACCTGACATTAATGCAATTAACTAAGAATCTTTTTGTGCCCGTGAACACTGTGTGACGCACCTGTAAGTTGAGCTTGTGACACGTGTATACTGGTTAAGGTAAAGAGTATTTAAACAGATGGTAGAGAGGAACGGGGGCGGAATCAGGAGGAGAATACAGAAGAGAAAGCAGAGAAGAAGCAAGAATAAAGAACCTACTCATTCCCAGTCTGCCTCCGATTTCTTTCCCGTGGTACCGTTGCTACAGGCGGCAATAGCTGCAGGCAGCGACAACTCCACGTTACATACAACCACAAGAACGTGAAGTTATACTCCCTTTTTGTGTGATATGTCAAATTACACTCTACTGTCAGGTATAACTAAAGTGAACGGCTCTGAAGAAGACTCATTCCCAGCACCACATGCAATAGACACCCATGCCATCATGATTTGAGTACAAAAAGGAAATGTGACCTCATTTTCCATTTTTAGGCTCTTGCAAAGTGGGACTTTTAGTGTCCAACTTTTAGATACTTGAGAAAGGAAGCATGAACTGGGACAGGAATGAGCCAGGTAAGTCAAACTTCAAAGTCATGGCCAGGGTCAAGGAGTGAGTCTTCAGTAAAACACACCTCCAAATCCCCCCAATTCTTTCTCATTTTCCTTCCCTTAAATTAGCTTTCTCTTTCAACATCAGCATGTTAGAGAAGTTCTTTCAGAAAGTTGTATTTATTTTTTTGTTTTGTTTTTATTACTAACATTCTATGTTGTTGTTTTTTCATTGTGACTATTTGGGGTTCCTAAAGGTATTGTTGCTTCAATAGATTTTTTTGTCTTGGTCTTTGTTTTTCATCATTGTTTTGTGTTGGGGGGTACTTGGGATTGAACCTAGGGGAACTTTACCACTGAGCTATGTCCCCTATCCTATCCTTTTCTTTTCTTTCTTTCTTTCTTACTTTCTTTTTTTTTTTTTTTTTTTTTTTTGAGAAAGAGTCTAAGTTGCTGAGATTAGCCTCGAACTTGTGATCCTCCTGCCTTAGACTCCTGAGTAGCTGTAATTACAGGCATGCCTCACCATGCCCAGCTCTCTCTCTCTTTCTTTTCCTTTTTTTTTTTAGGATTCTTGTTTTATTCTACATTTTTTGTTATTAATGCATTATAGTTTACATATTGATGGAATTTGTTGTTATATATTCACATATGCACACATGCCTCGCTCCTAAGTAGCAGTTTATCAGACACCTAAGAGTTCTGAATTCCTTAGTGCAACCAGGTATTCTTGCAAAGAATCCCTGAAAATCATTGGAAATTGCTTTTTGTGTAAATCAGAAATTGATCAACAGTGAGTTGCTTTGTTTAGTGCTGATATTGACCATGAACAGAGTGATCCTGGTTAATCCATTTGCCGTGACCCAGAAATTTCTGATTTTCTTGGAAGAGACAATCAGGGAGTGGAGGTGTTAGAAAGGATAGCTGAAGGGCGAGGCACCCTGTGACCCTTCACAGATCCATCACATTAATCTTCTCCAGAAAAGTGATTGTTGATTAGAAAGTATTGGTCAGCTTCCCGCTATTATAATGAAATACTCGAGGCAGTTGCTTATAAAGAGAAAAAGGTTTATCTTGGCTCCTGGTTTATATTGGCTTCTGACAAAGCAATAAAAGCAAACTGTTTGCATAATGAGTCAAGAAGCAAGAAAAGAGAGATGATGGGCTGGGGTTACCTACCCCTCCTTGAGGGCACACCCACAACGACCTGAAGTCTTCCCACTAGGCCCCACTTCCGAAAGGTTCCAACACCTCCCAATAGCACCACCCTGGGGACCAAATCTTGAACATATGGACATTTGGAGGCATTCAACATTCAAACACTAGCAGGAGGTTACCATGATCAAGCCCGCTAATTATGACCTGATGGCATCTGGTGTTTGAAGAACATTTCATGCTCATTCAGCATTTGGAACTTATCTCTTCCAAGTATTTCAACCTACCTCAAACCAAAGATTACCTGGTAAATAGAGGAAAAAGTAGCATAATGTGCATAGGTGTGTGTGTGTGTGTGTGTGTGTGTGTGTGTATTGGGGGAGGCAGGCTTGTTCCTTTAACTGACATTCCTTGAAAGTCTTCTGTAGCCAAATCACTTCCAGAAGAATTAAAGATGGAAGGTGATGCAGGCAGAGGATGGTGACAAAGGAAGGTCAGTCTCAGCCCCGCCTTTCAGACACTAAACCTTTAGGGGAGGAGCAGACATAAATACAAACAGTTCGGCTCACAAAGGATGTTCTAAGCAACACCGCAGGTCACTTTCACACCTGAGATTTTATTGTTCTGTTTATCCACCCAACCAATATGTATTCGGGTCATCTAAGGAAAATTTGAAACCAAGGTCCATGGGAAGTGCAGAGAAGGGCGTAATTACTACCAAATGTGGAGCTCATGGAAGGTCATGATGCGGGTGGTGTCTGAGCTGCATCTTAAATGATGGGTAGAAATTTGGAAGGCAAGTGTGTAGGGGGGCAAAAGACACAGCAAGAAAAGGGCAGCGTGTAAGTCAAAGCAGGGCCACAAATTTAGGGACCAAGGAGTAGGTTTTGCGTCCCTAAAGTATAGTAACAGATACGGTGGGATTTTTTTTTTTTTTTTTTTTTTTTTTTTTTTGTGGTACCAGGGATTGAACTCAGGGGCACTCGACCACTGGGTCACATCCCCAGACCTTTTTTTTGTATTTTATTTAGAGACAGGGTCTCACTGAGTTGCTAAGTGCCTCACCATTGCTGAGGCTGGCTTTGAACTCGCGATCCTCCTGCCTCAGCCTCCCAAAGTGCTGGGATTACAGGCGTGCGCCACCGCGCCCGGCTACGGTGGGATTTTTGCAGTAGTTTTGAAACATGTCTGCACATTCTTTGACACTCCTCCTTTATATGGGCTGGTGCTAAAGACAGGCTTCTAACTGATAGAACATGGTAGAAATGACTCCACCCAATTAGAAAAGGTGATACCATTCCCACCTGGCTTTCTTTCTCAGGACGTGTGCCTTGGGGACCCACATGGGATAATTTCAGTTATCCTGAAGCCTCCAGGTAGGAAAGACCACACAGAGAGACCACATAGAGAGATGCTGCAGGAGCCCAGCCATTCTAGTTTCCCCAGCACAAAAAAAGCAGATTCAAGAGTGCAGGCACACATCTCTAGCAATTAGAGAAATGCAAATCAAAACTACGCTAAGATTTCATCTCACTCCTGTCAGAATGGCAATCATTAAGAATACAGGCAACAATAAATGTTGGCGAGGATGTGGGGGAAAAGGTACACTCATACATTGCTGGTGGGACTGCAAATTGGTGCAACCACTATGGAAAGCAGTATAGAGATTCCTCAGAAAACTGGGAATGGAACCACCATTTGACCCAGCTATCCCACTCCTTGGTCTATACACAATGGACTTAAAAACAGCAATACTACAGGGACACAGCCACATCAATGTTTATGGCAGCACAATTCACAATAGCTAAACTGTGGAACGAACCTAGATGCCCTGCAGTTGGTGAATTGATAAAGAAAATGTGGTATACATACACAATGGAATATTATTCAACATTAAAAGAGAATAAAATCATGGCATTTGCAGGTAAATAAATGGAGTTGGAGAATATAATGCTAAGTGAAGTTAGCCAATCCCAAAGAACCAAATGCTGAATGTTTTCTATGATTTAAGGATGCTGATTCATAATGCACTGTGTGTGGGGGGGCATGGGAGGAGAATTAGATGAACTCTAGAGAGGGCAAAAGGGAAAAGGGGAGGGAGAGGAGGGGAGGGGGCATGGGGTAGGAAAAATGGTGGAATGAGATGGTCATCATTACCCTAAGTACATGTATGAAGACACAAATGGTGTGACTCTGTATACAACCAGAAATATGAAAAATTGTGCTCTATATGTGTAATGTGAATTGTAATGCATTCTGCTGTCATATACAACAAATCAAAATTTATAAAAAAAAAAAAAAAAGAAAAGAAAAACAAAAAGAGTGCAGGCACTTTCCATCAATTCTTACCCTCTGTCTCTCAGTCCTCTAGCTGAGGTCCCAGACATTGTGGGACAGAGGTAAGTCTTCCCTGCTGTGTCCTGTTCAAATTCCTGACACACGAGAATCTCTGAGCATAATGAAATGTTTCATGCCACAACGTTTTGATGATAGTGTGTTACATAATCATAGTAACTAGAGAAAGCTTTTGGAGCGATAAGGCAAAAAGAATTGGTTGTTTTCCAATCAGTCAGAGGCCTTGAAATCTGTGTTAGAAGCCAGGGGTTTATTAGCGGGTAATGGGGAGCCACTGATAGTTCTTAAGTAAGGACATAACAAAAGATGATATTTTCTAACATTGTTCTGCCACATTTAGGGGAGGATAACTTAGTATTTCCTTGAAGTCTTGTTGTCACTGGACAAAGGAAGAGGAAGAAAGCAACGTGTGAAGCCCAGGATCGGGGGAAGTAGTATGGAAGCAGGGCCCCTGAGCTCTGTGAGTCTTTCTCCTGTCCTTGGGAAATGCTAGAAAACATGGGAATATTGGAGACCTACCACTATGCAGGAAACCATTGCTTTAGGACCTGAATATCAAACCAAATGCTAGTCTCCTCTTTTTTCTCTCATTTACCATAGGATGGCCAAATAACAACAACAACAACAACAGATTGGCAAGTCTTACACAAAGAGAAATGAACTGAATAATGTGAAATATAGCCATTGCTGTTTCTCTTTAAGTCTAGCCCCCCCCCCCCTTCCTCAGGTACCTACTGCTATTTCTCACTTCTATGCCTTTTTCTTTCTTTCTTGTTTCTTTTTTTTTAGTACGAGGGGTTGAACTCAGGGGCACTCAACCACTGAGCCACATCCTCAGCCCTCTTTTGTATTTTATTTAGAGACAGGGTCTCACTGAGTTGCTTAGTGGGTCGCCATTGCTGAGGCTGGCTTTGAACCTGCGATCCTCCTGTCTCAGCCTCCCAAGCTGCTGGGATTACAGGGATACACCATTGCACCCAGCCTCACCTCTATGCCTTTTATCTTGCTTTATCTTTATCTAGAACATTCTGACTCTCTCTCCCTCTCTCTCTCTCTCTCTCTCTCTCTCTCTCTCTCTCTCTTTATTCTAGCTAACTCATCCTCCAAGACTCAGCTTTGGGCCAGCTCCTTCATTCATTCATTTACAAAATATTTGTGAAGAATTAGACATTGCACCTGATGCCACACCAGGAACTGGACAGACAGCCATAAAGAAGAGTGATGCAGTCCGTAGGACACAGGGTCCTGGGGGTGATGTAACAGGATGTAAAAATGAAGCAGTGGTGTCAATCACCTGTAGCCCCAAGAAAGTGGGTGACAACTATGAAGGAGATCTGAAGAGAGAAGTCAGACTACGGAGATAGACTTGCTCAATAGGTGATCCAAAGTAAGTTTTGTGACTCGTGGCTCCTCACCATGCAAAGGGAGAAAGGGAGAAAGGATTAGATTTGGAGAGGTCCAGCCCGTGAACAGTCATGGAAGTCAATCCATGAGAGAGCTGGAGTATTGGGGAGAAGATGTTGGCAGTTCAAGAACAAAAGAGGGACAGATCTTACCTTTCAGGAACACTGAAGGGCTGCTTGTCATCTAAAGGGATGATCAGGGGAAGGTTGAGAGGAATGGCCTGAGGAACAAGAAATGAATCAAGAGGCTGTGGTGTGCAGAAACAAGCAAAGGACGAAGGGCGTGCTGGACAATGAAGACAGCGTTCAAACAGTACAGGGATCATGTAAATCACGGACTGAGAATTCATCTCTGGGTTTGGCAACTTGGAAGTTTTCCAGGAAATCGCCGCATAATTCTCAAAGCAGCCTAACCGTACCTCTTCTAAGATTTTTGGCATCCTGGGTTCATTAATTTATTTATGTAATTTTTTTGAAGTTGTTGATGGACACGATACCTTTATTTTATTTATTTTTACACGGTGCTGAGGATCAAACACATGCTAGGCAAGCGCTCTACCACAAAGTTATAACCACCGCCCCCCCCCCCCCCCCGTGCATTTAAAATTATACTTTATTGAAATCATCGGTTTACGTGTCAGTGTCTCTGATCACACTGTGGTCATTTACATTGGAACTAAAGTAAAATAAAGTTGGATGTTGTGGGTGGGTTCTGCAGTAGCCACATCTCAGGCTCTCAACGGCCACGTGTGGATTGAGCCTGTTGGAAGCTCAGACTGTGGACCAGAAAGTCTTCTCAGGTAGCTCTGTCCATGTCTGTGTAGTGGATGATAACTGTACCATCCGGGAAGTCTACAAATCAAGCAGCCTATTCTCAGATTGCCACTTCCCATGCTTCTCTTCCTCCACTGTCCCCAGGAGGCTGGATGTGGGAATGGCAAAGGAAAAGGACTGGAGGAAGAGACCCCCTACAGTGTCAAAGAGGCCCCTAGCGGGGCGCGGTGGCGCATGCCTGTAATCCCAGCACTTGGGAGGCTGAGGCAGGAGGATCGCGAGTTCAAAGCCAGCCTCAGCAATGGCGAGGCACTTAGCAACTCAGTGAGACCCTGTCTCTAATAAAATACAAAAATAAGGGCTGGGGGGGTGCTGGGGTTGTGGCTCAGCGGTAGAGCATTCGCCTAGCACGTGCGCGGCCCGGGTTCGATCCTCAGCACCACGTAAACATAAATGCATTGCATTGTGTACAACTAAAGCAAATAAATAAATTTAAAAAAAAAAAAGGGCTGGGGATGAGGCCCAGGGGTCGAGTACCCCTGAGTTCAATCCCCAGTACCAAAAAAAAAAAAAAAAAAAAAAAAAAAAGAGGCCCCTTCCTGTCCAGCCTCCAAGCCTTCCCCTAGCACACTCCCACCTCCCCTTCACGTAGCAGAGCCCAAACAGGGAGTTCCCAGCAAGGGGGAAATGCAGCTTGCAGAGTCTCGGCCTCAGCACTACAAAGCACAGCATAAGATCCTTCCCTGACATCTTCTCATGCACCTCTCCCCATCACATCCAGGCCCTCTCTCTGGCATTATTTTTTTCCACAGCACTTAATTACTACCTAAAATTAAGGATATATGTTTATTTGTGAGTGATCTGTCTTTCTTCCAAAATTGTAAATTCCCTGGGGCCAAAGTCCTTGACTGTTGTATCCCTAGTGCCTAGAACAGTGCCTGGCGCATAGTAATTGCTTAATAAAAACTAGCTATGTTTTAATATGCTTTATTTATTATGCATGCTATATACTATACATGTTAAGTATGTGTATATATAACTATATACACATGTATGTATACATACTTAACAATGGTAAAGGCAACTGCCCCAAACTTAAGTCACAGTTTAATTCTCACTCTCATAAAGACCAGACCGGTATTCCTGACCAGCAAGCTTCCAAAAACCCAGTTTCCCTCCATTTTTTTGACTTCTAACTTCTGGGGCCCCTAATTTTTTTGCATTCAATCCATGACTGGGAAGAGTGGTGTCTAAGGACCCGGATAGAAAGAGGCACCTGTCACTTCCTTGCCATTCCATTGTCCGGAACCCAGTAGCACATCAAATTCTCACCATCAAGAAAGCTGTGTGCCAAAGAGGATAAGGAAACGGGCACGATGAGTGGCTAATCAATCTCTGGCTTGTGTTCACATGTACATACATTTCATGTTATTTTCACAGAATTTCCAATTACTTAGGCATTATTACTCCCATTTTGTAGATGGCATAACTCAGACTTTGCAAGGTTACCCAGAAACTGATACAGCTATTAGGTGGCAGAGGTGCAAAGCAAATCTAGGTTTATTTGACTAAATCCTCCCTCTTCCCTATTTTCATTCAATTAATGCTAATTTCTCTTAACCTAACCTCGATGCTATTCCCTAAAGGAAATGCTTAGATTGCTTTATGTCTTTGTAAATAATTAGAATCATTTGAAACTCTCAAACAGTCTTTTTGCAAGGTTCTGGGCAATCCTAACTGATCCTAAATCTCTCTTAGCTTGCCTGGGGACCTCTGCAGTCAGCTCCCATATAGCTTTTGATCTTCTTTAAAGGGACAGAGTGATCTCTCTGCAATTTAAGTGGAGATAAAGGACTACATTTCCTTTTTCATTTTCACAATCTGCTGACTTCTTTGTGTACTTCCTGGTAAATGAAAAAGGAAGTTGCCATGCAAGCTTTTCAGAGTTAAGTTTCCTCCTATTAATGATTTCCCTGCCATTTGTGATTAGTGATTTCTGCACTCTCAAGCAATATTTGAAAGTCTGCCTATAATATCCTCTTATCAATCAATATGCATATAATTTGCATATATTTTACATATTTCTCATCTGTACTCTGAATCATTACTAGGTTGCTTGTGATACCTAATACAATATAAATGCTATGTAACTATGTACTGTACTATTTTTGAGAATAATGACAAGAAAAAATCTGTATATATTCAGCACATATATTTTTTCTTCTGAATATTTTTGATGCAAAACTTGTGGGTATGGAAGTCCAACTGTATTGAGAACCTACTATGATACAGATACTCTATAAACGAACACAGATTGACTTAAAGGTAGACAAGAAGGGTCATTTTCTGACAATGGTCTCAGAGCAAACACCAGCAATCATTGCTTCCTACAGGCTGCAATGCACCGGCAGAAGTAAGGCCTGTTCTCTTGGCCTAGGGCCAAGAGGTGCATCTGGGGGAGGGCCCAGTGCATGGGTGGTCTTGGGCAGGGTTAGGAGGCAGCCACCAAGGGGAGTGTTGGTAACATAGCTGCCCAACACCTGAAGTCCACAGGTGCTTTAGAGAAGTTGAATTTTGGCCTGATCTGTCCTGATGGTGGGGAAGAACCCCTCAAATCCCAACCAGCCCACAATAAGCCTCTGGGTTCAGTCCTTGGACAATCAAACTGTTTGTCTCCAAGTCATGAAGGTGAATTAGATGCACACCTTGAATCTTGAACTAAGGGATTCACAGTCTAAAGTGGGGACTTTCCTATAATTGATCATGACAGGGCACATGGGCTACATACATGCTTACGTGGTAGATTTCATAAGAGAGCCAAGGTGGACCCCTCATAGAGATAGTACAAATGCCCAAAGGATCGAGTGAATCATGTTAATGAATGAAGTAGGCGTGTGTGACATTCACGTTCAGAGAAATACACATACGGGCTGAAACCCACTCACCGCAAAGTCCTCTAGACCAAGTACATATTCTATTTCTGGGTCTCTGAGGAAATTTCTCAAGACTATCTAAATCTAGACATGGAAGTGAGCTCCTTGCCTCCTTTGGTAGGAATGATGAATATTTCAATTTGCATATTTCTGTGGTAATGCAGTAAGCCATTTACTGCCATTTAAAAAAATTGTAAAACCACCAGTGAAGTAGTTTAAAGCAATTCAGATGTTTTGGCTAAGCAGTGCTGAATTTCTTCCAAGTCAGTTAAGCTAACATCAGCTTTATTTTCCAGCGATGAATTTGACCCAAATACTACATCTATGAGCCTGACTTTAAATCTATTGAGGTCACCCGAGAACATCTTATGCACATCTCTGCTTAGATGCTACTCTCTCTGGGAAATCCTGCTTGGTCCTCAGGTCTGCGTCACCTGCTCCTCCTACATGGTGCCTAGAATTGACTTCTATCTGTCAAGGAATAATTTTCAAAAAGTTCAAAGCATAAATGATGTAAAATGGAACAACCACAGGTAAGAAAACTGTTTTTGTTCAACAGTGGAAAAGATAACCATAAAGTGGTCAAACCAGTTTAAGCAATACTGAGCAGTAGGGGGTTTATATATCTCATCAAGAATGAATTTTTTAAAATCTTAGAATAAGATTACTATGTGAGATACAAAGTTGGCTAATGTCACACAGAGTCAAAAAACAACAGTAACATTTGGGATTATCTTTTCTGCAAAACACAAATAATTTATTTTTATTTTTCATTTTTTATTCTAATTTGTTATACACTTTTGTAGAGTACATTTCATTTCATATTCCATATAAAGAGCACAATTTTTCAAGTTGCTGGTTTAATATAAAGTATTTTTACAACAATTGTGTCTTCATACATGTATTTAGGGTAGTCATGGATAACTCAGTCTGCCCTTATTTCTATCCCCTTGTCCCCTCCCTTCCCTCCCCCCTCTTTGTTCTATTTAAAGCTCTTTCATTCCTCTCATTCCCTCTCTCTTGCCTTTATAAGTTAGTATCTTCATATCAAAGAGATCATTCGACTTTTGCTTTTTTGGGATTGCCTAACTTCACTTAGCATTATTTTCTCCAACTCCATCCATTTACCTGCAAATGCCATGATTTACACAAATAATTTAACTTGTACTGGCAATGGACAAGAATTATCTGCATCATTATCACTTGTCAGGAAATCAGAGTTTACCTTTACAAAGTTGTAAAACATCTGAACAAATAAATAGTAAATGTGGAGTCCCACAAACATTCACAGTCCTAAAGGATCCGTTAGTTCTTGTACAGGCCTGCCACTACACTGCTCTAGAAAGCTCTATAGCAAAAGGGCATCCAGAAATCCTTTTGCCTACTTCAAAGTTTTTGGATAATTATGTGAGTTTTTGAACAATTGTTCTTAACATCATTTGTATTATCATTAGTTAATAACATTTATTGAGCACTAACATGATGAGGCACATGCATCATTTTTAAAAAATATATTTATTTTTTTAGTTGTAGGTGGACACAATACCTTTATTTTATTTTTTATGTGGTGCTGAGGATCAAACCCAGTGCCTCATGTGTGCTAGGTGGGCACTCTACCACTGAGCCACAACCCCAGCCCACATGCATCATCTTAATGCTAAAATAGGTATTATTAGTATTAGCCTATTTTATGGATAAAGTTGAAGATGAACTGAAATATCCTTCCCAAAGTCATATGGCTTATAAGTGACAGAGCTGCACTAGGACCTAAACCTGCCTGCCTGACCTCGTATCCAAGCTCTTAGCAATGCATAGCATTTTTACTGATAGTTAAACAGCCCATTTATTTTACCCATCTTTTCACTGGACAGGGAGTTTCATGAGGGCAATTATCATGCTTTTTTGTCCATTTGTTATTCTCCCTGCACCTCCTGATATCCAGCACATAATAAATAATAATAATTTATTTAAATTAAATTGATTATATAAAGGCAAAGAACCACATTCCAATTCTAATACTTTTTTTTTTTCTTTTTTTCCTCTTTGGACTGAGAATTAAACCTAGGACCTTGTGCATGCTAAGTAGATGTCCTAAGATTGAGCTACAACCCCCCCCCCCCAGCCAATCCTTTTTCTTTTCTTTTTTTTTTTTTTTAAGCCTTTTTATCATTCTTCTTTGGTAATTAAAATGTCATTTATGGTTCTTATTTTCACCTTTTCTTTCACTCAGTAATAATGGTGGGAATGGGTGCAGTGATAACCAACACATTCTTGTTTGTTTTTGTTTTGTAGTTTTGGTACTGGATATTGAACTGAGGGGCACTCGACCACTGAGCCACATCCCCAGCACTATTTTGTATTTTATTTAGAGACAGGGTCTCACTGAGTTGCTTAGCACCTCACTTTTGCTGAGGCTGGCTTTGAACTCACAATCCTCCTGCCTCAGCCTCCCGAGCCACTGGGATTATAGGCGTGTGCCACCGCACCTGGCTCACTTGAAATTATTTATACAGCAACGATTTGCTGAGTGTTTCATAAGTGCCAAGCATTGAGCTAGGCATTATAAGAACGGTCCCCTGCTAAGCTGTAGTTTTCTGAAAAGGAATTGTATCTATCTCAGTCAGCTTATTTTGTCTCTAGCACCTGGCAAAGATCTTAGGACATAATACTCACATAATCAGTAGTTGAATTGAATGAATGTAATTGAATGAATGGCTGATTGTTTAATGAGGAATTTTTGTAAACCCATGACATTTTCTTGGGATATTTCTTGAATACCCCACTTAGCATCTATCTGTAATTCTCCTGATAAATGGCATCAAATATAATTTTTTAAAAATGCAAATAATTGTTTCTTACTATTGTTGTCTGGATGTTTATGTGCCCCCCAAATTTATATTATGTCAAAATCTCCAATTTATATGTTCTAATCTCCAATGAGATGGCATTAACAGTAATTAGATTATGAGCATAGAATCCTTGGATTGGTACCTTTACAAAAGAGGTGCAAAGGAGCTCCATTGCCCCTTACACCATGCAAAGACACAGCAAAAAGGTGCCATCTATGAACCAGGAAGAGACCCTTCACCAGACACTGAATCTATTGGTAGCCTTGACCTTGGACTTCCCAGCCTCCAGAATTGTGGGAAATAAAATAGGCAACCCAGACTCTGGTATTTTGTTATAGAAGCCTGCACAGTAAGGCAGATAAAGTAAGATACTTACCCTTAATAAAATTAATTGTACTAACTATGTCCAGCTTGCTAGAAGATCCTTTCTCTTCCCTTCCCTGAATACTACATCCCTTCCCTGAAAGCTACATCTCCCAGGCTCCCTTGCAACTGGCTTTCAGCTAGTTTAGTTAATGGGTAGCCCTGGAGGGAGGGAGGAGGAGGGTAAGAAGGAGGAAGCCCTCACTCCCATCTACCCACCTTGACACATAATTTGAGAAAACATCTCTGGTGGCAGCTGGTGTCTATGTTCTACCTCCTGCTCATCACTCAGTCCCTTTTTCTGTGGCCTCTGTTTTTGTCTTGTAATTTTAGCTCTAGGGATGGCAGCAGCTTGCCACTGATTCTATTATCTGGATTGTTTCACCATGCCATGGCAGGAATTTTAGCTCTTCCTACCTGTATGTCATTTTGTTCTCCCTATTAAATTCACTCTCTTAAACCATCTGGAATGGACACTTGTTTTCCTGAATGGATCCTGACTTACTGGTCTAATGAATAGAGGGTAGCAATATTCACACAGGTCATAAAATACTGGGGGGTGTATTAGGCTCACTTATTAGATAAGTAAATGGCTCCTGTACAAGAAACTTGTTGGATGTGAATTTGTTCTTTGCAAAATTTTAGACGAACATATGTCATGAACCTCACTGGCTCAGGACCTGTTGCCCCTGTAAATAGGAAATCCATAAAATAACAACAGCTTAACTGTAGTAGCTATAATTTATTGATCCATACAAAGTAAGTGGCACTCTGCTCAACTCCTCATATAAATGATCTCTATTCTCTGACAAACCATGGGGTATTTGTTCTAACCAAGGCTCTCAGTGGCAAAGAGTAGAGACCTACACTGAAAAGGCCAGTAGGATCTTGATAGCACTTGGAATTGAAACCAGAGAGTCTTGGTAGCTTGTGGAGTTAGCTAATGAATGACCCCAACCTATTTTAGGCTGAAAACCAGGTTTGGAAAAGAAGTAGAGGAAGTCGGGTGCAGCTAAAACCACACCACAGGGGTGAGTAGCTATGGTGGTGCTATCAGTTTTGGACACCACTGCAGTCTCTGTGAATCAAGATTACCTCCTTGTGGTGGCCAGCAACTAACAGAATGTGCTTAGGTCTTTTGCCCATGCTGCAGCCGTCAAGTCCTGGGAAGAAAGAACCTTTCCATCTTTAGTGGTAAAGTATTAGTGGAATCACCATATTATCCCCACTTTGGTTTCTGTGTAATAATGGGACAACCATTCAGGAAGCTGGACCACTGTTATGGTTTGAATATAGTTTAAGTGTATCCCCTAAGATTTTGTGTATGGGAATTTAATCCCTATTTTGAGGTATCGAGAGAACAGAAACTTAATCTGATTATGATGTTTGGGAGGCGGGGCCTTAGGAAGGTGGCAGGGATAAAAGTCCTGAGGGTGAAGTCCTATGAGTGATTCCTGGTGGCTTTATAAGAAGAGGGAGAAGCTGGGTGTGGTGGCACAGGCCTGTAATCCCAGCACTTGGGAGGCTGAGGCAGGAAGATTGTGAGTTCAAAGCCAGCCTCAGCAATGGCGAGGCACTTAGCAACTCAGTGAGACCCTATCTTTAATAAAATACAAAAAAAAAAAAAAAAAAAAGGCTGGGGATGTGGCCCAGTGGTCGAGTGCCCCTAAGTTCAATCACCTGTACCAAAAATAATAATAATAAAAAAAGAGAAGAGGGAGAAAGATCAGCAGGGATCACTTCCTGTTTTTTGACATGTGATGTCCTCCACTGACTTGGTGGTCAACCAGCAAGGCAGCCATCACCAGATGCCGCCCCTGGACCTTGCACCTACAGAACCATGAGCCATAATAAACCTCCTTCATAACTCATCCAGTCTGTGGTATTATGCTACTGGCAACAGAAAACGCACTAATGCAATGATCAAAATGACAAATGACCCCCACACCATCATTATGTCTACTTTCCACCTTGAAGATAAAGGCATATACATATGCATGATGAGTGGTAGAACTTGGCTATGAACTCTCTGGTCTGTCTGAATCCAAAGTCCACCCTCTTTCCACCACACTGCACTTTCTTCTAATTGATTTGTTCTTTAAAGATTTGATGAACCTGCGTTTGCAAATTTTAAAACCTCAATTCAGGGGTTTGCTAATTAGCTATCTGCAGACTTACCTGTAATATACACAATGTCATGGCCTGGACTCTATCTCCAGGAATTGAACAGAAATACCTAATGTGGCTTTTTTTTCCTATGGATTTTCTTGGAGCAGAATTTACTTCCTTTTTTTTTTCTTTCTGCGTGTGTGTGTGTGTGTGTGTGTGTGAGAGAGAGAGAGAGAGAGAGAGAGAGAGAGAGAGAGAGAGAAGGGTAAACAGCCTTATATTTTAGGATAGCAGCGTTGCTTTCTGGAAGGACTGCCATCCTAGCACCTGGTCCAGCCATTCTACTAGAGTAATGGAATGTGTTTATAAATACTTTGGGCACTTAGTTGGTACAGTGCTGGTATGCTTGTTGTCATGTTGTTATGGAAATTAGATAATTATACCAACAGGTAATACTTTGCATATGACACTGCCTGCACGTGTCTGTGTTTGTGTGTGTGCGTGCATGCATGTGTATTTGTGGAGAGAAGCCATGTGATGAGTTCTTCTGGTTTCTATTCTTGACCTGCCAGCTCAATGAGTCACCACTGAGTATCTCTTTGTTGAGCCATAAACCCTCAGTATCCTAGTATAACATCTCCCACTAGAATGTTCAGGAACTCGGGTAAAAGCACTGTGCAGGCATCTGAATGCCCATCGCCCTCAATTTTTCATCTTCAAAAAGTAATATAAACCAGACATAATCCCAGCAGCTCAGGAAGCTGAGGCAGGAGGTTTGTGAGTTCAAAGCCAGCCTCAGCAACTTAGTAAGACCTTAAGCAATTTAGTGAGACCCTGTCTCTAAACAAAAGTATTTTTTTAAAAGGGCTGGAGATATGGCTCAGTGGTTAAGCACCCTAGGTTTAATCTCCAGTGCAAAAAGAAAAAGAAAAAAGTAATATAATTATTCTAAGTCCCATACCACTTTGGGAAAGGATACTTATCCAGTCATCAAAGAAAGGAAGGCCTTAGAGGCAGAGGCTGGGGCATAAATGTGTGAGGCACTGGGTTTGATTCTCAGCACCACATATGAACAAATGAATAAAATAAAGGTCTATCAACAATTCAAAATGTTTTTTTAAAAAAACATGTTTAAAATGAAAGTAAAGTCCATGTACTTTGGTTACCTAGGAATAGGGCTTAAAGAGAGCAACCTAAAAATTAAGAATTAATATTCCCCTAACTGGCATAAATAATTTTGACATACCATAGAGAGGGAACTTTTTCAAATAGATTCCTTCATATGCTTTATGTGAAAAGCTCCATTTGTTATCATGATTTTCTTAAGTATGCATAGGAAAATTACCTATCATGCAGTGTTGATAGCTTATCTCCACCAATGTATACATAAGAAGACACACGATGATAAGAGTGGCATCGTTGTATGGCCATGGGAAATTACGCCAGTATGAATGAGTACATTCTCATTGTAAAAGAAATAAGCTATTTGAAGGTATATAGAATGAATTGGGAGCATTTTCCATCTTGCCTCCTAATCAGTTTGGAGGGTCTTTTGTCCCTTTCTATGCATTTCATACATATGAGGTGCACACACACTATCTGTACCGTGGGTGCTTTCTAGCATACATGACCTTACCCTGTAATCACTGTTCTGTAGCTCGTGTTTTTATGTTGCACTCTGAAGAGTCATACTTACTGACCTTGCCTTCATGTCTTCTGGGTTTTGCATCTTATTTTAGAAGCTGTTCCCCATCCCATGGGGCATTCCACTTGATTTTAAAAGTGAGAGCCAAAAACAGTCACCCACAAAGGTCACTTAGAAAAAGATTGCCTGCTGGCCAGAGGTGGACTCAGGAGAAGGATTTGTCCTGGTCAGGGAAGGAGCCTTTACCATCACCTCTCTGACCTCCCATAGGTGCTTCTGGGCTCCTCCCACTTCCTACCCTGCTTCCTACTGAGCTGTCCTTGCTGCTGGTTGTCATTCTTGTTTTTACTTTCCAGAGGAGAACAGTGGTGTCAGGTAAGTGGAAGGAGCCCCAAGGGATGGGAAGGTACTTGTCTTTTTAGTATCTGACAGGGTCAGGGGCTGGGCAGTGACTAAATGTGAGGGTACAAGCAACTAGAATGAGAAGTAACTTCCAATCTTATACTAAATCAGTTCAGTGTAATCAGGGGAAAAACTGGTTTTGGTGCTTTGGGAAAATGATCAAACATCAAGTAATAGTCAAACTGGCCAATGACTTAAATCTGCCTTATTTTCAAGACCAAAAGGAAAAGAACAATGGGATTTTCCAAGAAGACATGGTTATTTATTTTAAATAGCCTTTTTTTTTTAAGAGCAGTCTTAGGTTCACAGCAAATTTGAGTACAAGGTATGCAGCTGATCTTTAAACATTCAGTGACCTATATACTCTGTGTATTAGCCACATTCTTTTTCTTCTTTCTGCTTTCAATTGTGTCCCTTTTCCCCTTAGTAATTTTTTTAACTCTTCCTCTAGCACCTTAAGATGACTGAGGAGAGGGAAAGAGATGAGGTTCCATTTAATCTTTTGTTTTTACAATGGAGTCACATCTTATGTGAGCTGTTAGGCTATAAAGGGAGAACATAAGGTCAAAATCATGTGCAGTCAAAACTACTCTTTAAAATTGCTTAAATGGGCCATACAACCTGTTTTTGTTTGTTTGTTTTCCTTCAGCATTGACACAGATATATTTCTTCAACTGAATACGAGATGAAAAAAGAGATTCACATTTGGGGGCAGGTTAGTGGGGCAAAGTGACTTTAAAAACACTGGGTTCATATTCTGTATGGTGAGGTTAGGATCAGTTACAATATTTGTTGGGGTCCAATGCAAAATGAGAATGCAGGGACCCCTTGCTCAAAAAAGGATTAAGAATTTTAAACAGCACTAGTGGAGCATGAAACCAAGCACAGGGTTCTTTCAAGAGTGAAGTCTTGGACAAATGCACAGGTTGCAGACCAAGAAGCCAGCCCCAGTAAAAGCCTGGGGACACAATGAGAGGCCTCAGGATCTCCATAGCAGGAGATAGTAGGCAAGACCACTGGAAGTGTTTAAATCTTGTGCTTCCCAGGCCCCATGCTAGCTGAGTATGTATAACTGAGTATGTATGCATGACATTAAATCAGCACATGATGCAAACTTCATCATAAAAGCCAAATGTTTGAGAAGTTGCAAATCCATATGACAATATACATTTTTGCATTTTCTTATTTGTTAAAGAATTCCTTGTAACTTAAAACTCAGATTTCAGATGTGTAAAAAGAAAATGACTATTCATATGTCTTTATCAAGCAAAAAAAATATTGATCTGTCCTTAGTCTTTTGCTCTTAGACCAAATTTGAACTCTCGTGGAATTTATAGGGGGAAAACCAACTGTATTACCGTGAGTTCTCTAAATAATTTAAAAAGGCAAGTTATAAAAATTATGTGCAATAATATGTCTTTTTCAAATAAAAATGCTAATTATTTTACTTAATAAATAGGCCACCTTTTCAGAATTTTTTCCCCCAGAAGATCAGGAACATCACCTGAGCAGGGAGGATATTATTTTACAACTCTCTGAGCTCAGTGAACAAGGATATGATTGATATAAGGCTCATTTTTAAAGGGAACTGCCTTATATCATATAGAACATATATTATTTCAAAGTGCTTTTACAAACAAGTCCAGCCAAAAGCAGTTGGTCAGGTAATTCACCAAAGGGTTTTAAGATAGCAAGTTATTTAACATTAAAGAGAAGATTGTGTTTCCAGGATCTGTTTGTGTCACAACTTGGGTCTGTGATGTTATACCACCTCTTCCAACTTAAGATTCTTACCCCACCACATGCTGAAATGTGACTCATATGCTTTGACAAAAATTGCTTCCTTATCGCTTACACATTTGAGCTTTAAAACAAGTGTCATAGCTGGGCAGGCAGCTGGTCACCCAGGTAGACTGGACAACTACCCTGACTCATGTCCACCTGTCCCGGGTCATATCACAGCACAAAACAATACATTACACATTCCTACAAAGCTACAAAGGAAGCAATGCTGCAATGTGTCATTGTCACAGAGTTACCAGCAGTCTGGGGATATTTTTGGCTAATCTTTATATTGTGGAACTTTTAGGGTGGTGATGGCAGTTGTGTGGTGGTTGTTATTTGGCAAAAATTTAATTGGAGACGTCTGTCATCTGCTTATTCCAACAAATGATATAAATAAGGGTGTGTTTGTAGGAAAGAACCTGGGTGGTAACAACATTTTCTTTTTAATCTCTTGATCTGTATCAGATGGTTGTATATTTTAGAAAGAGTGACAAAAGAAAACATATATAAATCTTTACAGAGTTTGTTCAGAGTGGTTTGACAAATAGTTTCAAAAACTAACACTGATTGAGTGCTTACTGTGTACACCACTAAGAATGTTAGTATTTCATCTCACCTCCTCCTCATAATAACATTCATAATAACCCAATGGAACAATTATTGTTACTCCCAATGACCAAGATCTCATGGGTAGTAAATATCAGAGGCAGGGTTTGAATCCAAGAAGAGTCCATGTTGTAACCACTGAAAACCCAGATTTCTATCCTGCTTTAAAATGTTGTCAGTCTGTTTTCGATTTTCTTTTTCTTTCTTTCTACAACAGTGTGCTGGCCAATTTGCCTCCACAATCCAGACATGATTTCAGCACTACGCAGAAATACTTCTGCCCATACACAATCTACTTACATTCCTGCATGAAACTGTCTCCCAAGTAAAGTCATTTACCCCTGGCAGAAGACATAGTGGTTTTCATGTGTATGGTGAGGGGAATCTTGTTTCTTGTATGCCCTGAAGCAAGCTCACAAGAGATGAACTGCAGGCCTGACCGCACAGAGCCTCTCCTATAGGTGGTTATTTACATTAACCCATGTTGAAACTTCTCCCCGAGATAGGCACTGCCAAAGAACCTTAGAGGAAGTATGAAGCTTTATCTTTTGCACGCACACGAAGTCTTCCGAGAACCTGGGTAGGTGTGGTTCACAGGGGCTAATCGTAGCGTCCAGGTGCAAATCTGAACTCGTGTTTTTAAATGGAGATGCAAACACAATGTGGATGACTTGGTGAGTCTCTGAAGTGCATGGGAAAGCCCACTTGTGATGTTGTCGGTTTGCTGGTCTGTGTGTCTGTTTGTGTGTGTGTGTGTGTGTGTGTACAGTGCGATGATGGGCACCTAGCTGAGTGTGCCAGGTTTAGATAAGAGGTGTGAGGGTTCTGAAAGTTTCAGGAGGGGCAAAGAACTGGCAGCACGGTTCATTGAGCCAGTAAAGCCTCAGGTAGAGGACTTCTGAGCTACTCTGGCCCCGCCCCGTTCGGCCCCGCCCCCAACATCCAGCGCCCCGCCCTCACTAGGCCCCCGCCCCCAACGCCTGGCTCTCACGACCGCAAGGCTGCCCCAGTTCCGTAAACACTCCTCTCCCCGCCCCGCGCAGTCCGGACCCTACCACTCGACGCGCGGGGGGAACGTCCCTCTCGCATCCGAAACGGCCTCCATCTCGAGCTGTCCTCGCCCTTTCTCATCCAAAGATCGGGCATATTC
Source organism: Tamias sibiricus (assembly GCA_025594165.1). Classification (NCBI taxonomy): domain Eukaryota; kingdom Metazoa; phylum Chordata; class Mammalia; order Rodentia; family Sciuridae; genus Tamias; species Tamias sibiricus. Next base: position 161,574,241 of record CM046661.1, read on the forward strand.
TTTGGGTCTTATGTCAATTATGTGCGAATTCGCCTTTCGGAGCCTGAAATGACCTGCCTTTTCCGGCTCCGTCGCGCCGTCATTCCCCCTCTCGCGGGTTTTGTGGTGGCCTCCTTCCTGGAGTCCCTCAGGGCCCTTTAAATACCGCGTGTGGGAGCGGGGGCTGCCGAGGGGTTGGGAGTTGTTGGGTCGAGGAGTTCCGAGGTAGTGCCGCGCTCGGTTGGGGGACTCCTTGAGACCCCTGGCTCGGGGTCACTTGGTCGCCTTCCTCCTGTCTCCGCGCCGGACTCGGTGCGTATCCTTCCCGGGGGAGGGGTCTCGGGCTCTGAGGTGACGGGCCAGGGCCCGAGAGTGGACAGCTCAACCCAGAGCAGCCCTAGGGCCTCCCCGCTGCATTCGAAACGCCGTCCTGAGACCGCGGGACCCGGGGACCAACCAGCTTGGCCCCTCACCCCGACCCCGTTTGACCTAGAACTGCCGTTCCGCGTGGGAGCGGGACGCTCACGCGAGTGGCCGCGGGCTGCCGGCCCCCGGAGGCGGCGGGGTCCAGGCATTTCGGCGCCGCTCACAGCTCGCCGGGCCGGGGCCAGCGCCTTCGCCGCGGGCGGCTTCCCACCGGGGCAGCGGAGGCCCCTTCCCCGGCCGGGCGGGGCCCGCGGCGAGTGTTTGGGGTTTGTTGCCGGGGTTTCCCGGGCACTCGGCTCGGCCTCCGCCGTCCCCTCCTCCTCGGGTTTGTTTTGACAGGAAACGTGGTGCTCCTGGAGGGAGGGGCAGCCTCCGGGTGAGTCCCCTGGACCTGACCCTCGCCGGGAGGAGGCGTGGAGACGCTGGCCGGCTGGGGCTCCAACCCAGGAACTCTCAGGGATGGCTTTGTGCTTCCCAAAACTACTCCTCGGGCTGGCACCGCCGTGGGTAGCAGAAATGATTTGGTGACACGTGGATAAACATAGTTACGTGTTTTTGTTAGTAAGAGGGAAAACTGCTCCATTAAACGAAGCGATCTCTTGACGGTCTAAAGTTTTCCTTTTAAAATAAACGTATTTAAGTGCAAATATCTAATCAAGATAATTGTTTGCCAAATTATTGGAAGTAGAAGATGGAGACGGGGGGTACAGTTGGGAAGCCTGGTCAAAGGACTCAAGTTTGGGGAATTTTCTCCTAGATGATTGCCCTACTACCTTAACTAGGAAGAAACAAGACAAAATGTCCTTGGCCCTAGTGAGCCCCCAACACCTCTGGTCTCCAGTCCAGAGACCTTGCCCTTCCTACCTGCCAACAGATAATGAGGTTATGCCTGCCTGCCTGCCTGTCAGCCCTTTCCTCTTGTCCCTAGAAGAGATTTCATACATCAACCCTGACAGCTAGTGGAGGTTGCCTGGCTTGAAGTGGCCCAGGGCTGAAGATACCCAGTCATGTGTAGAAGAGGCATCAGTGCCATTTTGTGAGGGTTGAGGGCCCTGGAGGGGGAAGCACAGGTACTAAAACAGACCAGCAGGGGTGGGAGGAGAGTGCTTTCAATTATGAAAAGTGCCTAGAAATCCTTCTCCCTGGTGCTGTAATGCCATGTGTAGCATGAACATCTGCTTTTTAGACAGTGACTGGCTTGTTGGCTTTTATCTAGCTCTTTGTTGGTTCTAATTTGATGAAGAACAGTATTGTCTAGCTGAATAGTGCAGGCACCTATCTGCTCTGTGGTTTTGCTTTGCTATGTGTGAATAACTTTAGTGCTGCTATTTGGGACTGGTTCTAAAGCAGCATTTTGCAGAAGATGGACATTTTCCAGCATTTCCAATTTTATTATAAGAGCCTAGTCTTACTCTTCTGACCCCCTCCTCCCCTTTACTACACATATGTGAACGAGTGTCCTTCCACCTGACCTTGATCTGGTCTTGAAGGAGTAGATCCCTTAGATGTGCCTTGAAATTTCTCTTTTCCATAACCTAACCTTAACTGGATGGGTTCCTTTCCTCAGAACTCTGCTGGATAATCTAAATAATTCACTGCAAAATGTTTATGACTCATGCTAGCTGTAAGCAGTTAACCCTTTGGATCATATTTGGGTTCTAACTAGGGATTTTGCAGTACATAAGGATTGGCTCCTTGATAGAGGATTTTCAGTCACTCTAGTGGGGTGGTTGAGAGTTATTTTGGACAGTAAACTCTCAGTAATGCCCTTCACTGTATAGTACTTGAGCAGCCATCCCAGGGTAAGGTCAGCTTGCTACCACATGTGCAAGTATCCACGTGGTGGTGGATAGATCAATTTGGCAGAGTGAGAATGGAAAGAATGAACAGCACATTGAATTTTCTCCAGCCATCCTGGAGTAATAAGAGTGCGTGGGCTTTAGGGTTCCAATGTCTGCATTTAACTTGTGCCTCTTCATTGCTGTGCACCCTTGGGAAAGTAATGCAATCTCTCTGAGCCTCAGGTTCTTATTATAAAATGAGAATAATACCTTAGCTTACAAGGCTATAATGAGGATTCAAGAAGATAAAATGTTTAAAACACTTATAAAATGCTAAGTGCTTATTATTGAGATTATAATAAGCACTCCATGACTGTTAGCTCTAATTGTTATTATTTGGTTTCAGTGCTATTAGGAGAGTGGAAAGACACAATGTAAAAATTTTCTTTAAACTCCTGAAACTAAGTCTTTGCTAACTTGAATTATTGATGCCTTGTAAATGTGTTGAAGAAGGCACTGGGAATTGGAGAAGGGAGACATGGCTTCTTACCACAAGCAGCTTAAAATTTAGCAGGGAGAAAGATAAGCAGACAACTATGGTAGTTTTAAGGGACTATGTAATGGTAATATGAGTAATGTGACTGAGACAGAAGAGAAGGAAAATCTAAGTTGTCTTATGAATAGGAGTGTGGCTTAATTTGTTCATACAACAATATTTGTTGAGCCCAGACTATATCCCAAGCAGTTCTCCAAGCATCTAATGTACATGAGGTAAGTGGTAGGGTCTCTGGGGAAGGTTACCTTGAAGTTGTGATATTAAATTTCTAATCTGAATGACAACAAGGAGCCAACCATGTGGAGATCAGGAAGAGTAACATTCCAGGGGGAGAAAATAACAGGTGCAAGTGCTTCAAATTAGGAAGCTGGACATGTCTGCAGGACCCAATGAAGGCAGCCACTGTGTCTAGGTTGGGGGGAGAGTGGAGCAGGATGAAGTAGGCAGAGGCCAGATCACAAAGGAATTGTAAACCACTGCCAAGAGATCTCTTAAGAAAAGGGAAGTCACCTGGGAGTGAATGATGTATTTATTTGCCCCTTCTGAAGGACTCTGGCCTAATTATTGTTTTATTCTCCAAGCACTGTTGAAGACGGGCATTAGGACAAGTTTTGGCTGTCTAGAAATACTATTAAACTTACAGAAAAAAATTCCAAGAATAGCATGAAGAACACCTTGTTGTCCACCTGTGAGTCAGATTCACCTAACACATTTTTCTCCATATGTTTTGTTGTTTTTCTTCTTTCTCCTTTGTTTGAATCATTGGAGAAAAAAATGTACACATCAAGGTCCTTTTTCTTTTAAATATCTTTTTTTTTGTGTGTATTTATTTTCATATGGTGCTGAGGATCAAACCCAGTGCCTCACATGTGCGAGGCAAGTGCTCTGCCATTGAGCCACAACCCCAGCCCCACATCAAGGTTCTTTTTAAAATAACCATAGTCCATTTATCAACTTTATTATATTTAATATTAGAATACAAATAACCAATTCAAGTATTATAACTATGTACTTGATCACATTTATTTTGTCCAGTACAGAATCTAATCTGGGATCACATATTGAACTCAGTTATTGCCTTATTTCATTTTGTGCTGCTATAACAGAATACTACAGACTAGGTAATTTATGACAAACGGAAATTTATTTAGCCCACAGTGTTGAGGCTGAGAAGCCCAAGATCAGGGGGCCAGCATCTGATGAGGGCCTTCTTGCTGCATCATAACATGACTGAAGGCATCACATGGGCAAGAGAGAACACAGAGATTGAACTCATGACCTCATGCTCTCTGTAACTGGCATTAATCCATTCATGAGCATGGACCCCTCATGACCTAAGCACCCGCAGTGGGTCCCACCTCATAACACTGTTCATTGGGGATTAAGTTTCCAAACTATGCTTTTTTGGAGACAACCTCAAATCACAGCAGTTATCAAGTCTCTTCATCTCGCAACATATCCTCAGCTTTTGTTTTTTATGACACTGGCTTTTAACTTCTTTTAATAAGACTAGAATAGTAGTTGACATCTTCAGGCCCTTACTAGGAACTTAAGTATTTAACAGAGACTATTTCAGTTAATATTTACAACCATTCTACATGGTAGATACTATTATTATCCCTATTATTATTATTATTACTATTACACAGATGGTAAGTTCTCTGTCTCCAGTTAGTAAATCTCAGGAGCTGGGATTAAGAACCCAGTTCAGTGGGCTAGCCAGTGTTCTTCCTGCTTCAGTGAACTGTGTGTTCTCACTAGCATATCTTTACAATCTCAAAACAGTACAGAACCACTTATAGATATAGCTTGCTGCAGAAAGGAAATAAAGAAGTAAAGTAGGACACAGGCTGAGGAATCAGAGTCTGTGGAAGGAAGCATGACTTCACCCTTAAGGTCCCTTGTTTCTAAGGTGTCAGTAGTTACACTGCCATTCATTCATCTGTTCATTTATTATACAGTATTTAAGTACCTGACTGCCTTTGAGTCATTGGCTTCAAAAGAATGTCAAAAGACTGTATTTATTATTATTAAAGAACAGAGTAGTATAGTACAGTTGTGAACATGATAGTATTTCATTTTCTTTGACTAGTGATCCACTGTAGTGTTGGAGGCTTTGCTTGGAGTAACCTTTTGTCTTTACCTTTGACCAGGGAGTGAGCCTCCAGGTAGTATGAGATGTGGTATTCCTGAAAAGTTGTTTGATTTACCTGTGAGTTGTGTTGGTGAAAGTTAGGTAGATCTAAGTTTGTGAGTATGAGAACTATTATTATGTTTCGTTTTTAAAAAGCCTAGTTTTATCATCACCAGTCTGAGGGGACCCAAAATACTTTTAAAAGCAATCTAATTACCCTCAGTGACTTTTAAAAAATATTTATTTATTTGTTTTAGTTATACACAATGCCTTTATTCTTATGTGGTTCTGAGGATCGAACCCAGGCTGCACACATGCTGGGCGAGCGTTCTACCGCTGAGCCACAACTCCAGCCCACTCTCAGTGCCTTTTCAGTCAAGTAGCTTTGTCCCTAGATGACTTAAATGGAAATTCAAGACCAAGAAAAGTAAGAGTAGGTGAGAAGGAACTAGCAGAGGACTATGCACAGTGTGATGGCCCATTTGCTTTTGGGTTTTGTATTTCAAACAAGTATAAGAGTTCTGTCCTAGAGTGACTACCAGCCTTGTGTATCGGTAGGGGAACATGCTTTTAATGTCCTGGAATAAAACTATTTTCCCCTCCAGTTTTTAATGCCTGAGGTGATAATATTAAGAAACAAGCATGTAATCATAAGCAAACCTCTGTATCCTGTTTATTCTGTGTCAGACACTGTGCCGAGTACTCTCTATATATTGACTGTGGATTCTCACTCCAGCCCTAAGAATTAGACATTATTAATATGCCCATAAGAGGAAACAGGCAATATTCTAATAGAGTAATAATAAGCATCTTCCAAGACAGGCTTTTGTGCTTAGATACACTAAGTCCCAGTTACAATGGGAAGGCTTCTACCAACTAAACAAATATTTCTAAACATTGCAAAGCTTTTAAATTTTCTGTTGCATCCCCTGTGCCAGGAATTTTACCTCTGGTAACTTGTTGGCAGAAAGTGTTATGGCATGCAATTAAACATGCCTGCTATGAGCATATTTAATTTATTAGAGCTTCTAGTGATGCCTCTTAGAACTCTGGTTCTGAGCTGAAAGAAACTCTATAACTGGCCCAATCCTCTTAGAAAAATGAGGTGAGGAGAGCAGATGTGATATGCATAAAGTCACATAGCAAATTAATGACCGACCTGGGCCCCAAACCCTGGGCTTCTAATTCCTATCCTAGAGGTTTTTTTATTTTTTAAATCTTTGCAATTGGTTGCCTTGTTAAATATAATTAAGAAACCTAGCAAATGTGCTGTCCAGCTGGAGTAGAATATAATGGACAGTAATAACTGTTAACCTAGTTCATAAATTCCCATGGATGAAAGCTTTTATTCACTTGTACTTGGAAAAACAGCCAAAGATACTCATCTGAGGCCGCTGTAGTGGTGAAAATCAAGAGCAGAGCCCAGTTGTTACATTGCAGGGAGATGACTGAAGGAAAAAAAAAGGTGGAAACAAATTTTAAGATATTCAAATAAGAGTGTGACAGAGACCTGGGAATTTGAGTTTTAAATCTAATAAACTAGGCTTGGGTAGTAGATTGCCTGCACTGGGGCTTGGACTTTGGCAGTACCAAGCATATAAATGTGTAGTGGTATCAGCTTGCAAATGTTCTAGTTGAAGCTGTACCAAATGGAATTCAATGATTGTGATTCAGCTGACACTGAATGAATACTTGTCATATACTTGGCACTGGTGGTGGACAAGACTCTTATTAAGCAGATTTGGAAGTAGCCATAGGAAGAAAATAATCGTATAAATGCTTTTGTGGAGATGTGCTGCAGATGTCCTCAGGGGAGTACCATGAGCTCTGGTGGGAGGGGAGAGGGAGGCTTCCTCAAGGAGCTATGTTTTCAAGATTATCATCAATGAGAAGTAAAATGTTGGCAAAGAGGGAGGCAGCAAGCTAGAGGGGTATCCATTTAGGATTTAGGGTTTGGTGGCAGTAAAAGGGTTATAGCAACCCCTTTTCTTCTGTCTCCTCTCCAATTCCACCAGCAGGTTGGAGTTAAAGCTCAGGTAGCGGCTAGTTATCATTGGGTAGAGTAGGTTATTTCACCACTGAAGATGCAAGGGTCCAGGAGCTATTTTATAGCCTGTGTTCATGGTGATTAGCTTAGGATTCCAAGATAGGGTAGAGTGCTTCCTGGCAGCTGCAGTCCACACCATGCCCTGTAGTCTGCAGAGGCAGGTAGGGGTTTCTGCTTGCAAAATTGGTGGCCTGGAGCTGAACATGTGTGCCTATAATCAGAGACTCAGGAGCCTGAGACAGAGGATCATGAGTTTGAGCCTAGCCTCAGCAAATTAACAAGACCCTGTCTCGAAATAAAAAATATTTTAAGGGGCTGGGGTTGTGGCTCAGCAGCAGAACGCTTGCCTCGCACGTGCGCGGCCCGGGTTCGATCCTGAGCACCACGTAAACATAAATGCATTGCATTGTGCACAACTAAAGTAAATAAATAAATATTTAAAAAATATATTTTAAAAGGGGGCTGGGGCTCAGTGGCAAAACATTCCTGGGTTCAATCCCCAGTGCCTCTTCCACTTGCCCTAAAAAAATGGTGGCCTGGGCAAGGGTACATTTCTGTGTTAGGACTGAGTGAAGAAAGTTGTTAGGTGAGGCAGTGTGCAGATGCTCTTGGGTTTTTCACACCTAGTATATCCTCTCAGGATCATTCTTGTTTCTGTCACTACCTAAGGAATAAAAACTGGCTGTTTCTCTCAACAAAGTCTAGCTCCTTCCCCCTCCTGAGTTCCAGTCCTCCCTTTTCTTTCTTGTGTTTTCTCAGCAATGCCTTATTTTCCCTTTTCTCCTCTAGCATTTGACATGCACAGTTCTGGGTAACTGGACTTGAGAGCCATGAGAATAGGGCCCTGTCTGTTTTGTTTACTGTTAACTCTTCCCGGTGCCTGGTACTGAGTGCACCATGAGCACTCAGTAAATGGAATCTTCGCAGAACCTGCAGGCAGCTCCACTAATTTTATTCTGCATAGTTAGGGCTTCACATTCTGGCAGTTTTAAAAGTTCTGTATCCTCTATTGCATGGGATGGTTCAGGTTTAAAGGGAAGCAGTGAACTCTTCCTATCGTTGCCCATCCAAGATTTGTGGTGCCTTTCTTCTTGGGTCCAAGTTTTCCTTTTCTGTCAGTGGACACCATACATATCAAGGCCAGCTTCCTCACAGGCCTTGCTCCTGAGCCCAGGCCTGGTCATTCCTTGTGCCCATGATGTTTCTGGGTTTTCCCCAGGCCTGACTCCCTTCCCTGGTAGGCAGTCTGATATCCCAGAAATAGCACTCAATTTAGACTCAAGGGATTGGTTCTGTGGTATGGTAAGTCCCCTTGTCTCTCTAAGTCTATTTCCATGTTCTGTGAACTAGCATCCTATATGCCTGCTCACTCTTTGGGTGATGATAGCAACTTTGTACAAACCAAATATTAGCTTCTTATAATCTTCATGTTGTGGTAATTCATGTGAAAGTGGAAGAGAAGAAGCTAAAGACCAGCCAGATTTTCATCAGTCTTTCCCTCCCACAAGAAGCTCATAGAGAGCATGAAGAGTCTACTTTCAAAACTATTTTATTTAAAGCAATAACAACTAACATCTGATTGCTGTGTCAGGCACTTTAATGAGATTTGTCCTACTCAGTCTTCAAGTACACTATTAGGTCAGTCTTCCAGTCCAGTTTCACTGATGAGGTAGGTGGTAAAGTGATCTCCCCAAGGCAAAAAGAGCAGTCTGACCCCCCCCCCCAAGAGCCCTGCATTCTCTTACCTTCCCACATCTTATCATATATATATATTTTTTTTGGGGGGGGGTACCGGGAATTGAACTCAGGGGCAGTCGACCACTGAGCCATGTCTCCAGCCCTAATTTGTATTTTATTTAGAGACAGAGTCTCACTGAGTTGCTTAGCACCTTCCTTTTGCTGAGGCTGGCTTTGAACTCATGATCCTCCTATCTCAGCCTCCTAAGCCACTGGGATTACAGGCATGCGCCACTGCACCCGGCTTTAGCATACTTTTTTTTTTTTTTTTAAAGACTGTGTCATTGCTTAGAGATGCTCCGCAGTCATACTGGGTATGTCCTGAGTCAGCTTACATTGATGAGTGTGGAATCCCTTTTCTGGAAGGTGTTCTCAATAGCCTTGTGACCACCTCGCTGGGGTGCTAGGGGAGGGACATGGTAATCTTCTGGGAGGTTTCCAACACTGTTAGACTTGTGGGTATAGTTGTCTATACTGGAAAAAGCACCTTTGGTGCCAGTGGAGGTGCCCCAGAATGTTGATGCAGGGTCTGTTTGTCTGTACAGGTGTTCTCTCTTTATCCATACTCAAGTAACACAAAATGCCATTCAATGATGAGAAGCAGTGTGTGGGCGAGGACCATCCAAGTGATTCAGACTCTTCACGGTTTTCCGAGAGCATGGCTTCACTCAGTGACTATGAGTGCTCCAGACAGAGCTTCACAAGTGATTCCTCCAGCAAATCCAGCTCTCCTGTTTGTGAGCCCACAGGGGAGCGGGGCTGAGGGTGGTGGGGTGTTTGTAGAGTGTGTTGGATATGAAAACTCAGCAGTAGTGGAGGGCAAAGCCCAGACTTAAACCTCCTTTCTTGGTGTCCCCCGCATAGCACTGCAGGGGACTGAAGCTATTTTGTATGTATTCTCAGAAATAGCCACTAAAGCTCACAACCTGCTGATTTTTATTTTGATCAGTGTCTCTAGTCTGCTTTGGTTTTACCATAAATCAGGCTCCTGACCCCACTCTTTTCTCCCAAATGATGGAAAGCCACTCCTTCTTGTGATTACTTCTTGGACAAATTAAATAAATCCCAAACCAGATTTTCTTCTGTTTCACATTTAAGGAAACATGCCCTTGTGGAAGTGTCAGGCAGGAAGTGAGATATTCTAAAAGATTTCCTCTAATTGCAAACCCTGTTGTGCAAGTCACTCAGAAAGGGGCCCGTGAGGAGAATTACTACACCAGGGTTATGTGAAAGAATTGAAAGAGTAGCAAAGGAAGACAGCTTTTTCCTTTTTTGTATGTGGACACTGGAGATGTGTCAAGCAGGTGTGTTTGCCTTTTTTTTTTTTCTAAACATTTATTTATCTGTTTTAGCTGTACACAATGCCTTTATTCTTATGTGGTGCTGAGGATTGAACCCGGGCCGCGCATGTGCTAGGGGAGCACTCTACCACTGAGCCACAACCCCAGCCCTTCTTTTTTTTTTTTTTTTTTTAGATTTTTTAATTAGCATTTTTGTCTAGGAAGTACAAAAGCTTAAACAGACAAGGTGAATATAGGAAAAAAGCAACTGATATTTAATAGATTTTAAAAAACTGGTCATTTGCATTTTAAATTTTTATGTTCTCATTTTAATAACTTGGAAAATACGTTAGTATAGAAAAAAAAGAAACCGTTGCCTATAGTATCACCCAAAGACTTCAGCTGGCAGCCTTTGCTATCTTTATCCATTACATAGACATGTGTATGTATGTATATGTGTGTGTGTGTATATATATATGTTATATACACACACATATATGTGGAATCTTTTCACTTAGTTTTATAACTAAAACATCTACTTGTGATAATATATTTTCTGAACATTTTTATGACTGCCTACTACTTCAAGTGAATAGACCATAAATTCATAAATTTACTTACCCATTTATTTATTTATTTGGTACCAGAGATTTAACTCAGGGACACTCGACCACTGAGCCACATGCCCAGCCCTTTTTTTGTATTTTATTAGTGACAGGGTCTCACTGAGTTGCTAAGTGCCCATTGATTTATTATTGAACATTTAGTTCCATTTTGTGGGCTGGGGATGTGGCTCAGTGGTAGAGTGCTTGCCTTGCATGCATGAAGCCCTGGGTTTGATCCCCAGCACTACACACCAAAAAAAGGTTAGTTTCCATTTGGTTTTTGCTGTTGTAAGTAGTGCTTTATTAACATGTTGGTGCATGAAGCCTTTCTGGAAATTACTTTGGATATCATTGGATTATTGGACCAAAGGATACAGCCATATTTTTAAGGAGAATCTTGTGGTAGAAATGACAAAAAAATTAACAGTAGCCACCTCAAGTTTCTGTGCTTTTTTTTAATTATACTTATTATTATTTTTTTTTTTAGTTGTTGATGGACCTTTGTTTTGTTCATTTATTTATGTGTGGTCCTGAGAATCAAACCCAGTGCCTCACACATGCTAGGCAAGCACTTTACCACTGAGCCACAACACTAGCGCTCTGTGCTTTTTCTTATTCTTGACATTATATATATGAGGTTCATGCATCTGATAACAGGTTACATAGATAGTCCTGAAGAAGGATTTTAATGTTATTCTCTGTCACCTTTCTTTGTCCTCCTCCTTTTTCCATTTCCTTCCTCTTCTTCTCCTCTTCCCACCTTTGTTAAAAAATTAGGTAGCAAAATATTTCATCACTCCTATTGCTTGAGATCATGATTTAATAAACAGAAGCTAAGATTTCCAACTAATTTTATAAACATGATTTATTATAATACTTCCATAGTAAAATCACTAGAAATAACTCAAATTCTTAAACTTTCCTACTAAGAAGTAAATTATCCAGCTTCTCTGATATATTTTATTTTACTTCAATAATTTATTGAGCCCTTATTATATTCTTCTTATATTATTTAATCCTCAGGCCAGCCTTCATAGGTTAGCTATATCTCAGTGAAGTCAAATGATAACTACTAGCAGGAAACTCTTAGGATTGAATTTAAGCCTTACATTATACTTTGTGTACATTTGTAAATTATAGTTTTTTTTTTTTTTTTTTTTTTTTTTTTTTTTTTTTTTTTGTGGTACCAGGGATTGAACTCAGGGGCACTCGACCACTGGGCCACATCCCCAGCCCTTTTTTGTATTTTATTTAGAGACAGGGTCTCACTGAGCTGCTAAGTGCCTCGCCATTGCTGAGGCTGGCTTTGAACTCGCGATCCTCCTGCCTCAGCCTCCCAAAGTGCTGGGATTACAGGCCGCCACCGCGCCCGGCTAAATTATAGTTTTTTAAAACTATTTTTATACCTTTATTTTATTTATTTATTTTTACATGATATTGAGGATCAAACCCAGGGCCGTGCACATGCTAGGCAAGCACTCTACTGCTGAGCCACAATCCCAGCCCCAGAAATTATAGTTTTATAAATAAGTCTTTTTATATTAAGTCTACTTAAATTAATGAGAATTCTTAATTACTGAATAAAAAAAATCATCAGTCTGTATATAATATATGTAAATAAAGGCAAGTACCAAAAAAAGATGATTTAATTTTTAAAAATAAGTTATAATAGGCATATTTTAATAAGTTTGTCTTAGAAACATTTGAAAATTTATTATCAAACAAATAAAAATTTATTATCAAGTTTATTATCAAATATGTTACCTGAAACTATTTTTCAAGTCTTTATTAAGTGAGTGAATCCACCTATTTTGTATATATTCTTTCTACTTATAAAACCATGAAGTGTACATTGGAATAAATTAAACCTTGTCTACATCAGGTGGCTTCATTGGATGGCAGTTTCTCTTCTATGGCATTGACTGACTTTTGTTTTTCTTTCAGCAACGAGCCCTCCCAGAGTTGTGACATTTGATGAAGTGATGACTGCAGCAAGGAACTTATCCAACATGACTCTTGCTCATGAGATTGCTGTAAACGAGAACTTTGAATTGAAACAAGATGCTCTCCCTGAGAACAGGTGACCTGTAGACCTTTGTTGTGCATAAACAATGCTGAAGATTGTGTGTGTGTGTGTGTGTGTGTGTGTGTGTGTGTATTTCATACTGATTCCTGGAAGTTCTTTTGTAATATCCACAGGAGATAAACTTGTTTAGTTCTCTAACAAGGTCTTATATTTTTAAAAAATTTCTGTAGGATTGTAGGACTTAGTTATACGTCACCTGAGGGATGCTTTTCTTGTGTTCCTGAACTCCCTAGACTACAGTTAACTCTCTTGCTATAGCCTCCACTACTCCCACTTTGTGAAGAAATCATAATTTTGGTCTGGGGATGCAGTTTAGAGGTAGAGCACATACCTAGCATGCAGAAGGCCCTGGTCCCCAGCACTACAAAAATAAAAACAAAACCAAAAAACCTTATAAATTTTGTGCTCAGTGTCCATCTTCCCCACTTGTTTGAAAGTACCATCAATGGCAGAACTATGCCTGAATTGTTTGTTGCTTTATCTGGATTGCCTCAGATACTGTCTGACCTATAGTACACACTCAAGAAATATTTGCTGATTAGTTTATTAAAAACTGATATTCAGAATGAAGGGAAGGGAGCCGGGATGGGAATGGGAAAGACAGTAGAATGAATTGAACCTAACTTTCCTATGTTCTTATATGAATACACCACCAGTATAACTCCACATCATGTACAACCACAAGAATAGGAAATTATACTTTATATATATATATATATATATAATTTGTCAAAATATATTCTGCTATCATGTATAACTATAAAGAACAAATAAAAATTTTTTAAAAACTGATATTCAAGTTGTAAAGGATAAATAAATGCAACTGAACTGTCCAAGTTTAAGGATAGGCAACCCAGTGCACCTGTAGGTAGGAATTAGAGCCGCCAATGGGCACTCCGTGGTTAATCCCACCCCAGGGCCTCTAGTTAGAGTCACCAGCTTATATCTCACCCAGCCTATGGCATCAGTAGCTCCAGTTCCTCTGGGACAAAGAGGAAAAAAGGCTTGAGCCCTTCACTACAGATCAGTTATCTTTAAGGTAAAATTAACTCATGGATAATGGCATTGATTATTTTTCAACCTCACAGGGCCAATTTTATTAGTCCTGAAGCATTCTTTCTTCTAATTAAGACAACTTATATTTTTATTCCATTTATAACTTTTTGTTCATTTTAAAGCAGGAAAACCAGTAAGCATAATAATTTTCCTTCTTTGGAATATATATTACTCATAGTTCTCCTAGAGATATTGTTAATAACCATTAATATTTTTTAATATTACTGGCTAAAGTAGGTGTATCAGTTTGGTTATCTTTGGTAATTGCATGAAATACCAGCTCTCCTGCTACACCCCTAAGCTAGGCCCCCTCTGACCCAACCCGCTGGTTGCCTCATCTCATTTTTAGCTTGCCCCAGTCCATCCTCCATATTCACAAAGTAGCTGTTATGATCCTTCTGAATGATAGATCAGATCAGATCATTTCTTAGCTTAAAGCCTTTCAGTGCTTTTGTATTATATGTAGAATAAAAATCCAAACTATGATGGCTTGGAAACCCTACTTCCCGGACCTTATCTTGTAGTACTTTCCTTCCTGCTTCCTTCCTGATGTGGATATACACTAAGCTTGATCCTGCCTCAAGGACTTTGTCCCTTTTCCTTCTTGTTTTTGCCCCTGATCTTCACACAGCTTCTTTCTTCTCCCCATTGAAGACTGAACTCAAAGATAATTGTGACCTTAGAAGATTTTTTACCTCCTCAGTGAAATTATTACCCTATCACTGTCCAGCACATTGACTCACTCTGTTCTGCTCATGGCTCTGGAATTATCTTACTCTTTGTGTATATGAGAGAGAGAGAGAGAGAGAGAGAGAGAGAGAGAGAGAGAGAGTGTGAGAGAGTGTGTGTGTGTGTGCGCGCGCGCACATGCGCACACATGCGTGCACACCCTGGGCATTGAACCCAGGACCTTGCACATGCTAAGCTTGTGCTCTGCCACTGAACAACACCCGCTTCCCTGCACTCATTTTAATGTGTTTTTGTCTTTCTATTTCTTCTAGCATAAGCTTTTGAGGCAGAGACTTTCTTTTTACTGTGGTGTCTCCAGTGCCTAAAACAGGGCCAAGCACATACTGGGTGTTCAGTACACATTTATTGACTAACAAAAATAAAATTTTAAAGTTAAAGTTAATAGTTTTTATGAAGTATGACTAAAGACAGCTTGGGATTATCTGTACTTCAAATTCAAAAGTTGCAAGTAAAGGCCAATGTGAACGTGCTTTAGGATCAGACAGACCCTGGGTTTGAATCCTGGCTCTGCTGAGACCATATCTGAACCTCTCCCCAAGGATAAGATGGGAATTATGCTACTCACTTTAGATGCATGATCATTGGCATAAAAGTGCCTTATACTTAAGTACTTTGATACTGTGGAAAATATTAATCTCTCTTCCCTTCATTTTTTGTCATGGCTAGAAAATGTGAGCATGGAAAACAAAGTATGGAGTTAGGACACCTAATCTTTGTTTAATAATGAAGTAGCAAGTTATTAGTTGTTGATTTTCAGATGACCCTCACAGTGGCCAATTTTTCCTTGTTAACATATGGATGACTCTCATTTTATCATTTATTTTCTTTGGGGGAAAAAGCATGGTAAAATTAGTCAGGTTTCTGATACCCAGTGGGAATGTTTGTATTGATTGTATCCCCTCTCGCCATTTCCCCAAATTTCTCTTGAAATTTAAAGATCCAAAAATTGTCTTGAAGCATATAGGAAAACTTCAGTTTAAACTCTGATGTCCCTAGGGAACTCTAAAATTGTTTTAGCTCATTGCTTGTTGTTCCTTCATGCTATATACATGTGTGTGACTTGTAAAGTTGAGAGCAAAAGTCTGTACAGCAGTGTTTGCCTTTCTCATCATTCTGTAGTTGCAGCAGAGTCTCAGATAATGGCAATGGCATTTCTGTTGAATAAACTCACTCAGACAACTAGAATAAGTTTTAATATTTAAAATTGCTAAGTAGACTATAATATTTGCAGTTATGTAAACAACCTTAACTTATGCTCCTTGGCTAATTTTCATTTCTCATAACCTATTTTGTACTTAGCTATTTGTACTTTAATTTTTTTTTTGGTGGTACTGGGGATTGAACTCAGGGGCACTTGTCCACTGGGTCACATCCCCAGCCCTTTTTTGTATTTTATTTAGAGACAGGGTCTCACTGAGTTGCTAAGTGCCTCGCCATTGCTGAGGCTGGCTTTGAACTCGCGATCCTCCTGCCTCAGCCTCCCAAAGTGCTGGGATTACAGGCGTGCGCCACTGCGCCTGGCAGCTATTTGTACTTCAAAAAGGCAGATTTTGCCAGGTACATTTGTGCATGCCTGTAATCCCAGCTACTTGGGGAGATAAAACAAGAGAATTGCAAGTTCAAGGTCAGCCTGGGCAACTTAGTGAAATTGTTCTCAAAATTTTAAAATGTTTAAAAGGGGCTGGGGATATAACTCAGTGGTAGAGCACTTGTCTAACGCACATGAGGCCTTGGGTTCAACCCAGAACCACTGGGGATAAAAAAAGATGAAGAAGGAAAACTAGGAGATATGCTTAACTGTCAAATTATTAATTCATCCACCATGCATTCATTGAATGCTCCCTAAATGCCAGGCACTGTACAAGGCACAATGACAGTACCTAGACAAAGTAGTTGTGGCCTCTGCCTGGGAGAAATATGTTGCTCTGTGGCAAAAGAGACGCATCAGTAATTATAGTGCAGGGAATATGTGGTTTTCTAAAAGCTGTTGCAAAATGGTGTAGGAACATGTATTTTAACGTGCACCTATCTTAGGGCATTGATACAGGGGTAAAGGCCACCTATTCTATTGTAAGCTTTTTCTAGGAAGGCTTCTATTTCAGTGTTTTGTTCTGGCTGACTATTAAATGGGATGTTGAAGTGGAAGTTGGCAGGCAGTAACCCCTTGGGTCAACCTGTTCTGTTACTTGGCATGAAACTTCAGCTGTTGAGGAAAGAGCAACTTTGTCATCTCATTGCTAAAACTTAGAACACATCTAAAGATCTATGTAGAAGAGTAATTAGCTAAATTATCTTATCTCCTTAGGACAGAATTTTATGAAATTATTATAAGCCATGGTAATGAAGACTTTTAAAATTTAACAGAAACAGGACAGAATACTAAATGAAAAAAAAATCTAATATTGTGCATACTGGGTACTCTTAACTACCAAAACAATGCATTGAACAAGGGAAATATGTCAATAGATTAATAATGGGGTTATGGGCAGTTTTGTTCTATTTTTTATGCATTTTTAAAAATTGCTACATTGAGTCTTTTATGATCAGGGAAAATAATTCTTATTTTAAAACAGTCCATTTCATTGCTGTAGCTTGGCTGGTCGAGTGAAGCATATTGTTCACCAGGCCTTCTGGGATGTCTTGGAATCAGAACTAAGTGCTGACCCTCCTGAGTATGAACATGCCATCAAACTGTTTGAAGAAATCCGAGAGGCAAGTTGATGCCTGTGTGAATAAATGTCTTGGTCTATTTGGGCTTCTGTAACAGTATACTATAGAGGAATTGGCTGATAATCAATAGAAACTTATTACAGTTTTGCAGGCTGAGAAATCTTATGACCAGGCCCCAGTGGATTTGGTGTTGGTGAGGGCCTGCTTTCTGTTTCATAGAGGATACATTCTTGCTGTGTCCTCACATGGTAGAAAGACAAGGGAGATCTATAGGGTCTTCTATAAGGGCATTAATCATGTTTGTGATGACTTCACCTTATGACCTTATCACCTCCCAAAAGCTCCACCTCCAATATCATTCATTGGGAATTGGATTTCAACATGAATTTGGGGGGAGGAGGACACACACATTTTATTTACAGTCCCCTGCAAAGACCATTTCATATCCTTTGGTATTGGCCACTCTTTTTGAAAAACTGAGCTCCATCACTGGTAAGATTTTTCCCTGCACCTTCTGAAGGGGAATGAAGGCTGGAAAACAGGGCAATAAACAGAGATGAAGGCAATGCTGAGCACAGAGCATTGGCTAGAGAACAGACTCTGGAGTTAGATAGGTTGATTTCATATGGGCTCTAAGTCTCAGTTTCCTGAGTGCTTACAGGGTAATTACAAGAATAAATGAGCTAACTTTTACAAGGCACTTGCTTCATATCATGCACTAAATTTTTCATTTATTTTTACTGTAACTCTTTGAGGTAGTTACTCCTATAATTTTATGTAAAGAAACCAAGTTCTGTAATTCGCCCAGGGTCCCAAAGTTTTGAGGGATCAGAGGGATCTAAATTGGGCACTGTGGCTTAGAGCCTATGCTCCCAACATGTGCTGTGTAGGTAAGTACAGTGTCCACTGTGTAGTAGAGACCCAGTAAACAATTTGTTTTCCTAATAGATAATATTTTATATGAAAAAGATACTTAATGGGCCACACAGGTATTTTCATCTACTCTTTCCTAGCGTTCTTTTGGAGCCATAATCTACAATTTACTTGCACTGCTTTTCCATACTCTATTTTTTAATATTTATTTTTTAGTTGTAGTTGGACATAATACCTCTATTTTATTTGTTTATTTTTATATGGTATTGAGGATTGAACCCAGGGCCTCGCATGTGCTAGGCAAGCGCTCTACCGCTGAGCCACAACCCCAGCCCTTCCATAGTCTTTTTGAAGGGCTCTTAGTTACCGAGCTTCTTTGCCAGTTGTTTTCATTCTGACAGATTCAGTCATTTCCTACAGTGAGGGCCTTTGATTCACAAGGTAGAGATGTCTTTTTACAGTTGAGATGCTGGTATGTTTCCCAGGTAAAGGCACTATCTATGGCATCAGGGGCATTATAATACAGACAAGGAGCTTGGCCTTCTAGAGACAAAAGTGAAAAGTGACGACTTTATTCATGTAATGACCCTGTTAATTTTTCTTGCTTTCCCTGTGTAGATTCTTCTCTCTTTTCTTACTCCTGGTGGGAACCGGCTTCGCAACCAAATCTGTGAAGTTTTGGACACAGACCTCATTAGGCAACAGGCTGAGCACAGTGCTGTCGACATCCAAGGCCTGGCCAACTATGTCATCAGTACAATGGGAAAGCTGTGTGCTCCCGTGCGAGATGATGATATCAGAGAGTTAAAGGCCACTGGTAACATTGTGGAGATGCTGAGGTTAGTACTTTTGTTTCTTGAATTTTCTTACAATATCTTTGAGTTCTTTCAGAAAGGAAGTGTGGGTATTGGGGAACACAGAATAATAACTGGTCTTTCTAAGGAATTCATTTTTTAGCAGTGCTGGGAATCAAACCTAGGCCCTCACATATAATAGGTAAGCATGCTATCACTGAGCTACATCCCCAGCTCCCAAAGGAATTCTTGACCCTATAAGAAAACCACATAAACAGGGAGTAGGTGAGTTGTTTACTGTGTGTGTAGTTTTCAGATAGAATGATCTGACAGGGTTATTGGTTGGCATATAGTGGACCCTGGGGATGCTGTGATAAAAAGATATAATCCTTGACACCAGGAAGTTTATGGTTTAATAGTGAAACAGGGCTTGAACAGTGAATTATAGTTGTGGTAAGTGGTATGGAAGAGAAGTAAAGGGTCTTATAGAGCCTCCAGCAGAGGGACTTAATCTAATAAAGGATCTAGGAAGTCATCTTTATTCATAAGGGTCACTAGCTGCTATAATACCTAAGCCCTGAATTCTCGGCGATTTAGCCAATAAAAGTTAGTTCTCACTCATGTCACAGTCAATTCAGGAGTTCTTGGTTGAGCAGCCTTCCACATGTCATTTGGGGACCCAGGCTCCTTCTGTGCTTTCTCCACCACGGTTTTCAGAGTCCTCTCAATTCACCTGGGCAATGGAAAGAGACCCAGGGGGTGGGGGGAAGGCAGACCCAATGTATAAACACCTCAGCCCTGAAGTGACACATTCTTTGGCTATGGCTAGTCACATGGTCCCACCTAGATTGAAAGGGACCTGGGAAAGGTAACTGCTATCTGGAAATACTTTTTGTAGCCAAAAAAGAGGTACCTCTTTGCAGAGAGGTAGCATGGACCTTTGGTGGTCAGCTAGCCAGCCATCTTTGCTGCAGTTTCCCTGAGGAAGTGAGGTGCACATTTAAATTGCTAGAATCTCAGCTAGCTGTGATCCAAGAGGAAAGAAGAGTCTACAACAGTTTTTCCTATTAAGGAACCTTTCTTCCTTTTTAAAATGTATGTATTTATTATGTTCCCATTTCCATTTTGGGAACTGAGTTTTATGTAATTGTTTTAGAAAGGTAGTAAAAGGAAATTGGTTTGTATATGGCAGGTAACTTACTTTGTGACTGGTCAAGTTGATAGTCTCTTTTTTTTTTTTTGATACCAGGGATTGAACTCAGAGGCACTTGACCACTGGGCCACATCCCCAGCCCTTTTTTTTTGGTTTTTATTAGAGACAGGGTCTCACTGAGTTGCTAAGTGCCTCGCCATTGCTAAGGCTGGCTTTGAACTCGCGATCCTCCTGCCTCAGCCTCCCAAAGTGCTGGGATTACAGGCGTGCGCCACCGCACCCGGCTAAGTTGATAGTCTCTTAAAGTAATACTTTCCTCATCTGTAAATTGGGTTTTTATGTATTTTATTCTTAGAGTTATGTTCCTTTCTGGCAGATTGTGGGATCCTTGCTTCCAGTTATCTTACTTTGTGTGTATTAAATGCCAAATCTGTGGTGTTTATCTTGGTCATTTATTGAGCACCTACTATGTGCCACTGCCCCCTGCACTTTATATTCTTTATCTCATTGACTGTTCATAATATCCCTCGAAGGTTATGTCTTCCTCTTTCACCCTTAAGGAAGCTTAGACCCAGTGACAATGAGTGACTTTTTCATGGCTACAAATCTGCTCAGCTGCAAAGCTGGATTTGAACACAGGGCTGCCCAACTTTTTTTTAGAAATATTTTCCTGTGGTGCCTCACTGCCCTGTCCCTTTTTTACTTTGTTGATTTGCTTACTTTTTTAATTTTCTGAGAAACATAAACCATGCACACTATGTTCAGGCTCCTTAAAATTTCTAGGGCTTTCAAATGGAAATTCCTTCTTGAAGTTTTCTTACATCATTGTTGAGCTAATTGTTGATGCTTCTTATTGTCTTTCTCCCTGTTTATGACTGGCTTTAATGGATCAGCTGGAGGTATTATATCTGCTATAGTAAATACTCTTGAGACCTGTGGAAGAAGCATTTGGAATGCACGTGTATGAATTCTATGAAAAGTGACCTTGGCAAATGATGATTGGAACTTCAGAAGTGTATTTGGGATGTTTATCTTTTACAGACTATAATACATAGATAATAGCTAATAAATTTCAGCTTAACTTCTTATTCACCTCTCTGTTTTAATTTTAAAATTTTAGACAAATATTCCACGTCCTGGACCTCATGAAAATGGACATGGTCAATTTTACAATTAGAAGTATCAGACCACACCTTCAACGCCAGTTGGTAGAATACGAAAGAACCAAGTTTCAGGAAATTTTAGAAGAAACTCCAAGTAAGTATAATAAAATGTGTATTTATATTAAAATTGGGTGAAAATAAGATACTTTAATTTTTGACACTTTGCATAATGTCACTGTTTTGGCCTTGCTTTCAATCATTTTGATACCTTCTAAAATTAACATCACAGACTTAGAGTTGTTTAATCTGTCCCAGGAACTATGCTAAGCACTATTTATTTTTTCATGAATTCAAGAAGTGTTTACTGAACACCTGTTGTGTTCTGGACATTGTTTAGGTGCTATGGGGTTACCACAGTGAACAAAACAGTCACAGTCCCCAAGGAGCTGACATGCTAATAAGCATGATAAGTAACATTTATTGTCAGATGTGTTATTAGGGAATAGATAGTAAGAGGGCAGGAATGAGAGTGGGTGGTGTTTTTTGATGGGGTGGAGAAGTTTTGCCTTTTTAGAAAATAACATTTGAGAAGAGTTCACAAAGAGATGAGGAAAGGCTGTGTGAAGACCTGGGGAAAACCATCCTAGCCATAGAGAACTGCAAATAAAATGGTGCCAAAGCAGAAACTTACTTATGAAGTTTGACAAACACAAAGCAGACATTGTGGCTGGAGTAGGTAAGGGGTGTGTGGTGGGAGATGCAGGCAGCAGAGAGCCGTGTTAGTAATGAGAGTAGTTTAGACTTTATTCCAAGTTCAGTGAGAAGTTTTTGAGCAGGGGACCAACATCTGATTTTTATTTTTGAAGAATACTCTGGTTCCTGGGTAGGGAATAGATTGTACAAGAACAAAGACACCGATTCAGTGGTATGGGACAAGAAATGATGGTGTCGTGTTCCAGGCTGTAGTGGGTGAAGTAGTGTGAAGGGGTCAGCTTCCAGGTATACTTTGAAGGCAGAATAGTAATATTTGCTGAAGGTTGAATGAGGGAAGATAGAGGAGTTGAGGATGACTCATTTGGCCTGAGCTGCTGGGTAAATAGTGATGCATTTTAGTGAGACGGGGGATACTGGAGGAAAGAAAGTTGGGAGATCATGTGGAATCAAGAGTTCAGTTTTTTTTTTTTTTTTTTTTTTTTTTTTTTTTTTTTTGGTACCGGGGATTGAACTCAGGGGCACTTGACCACTGGGCCACATCCCCAGCCCTTTTTTTTTTTTTTTTTTTTTTTTTTTTTTTTTTTTTTTTTTTTTGTATTTTATTAGAGACAGGGTCTCACTGAGTTGCCAAGTGCCTTGCCATTGCTGAGGCTGGCTTTGAATTCACTATCCTCTTGCTTCAGCCTCCCAAGTGCTGGGATTATAGGCGTGCGCCACCACACCCAGCCAGTTTTTTTTTTTTTTTTTTTTTTTTTAATATATGAACTTTGAAATCTTGTTTGACATCAGTGTGAAACTATCATGTAGGCATTTAGATGTAAGAGACTAGAGTTCAGGAGGGTGCTGGGAATCATGGATATTCATTTGGGAGCAATCAGTATACTTATGATGTATAAAGGCATGAAAATGGACAGTAGTTAGCATAAGTGCTTGTCACATTCTAAGCACTTTGCCTGTATTAACTAATTTAATTTTATAACACTGTATGAAGTTACCCACTGTTTTGTGGATGTGAAACTGAGACATGGAGAGGTTAAAATTGCTTGTAAGTTATGGAACTGGATTTACCCAGACATCTGGCTCCACGTTCTATGCACTTACCACTATTATTATATGGGGTCAGACTCTGGAGGGTGTGTGGATGTGGAGGGGACTGACCTGGAACTCTAGTATCTAGAGGGTGAGGTGAGGAGACTATGAAGGAACAGCCACAGAGATAGTTTGCAAGTCAGGAGGAGGTGACATCCTATAAGACAAGTGAAGAAAGTGATGTTTGGAGAATTGGGATGGGGCAGGGGGCTGCTAAGTATTCCAGAATGATTGGTTGTGACAGGTGCTGCTAAGTAGTCCAGAATGAGGCAGGCCAAGGTTTGACCATTGGGATGACTAAATATTGAAGAAGATTTTTGATAACCTTGATGGGAGCAGTTTCAGAGGACTCATCGGCATTAAAGTGAGAATGAAGAAGGGCCAGGGAAAAATGTAAGTAGAGGAAGTAATGTCTCATTAGATTCTCACCATTACCACTTACCCTGTGAGGTAAGTACTGTTACCCCCTAGTGAGGAAACTGAGGTGCCGGATATTGCACAGCTGGCAAGAAGTTGATTAACTGCTAGTTGACAAACCCTTGTCTCCAGCCTCTGGGATTTAGAGTGCACCAGTCCAAGGCTGAATAAAGTGATCCACCTTTTCCCACCCCATATGCTCATGGGGGTAAACTTTTCTGTCACAATGGTCAACAAAGAATTGTATGGAAATAAAGCAAAAGGGTTGCACCCAGGGAAGTGCAAATATGGAAGGCCTTGTTGGGAACAGTGGCAAAGTTAGGCATGTTCTGCTTGACCCAGTGGGCCATGGCACCCTCCTCCCCTTGGATGCTATCCCAGACATTGTTTAAGCCCCATGGAACAGACTAGGATCTATAGAAGGCACATAGCAGACAGCTGTTTTTTTAAATTAATTAATTTATTTTTAATTAGATATATATGACAGTAGCAGACAGCTGTTTTTTACCTTCCCGACAGTTGGAGCTGTTTTAACTTTGAAATGGGCCCCTGCTATTGCTGGTAGCAGTCAGTACTAACTAACACCTTGTTGAGCTCTTAGGACATTACACATGCCAAACACTTCATCAGCTCATTCAAGCCTCACAACAGTCCTATGAAGTGTTGGTACTATCATCACCCTCATTTACAAATGAGGAAAACTCTAGGTTAAGGCACTTGTACAAGGTGACTGCTAGTAGGTGATGGAGCCTGGATAATCCAGACATGTCCCTTCCTCAAAGCATGTGCATGTCCAACCCTCTGGGGTCCTGCCTCTCTTCAAACAAGATACTGTCTGTTGGAATATTGCAGAGGGATCTCTGGTTTCAGCTGGCAGATGGGACTAGATTTTAAATATCATTTTATAACAAAAATTATGTAACTTCAAGGACTGTGTTATTTTAGCTCCTATGGGGAAAGTATTAGGAGAAGTATAACCATACATAAAACCTAAATCTGAAACCTAAACTCTACCATCTTAGCAGTAATTTCCTGAGACTTAGTGATGAGCTTCATTTCTATGCCTGTGTAGATATACATGTGTGCAAATTTGCCCATGTCTTGAATCAAAATAGCTTGGAATCTTGGGCAGATTTCTTAATATGGGGTTGAATTATTATTTTGTTTGTCTCAAATTAATTACTTCTCTCCCTAAAACCCAGGGTTAGTGACCCATAATTCATTTGCACCTTTCACATTGACTTAACTATTTCCACAGATTTAAGAATAGAGTAAATCCAGCTATGCATATGCATCATTTTTGTCCAGCTGGAGAATTCAAGAGTGCAGGAAGCAGAGTATCTGTCAGTTGTAAATTATATCCCCAAGTCACTCTGCCAAAAGCCAGCCCCTGTGTCCTAATCAAAATAAGAGCCTCATAGATTCACATAGGACAGAAGTAATGTTGTATGTTTGTACATACATTATTCTTTTTTTTTTTTTTTTTTTTTTTTTTTGGTACTGGGGATTGAACTCAGGGGCACTCGACCACTGGGCCACACCCCCAGCCCTTTTTTGTATTTTATTTAGAGACAGGGTTTCACTGAGTTGCTAAGTGCCTCGCCATTGCTGAGGCTGGCTTTGAACTCGCGATCCTCCTGCCTCAGCCTCCCAAAGTGCTGGGATTACAGGCGTGCGCCACCGCGCCCGGCTTGTACATACATTATTCTTATATGTTTATCATTTTATTGGAAAATTAACACTAACAAGTACATTGGATTTATGAACGGACTTCAGGAAAATATTTTATTTTGCCCAAGGAGAGAGAGCATATCTGATAAGATGTTTTCATGAATTTTATTTCATGGGGTGTAGCTTATTAGTAGAGCACTTGCCTAGTGAGTGAAGCCCTGGCTTTGATCCCCAGTATACGCACGCCCGTGCATGTGTGCGCGCGCATGCGCACGCACACACACACACACAAAGAAATAAAGAAAAAGAAAAGATAAAATCTTATGGAACAGAAATATATCAAACTCCATTATGATCGTCTTTGCCTGACACATAAGTCACTCAGGAATATTTTAGAGACGAGCACACTGATGCTTAAAATCAGTCATACCTCTAGAAAGTAGTAGAGCCAGGGAGCCAGGTCTCTTAAGTCCAAATTAAACCAAGCTGCTACTTCTGCTACTTTCTTTGGATTTTTTGTTTTGTGTTGTATTTACTGGGTGACATAGCAAAAAGGAAATGAATGGAAGAATGGGAGCAATTCACAGAATCAAAGGAGAAGCAAAAATGCCAGAAACCATAAGAACATCAGGAATATAGACTAGTAAAGTCAAGGGAAAGTGAAGTTTCATTGTCAGAATGTTAACATGTACTTTAAACACAGGCCATCCCTGATGCTCTAGTCACATTCAGAATCCTGGAAGAGTTTGATGGACTTATGACTAAGATAGGCCAATCCTGGCAAGGGCTCTTAACTGATGATATTCACAAAGGAAAACATGGAACGAGGGAAAATGGCTTCTCAAAGTAAATAAATGAAGGTGAGGTGTTACTAGACAAAAAAGAGCAGATGCCATAGGTAAGGGGGAAACATGCTTCTAACTGAAATTTTGGGCACTTAAGTAAATGCACCTGTAGAGTCATTGCTACTCTACCAGAAAATTCTTGAGTTATAGGGACTATGTTTATTCATCAATGAATCCCCAGTACAATCCCCAGTTATAATACCTGGCACATAGTAGATGTTCAGTAGTTATCACTGAATAGTTGAGTAAATGGTAAAGCTCTTACTCCTGTTCCCTTAAAAAAGGTTATAAATGCCTTGTGGGTTGACTTTGCTTTTGGAGCTACATGGAGCAGTCAGTGTACTAGCTTGTGGGCATGAAATCTTAGCAGATCCCAAGAGAAAAGCTGATACTCTACTGTAAATACATGCTCTTTTAGCTTACCAGTCCTATGCAAGTCTGACTTCTGTTAGAATCACCTGGTATGTTAAAATGCAGATGCCAGAGCCCCACCTCAAACGGATTAAATCAGAGTATCCAGGAGCTATGCCCAGGATCATTATTTTTCTCTTTAAAGCTCCCAGGGTGATTCTAAAGTCAGGCAAAATTGAGTACCACTAAGCCACACTGTTGCTTTTGTTCAAGATAACTAAATAGGCTTTTAAATGTGTCAACCATAAATGATTAAACTTGTAGCCTAAATGCTTGTTACTGCCACATTGTAATTATATCCACTATGATTTCCACTTTTGCTTTCTCTGCTGGATGCCTTTTAAATAAAAGACTGCAAGTCTTCTACATCTTTATAAACAGAACTAGAAAACCAAGAACAACATTTGCCAGGGGGAAGAACAGTGTTGTGAAATTCTGGGGGTGGCGTGGCTTCAGTGTGGCAAGCAGCTACTCATAAATTATCCTGGTTCAAGTGCTGGGTCTGTGAAAGAATTTCAATCTATTCTTTCTTTCTCTGCCCCACCCCCCCCCCCAATTTGCACCTGTGTTCAGTCAGCATTTCTTAGCAGTTGCCACCTTATAAATTCTACTAAATGCATAATTTTATAAGAACTGGGGTATAAAAAGCAATTTGTTTCTAGTGGGAAACCTTAGAACTGGGTCTAACATAAAAGTGTATTTTCCCTAAAGTAGAAAGCCCAGTAGAGAAATATTGCCTCCAAACTTTAAGCCATCTGGGATAGCCTTCAGTATGATTTTATTTGGTTTATGTAAGAGATATTAAATTCAAACTTGGAAGATGTATTTGTAAACAAAAACAAATAAATATCGACTTGTCATCTTAAGTCAGTGGTTTTCAACCAGAATTGATTTAGCCCCTCCTTGTTCCACCCCCATAGTATGGAACCATGTCTAGAGGTACTTCTGGTTGTTCCAACCTAGCCATGGGTCAGGAGTGAGGGAGGTGGGGGGCATGGAGTACTACTGGCATCTAGTGGGTAGGGGCTAGGAATGCTGCTGAACATCCTGTAGTGAACAAGACAGGGCTCCACAGCAAAGAATTATCCAGCCCAAAATGTCAGTAGTTCCAAGATTGAAGCACTCTGTTGTAGGTCAAGTTGGAATGAATTCATTTCTTTGTGGCTCAAAGAAATATCTTCATGAGCCAGATAGTTTGGGCTTCAGTAAACAAGGAAGTCTGATGGCAATTGAGCCCGAGAGGGTTGCTTTGTATTTGGAAGTGGTCTACTGTTCAGTAGGTCATGGTGGATGGTGGGCGTCTTCCTCTTCTTGCCTTCTTTCCATTCTCTGAAGGGGGCTGTCTTCACATACAGAAATAAGCACTTTTAGAGGCACCTTTTGGAGCAAGTCTGTGGGAGGTGTGGTTATTTATCAACAGAAACTACTAATATTTAGAAAATTGTATTAGTGATAACTCTTAGGCATCTGATAATAATCCATACTATAGTAATATTTAAGTGGCATATGCTTAAAATTAAATGAATTCAAGATCTCCAGTGATACATATTTTTAATGCAGAAGAATTGAACTTGATAAATAAATTTGTTTAAAGTGAAAGGGCAACCTAACCACACATTGGCACACATTCTTTCAAGTCACATTAATACTTTAATCATTAGACTCAAGTTCAGTGACCTCTTCCCTGCCTCACCACTTCTTCTCTCATCTTCCCTTCTATTATAGCCCTTGCCAAATTCTAAGGATCATCCTGAGTGAACTAAATTTTTAGTTCCTTCCCACTACTGCAGGAAGGAACTATTATTATGCCCAGTTTACAGGTGCGGAAATCAGGAAGACGTAAGTAATTTGCCTCAGGCATCCAGCTAGTGAGGGATAAAGGCTAGAGTTCCATTGAGATGGTCTTGTTCTAAGACCAGGCTGCCAACCACTACACCAGTCCCTTATCCTATAGGGGAAAACCTAGCACAGGTTCAGAGTTGGGTGTTGAGTACTTTTATATTAGATTGCACTTAATTAAGATTCATTCATCTGCAATGTAAATTTGACTCCACGGTCAAATTGCTCCCCCATTCCTGTATTGCTTTCTAAACTCTGTTGCAGAATAGTATGTTGCTGATCAGCTGCTCTATTGTAAGGGATGTTTAAGTTCTTGTCAAATCTATTTCAAGAAATAAACATACAATACTTCTCTGATTCCTTACATTGGGTTTTGTTGAGAAATAATTAGTCAGAATTCATTATTAATTAATTGATAATCCAACACATACTTCAGTGGTGTGCTGAATGATGTTGGTACTGACTTTGGAGCCACTTGCTACATTTTCAGGAATTTTGTGGGCCAGTAAATACAACAATTACTAAAATTTAAATCATATAAATCAAATAAATTATATTAAATAACAATATAATTTATATATTAAATTTATATTTTGAATTATATTTAATCACAGTAAATTATATTAAAAACAAAGGTGAAACTCTGAGAAATAGTTTGGCAATTTCTTGTAAACAAACTCCTTACCATATAACCCAGTGATTTTACACTACAGAAACCTATGTATGAATGTTCATAGCAGCTTTATATATATAGCTCCAGACTAGAAGCAACTCAAATGTATTTGAACAGATAAGCAGGATAAACAAATGGATAAACACATTCATGCAGTGGTCTACTACTCAGCGATGAAAAGGAGTGCACTACTGATGAACACAACTCAGATGAATGCTGAATAAGCAAAACCAATCTCAGAGGGTCACTGTATTGTTCTTTTGGGATTTCCATAATAAAATACCATACACTTTTTTTTTCATTTTTATTGTTTTACAGTTCTTATCTTAGGTTTTTTAAAAAGTTTTTTATTATTCTAATTTGTTATACATGTTTGCAGAATACATTTCATTTCATATTACATATAAAGAGCACAATTTTTCAAGTTGCTGGTTTTATATAAAGAATTCTTACAACAATTGTGTCTTCATACATGTATTTAGGGTAATGATGGATAACTCATTCTACCGTTACTCCTATTCCCCTGTCCCCTCCTCTCCCTCCCCCCCTCTTTGTTCTATTTAAAGTTCTTTCATTCCTTTCATCCCCACTCCCTTGCCTTTATAAGTTAGAATCATATCAAAGAGATCATTCAACCTTTGTTTTTTTGGGATTGGCTAACTTCACTTAGCATTATTTTTCCCAACTCCATCCATTTACCTGCAAATGCCATGATTTTATTCTCTTTTAGTGCTGAGTAGTGTTCCATATTTTTTAGTTGTATATGGACACAATACTATTATTTTTATTCATTTTTTTTAACGGGCTGAGGATTGAACCCAGTGCCTCATATGTGCTAGGCAAGTGCTCTACCACTGAACTGCAACCCCAGCCCCACTGGGTTGTTTAAATAACAGAAATTTGTATCTCATATTTGTGGAGGGTAGAAAGTCCAAGATCAGAATCCTGGCAGGTGAGAGATTTCTTTTTGGCTTTTAAACCACTGTCATCTTGCTTTCTCAATTGTCGGTATGCAAGTGGAAAGGAAAAAGAATAAGCTATCTCACATCTCCTCTTAAAAAGGCAACAATGCCATCCTGAGGGCCTCTTCCTTAGAGCCTCATCTAACTCTAATTAACCTCCCAAAGGCTCCATATCCAGCCATCACTTGGATTTAGAGATTCAACATATAAATTTGAGGTGGATGGGAAGGACCCAGACATTCAGTCCATAACAGTTATATGTTGTTAGAGTCTATTTATATAACTTCTTTCTCCACATTTTTAATTGGTGCATCATAATTGTACATAATGGTGGAATTTGTTGTTAATGTATTATTACATGCACACAGTGTAACAATATATTTTTGCCAGTCTCCATTCCCAGCACTTCCCCTAGTCCACCCCCTGGTCCCTTTCCTCTATTCTATTGATCTCACTTTGCTTTTCATGTGATCATCCCTGACCTTTCTTTTTCTTTTTCCTCTCTAGCTTCCACATATGAGAGAAAAAATACAATCCTTGACCTTCTGAGTTTGGCTTATTTCACTTAACACAATGTGTCAATTTCCACCCCATTTTCCTGCAAATGACATCATTTCATTTTTTATGGCTGAATGAAACTCCATTTTGTATATTTACCACATTTTCTTTATCCATTCATCTGCTGATGGACACGTAGGCTGGTTCCACAATTTGACGATTATGAATTATGCTTCTATAAACATGGATATGCATATATCACAGTATTATGATGACTTTAACTCTTTAGATAAATACCAAGGTGTGGTATAGCTGGGTCATATGGTGATCCCATGCCTAGTCTTTTGAGGAACCTCCACACTCATTTCTGTAGTGGTTGTACTAATTTACAGTTCTACCAACAGTGTAAAAATGTTGTTCTTTCTCCACATTTTTTTATTGGTGCATTATAGTTATACATTATGGTGGGATTTTTTGGTACATGTTAGTACATGCACATGATATGACAATATAATTTGGCCAATACCCCTCCCCAGCACTTCCCCCTTCCCTTTTCACCCCCTACATCTTGGTCCCTTTCCTGTATTCTACTGATGTCCCTTTGCTTTTACATGCTCATTGCCCCCTTTCTCTGTTTTTATAACTTTTCAAAGTTACATAATTAAAATGATCAGCGGTTTACTTGAGGTTAGGATTGGAGTGAGTGTGTAAACATCAAGGAGTTCTTTTTGTTTGTTTTTTATTTTGTGATGCTGGGGATTGAACCCAGAACTTTGTACCTCCTAGGCAAGTGTTTTATCATTGAGCTCACTCCTAGCCCCTTAGGGAATTGATTTTATATATTTTGTTGTTGTTGTTCAATATTATGATGTTTACGTGAATTCACGCATGCAATAAAATTTCATAGAACTATATACGTACATAGAGAACACATGTAAACTGAGTACGGTAGTGCATGCCTGCAATCCCAGTGACTCAGGAGGCTGAGGCAGGAAGATTGCAAATTCAAAGCCAACCTCAGCAATTTAGCAAGGCCCTAAGCAGCTTAGCAAGACCCTGTCTCCAAATAAAAAATAATTTTATAAAAAGGGCTATGGATGTGGCTCAGTGGTTAAGTACCTCTGGGTTCAATCCCTAGTACCCAAAAGAAAAAGAACACATGTAAAAATTAACCACTCTATTATGAATAACTACAATTCACTAATAAAAACATTGAAAATAAGTGTAAAAACCAGTGAAAATTGAATAAAATCTGTGTCTGAGTTAATGGTGTCATCCCAAAATGTCAGTTTTGACAATATATTGTGGTTATATAAGAGGTTGTCATTGGGGGAAGCATAATAAAGAGCATATAGGAACTCTCTGTACTATTTTTACAACTTTTTGGGTCTTAAACTGTTTCAGAATAGGGCTGAGGTTGTAGCTCAGTGGTAGAGTACCTTCCTAGCATGTGTGACACTGGGTTCAATTCTCAGCACCACATATAAATAAATAAAGATCTGTCTACAACTAAAAAAAAAAAGTATTTGAAAAACTATTTGAGAATAAAAAAGTTACTTTTAAAAGTTCTGAAATAAAGAAAATGAGCTATGCAGACAACATGGATTAATCTCAAAAACTATGTCAGGCACTATATGATTCCATTTGTATCAAACTTTGGAACACAAATAATTCATGGGGTTAACAGTTTAAAGTAGTTGAATGGAGTGTAAAGTAGTTGGCTGGAATGTGAACTGAGAGAACTTTCTAGGGCAATGCAGATGGTCTGTGTCTCGTGTGGTAGTTGCATGCATATATAGCATGATCAGAACTTGCCACACCAAACAAGTTTAAGAACTAAGCATTTTATTGTATGAAATTATTATGTCTATAAATAGAAATGTATTTTATATGATAAAAAAGTAAAATGAGAATGATATAAAAGTAAATACTAGAAACCCATTGCTTACTAATTATTTTACTATTGTCTTGAGATTCTTCACACCTGGATCACATGATGAAAACACCATGTAGCAGTGTGCTACTGGACATCTCTTCCTAAAACTCACATTCAGTGACTCTCCTCAGCTTGCTCATTCTACAAATGAGAAAATCAAAAGCTCAGGGGAGAAATGAGGGCTACAGATATGTAGATCTGAGAGCCTTCTGGGGGTATGGATGGAAGCGGAAACCATGAAAATGAGTAAGATGTCTTTGAGATAAGGAAGTAACAAATCAAGGGGGCTTGAGTAGTCCTTGTGAATATAACATTTACAGAAGGGGTAAAAGAAGAGGAAACTAGGAGAGAGTGGGTCAGAAGGGGCGTGCCCAGAA
The DNA here is from genome assembly GCA_025594165.1 of Tamias sibiricus. Classification (NCBI taxonomy): domain Eukaryota; kingdom Metazoa; phylum Chordata; class Mammalia; order Rodentia; family Sciuridae; genus Tamias; species Tamias sibiricus. Next base: position 161,606,703 of record CM046661.1, read on the forward strand.
GCCATGTGTTACAGAGATGTAAAACAAAAAAAAAAAAAAGAGGAATTTAGATATGTTTATGGATTTGACAATCAGAAGATTGCTGGTGACCTCTGAAAGGTCATGGGAAGGATATATTTCAGGACCCCTACCCTATATTCCATTGCCTGGTAGATGACAACCATTCATTCAGCCGCCCCATGTAGGTATCTGGCAGTAATTCTAGAATCCTTCTTTCTTACTACATTTAAGTGGTCCCCCAAGATCTGTAGGTGCTCCCCTAAGTATTTCTTTCCCCTCCTTTATCCATCTCTTCCATTTCTCTTATCCATTCACTATTGTCTGAACCACTACAACAGCCCACTCTTCCTCCACTAATTCAGTCCTCCTAAGTGATTTTTCTAACATATATATCTGATCCTATCAGTTCCATGTTGAAACAGTTATGCAGAGACTCCCTGTTCCCCATAGCTGGTGTTTGTAACTTAAGGTCTATGAATATGATAAGAGAATGAAAACTGTTTATGGTAATGTGCACACAAGCAAGCACATGCATCTTGGGAAAAATACAGCACTCATCAAACACTCAGAGGGGTCCAGGACCCCAAAATGTTTCATAATTAATGCTGTTAGTTTAGATACCTTATCAGCATAAAACTCAAGGTCATTTGTGAGCTCACTTGTGACTATCTATCCAGTGCCATCTGCTGCCACTCTTTCTCCTAGTTCATTATGGACCAGAAATACAGATTTGCTGATAGCATGCAGAATGTTCCACATGCTGTCTTTTCCAGCTCTTTGTGTTAAAGCATTCTTGCCTAGAATGCCAGCCCTTCCCTCCTCCTTTTTTACCTTCATGTGTCACTTATGGAATTCCTCCCTTAGACTCTTTCCTGGACAGTCTCTGCTTCCTCCTCTCCTCCTGTGCCTCTAGCATTCATTGTATTCTTTTATAATTAATTGTTAGCTTTCAGGACTGTCTCCCCATCTGAACTAGGGAGGTGACTGTGTCTTTCTATTCATGCTTATCATCTAACATGGCATCTGTCATGTGGAATATACCAATGAAGGGACAGTCAGCTATGGGACAAATTCTGGCCTTTTTATTCTTAGGTGCTCTTGATCAAACTACAGAATGGATAAAAGAATCTGTAAATGAAGAACTACTTTCTCTTTCTGAGACTGCTTTAACTCCTGGGGCTGAAAATAGCTCCAAACCAAGCTTGAGTCCTACAGTGGTGCTAAATAATAGTTACTTGAAACTGTTACAGTGGGATTATCAGAAAAAAGACTTACCAGAGGTAAGTAATTTTTTTTCTTCCCCCAAGTTTTCCAATTCTTAAATTCTAACTTTGAATTGACTGGCCTTTGTTGTTTGCAGTTTAATGACTTTACTGAAATCAGATAAAAATGGGAGTTTGGATATGACATTGCTTATTTTATGTTTTAATGGTATTGTGTTTCCTTTTCTATTTTTACATTTCAAATAAATATGCAGACACTCGTGACAGATGGAACACGACTTCAGGAACTAACAGAAAAGCTAAATCAATTGAAAATTATTGCCTGCGTGTCCCTAATTACCAAGAATATGGTGGGTTCTGTTACAGAAGGCTTCCCTGAGCTTACAAACAGGTTAAAAAGGATTGCAGCTGTTCTACTTGAAGGCATGAACAAACAGTAAGTTCCCAGTGTTTGTATTTGTTTGCCCATGTATTAAGGTTCTGCATGTGTTTCAGAGAACCGAGAATAACACTGGACATCTGTTTGTAGTATTCAGGACCGAGCTTTAGAGAAGCTTATCTTATACCTCCTTTTTCTAGAATTTCTTTTAATATCTCTGAAGTTTTAAATGTCCTTTCATAGGTAGGGAGAGGTGTTTTCCAGGATGAGTGTAGTGTTGCTACTTAGGATGGCAGTATTTTGATAGTACTGTGGCAAAAACAAAAAACAGAAATTCTCTGAGCCCCGTGTTTACAAGTGTCCCATCAAAGAGATCTTAGCAGGTTCAATTGTTCTTGTTCCATCATTTTTCTGCAGTGAAATGTTTACTGAGTTCACCAATCCAACCTGCTATGAAGTCTTTAGAAGTGGGGACAATTCTGTCCTTCAAAGATGTGACCAAAGTCTAGTGAATGTTTTGTTTTTGATAAATTCATCTCCAGTAGCATACTTCCATTGAATGAAAGAATCCCATTTAGATTTTGCATTTAGGTCATTGCACTGAAATCCTATCCAAGTCAGAAAATTCCTAGTTTCGTCAATGACCAGATGTTTTTGTGGGTCTTATGTGGGTTAGCTCCTCCTGCTGGTTTGCCTTCTAGGTGTTTTCAGGGACATATCCTCTTTATTCCTGTCATTGAATGGAGATGTACCGAGCCTTCTACCTGATGCTCAGAGAGCACATAAATTACTTGATAAAATTCTACAATAGGAGCCTGAGTGGTTATAGGATCCAAACTTCCCATTTTGAGCTGAAACTTAGAGAAAGAATAGAATTTGCCTTGTGCTACACAAATAGAAAAGGGAAATTCAAGGCCTGAGCCCTGGTCTGATTGTCTCAAGGTTCTGTCCTTTCTGCTGATTCTGGCATGAACCTGCCATGTTCATTTATTTTATATTCCAGGACCCAGGCTCTAAATTGGCGAAGTAAAAAGGAAAAAAAAAAACAAAAAACAAAAAACCTTTGTTTGGTTTCACACCTGGTGTTAACATTTTCTCACACTGAGTAACCCATTGCTTTTCAGAAACTTTTATTTATTAACCATTTACTTAACATCCAGTTCTGCTTACTTATTAAGGTGGAGCAAATAGAAACGGGTTACCAGAAAGACAGGCTTTCAGGTCAGAGAGACCAGTGTTTAAATCCCAGCTCTGTTAGGGTCCTGTTCAGTATGCATGAACAAATTCCTGAATCTACTCTGAGCCTTACTTTCTGTGTAAAAGGAGAACAATAATACCTACCTTGGAATTGTGAGAACTTAAGGTGATTCATTGTTTTCTCTGACATGTGGAAGCTAATCTGAAATAAGGGGAGGGGGAGATTAAAAAGAGAGAGAGAGAGAGAGAGAGAGAGGAAAAAAAAATGGGGAGAGGGAATTTGATCAAAATAGAGGAAAGATCAGTAGAGTAGACTAAGGGGTTTGAGGAAGAAGAAGGGTCCAGCAAAGGGAAGAGCAGCGGAATAAACCTGACTGAACTTTTTTTTCGTTTTAGTTGTAGATAAAAGCAATACCTTTATTTATTTTATGTGGTGCTGAGGATCGAACCCAGTGTGAGGCAAGGACTCTACCACTGAGCTACCCTAGCCCCTGACCAAACTTTTGTATGTCCATGCATGGATATGGCACAGTCTAGCATCTGGTGTATCCACAGGACGCTAATTTTAAAAAATAACAAACAAGCTGTAAATGGATTGAAGAGGGATTGGCAGAGTGGAGGGAGGGGGTAGGCATGGGCAGGTGGAAAGTGCTGAGGACTGAATCACAGTGGGTTGGGTCCATGCTTTTTTGATTATGTCAGAATTTTTTAAAAGATGATTATATAAAGCACTTAGTACAGGTGTCTAGCACATTTTGTGCTTGATGAGTATAGGCTATTAATAATTGTTTAGTTAAACAATTAAACATTGCTAAACCATCCTCTTTATAGCTTTATCTGGCTGTTTCATTTAATATTTTCCTTTATTAAGAAATGAATGCAGTCAATTCTCAATATCCTCATTATGGATGGGGTAACAACATCTGTAATATGAAAAAGCAGATGGTCCCAAATAGCTAATAGACCCATTTGTCATTTATATTTGGTTTGATGATGCATCTCAAAAATGAGCAAAAGTTTTTCCTTCATTATGAATAGGAAGGCTTGGCTTATACAATTTAATTTTTCATGTAGAAAGAGAATTCCATGATTGAAAGCAGAAGAAAGCTAGTGCAGTACTTTGTAGTAGATAAAAAGTCAGGAGTAAAATTTTTGCCACAGTCTACCCAGGGTTGTAGAACCTCAAAGGCAGGTCCAGTGTGGAAGTATAACAGATTCAAGTCAAGGCAGAACACAAAGAACTTAATTTTTATTGTTATTAATTATACCAATAATGATATAATTTTTCTCTTCTTCTCAATGATCACTTGCTATGCAATCTGCAAAAAGCTAATATAGGCAAATAGCAAGTTAGTCACTGATAGAACCAGGATTTGTACAAAGGTCTACATGACACCATGACTTATGTTCTAATTCAGTCCATTGTGCTGCTTCCTATCACTGGTCTTTGTCTTATCCTTTAATTCACATTTTTCACATAGTCATCTTAAAAATCTTTTCTGGACAGTGAAGTATAATTTGCAATTAGCATTCCTTAAGAGTATGAATCTAATACATTCCTGCCCTTATTACCTTTCCTCTTACCTATGAAATAACTTACTCTTTAATTGCTTTTTATAATTTTCAGGGCTCTCTGTATACTTGGAATTACTTATTAGTTACTTAAAAGTAATAATGGGAAGGAGTTTATTTTCTTTGGTCTTGATCAGTCAAGAGTTTTAGGTAATTTACCTGTGAATATCTTCATTGTTTTTGATTGGTGTTATAGATTTTCTGCTCAGGCATAGAAAAGTGAATTGATTCTACCTCATTTTCCAAGCACATCTAAAAGAAATGTATGAATGGATCCACTCAGAACAACAGGTTTATTTCAAGAAGTAAATCTGTATCTTCTGTTCCTCTCTGATAATCTATATGTAAATAGAGTTTCAGACTTATTTTCAGGGACCACATATTTTGGTCCATACTATTAAGAGACATTGTGTGCACAACTGAGTGGTTTTATGCATTTTAAATTCTGTTATGTTGGGAGGGTTGATGGTTGGAAGGAATAAACTTTCTGAGTTTATTCTAGAAGTAATTATTGTTGGTATAAGAAAAAAATTGGTAGATATCTGAAATAAGTTGGTATATTAAAAAAAACATGAAGAACAAAAACTTTCCCTGAGGGGTTTCATTTTATGTTTTGTAGGACATTTAACCTGAAGGAAGCCCTGAATTCCATTGGTGTTCAGACTTGTGTTGAAGTTAACAAGACCCTGACAGAGAGAGGTTTACCCACTTTAAATGCTGAGGTTCAGGCTAATCTCATAGGTCAATTTTCAGACATTGAAGAGGAAGACAATTCTATCTGGTCCTTGATTGGTGAGTTGCTCATTTTTTATTTTTATTGGTTTCTGCTTCAGTTCCAATTTGCTTTAACTTGCTGTTTTTGACTAATTTTAAAGGTCAGGCATATTTTAGTCTTAAGCATATTAACAAAAGTCTCAGTTCTGGAGCATTTCAGATTTTATATTTTTAAATCAAGAATGTTCAACTAGTAAAATCCATACAAATATTCCCAAATCCAAAAAAAATGTGATATCTGAAACACAGCTGACTCAAAATATTTTAGATGAAGAATATTCAACTTATATTGGCTTTTGGAGGATAAAATGTAAAAATATAAATAAATATTAATATTTTCAAAGATCTGGGATTCACTGCTTCTTGTATAGGGGGGTGGGTGGGGTGTTTCAGGGCCTACTGTCTTTATCCAGCAGACAGATGTTATGAAGAAAGTGACACAATGCTGCTAGTAACATTAAAATTCCAGATCAATACACAATTCAAACTAGATGGCAATATGTTCATAGAAAGTAGATATTGATTCTGCTGTGAGCCATCCTAAAGGAATTGAGGCATTCTTCTTGGTCAGGAGGGACAAAATGCAAAAAGACTGGGAAACTGGAAAGTGTGACAGGTGGCCACTTTTTGTACTTGTTGACCAGGAAAATGTCTTAGTGTCAAGCCATGTTGGTGAGTTGAGGAAGTGCAGATTGTTAGGCCTTTTTCTGCTACCTGTGACAAAGAATCTAAACTTCTAAACTACTTGAAGCAAAGAGAACATTTGTTTTCTCACATAACTGAAAAGACCAAGGGTTCGGCTTAATCAGAGTTCACTGGTTTCCCAACTTCACCTCCCCACTCTCTTCTCATGACCGCAAGATGGCCTCTGCTTCAGCCTGCACTGTCTATGGTTAAGTCAAGCAAAAACAAGGAGTCTGCTTCTCTGTTAGTTCAAATAAAGACCCCAGCACTGAATCTTGTTGACTCTAGTTGGCCTAACTCTAGGTTGTGTCCCATTCTTGAATCAGTTGTGGTGGCCAGAGTGGGAGAAACATAAGCTTGAGTCACATGCTCAGTTCCTAAATCCAGGGTCTGCTTCACCTGTAATGTTTGATGAGAATAGGGAAGAAATGGTTTCCTAAACAAAATCAGGGCACTATGACCTTGAGAAGGGGAAGAGGCTGGTGTGTGTTAAAAAGCAAGTGCCTGCTACAGAAGTTGAAGAAGAAACACTAAAAGGAGGAACAGTGTAGAATTAAAATATATTGACATTCTAGTATTAACCTGCAAGTTTTCTAGTTACAACACCGAGTGCCCTAAGAATACAGACATATTTTATTATTTCTTTGAGGTTCTCAAATGTTTTTTCTCATCCTCACTCTGAGGACGTGGAATCTGAGGATCAGGCTGTACAAAGTACTTGAGTTGCCCAAGGCTTCATTCAACCCAGATCCCAGGAAAGAGCAGCACTACAACATTTTGGATGTCAGGAGAAGCTGCTGCTGAGAGGGGTTAGTTGAGAGTAGTGACACAGCCACCTGTGACAGTCCTTACTTGCCTACCTACCTCTGCTGATTTGCATCTGTCCTTACAGTATGTAGTCTCCCCTGAATAGCGTAAACCTGGGAGATTGTGTTCCTAGGAGGAGAGGAGTAGAATGGGGACTTAAACACCGTCTAGCAGTCAATGCTACATAATGTTAGCTGGGGCAGAGTTGTGATTCTTACTTAGCCTGTCTGACTCCAGGAATATCCTAACTGTTCTGACTGGCACCTCAGTCAGAGCTCGAACCCTGCTGCAGTTGGCCAAGTGGCTAGAGCTTCACACTCTGGGTCCTGTGCTCTTGCTTGATGAGAAAAATGCTGGCAGTGTCATAAGGGAGAGGGAAAGGAGGCACAAGATGCCTCTTAAAATCAAGGAAAGCAACTTTGGTCTACTGAGCTCTCCCCAGTCAACTTTCCTTTCCTTTTGCAAATTGAAAGCATTTTTTAACCTCACTCAGAGTATTGTTGGCCTAGCGACTTGAGTGACTCACTGGAGTATCTCTCCTTTGGCTCCAGAAGCCAAGGACACGTCTTTGACAGGGACCCTGACTGCTCTAACAAAGCTCCTATCACTTTAATCTTCTCCTTAAAACTGAGGAAACAGAACCGCTTGTTGGTATAATAGCAATTTTGAAAGGGCTTCATTTTCTTAAAACCTCGTGCAGGAAAATGTTTGGACCATATCTGTGGTGAAACCTGTGAGAGTGAAACATCCAGTCTAAAGGGAAACTTAGTACACAGTTACCTCTGGGTGTCCTGAATGCAGATGGGCTAGAATAAATTAAGCACTTAGAAACATCCTTGGCATATAGAAAGGTTCAACTTCATTAGCCATGGGTTTCCTCCCTGTTCAGAGTGCACATAGTCTATCTTCTGTGTGCTTAGTGGATGTGCTGTTCATTTGCCAAATGGATTGCACTTCCCACTGTGTTCTCAACCTTTTGAAATGATCATTAGAAAGGGAATTTTCTTTCCAATCAATTTATTTTCAAGTGTGTACAAAAGCCAGGTAAAATTATTTATGGATTACCTGCTGTGTAGATTATTTGCATGCCTGTAGCTTTCTACACTTTTTAAAAAGTAGTTTTCAATTGTCCAAGTGATACACGAATAGTCTATTTTTCCTGAACCATCACAGGTAAGACTTAAGTCATTTGCGCCTGCCTTCGCCAGTCTCATTTGTTGTTTTCAGTTTGGTATTTATCTTCATAAACCTTTTTCATTCCATTCCCACTGATGTTCATTCAGCATTTATGATGTACCTGCTACATTCCAGACCAGGAATATAAAGATTAAAAGAGATATAGCCCTCACCCTCAGGGGGCCCACTGTCTTAAGACAAGAGAGAAAAACATGCTTAACTGGCAATGTTATGGCAGGACAGTCTGATAATAAATGCTAGGGAAAGCCACAGCAAGGAGGTAACTTTAGTCCAACTTTGAGGGATCTTCTGACACTGAGCGGAGATGAGATAAGATGAGATAAAAGGGCATTTTATTAAGAGAACAATTCTAATACATGGATGTTGGAAAGTTTGAGGTATAGGTTAGATCCCACTGGAACATGTGATTTAGGAGAGAAGTTATTGAAGATAAAGAGCTTCGTTAATGTTACAGTTGTCCACATTCAATTCAGTGTATTTTTTTTCAAATTTATTTATTTTTTATTCTAAGTAGTTAGAAATGACAGCAGAATGTATTATATTTCATATTATACATATAGAGCACATTTTTACATATCTCTGGTTGTATACAAAGTATATTCACACCATTCGTGACTTCATACATGCACTTAGGGTAATTATATCCATCTCATTCTACCATCTTTTTTTTTTTTCTTCTTTACCCTTTTGCACCCTCCTTTTCCATCCCTCCCCATTGGCCATTCTAGTGTTCCTCTAATCCTCCTATGCTCCCCCTCCCAATCCCACTGTGAATCAGCCTCCTTATATCAGAGAAAACATTTGGCATTTGGCTTTTGGGGATTGGCTAGCTTCACCTAGCATTATGTTCTCTAACTTCATCCATTTACCTGGGAATGCCGTGATTTTATTCTCTCTCATTGCTGAGTAATGCTCCATTGTGTATATATACCACATTTTCTTTATCCATTCATCTACTGAAGGGCATCTAGGTTGGTTCCACAGTTTAGCTATTGTGAATTGTGCTGCTATAAACATTGATGTGGCTGTGTCCCTGTAAATGCAAATCAAAACCACTCTAAGATTTCATCTCACACCAGTCAGAATGGCAGCTATTAAGAACACAAACAATAAATGTTGGCAAGGATGTGGAGGAAAAGGCATGCTCATACATTGTTGGTGGGACTGCAAAATGGTGCAGCCAAAATGGAAAGCAGTATGGAGATTCCTTGGAAAACTTGGAATGGAACCACCTTATGACCCAGCTATCCCACTTCCCGCTCTATACCCAAAGGACTTAAAAATGCAGTGTATTTTTAGTAAACAGAGTCCTTGCAGCCACATGAGCTGTAGCAGGTCTAGCTTGCTTTGTACTAGTTGTCTAGTATGTCTGCAGCCTGACCAATGTATGTGTTTGCATGCTTTCATGAAGTTGTTTCAGACTTAGATACACTGGAGCATTAAATCAGTGGGAAGGTGGCAAACTGCACTGCTCATTGGGGTGGCTTTTCTTCAGTGCCTTCTGATTGTTGGCCTTGTGCAAGGTGACTGTATGATTTATTGTTCAAACAAGGACAACTTTTGAGAATGCTCTTTTTAATTATACTGCCACAACAGGTGTAAACTTGGACTGTCGTGGGAAAACCTAGGTGTGTGGTCACCATGTGGTAAATTGGACCCTTAAATGTAATAGAGCTCAATATTTTTCATGAAGCAACAAAAATTTGGATATCATTGTGAAATTCCCTGATTTTAAGTGACTTCTGTTTTTAAAAAATAATTAAAACCAACCAACCAACCAACCAAAAAATAAGACCAAAAACCCTGAGAGGGCCATACTGGCAGTACCAATTAACAAACTAAGCTTCAGTGTGTGTAACTGCAATGGTGGGCATTAAGGATTGTTTTTTGTAAAAGGTTCCTCACAAGTGCTCAGTGTTTTTGTTTTATTAGTCAACTATTGTTGAATAACAAGTTATCCCCAAACTTTGTAGCTTAAAATAAAATAAAAGCATTGTTACTATCCAGACATCTGTGGGGAAGTTGGGTAGTTCTTCTGGTCTTTTTGGGTCATTCTTGCGTCTGGTCAGCTGTGTCTCAGGTTGGTAGTCCTTATGATCATTGCTGAACTATCTCAGGTGTTTGGGAGTTGACTGGCTCCAGGCTGTTCTAGGATAGTCTCAGATGGAACAACTAGTTTTCTCTCTACTTGATCTCATCCTCTGCAAGCTCAGCCTTGTCACATGGCGATGGTAGGTGGAGAGAGTGGGCATAAATCATCCCTCTTGAGGCCTAGGCAAAGAGGTAGCATGCTAGCATTTCCATAACATTCTGTATTAGCAAAGCAAGTCATAGGCCAGGCTAGGTTCAAGGGATGGGGAAACATATTCTAGCCCTTGGTGAAAGGAATTGTAATGCCAGATGAGTGCAAGGAGGGATAAAGAATTGGGAGCATTATTGCAATCGTCTTACTATAGTTACTTGTTTTTAAAATTATGTATTTTAGCACATGCCTACAATCCCAGCTATTTGGGATTTGTCTTACCCTATGAGGCAAGAGGATCTCAAGTTGGAGGCCAGCCTGGGCAACATAATGATATGCTGTCTCAAAATAAATAAAGGGCTGGGTATGTAGTTTAGTGATAGAGTACTTGCCTAGATTTTCTAGGCCCTGGGTTCAATCTCCCATTCCCATTGCCCCCAAATTATGTTCTTAAATAATGGGACAGATGAAATATCTTTTTTTCTCCTTCAGATAAAAGAATCCAGCTATATATGAAGAGCCTACTTTGTCTTCCAAGCTCTCAAAAATGCATGCCTCCTGTGCCAGGAGGCCTTACTGTCATTCAGCAGGAGCTAGAAGCATTAGGCTCTCAATATGCAAACATCGTGAATCTCAACAAACAAGTGTATGGACCATTTTATGCAAATATATTTCGGAAGCTGCTCTTTACTGAGGAAGCCATGGGGAAGGTGAATGCTTCATCTCCAACCAACTAAAGAGGAACTGACATTGGAGACGAGATGGGAAATCCAGCACTTTGGTACCCAGTCCATAACCATCAATGGCATTATAGATATGGCACATTCTCAGTACTTATTGTCTGTGGTGCAGTGTTAGCCCAAGCCTATGTAATCTGGTAATGTCAGTGTTACAGAAGACAAACATATCATATAAACCTTACTTTTGCATCACTTTCAAGTTTAAAACAGACATTTGTAATGAACAAAAAACAAATTTGTAATTAATACTTGTTTCCTAAGTGTTTTTATATGACTTATTCATTCAGCTGATAAGGAGTTGTTTTCCTCATTTGTCGCTATCACATCTAATGATTTTTAATTTTGGTACAACTTTTTGAAGGGTTTGAAAGTTGTGAGAATATCCAAGGCAATTGATGTTTTGAATAAATGAAGTGAAGTAAGCATAATTGTATATGAAGTGTATAATTTCATTTTTATTAATGTATAATAGAAACTTACATAGTAAGTCCTCTCATTCACCAAATGTCCCAAATCATATTTTGTAATACCAATTGTCAGTATTTATTTAGAAGTTAAATTTATTAAATGCATTTTAATGCTATGTACAAACTTTTAGATAAAAATCATTCTTATTTAGTGAAAATAGAAACAAATCCCTTCCTTAAAAATTTTTATTCTAGAGGTTAATTTCTTCTTAAAAATTAACCTGCTCTCTGAGAGAAACAATTTTAGCACAAATCTCTTAGTGAATTTCCTTAAATTTCTCAGGCCATTGACAGGTTTATATAAGATTTTAATATTTTTATGTAAGTCAGGGATGGTTTGAATTGGTTTCTTTATAAGAAGAAGGAAAATTTATAATAAAAGGAGATCCCATTCTCAATGAAGTTCTGAAAAAGAGACAGGTGAACTTTGGATTTCTTCACCATTATAACTTAACTGGCAAATGCCTTTTGTGCTGAGTAAATCCTTACCCTCTTATGACCATGGTGTTCTTTTAAGTAGCATTATCATTTGCCATTTTGGAGCACTAAATTAGAACTTGTGCAGATGGGCACTGGTTGTCATTGGGATTTTAGAAAAGTTGTCTTATGCTGGAATTACATACTCCTTTTAGTGTGTTAAAGGAAGTACTACTGTTTTTGGAGTACTCAGACTATAAAGTACTTTAATTGCTGAAATAGATTTTGGATTTTTGGTTTTTTGTTTGTTTTCCGGGGACCCATTAAACATTAGTAATTTGGTGAGAAGAGGAAGTAAAATGAATATTCCTTTCTCTCCCAACCTCCTTTTACTTGCCACATTCTCCACCATTATGGTGTATTTCATTATTTTATGAAGTTCTAGGAAATGATTGTGTGAATAAATTATCTCCAATCTTTGAATTTTGGAGACTCTGCCAAAATTTTATGAAATTCTGAATATGATCTTTTCCCCACAAAGTCCCGTACACAAGTCAGACATTCTGTGTGTTAAAGTAGCTGTACACAAGTGGACTTCACTGAAGAGCACATCATGGACTTGCCCATTTTGTTCTCCCACACTCCCCTCTGCCGTGCTTCCCTGTGCTTAGAAACCATAAGGTGGTGGAGACTTCGGTTTTCGTTTTCTCTGAAGCTGAAGTAGTTTTCAACTGCTCACTTTGAGGCATGGTGGCTGGGTGGGTCTGCCAGTAGAAATGTAATGAATGCATACATAGTGTGATATTTTGTTGTTGTCGCTTTCTGAAGTGAACTGTATGCTTAACAGTGGTGTATATTTTTATTGTCAGATTGGAATCCAGCTGATAATTCATTTATATACTTGATTATACTGCAGTTGTCTGCAGGAAAACAATGTGCAAACATTTTTTAAAATGCATATAAAATGAAGGGCATTCTGCTTTTTTTTTCTTTTTTTTTTTTTTTAACATGGCAAAGTAAATCTCAGTGTCTCAAGTCTGGATTTAGGCAACTACATTTACTAGTATTTTAAAATCATATCCCTTAGTGTATTGCTTATTTAGTTTTACTTAAATGTTTACTTCTACTTTTGAGATTTTTCTGACGTCATCTTGTTTTGTAGTGTGAATTTTATTAAATACCATACACACATTTTCATTCTTCTCTTGCTAAAACATGTACTGTGGTGTACTCACTAAATTTGAAAACATTAAAAATTATTTCAAAATAGCCAATGTCTTTGTTTTCTATTTTGGGGTAGCCTGGGGGTGGGATATTTATTACAGTTGTACTATAGAGATTCTCATGCTTGTTGCCAGAGCCTTGCAAACATCAAGTCATGTTCATTCATTCATTCAGTCAGTCATTCAGTTAACAAATTCCTATTGAGCCTCTGCTATGTGCTAAGAAGTATCCCAGTTTTCACACAGAGATGCATAGACAAATGTCCTGAAGAAGTTTATAATCTAGTAAAATTACAATAATATTTAGAGAATAAACATTATTAGAGCTAATGATCATCAACTATGTTTTGTGGCTAATTCTTGTGCTAAAACACGAAGGCTACATTGAAATTTGCCAAGAAGTAAGAAAGGTTTACAACAGGTCAACTGCACAGTGGGTGCAGCTTTTGGAGAAATGGGGAGCCCAGGGACTAGCAAAAAGTGTGTCATGTACATATGCACATTCCTGTGTGTATGCACATATGCACTCACATAGGAACACACATGTAGCAATAGAAATGGACTCTGGGTAACTGAAGCAGTGAAGGAGTTTATTAGGTGGTATGGAGTACCTCACAGAGTCTATTTAATCGGAAGACTCAGGCTAGGAAATGGGTAGGAACCAAAGTAATCCTAATTGCAGGAATCCAGCTACCCTGGTCTCTGCTGTGGCTTCAGAGATTGATTTCTCAATTGTGCTTGCTGCTTTGCCTCATTTACATAAAACTTAAAAGTTCCAGATGATGACATTCATTTGAGTGAGTCTAGATCAAGCACCCAGGCTCTAATTTGCAGGGGATAGATAGTTGACTCTTATACTCCTGGGATCCCACTAAAATCATCCTATTTGGAATTTTCCTGCTGAGGAGCAGAAAAAGAAACCCACCAAAACCACCATTCATGAAGTTCTTAAGAAATATATGAGGGCTGGGGTTGTTGCTCAGCGGTAGAGCACTCGCCTAGCACGTGCACGGCCCAGGTTTGATCCTCAGCACCACATAAAAATAAATGCATTGTGTATGACTAAAAGCAAATAAATAAATATTTTAAAAATGTATGAGCAGACTACACAAAACATCAGTGCTTCTGAAAGTGATTTTTTAAAAAAATAATAATTCCTAAGGAAGGATGTAGAAGCCAACCTTTATTAGAATGTGTGGATGAATTGCTCCCCAAGTCTCTGTGGCCTCCATATAAGCTTACTTCTCAAATCATAGTTCAAAGCAGCAGGGAGGGTGAAATGGGGGTATATTTCACTCCATTCAGCCATCCAGAGACCCAATTTTCATCCATTTTGAGATTGTTGTCTTCCAGATCTTCAGAGTCTCTCCATTTACAGAGCAGATGGAGAAAGAATTTTCCACTTCTACTCCTGTCCCATTGGCAGCATTCAATCATGTGGCCTCGTCTAGCTGCAAGGGAGGCTGGCACATATGCCCAGGAGAAAGATATTGGCATGGATATTGATAAGCATTAATTAGTCTCTGCCTCAGTTCTTTCCAGCTTCCTTGAATGAGCCCCAGTGAACTTTCTCTTTAGGGAGATAAATTGAAAACTGGTGCCTGCTCTGACTTTTGGTGGTAACTCACTTGAGCATTATGTGGGGAGGACTTTGAAACCAGGTCCAGGATAATTAATGGGGCTCTATGGGTGATTAGCCAAGGATGCTATGGGCATAGGGAGGGATTTTTGTGCAAGCATTTTTTTAAATTAAAATTCTCACTTGTATCCTTCTCAAAATCAAAGTTCAGCCTGTTCTAGGGGTGTTAAGTTCCAAAGTTGTCCACTCATTGCTCAGTAAAAAGTAGCATGGGACTTGTTAGATAAAATTCAAGCCAGCAGGCCATACCCCCAGGTGCCTTCCCGGAAATGCCTATCTCTTGTGAGAATCCACCTTTGGCGGGCTTCGAGTCCCCACCCTTCCTGATCTGGGAATACTTGCCTCTCGCGGGAATTCACCCCAGGGTTGGCTCTCCCTTTCTGAGCCAATCCAGACCATACAAGTCACACTCCCGCCCCTCTGTACTTAGGCCCCCCCTCCCGCCAGTCCAGAACTCCCTCTGTTTTGCCGCCATCTTCTCACCAGCTCTCCCCTTTTCTGTTCCCCTCTCCCTTCTTCCGTTTTCCCCTTCTCCCTTTCTCCCTTTCCCCTCCTCCCTTTCCCCCCTTCCCTTAATAAACCCCCCTTTTACTACAAGGAGGTCCCGGTGTGGTTTTTGCCCTTCAGGACTGACAGTCATGAGATCTGAGTTTGAGTTCACTCTTATTACTTCATAGGTTTGAGAACCCAAGTCAGTCTTTTAATCTCCCTGAATCTGAGTTTTCCACCCTACCTGTCTACCAGACAACCTGTTTACCTCACAGAAGTATTGTGAGGCTCAAATGAGATGTATTTGAAATTGTCTGCAAACTCTAAAGTATAATGTATTCAGAATACATTATATACTATAATTTATGAGTCCTAAATCTCTTTCAAGCTTCAAGGGGTTTTAGTACTTTGAGATGCAATGATTAAGTACTTAGCTACATAAGAACAAAAATTATCATATCTCATCAGAGCCATGGTTCATTAAGCCCAATATTGTCATTGGCAGAGAAACTCAAGGGTAGGTGGAGAGCTGTGGTTGTTGTCTTTGATGCAAACTTCAAAGGACAGTGACAAAACACAATGTGTTTTAATTTCACTTAGTAACCAATTATGACTTTATCCTGCATGATTCCATCTAAACTTTCAAAAATTTCTTTGTATTATAGCTTGTTTCCTCTGGTTCACTATTTTTGGAATGAAACTTTCTTGTGAATTCTAAGCTTACTACATTCATTTCTTTCAGATTTCAAGGGAAAGAAACAGGGAGATTTTTAAGGCTTTATGAAGAATAAAGGAAACCCAGGTAATCCTGTCTCAGCAGCTGCACTTGCAGGTGTTCTGGAAAAGCTGAATATAATATTTGTCTTTTAGAATATAATAATAATAGCCAATGAGCACTTACCATATGGCATGGACTTCCTAAGTACTTTATATCAATTATATAACTACACAACATGTTTTCAAGCAGACTATCATTTCCATATGTGCAAAATGAGACTCAGGCTAAGGAACTTACCCAAGGTCACACAGCTGCTAAGTGTATTTGAACCCAAGGAAGGAGTCTTTGCTCTTTACTTGCTATATTGGCTCCTCAGATCATCCAATAAGAAGTATTTCTCAGTATTACCATGCTACCAAATGCTGACTTGGCATTTACTTCTTAGCTTCCGTTTCTGTTCTTCCTTTCTGTATATCTTAATTGAAAATATCCCAACAGAGAATATGATTGAATTTGTGTGCCACTAGTCACTATGAACATGTCCCTGTGTTGGGTAAGGTTCTCATTATAAACGTCCTTGGCCCTCTCAGATCTAGTCTATGTGGCTGTTTTAGGAGGGTATGTGGTCCTACTGGTTTTCACAGGATAAGGGCACATCATGTAAAGCAAAACTTTTCAGAAAAAGGACTACGGGCATGGCAGGCAGCTGAAGATTTTTGAACTCACAAGTCTTGCTCAAAATGCAAAATATTCTCTGCTTAGAGTACTTAGAAACTTTGGTCCACATTCTCTCTTAGCTTGCTGTTTGTGAAATAACAGCATGCAGGGACTCTTTCTATCTTTGCCTTTTCAGTGTTGAATCCTTTCTCTGATGCTGCTTCTGGTTTTCTCCAGTTGTGTATATTTAAATTTATCCAGGTATAGAAATCAAGACTGAACATAATCTAGTCTGAACCAAGGTTTTAAGAAGAGAAGGTATATTTCTTCTCTAGTATCTTCATGTTGAATCTTCTCAGAACAAGGTTCAGTTTCTTTAACATGGATTAAGGCCAATAATGGACTGGCTCTGCTGGATCTTTCTAGCAGCATCTACAGACATGTAGTTGATAAGCCTTACATGAAAACCATACTTGGTTGCCAGAGTGTGGTAGAATGTACTTTAAAGCCCTCATGCTATCGCTCTGACTGTTGAAATGCCATTGATCTGTCTCCCCATGCTTTCATTGTGTTATTAAATACAGTGGTTAAAAGCATAGGCCTTGGAGTCAGATAATTGTGGACTTAAATTCCAAATCTACTTGGTCAAATTTCTTAACCACTATCAGTCTTAGTCTCTCACTTGTTCAGTGGGGATAACCATACTTATGCCCCAAGGATTGATCATTTGACTAGAGAACATGTTTATAAAGGGTCGATTCCAATGCCTGGCAAGGAGTAACACTCGGTAAATGGAAGTTTTCCCTTATATTACAGGGCTCAGCTTGGACACTTCTGCCTTCCCCCTTTTCCTTGCTCTTCCATCACCAGTGCCCCCCATTCTCTTATTCCTGTCCCATGCATTGGTCTATTTCTCACATGGCTACCATGTAAGTGATAGGATAGTATGCCAAGATGGTAACCATTTTTTCCCTCTGGGTTCTCCTGGTTCTCTATTCAAACCATCAGTGACAGCAGAAAACAAATCACAAGACTGTCCCTAGTGTTTTGGTTTTAAAAATCCAGCCTCTTAGGGAATCAGAAAGAAGGCATGAATTTGACCTGGAGTGCAGGTGTAATACAGGATGGATTGCAAGTGATTATGGTAGCTGTGGTGTAATGGTCAACACACCAGTCACTGTCAGTCAACTATCACCAAGGAGGACTTTGGGACTACTACCAATCTCCTACTTTTCAAGAGAAAACTTTAAAAATCAGGACAAAAAAATGAATATCAAATTTTTTATCACCCATTGAATTTTTGTCTTTCAAATAATTTATTCAATACAAATTTACTCAGGTACAAACAATAGGGTGGAACCTAGGAATATAAAGACAAGATGATTCCTGTGGTGGAACTTTCTGGAGAACCAGACACATAAACAGAGGATTGTGGTATTGAGTGATAGCAGCAGCTCCATGCTACCAATCAGAAAGCTGAGCTTGTCTTAACAAGCTCTCCTGGTGATTCTGATACTGCAGAAGTTGAAGGCCCACTTTGATGGTGGAAAGCAAAAGGGGCTTTGGAGCAGGGAGCCAACACAAACAAGCCAGCCTTGAGAGCCTATCTATAAATCATATTCATAGTCCCTTCTCTGCTAGACTCTAAATGGGGTGCTTTCTGGTAATTCACAAGAATCATATACAAGTTTATTTTGTCTCTAAGAAAATTGAAGAACTTCGAGGGTAGGGCTGATTCTTCATTTATTTTTCTTCACTTAACACAGTGCTTTTAATGTTGGAGAGGATGTGGAGAAAAAGGCACACTCATACATTGTTGGTGGGACTGCAAAATGGTGCAGCCAATATGGAAAGCAGGATGGAGATACCTTGGAAAACTTGGAATGGAACCACCTTATGACCCAGCTATCCCACTCCTTGGTCTTTACCCAAAAGACTTGAAAACAGCATACTACAGGGACTCAGCCACATCAATGTTTATAGCAGCACAATTCACAATAGCTAAACTGTGGATCCAACCTAGATGCCCTTCAGTAGATGAATGGATAAAGAAAATGTGGTATATACACACAATGGAGTATTACTCAGCAATAAGAGAGAATAAAATCATGGCATTTGCAGGTAAATGGATGGAGTTAGAGAATATAATGCTAAGTGAAGTTAGCCAATCCCAAAAAGCCAAATGCCAAATGTTTTCTCTGATATAAGGAGGCCAATTCACAATCGGGTTGGGATGGGGAGCATAGAAGGATTAGAAGAACACTAGAATGGCCAATGGGGAGTGAGGGGAAGGGAGGGGGCAAAAGGGTGAAGAAAAAAAAAAGATGGTAGAATGAGATGGATATCATTACCCTAAGAGCATGTATGAAGTCATGAATGGTGTGAATATACTTTGCATACAACCAGAGATATGTAAAAATGTGCTCTATATGTGTAATATGAAATGTAATGCATTCTGCTATCATTTATAACAACAGAATAAAAAATAAATTAAAAAATTTAAGTAGCTAATTCAGAAATAAGACTAACAGTGCAAGGCTTATACATTTACAAATTTTCATAACATTGTGGTCAGACGTTCATAAAACTTCCTATTTTCACCATTAAAAATGGTGTTTAGTTCAGCAGATTAAGCACATTCACATTGTTGTGCAACCATCAACACCGTCTAGAACTTTTACACCTTCCCAGATTGCAACTATCCATTAAGCAATTATTGGTATATTTTGCTTTTTTCCAATGGGATTTTCTCCCCCTATTGATTTACATTAATTTAATTTAAATTAGGAAGACGAAGCTTTTTTTTTTTTTTTAAACACTCTATTCATGGTGATTTTTTAACAATATTTTGGAAAATTTTTAGTTGGTCATGGAATCATAAAATCATATTTTAGAGTTCTTTTCATCAAATCCCTTACAATTCGTGTTGCCTACTTGAAGTTCTTTGCCAACTCAATGTTAGGAATACATAAATTTAGTTTCTTCTAGACTTGTGGTTTTTTTTTTTTTTTTTTTTTTTTTTTTTTTGGTACCAGGGATTGAACTCAGGCACTCAACCACTGGGCCACATCCCCAGCCTTTTTCGTATTTTATTAGAGACAGGGTCTCACTGAGTTGTTAAGTGCCTCGCCATTGCTGAGGCTGACTTTGAACTCTCAATCCTCCTGCCTCAGCCTCCCAAGTGCTGGGATTACAGGCCTGCACCACCACGCCCGGCTAGACTTGTTTTTTAACACTGAAATATTTTATTCACATAGGATATATTAAAAGTACACTCAGATGTATTTCTCTCCCAAATGGCTCCGCTGTTCCAACGTCATTTCGTGGATTCCCGCTACTGATTTAAATGTCATCTTTTTATACTTACTAATCCCTCCATGTGCTAGTAATTTACTCCCAGATCACAGGTCTAGTACCTTGGGCATTTACCACTGTCCTGTTATACCTTACTCTAATATTAATGCCCGCGGGCATCATCACCGACCCTATTACCAGGCCTCTGGGAAGTTTCTCATCCTTCCACAATGCAGTTTTGGACTTAATGACGTAAATTCTCTGCCTCAGTGATTCAGGTTGCGCAAATTATCAGCTCACACTTTTGTTGGTCTCCGTTATTGGAAAACTGGCCATAACCTGAAAGCCGGGATCGAGGATTATCAGGGTAAACTTCCGACCTACAGTAGGGGGCGCAGTTTCCAGGCTCGGCCTAGGCCACATCCGGTTTCCTCCGCAAGTTCAGTCAAGAACAGGCGGAACCCTTCTGACGCGCCTCGGGTGAACATGCGCGGCGGGGACCGTTTAGTCCACCGAGCACCGCTGTTAAGGCGTGTTGCAGTTTGTTTGGGGCGGTGAAGGCGTGCTTGAAGGTTTTGTCCGTTTTTTCCTCTGTCGTGACCGGCATGGACGTGCTAGCGGAGGAGTTTGGAAACCTAACCCCGGAGCAGCTGGCAGCACCGATCCCGACTGTAGAGGTAAATGACAGAATGTGAGGAGCGGAAGGGACCGGGAGGCATCTGAGGAGGCGTTTCCTGAAGAGCTTTGATCTCGGAGGGGCGGAACAGTGGCTTCTGCGCATGTTCAGGAGTTTTGCGCATGCTCAGAGCTCCGCGCGTGCGAGTTTTTTTTCCGCGTGCTGGTGAAAGGGCTGGATCTGGAGCTGTCCGCAGCGTCTGGGCCGGAGAAACAGCGAGTTGGTCCTTTGTATGGAACTCAGTGCAGTATACGTGTGCTTCAGCAAGGATTGGCCCTCGCACTCACGCTGAGGGACCAGTTAACATCTTCACGGGTTTACAGAGAAGTGCACTGAGGTCCAGGGGAGCTTAGGCCACTTTCATGAAGCCCCTCAGCTGGCTGTGGTAAAACCAAGTTGTCTCAACCCAGGGTAGTCATCATTAATTTTAACCCAGAGTTAAAGTTTGGGCTGCAAGGCATTTTGCAAACGAGCTGAATATTTACCCAAAATGTTTCTTGTTTTCGGGGGGAAAAGCCCTATAACTTAATCAGATTCTCAGAAGTTAAGGGTAACTTCCATACAGCGAGCTGCCCAATGAGGTGCACCTGTTGACATTTTTATTTTCTGGAATGGCTCTTATTGTAACGGGTTCACTTGATTTTCGACTATTTTCCTTGTAGCTTTGAAACTTAGGTTTTTTTCTTTTTCCCAATCTTCTTTTCCCAAAACTTCTCCCTGATCTTTTCCCTAAACGACTTCTTCCTGATTTCTCCTCCCTAATCTCATTTTCTCTGAATCACTTCTATAAAAGTCCCCTATTCCTGCAGATGGATAGAATCAAGAGCCTTTAGGACAGGAGTCTCCTGTTTCTCTCCTTTGCTAGCAAAGCAGTAAACCTTTTTCCTTTTTCTCAACCGCGTTTTCCTTATTAGATTGGCATTGGGGGCAAGGACCGAGCTTTCAGCAACATTATCATAACCTTTTTGACCTTCAAAATCTTCATTGGCTTGGAGTGGGGAAATGGATAGTCCAGAAGAGATTTCGGATAGAGGAAACAGGATACTTGAAACCTCACAGCAAGACCATCAGATGTTTCTGAGGAACTGAAATAAATCCGGTAGTTCTAGAGTGAATGAAAAGAGGAGAATAAGAAATGAAAGATATGTAAGGGTTCTTATTATGATATGTTTTGTGGGACATCTGAAGGAGCTTGGACTTTCTTCCTGGGAGCTGTAGAGCATTTGAAGGGTTTAAACAGGAAAGCAACATGATCAGTGATTCTATTGAATTCTGAGAATCTCTTTATAATTATTTGAAGCTTACTGAAGTTAATTAATGATCATTCCATCAGATTGAATCTGAGTGCCTGCTGCACACTGTTATCTGTCATCAGGCAATACTGGCTTTTAACTTTGAAGGGTTAATATCAAGATTCAGCAATTACTGGTCCCCTACTATGTGTCAGTCTCCATTTAGCCATAATATGTATTATGTTATTTAATCCTTTTAAGTGCTATTTTTACTTATTTTACTAGTGTTCCATAGTGGTTAGATAAATAGTCCAGTGTTAAAAGGCTGGTAAGTGGCTGATGTGGAATTTGGACTTGGTCAGCCTGACTCCAGAGTCTTCATACTTAACTGCTAACTAGATCGTTTCTCTGAACAGCTGAAGAAAGAAGCCTGGTAAACTTTTATTTCTTGTCTGAACTTGCAAACCATGAAGAGACCAGTACCACAATTCCAGCTTTCTGATTCAGGAATAACAACTCTGTTTTCTGCATCCAATCCATATTGCATCTTAAGGGTTTTCTGTCTTCTAAATATACACAAATCAGAAATCTCATTCTGAGTGTCCCAGAAGACATTAGATTTCCTTGCTGTTTGCAGCCATCGGTATCCCATCCATCCGTCCTTCCTTCCTTCCTTTCTTTTTTCAGAGTAACAGGCATAAGTTTATTGAAGGGATAAGAAAGGGGAAAGGGGACACTCTCTCTCTAGAGAATGGGTCCTCTTAGAGAGGAGAAGAACCTCCTGTTGTTTAATACTGGTGGTTTCTTGTTTTTCTTCCTATCAGACTTTTCCTTGTCTTAGTCTCTGCTATATCCTCAGTTCTTTGTGTTCTTATTGAGTGAATGAATATATGAATAACTTTTTATTGCCTTTGGCTAATTAGAGCTATTTGACTAGAATGGCATTTTTTTTTTTTTTTTTTTTGTGTGGTACCGGGGATTAAACTCTGGGGCACTTGACCACTGGGCCACATCCCCAGCCCTTTTTTTGTATTTTATGAGAGACAGGGTCTCACTGAGTTGCTAAGTGCCTCGCCATTGCTGAGGCTGGCTTTGAACTCGCGATCATCCTGCCACAGCCTCCCAAAGTGCTGTGATTACAGGCGTGCGCCACCGCGCCCGGCTTAGAATGGCATTTTTAAGGGGCCCAGTGACACTTTACTGATTTTTAAATTTTTTTAAATTTATTTATTTATTTTAGTTGTAGATGGACAGCATGCTTAATTTTGTTTATTTTATGTGGTGCTAAGGATTGAACCCAGTGCCTCATGCATGCTAGGCAAACACTCTGCCACTGAGCTATAGCCCCAGCCCCACTTTACTGATTTTATACTGCTGAATATTATCTTTGCATTTAATTTAATTTGGGGTATACTGAGTTTGAGTGGCCTCTGAATCCATAAGATGTCTGTGTCCAGTCAGTAGAGTGCACAGGTCCATACCCATTACTAAAGCACTGATATTCACTCATATTGTTCATTTATTCATTCAGTATTTATTGGGGGTCTTTTCCATGCCAGGCACAGTGCTTAATGAGGTAGGGTAGATAGGGCCACTGCCCTTGGAAGAACTTACATTTGGAGCTGGGGGTAGGAGTATGGGGTGGGGTGGGGGAGCTCAGCTAGCGTGTGAGGTCTTGCATGCCCAGCCCTACCTGAGAAGGAGAAAGGATTCTCCAGGGTTAGGACTTTTGACAAACACCAACACGTGCAAGGTAGGCAGAGGAAAGCAGAACAAGAGGCCCAGTCAGGAGAAGTCAGAAAAGGAGGTGTCACAGAAGGCTGTGGTCAGTGTGGCTGTGGAGGGTCTGAGGGGAGGGCCCTTGGAGTTGGCACCTCTGTCAGCCTCGTCCCAGGCAACTGAGTCAGAATCTGACAGCCATGGGCTGCAGCAGGAGTGGGAGGAGGAGAGTAGTAGCTCAGCATAGACTGCTCCGGAAGCCATAGCTGAAGGTAAGAAAGTGCAGAAGGGGCGCTGGGCCAAGGGAGGTTTTGTTTTTATGTTTTTAAATGGAAATATGTGAACAGTGACATGGTTTTAAAGAACACATCAATAAAAAGTATAGGCTGAGTATCCAGGAGTGGGGGGAACAGAAATGGGATGAGGTTTCCCATCTTCTGGAGGAGGTTGGAAGGCTGTAGTTGTGGCAGATCATCAGCCTTTGACCAAGCATGTGGCTTTGGGATGTGAGGAAGTGGCTATAAGATTGGGTTGGGGGTGCGGGGGAAATTGAGGTGTGGGACTAGGAAGATGAGGGACTGTATTAATTTGTGGGATTGTTGTAACAAAGTCCCACAAAAGCATAGCTTGAGCAACTGAAATTTCTCACAGTTCTGGAGACTGGAAGTCATAGCAGAGTTGGCTCCTTTTGTGGTCTGGGATGAGAATCTGTTCCATGCCTCATTAGCTTCTGGTAGTTTATTGGCAATCTTTGGCATCCCTGGCTTATAGTAGCTTTGCCCTGATCTCTGCCTTCATCTTCACAAGATACTGTCCCTGGGTATGTCTCCATGTCCAGGTTTCCCCTTTTTTTTGGAGATTAGCCAAGTTGAATTAGGTCTCACCCTAATAACTTCATCTTAACTATTACATCTGTAACAACCGTGTTTCTAAATATAACTCAGATTCTGAGGTACTGGGAGGTTAGTGTTCAACATAAGAATTTTGGGAGGACACAATTCAAATTTTATTAGTTGTGAGTCTCCTCTTTGTTCTTTTTAATATTCACATATAATTTATATATAATAAAATGTACAGGTATTGTCTTCAATTACACTAGTTTTAATAATTATTCAAATAACTATTGTCCAATACACACTATAGAACAGTTCCATTACCCTAGAAAGTTCCCTTATGATCCTTTTCTATCCTTCCCCCCCATCAATTTTTGAGTTCTTTCATCATACATTGGTTTGGCTGACCCTTTTTTTATTTCTTCTTCTTCTTCTTCTTCTTCTTCTTCTTCTTCTTTTTTTTCTTCTTGATACCAGGGATTGAACCCAGGAGCACTTAACCACTGAACCACATCCCCAAATCTTTTTATTTTTTATTTTGAAAAGGGTCTCACCAAGTTGCGTAAGGCCTCACTAAGTTGCAGGGGCTGGCTTTGAACTTGTGGTCCTCCTGCCTCAGCGGGGGATTACAGGCGTGTAATAATACTCTTGGCCTGGCTGACTCCTTTCTTAAAAATGTTTCTGCCATCTTCAGTTTGTCTGCCTCCCCTGCTGGCTACTCCTCAGTCTCCGTGGTTGGGTCACTCACTCTCCTCATCTGTAGATGTTGGAGTGTTCTTGTTCACACTTTGTGGAGTTCTTCTCCATCTTCACTCATATGGTTTTAATTGCCACCTATTTGCTAATCTCTCCTTAACTTACACCTCCAGACTACTCTGCTCCCAAGTCCAGACCATGTGTTGTCTACTCCACGTTTCACTGGAGTTTCTGATGCAGATTTCAAACCAAATTTTTTCCCTAACCAAACTCCCATAGTCCCTTCACAACCAAGCCTGCTGCTCCTGCAAGGTTCCCTGTCTCCTCATCTCCATCAGTAGCTCTAGTCTAGTTTTTGGCCCTGTCCTTCCTCTGCTCAGGCCAGAAACCTTGGTGTTGATTTTGACTCCATTTTCTCTCAGGTTCCGTCTGATTTATTATTGAGTCCTGTTGGCTCTAACTGAAAGCTGTCTCCAAGCTAACAACTACTCACTACTTGTGGTTACCAGCTTGGATTATGGCAATCAGACACCAAGTGATCTTCTTGCTTTTAACCTTGTTATTCTTAAACTGGTAGTAGGAGTGATCAGTTAAGATGAACCAGATCATCACTCTTCTGCTTATACTTCCGGCGCATCTCAGGTCACCAGAGTGAGACAGGTTTTACAGTTGCTGTGAGAGCCTGCATGATCCTTGGGCCCTTCCTCAGGAATTGTGTACTATAACTTTAGACTCAACTATAAC
This sequence comes from Tamias sibiricus, assembly GCA_025594165.1. Lineage (NCBI taxonomy): Eukaryota > Metazoa > Chordata > Mammalia > Rodentia > Sciuridae > Tamias > Tamias sibiricus. The sequence continues at coordinate 161,632,322 of CM046661.1, forward strand.
CATTTGTCAGATTTTCCATTAGCAAAATAAGATGCCATATGTGAAAAGAGGCTATCATGGTAAGCAATGGTCCAGTGCCCCAAAACTCAAGAAGTGTGGCAGTTAGAATCATTTAATAGAGAAGAAAGTGCCATGTGTGCTGTCCTTCTGCATCCCTGAGGTAAGCTCTAACCAGGCACTAGTGCAGAGAGAATAGGAGGGAAAAAGAAAGGACTCCCTTTGAGGCCTGAGACCCACTCCCCCACCAGATTCTGAAACTTAATATCCCTTTCTCAAATGAGCCAGCCCCATTTACTCAGGAAGTATCATGAGAATAATGTGTGAAAAGTGCTTAGAATCTTGAGTCATCAGGAAGAGATTAAATGGTAGTGTGTTTAGGAAATCTGTGACACATATGCATGTGTGTATACATACATTGGAATGCATGTTTTTGTGTGTACATGTGCGCGTGCACACAATTTCCATAAAAGGGATTATAACTTCAAAATTGTTCTTTTTGTTTTGCTTTCTTTTGCTCACTGTGATAAAGTTTTTATAACTTTTATATAAAAGTTATGGTGCTGGCATAGAGTTCTGACATTCTTATTATTTGGTTCACAGGAAAAATGGAGGCTGCTTCCAGCATTTTTAAAGGTAATTGTTTAACATTTAATAATTCGTTATTTTTCACATGATAAAAGTTTAAAAAACACCTTTTTTAAGATTGAATTTTTATTGCCAACTAAAATGTTTTTACTTTGTATAATTGTGTGCTTTGCTAGATTTTGCCAATACAAGGAATCATAACTTTTTTTGTGTGTGTGGTGGTACTGGAAATTGAACCAGAGGCATTTTACCACTGAGCTACATCTCTAATCCTTTTAGTTTTTAGAGACAGGGTCTTGCTATATTTTCCAGGCTGGACTCAAACTTGGGGTACTCTTGCCTTAGTCTCCCAAGTCTCTGGGATTATAGGCATGTTCTACTCCACCCATCTGGCTAATATGAGGAATTTTAAGATAAAATCACTCCCTATATGGTGCTGGTTGGGTGGAGGTGGTTTTGAGGGATGGTAATCTAATTTGAGAAGGAAGAAACAGTATATTTAGAAGCATGGCACATACATAATAAAAACTAAAATGCTGTTGGTATGAGGGATGTCACAGGTGGTCAGAGATGGCCACCCAGATCAGGTGAGACATAAATTGGATTTTAAGCATAAAGAGTTGAACTAAGCTGGAAACAATGCAGAGAGTATGGCTTACTCAGAGTGCTTAAGAGGAGCCTTCACAGCATCTGTGGGAAACAGAGACCAGTCTGTTTGTCTGAAATGAATGGGTAGATAGTCAGAGGAGCTGTTGAGTTTAATATAATATGGTGTAGGGCTTCAGTTTGAGAGGTCTTATGTTTAGTAGTAGGTAACTTAGTGAGAGACCACTTGTTACTCACTAGGGTGGCTGTAGTCAAAAGTCAAGACAGTATTGGGAAATTAGAATCTATGTGCTACTAGCGAGAATGCACGGTGTTGCAGCTGCAACATTTTTGGTAAACAGCCCAGTAGTTCCTTGAATGGCTAAACCAAGTTACCTTATAATCCAGAATTCTGCTCCTGGGTATCTACCCAAGAAAAATGAAAACAAAAGTCCACCCCAAAACTTTTACACAAATGTTCATCCAGCATTATTTATAAGAGCCAAAAAGTATAAAAACTGCAAAGGAATGTCAACTGATGGATAAGATTTTTTAAATGTAGTCATACAATGGGATATTACATTGCAATTAAAAAAGATCAAGTACTGAGACATACTACATTCTGGAGGAATCTTGGAAACATTATGCTGAGTGAAAGAATGGAGACTTAAAAATGAGCAGTTTAGTGTGACAGGCCAAAGGGAGAGGCTGGAGAAGCTGTGAGGGCCTGAAATCTGATCAAATTTAAAAGCCATGTTAAGAATTTGGCTTTTAAAATCATAAGAAGCTAATGAAGAGTTTTTAAGTAGAGGAGTGACCAAGCATGAAATAAAATGGTAGTGAGGTCAAGGGAAGGTTATTTTTTGTTTTAGTTTATTTTTAAGGAACTGTACATAAGTAAAGAGGGGTGGTATTTATGATTCAAAAGAGGAAAAGAATTGATGGCATACAGTCCAAGAAAAGGTGGCAAACTCACTAGAGGTGTAAGACTGTAGTTATTGTGTTTCTTCATTTAAGTTGGGGTTCTCCAGTAAGGAGGTTCCTCATAAAAATAAAAATAGAACTACCATGTAATCTAGTTATCCCACTGTGGGTGTATATCCAAAGAAAATGAAATTAGTATATCAAAGAGATACCTGCATGCCCATGTTTATTGCAGCACTATTTACACTAGCCAAGATGTGGATCAACCTAGGTGTCTATGGATAAGGAAAATGTGGTGTATGTACACAATGGAACATTATTCAGCTGCAAAAAGAATGAAATTCGGTTGTTTATGGCAAAAACCATGGAACTCAAGGACATTATTTTAAGTTAAATAAGCCATGCAAAGAAAAACAAATGCCATATGTTCTCTTTCAAATAACGTATGTTCTTTCTTATAAACTAAAGAGTTATTTCAAGGTAGAAAAGAGTAGAATAGTAATTCCTAGAGGCTAGAAGAGTGGTGGGTAAGGGAGATGGGGAGGTTGGATAATGGGTACCAAAGCACAGAGAAGAGAAATGAGTTCTAGTGTTCCACAGTATAGTTGAGTGACTGTAGTGCACAAATCTCTTATATTTTAAGAACTAGGGGGAATCCTCAAGGCCCCCCACACAAGGTAATGATAAGGAGAGGAAAGCTAGTTCTTCAATTCCATCAATACACATTGTGTGCATGTGTTGAGATATCACACTGTAACCCATAAGCATGTAGAATTATTGTGTTAATTACAGAAAAATATTAAAAAACAGAAAAAGAGTAGAGCTAGGTTTCTCTACTCAGACCACCTTGGAATATATTTTTTCATAAATAGAAATTTAAAGATTTTAATATGTAAGTAAAGGCAAGAATACAAAACTTGTAGGGCTTCCGGTGCTGTTGGCTGACAGCATTAACGCTTAGAAGTCTTTGTTTGGCTGGAGTGACAGTGTAAAGAGGGGTAAATGTAAAAACCTGTACTTAGTTTTGCACAAATACCAAATGGAGTGTGCTTGATTTGAGAGCGTTTTTCTTTTTGGTGAGGATACTGAATCACATTTTGGATTTTAGTTGACTTTCAGCTCAGCATGAGCCAGTAATGTGAGCTGGTTTCTATAACAGAACTGTAATATCCAGCATGAGGGAGTATACTGGTCAGATTATTGAGAATGCTGCCAGGGAGTTCAGGGTGCCCATGCTATGAAGAGTGTTGGAAATCTGGAATATGGGCAGAGCATGCCACCATAGCTGGAGGCTCTGAAAGGCATGAAAGTGAGAAGTAGTTGAAGGGCCTGGTCTGCCTACAAGTGAGACCCTGAAAAAGAAGTGAGGAAGAAATAGACTATCCTAGAAAGGACATGGAAATTAAGGGGCATAATCATCTCTTTAAGGGACAAATTAGTCCAAGGGGTAGACACAAGGAAGACAGACCATTATAAGATCATTATAAGATTTGAGATTTTTCCTCTGAAATCAGGACTGTTTCAAAATGGAATGGTAGCTTTGTAAACTAATAAACTCCCTAATAAGGAATTACAATTAAAACAGGTTCTGTAGTTATATCGGTTAAGAATATTCTAGAATTGTTGAATGATATGTTTGAAGATTAATGTAAAAAAATGAATCTGCATAGCCCTTTTGAACACTGTGATTTTGGAGTCTATGTGTTTATTCTGTCTTGTCCACAGCAGCATATAAGCTATCATTATACAGTACTTCTGAGACAAAATGGACTGCTGACTTGTGTCTGATCTTAGGTTCCCAGGGTTTGACACCCCCCCCCCTTTTGATTTCAAATGCAATTATTTTCATCTTTCTTAATATTGAGATCCTCCCTTATTCTTCTATAAGTGGTTTGAATGATTAGGGATTTATGAAAACGGGGTCTGTTTTTCATGATACCTGATTAAAAGTCAGAATTAAAAAAATTAAAAAGATCTAATGAACTTTAATTTGGGATTCTAGAATGGGACAGCACCCCATGCTATAAAATCCAAGTGTTCCAGCTGAGCTGAGCAGAGGAGGTGGGCTTTATAGGCAGAAAAGGTCTGGAGAAAGCAGAAAGAGGTAACAAAAATTGGATTGGTCTTTTCAAAGTTACTTTCCTTATGGGATTAAAACATAGGGGGCTTCCCTGTCATTCTGGTTCAGGTTAACTAAGCTCCTTCTGACTGGTAGCCATCAAATAGGTAGTCTCCTATTTGGGGAAAACTGGCCCCTTTCAAAGTTAAGTTTGATTACATGGCCCTTAGCACTAGTGACTCCATTTTGGTTTGGTCTGATCTACTGGGACCTAATGCAGGAGGCTAGTACAACATAGAAAATAGACTTTGAGGGTTGAAGAAATGATGCTCAATTTCTATGTTCTCTGCCCCTCCTTGGATTTATTAGCTTCAGAGAAGTCAGCAGGTATTTTTAAATACTCATATCTTGAATTCCAAAGGTCAGATTGCTTCTTTTTTTTATGTTTATTTTTTAGTTTTAGATGGACACAATATTTTATTTTTATGTGGTGCTGAGAATTGAACCCAGTGCCTCATGCATGCTAGGTAAACTGTACCACTGAGCCATAACCCCAGCCCTCAGATTGCTTCTCAAGGAGGAAAATTTGAGAATATACTAAGATGGTAGAGAAATATAATGATACATTAATGAAAAGTTTTGCTTCATCAAATTCATGGATATTTTCTTCATTTTGGTTTTGAGAAAAATTTGATTGTCACCTTTGGTTAGAGTGAATTATATAATCTGATATTTTGTTGATGACCTACTTTGTATTTTCTGTTTAGGTGAAAGGCCTTGTGAAACAGCATATAGACTCATTTAACTATTTCATTAATGTAGAGGTAAGCATCAGATCTTAGACACAGACATAAGCTAAGAATTAGTTCAAAGCCAGAGTCCAGTTTCTAATGTTGCTCTTTCCACTGCAGATAAAGAAGATAATGAAAGCCAATGAAAAAGTTACAAGCGATGCTGACCCCATGTGGTACTTAAAGTAAGGAACTGACTATGGATGTACTGTATTGATTTGTTGAACATTTTTTAAAGTGAATGTAGTTGCTGTCAAAACTCGTGTGTGTGTGTGTGTGTGTGTGTGTGTTTGTGTGTGTGTGGTGCTGGGAATTGAACCCAGGACCCTTGTGCATGTGAGACAAGCACTCTACCAACTGAGCTATATCCCTAGCCCATGCTGTCAAAACTCTTTTCAGTCTCTTTAATAAGGTAATCATAAACTGCTCAAGTTTAATTTTTAGTCGGCAAACTAATTAAACAAGTAGAGTTATGATTGAGAAGTTACCGTAACTATTTACATTTTTGACTATTTTAAACAAACTTTTATTTTAAAATAATTTTATAATAATAGAAAACTTGCAAAAATAGTTCAGAGTTCCCATATATTCTTCACCCAACTTCCATTAATACATCTCACATAATCATAGTGCAATTAATTAAAAAAATTTTTTTTGTAGTTGTAGATTGACAGCATGCTTTTATTTTATTTATTTTTATGTGGTACTAAGGATCAAACCCAGTGCCTGACACATGCTAGGCATGTGCTCTACCACTGAGCTACAGCCCCATCCCCCATGGTGCAATTATTAGAACCAGAAAGTTAGCATCAATTCAGTGCTACCAAATAGTCTGTGTGCCTTATTTGATTTTTTTTTCTCACCAATGTCCTATTTCCATGGCAGGAATCAATCTAGAGTCTCATGTTACATTTAATTGTCTTGTTGTCTTGTCTCTTCAGTCTGCAATTGTTTTGGTGTTTCTTGACCTTCACACTTTTGAACAGTCTGGTCAGTGTTTGCAGAAAGTCCTTTAACTTGGTTTTGTTTGATACTTGCTCATGATTAAATTAGTTATACATTTTTTTTTTTGCAATGTCACAGAAGCAATGTTTGTACCACTTTCACCAATTCATATCGTGATGCAGATGTCAATATATTTTATTATTGATTTTAACTTTGTTCACTTGGTTAAGAGATATCTTCCCAGTTTGTCCACTATAAAGTTACTGTTTTTCTTTTTGTAATTAGTAAGTATCCTATGGGAAGATCCTTTGAAACAATGCAGATATCTTATTTCTCATCATACTTTCACTAATTTTACTATACATTGATGGTTTGTAATACTAACCATAACAGTTATTATTGTGGCGTAGTGGTCAATCTCTGTTTCCATCTTTCATCTGCTTTCCCTTTCCTCATTTGTCTTCCTGTGTATTATTAACTGATATCAATTTGGACTCATAGATGTTCGTTTTATTCCCTTGATCTAATCCAGTACTCTCATGCTATTACTCACTGTCTCAGCTTTGGCCATAGCACATCCTTCAAGGTGATTTCTTGCCCCATTGTTTTACATGCACACTTTACTTTCTGGCACCTTGAGATGTGATATTCATCTAATATTGTTCCTCTCCTAGCCTGGGAATCTCTCCTTTTTTCAAGGAGCCCTGGATCCTTTTATTGGAAAATAGTATTTATAAATCAATATATGAACACTTAGTCTCAGAGGTCAGAGTTAGGAAATATACATATGTCCACAATTTACACATGGACATCTATGTTTCTGTATCGTCTCCATTTTTACATATCTTAAAAACCATGCAGACTGATATCTCTGATACCAATCCAACACTACAGACTGTAACCTTCTTTCTTATTTGTAACTTCTGTCTCAGTAAGAATTCTCTTATTATGTACAATTTTTTGATTTTTTAAAATCACAGACTATACATAAAGTAACTTCACAATTATTAACTCATAGCTCTGTGAGATAGGGTCCATTTGCAGGTTGTCTTTTTTGTTTTTAGGTTTAAAGTGGCCAATCAAAATGCTGTTTTCCAAAGTTCTTTAGATTCTTTTCTTTCCCACCTTTCAATATAGTTATGCTGTTCTTTTATGATACAGTTAGATTTCTGTTCTATTTTGGGTTCCCCTACATCCTGGTTGATTTTACTTATGCTTTTTGGGGGGAGGTTGTGTGAACCATTGTTATGATGATGAGTTAGCTTATACAAAATGTATCTTCAGAAAATTGGTGCTTCCTTTCCAGTTTTTTCCATCCTTTTTCCAACCACTCCCTGTAGGTTTCCCTGATTTATCCTTCCTATGTTTCTTTTTGCATCAATGAGCATATATTTTTCCTTCTTATGTCCTCTTCTTATTTGAATGATAGCATATCATAGATACTCTTTTAGCATTTTGCTTTTTTCATTGTGTGTCATTTTTATGGAGCTATATTTTCAGTATTTGTATGAAGAGATTTACAGTTTTTTAAAAGATACTTTGATAGTATTTTCTTTCATTTGTAAAGCTATATGTACTATAACTTTAAAAAAATGTTCAATTATAATTTTTAATTTGTTACCCTTTGCTAGGTAATGATTTGTCAAAGCATAATCCTTGTATTTGGGAGAAAAATAGCTTCTTTTTTTTAAATATGTTTTTTGAAGAAGTATAATATATAATGGAATAATCTGCTTTTCAGATACCTTAATATCTATGTTGGGCTTCCTGATGTTGAAGAAAGCTTCAATGTAACTAGACCAGTGTCTCCTCATGAGGTAATCATAAACATTACTTTAATTGGACTTGTTTGCTTTGACTCAAAGAACCTTCCCTCTTAAAAGATTACTTAAAAACGTGTTTAAAAAAAAAAAAACTCTTCTGAAACGAGGTAACCAAAATAAATGAACACTTGTGTATAGGTTGAAAGTTCCTAATCTGGAAACCCAGAATTCAAAACTGAGTATTCCAGTACTCACCTGATAAAGTTTATGCAGATATTTCAAAATGTGAAAAAATCTGAAATTTATAATTTTTTGGATCTCATGTAATTTTGGATAAGGGATATTCAGCTTGTACTATGCTGTGTTAGGAAATAATTCTGTAGTATTTATTTTGTCATTTAGTCCTGATAAGCATGCAGTGTTGTGTAACTGCCATATTTATATCCTGTATCCTGTTTCTGAGCTTTTTGGCAATCTCCCCACCACTACCTAGCCACTACAACACAGGGTCTCTCACCTGACACACCTTTGAGGGTCAGCCAGGCATTGTGATAGGCGGAAGAGACCAAGAACTAGGAGCTCTCGTAGTCTCATAGGAGAGATGGATGAGAAGAAAATTGAAATATAATGGCTTTAATAGGGTTATAGACAAAGGTTTATAGAAAGGCATGTCCATTATTGGCTTTTAATATTTTCTAGCTTTCTCTTCAAATTCCTCCATTTAGGGTCCATAATTGGGAAATGATTTAGGAAAGAATATGAATTTTGTAGGTTCATGTTGTAGTCAAGTAAAACTAAAATAGCAATTAGGAAATGTAGTATAGGGATTTTTATTGAGAACAAAAAAGGTATTCAGCATGATGTTTATTGTCTAAGCAATATTAGGTAGTATGATCAAGTGACCAGACATTCTGTATTGGCAAATTTTGTCTTATTTAGACACCAAGTATTTATTGAACATTTATTCTGTGCCTAAATATTGAAAAAAGAAGTCAGATACATACTTTGTGGAGAGGTTAAAATAATCAAACACATGAAACAGACACCAGGATTACAGTTTGAATGCTTGGAAGGGCCAGGTCTGTGAGCTAAGGTAGATTTGTGGTGAGGTGAATAAGGGCTGTGGCTAGGACTGTGGGGTAAGGAAAGCATGTGCCCCAGTTTGGCTTCTCCCTCCTCCCCATTCCATTTGGCTAGATCTTTCCAGTTTTTTAAGAACAAGGCAGCCAATTGGCAATCAAAATCATTTTCTAAACTCAGTACTGAGTTCAGAGATGGGAGAAGACAATTTGAAGCTTAAGAAGGCTGAGGCTACATTTGTTACTATAATTGGTTTTTTCTGGTGTTGAATAAAATATATAGATATTGTAATTAGAGACAAAGGGCGAAGATTCCTTAGATGGGTTTTGGCTCTTGCAGAGCTGCGGAGAGTGTAAGCAGGTTGGGAGCCTGTGCAGCTGCTGCAGACTCCACCAGTATAGCCCCACTCCTGTGGTCAGAGCAGGCGAGAGAATGCGGACCACGGGGCCTGTGGAGCAGGGACCTAGTTAGTTAGTTTGTTTGTTTGTTTGTTTGTTTTGTGGTACCGGGGATTGAACTCAGGGGCACTCGACCACTGGGTCACATCTCCAGACCTTTTTTTTTTTGTATTTTATTTAGAGACAGGGTCTCACTGAGTTGCTAAGTGCCTCGCCATTGCTGAGGCTGGCTTTGAACTTGCGATCCTCCTGCCTCAGCCTCCCAAAGTGCTGGGATTACAGGCGTGCGCCACCGCGCCTGGCTAGTTAGTTTGTTTTTTAATCACATCTGTGGAATTTCATTTCTGTTAAAACTCATTGAGTGCTTGCCTGTTATGTGCACTACATTAATTTTATTAACAAAAACAATATTTATGTATACAAGGCACCATTCTAAAAATTTTTTTCTTACACTCAGGAAATTAAAATGATAATCCTCATCCCCATTTTATATTTGAGGAGATGTAAATGTAGAAAAGAGATTTGAAACAGAAATGGTAGAGCCAGGATTTGAAACTAGGCAGTAGAGTCCACACTCTTGGCACCATGTTATACTGCCATTGGCCTGACCAGAAACAGGAGGCTTGACCTAGTTAATATAATTATATAAACAATTTTTACTAGTCAGTAATAGAAATATTAATATTTCAAAATGTCAGACACTGTTGTAAAGACTAGAAGTTTAAATCTAACTATTTTTTGTTCAATAGAAGCCAGAGAGAGGATATAGCACCATGAGTTATATGGTTGATATTCAGAGAACTTCTCTTTTTGAAACTACAACCATCAGTCTAACAGAGAAGTCATCAGAAGATTTGGATGCCTTTTCCTTATGTCTGATCATGGCTCAGGCAAGGCATCATTTAGCTTGTCACTGCCATGTCAAACTAACGCATAGGGCAACAGTATCTACAATCCCACAGGTGGTTCCAGAATTGCTAGAATGATTCAGTGAGTGATTTGTGCATAACATATCACTTGGTAAGGAGTTCAGTATATTTGGAGAATATTTAAGTATGGTTTAAATTTGTATGTTTGTGTGTTTATATACTGTAGGCACTGTTATTATACTGGTTGTCAGCTAGTTTGAACAGTACACCCAGTCACATTGATTACTTTCCATGGATTAACTTTGTAAGAAACATCATTGCTTTAAAGATACAGGAGCAGACTGGTGATGTCTCTAGATCAGTGAGAAGAAAATCAATATCAGATTTATTGTTTCATCTCTGGGCTGGCTGTTGCAATGTCTGGATCAGTGCATGATGTCAGGACAGGGACTGTGGCTCAGAGCAACAGCTCTTGTGTAGCATTTGTGAGGACTTGGATTCAATCCCTAGCATCAGAAAATGAACCAGAAAAACATACATGATTTCATCTACCTTGAGAAGAAGGTGTGCTGATAACTCTGAATTCCCTAAGGCAGCACTTCGAACAGCTCAGTGGAAGAAAGATCAAAGTTCAGTGTGGGTCACACTGTAACTAGGGTTTGAATTCTGAAGAGGTCAGAACCCGTTCTTTTACAGAAAGGAGGAGCAGTAATTCTCTGATTCTATTTTCCAGTGCCGCTTGAGGGACATGACATATTCTGCCCCCATTACAGTGGATATTGAATACACCCGAGGCAGCCAGAGGATCATCCGCAATGCCTTACCCATTGGCAGGTGAGAAATGAAGCCCATACTGCAGCCACAGTGCCTCAATTCCAGCCTCATGATGTGACCTTGAGCAAGTTCTAAAAGTTTTTTTTTTTTTTCCTTCTTCATTTCCTCATCTGAAATATGTGGGAAATGATACCTATTTCATGGGATTGTTTTCTGGATCCAGTGAGCCAACATGGTAAAGCATGTAGAGAAATGCCCAGCTTAAGAGTTGTGGTTGTTATTAATTGTGAAACTTTTTTTGTAAAATTGGGGGAAATGCTTCCCTTTCCTCTTTTAACCCTGTCAGGGAACATTAGGTAAGAGCATTTCACTGAACTCTCCTGGGCTGATCATCTTGGTGGATCCTATGTATATTTTGAGTTTTTTTTGGAAATTTAACTTTCTACCAGGTAGAAGTATTTAAAGGAGAAGTCACATATTTGCCCAGAACAAGTGTGGAAATAATAATAAGAGAGATCATTAGCTAGCATTTTGGAAATCTGCTTTTTCTAATTAGGAAACTATGTTGAGCCTATTGTAGAAATGAACAAAATCCACAATGTTGTGAGTTTAATAATGATATTAGACTTTAAAATTAGTGCACATAATTTCTATTCAGGTGTTCCCCCACTCAGAAGTGCTAAGAGCTTCATAAACATAACATTTGTTCAACATATAATGTACCAGTTGCCTGCCACTTGTCATGCTGGGTTCTCAGATGAATAGAACCTACAAAATATCAGTCAGTCCCTGTTGTCTACATACATTCAAGCAGTAATCATAGCACCACAGGGTGAGTCCTGTGATAGGCAGGTCCTTAACAAACCCTGTCCTCATGCTTCCCTCCAAGGAAATGTATTGCATCAGATGTTCTTATGCACTGTTGGATCTGTTGCCAAAATCAGTGCAATATGTCTGTATCATTTCTGTCTTCATTCTTCACTTAGGAAAATAAGCATGGATATTAAAATGTTAATCTGTGTTTTAGCGGGACTGTTGATCAATGTGAAGATGAGAGTAGTTCTCTTACATGCCATACTTGTGGCCAGTTCAGTCTTCACCCATTGCTCTGTTATAAACCTGATTGAATACTGTGAAAGAAAGGCAGGAGAGACTGGAGCAAAATAGAAATTGTAAGATTGAAAGTTTAAGTTTAGATCCTGTGTTGAAGAGGGGTTGTGTAATTAGTATTTGTTGAATACTATATATGTCAGGTTCTATAATAGGTAATTTTTATTTGTTAACCCTGCATGTATAAAACTGACCTCTGTTAAGTAGAGTGCTTATGTGCAGCAGGTACTACTACCTACATTACTTACCTTGTCTCTTGTTAAATTATTTTTTGGGCTAAACCAATTTAATTTGGATGCTATTCCTACTTGGTAACAGATCAAATAGTACATAAGAACACTAGACACAAAGTGGTAGCCTCCCTCCTTCTCCTTCTTCCTTACCCTAGTCCCACTCCTAACTTATAGCTTTTGCAGTTATTTCTTCTGGTGGTTGCTGTATCTACTTCTAAATGCTGGGCTTTCACTTTTATTTCCTACATCAACTTAAGATAATATTTATTGACTCCTAGTATGGAAGATGTGGCTGAGCTTACCTTTGTCACCATGTTTCTCCTTCCTCCTCCATGTTTTGCTTCTTTCTTTTAATTCTTCTTTTGGTTACTGTGGTAACTTTAATATTCTTGAATCTTTATTTCATGTTCCGTAACTTTAATCAGTGGTTGTTTTGTGCCATTATCTGTAGTTTTCCTTTAGATCAAACTTTTAAATGGTATTGTTTGGATGCTATGTAATTTTATTATTTTTGTTTGTTTTATCATTACTAGGATAAGTATGTTAAAGTCTCTCACCACCATGTTGGATTTCTCCATTTCTCCCTATGTTTTTGTTTAATTTTGCTTTTTGAAGCTATACTATTAGGCACATAGAATTTTAGAATTGATAGGTATTCTGAGGAATGAAATCTTATAGCATGCATTTATCTTGTGTATCTCTTACAATATTTTTTTTAAATTTTTTTTATTTATTTACTTTAGTTGTACACAGTACAATGCATTTATGTTTACGTGGTGCTGAGGATCGAACCCGGGCCGCACACATGCGAGGCGAGCGCTCTGCCGCTGAGCCACAACCCCAGCCCACTTACAATATTTTTGTCTTTAATTTTATCTATCCTTACTATAGCCATGTCTGCTTTTTAAAATTATTTTCTGTCAAATCATTTTCTAAAAATTTATTTTTAATCTTTTGTATGTTCTAAGATTTTTGGTTTGCTTGAAGTAAAATGCGTATGTTTAGGTTTTTTGGAAACAATTTGTCTTGAGAATTTACATTTATTGTATATACATACATGTATATACACACATGCATATAGGTACATATATATTTGGATATATTTCTATAAGCATTCTGTACTTTAAATCTGTTCAGCTTCTCATTATGTTTCTATTTTTTCTTCCCTTTCCTCTTCTGGGTTAATAAAAGATTTTTTTCTTACTTTCCTCCAACTAATTGAAAATTGATATACAGTATTTCTTGTTGTTTATGTTTGCCTTAGAAATTTTGAAATGTATACTTATTAAAGTTTGAAAATAAGCAGTGCTTCTATTTTCCTGGAAAGAATGAAAACCTTAGAAAGATTTTACTTGGATCAAATCAGTCTTAACTTTACATGCTTTTGTTATACCAACTTTTATTTCTCTGGTTTTGTGTTTTTTAACCTATAAATTAGAAATTATTATTCTTACAATGTTAATATTCATTTATATCTGTATACATTATTTTCTGTTTTCTTTGTACCTCATACAATTTTTGTCAGACTTTCTTTCAGTGTTTATTTTCCATCTTCCAAAGATGATGACTTAAAAAAATGACCAAATTTAGATGACTTTCCCTTGGTACTTTGAGTGTATTCCTCTACTGTCACTTTTTAATCATTGTTGTGAAGTCATCTGTCAGTTTAATCAGCCTTTCATTATAATAACCTGCCTTTTCTGGCTGGGTTTTAAATCTTATCTGGTATTTTATATCTTGACTGTGATATGGTTAGGTGTGACTTTCTTTTTATTTATTTTGTGTAAATGTTATTGTGAGGATTTATGACTTCTGTGTTTTCTCTTGAATCAGATCATCTCCAACTAGAAGTCTAAAGATGCACATGAGACCTTCTCTGTTCTCCCATGACTGTAAAACTCTCCTTCCTATCTTCCATCCCTTAATCATTTTGAAATACATTCTTGATAATTTCTCTTTTTAGTTCTGTACTTTTGTATTTCTCTTTGTCAAATCTATTATTAGTCATCTTGTTCCTAGAGTTTTAGGTGAATGATGAAACTCAATAGTGCTAAGATATTTTAATTTTTTTGAAATTGCCTGATTAGTTTTGATAGTCTCTTGTCCTTACACTTTGATTCCTTGTGTTATTCCTAGTAACTACTGAAAGTCACTGTTTATCATGAATGAGGAGTTGCTGTCATTTCTGACTTTCACTAAAATCAGTATGCACAATTTAAGCCACATGTTTGAGATTCTGTTTTCTATGCTAGAAAAGTAGTGTCCTGAGAAAATCCTTTGTTTCCCGTGGCTCTTTCATATAATATCATTCCTCTGCCTTTTCTAACAGAGTGCACAGAAATGCAGAACCCTTAGTGATGTGTGTACTGCACATTTTGTCTTCTTTGCAACTTTTGCCAGTGACAGTTTGAACATGTTATTTCTTTTGTTTTATTTTAAACAGGATGCCCATAATGCTGCGAAGTTCAAATTGTGTTCTTACAGGGAAAACACCTGCAGAATTTGCCAAACTAAATGAATGTCCTTTAGACCCAGGTATGTACAATACCTTGGATTTATCCCCTTTCATTTTTCTTTGTTCTGCTGTAGTTGTTTAATATTTTCCTTAAAACAATATCAGCCTTTCTGCCTTATAATGAACACATTGTATAAAACCATGTTCACAAAACATCTGAAAATTTGACTCCAGCTTTATTCTCTTATTCTATACTTCTAAAAATATACTGTTTCCTCTTTTGTTTTAGATTTGAAATTTTAACACCCTAAGTTCTGACTTAATGCCATGGTTCATTAGTCTTTCCATTTTATGCATGCTCAATGTTTTCTTTGGGGATGCTTAAAATTCAAGAATAATTGACTCAAGTTACTTGTCTAGTCTGGTCTGAAAAGATTCCAGTGGCTCACTTTAGGCTGTTTTAAATATAGCAAAGGAGGAAAAAATTGGAAGTCTTTTTAGCTGTTGTTTAATAATTATATTTTGTACTTATTTTTGGCAGTTTGGTGAAGTTTCAAATGTAACACATAACAGAAAATCGTCTTAATACCTTTGGTCATGTTTCACACTGACTTATTTTAATTTATAGTCACTTTAATTCCTATAGAGTTGCATTGATGTGGAATCTTAGAAGGGTTTGGAAGGAAGTTAATAAAGAACATGATTTTACTAGACTCTAATAAAATGTTTCATAAGTCAAATGTGCTGCCTTGTTTTACTTATATTCCGCAGGAGAAATGAAGTCTCATGCAGTCTACTCTGAATTGTGTGCAAAAAAATAAAGTATAACGTTATGTGGTTTTCTAAGTATATTATCTAGGAAACCCAATCTTAGTCTACTATAATCACTGATTTTTTAGAAAACTTGGAACAAATTTCAGTTTATGTTGAGGACTCTTTTTACTTCTGTGCTTAAGGAAGCTGAAGATTAATTTTGTGGCTTTCTTTTTTCATTTAGCTGTTCCATATGTCAGGGGCTGGTACTATGGACACCAATGGGATATAGCCTGTGTCCTTAAGAAGAGTATCATCTTGTGCATTTGTATGAAATCATATGCTGATGCTGTCATCAGTCCAACATAAAACAATATCTGCAGCCCTTTTGGGTCACCAGTACCATGGAACATTGGAGAGGTTATCTCTAGTTAGGAGATTTCACCACTGTTCAATCACACTAGCTGAAGAAGAGGTGGTGAAACGTTCCTTGTTTTCTCTGGACAGGTGGCTACTTTATTGTTAAAGGAGTTGAAAAAGTCATTCTTATCCAAGAGCAGCTATCTAAGAACAGAATCATCGTGGAGGCGGATAGGAAAGGAGCTGTGGGAGCTTCTGTTACCAGGTATGGGAAGCAGAGATAGTGCTATTCAGGTATGTTGATATTCCTAAATACCAGGTGGCTGTCATCCTCTATGGAGGCTCTTGTCGGTATTTCTCTCAATAGCAGGCATTGTGATTTTTTTTTTTTGTGGTGCTGGGGATTGAACCCCCAGGGCCTTGTTCATGCAAAGCAAGCACTCTTCCAACTGAGCTATATTCCCAGCCTCCAGGTATTGTGATTTTTAAATTATCTGTATTCAATTTACTGTGAAGTCTATAATTACAGGGTACTGATTGTTTGTTTTGGATACTGGGGATTGAACCCAGGTGCACTCAACCACTAAGCCACATCCCTAGCACTTTTAATTTTATTTACTTACTTTTTTTTTTTTGGTACCGGGGATTGAACTCAGTGACACTCCACCACTGGGCCACATCCCCAGCCCTTTTTTGTATTTTATTAGAGACAGGGTCTCACTGAGTTGCTAAGTGCCTCGCCATTGCTGAGACTGGCTTTGAACTCTCAGTCCTCCTGCCTCAGCCTCCCAAGTGCTAGGATTACAGGTGTGCACCACCATGCCCAGCTGTTATTTACTTACTTTTTAAGACAGGTTCTAAGTTACTTAGTGCCTTGCTAAGTTACTGAGGCTGGCCTTGAAATTGCGATCCTGCTGCATCAGCCTTCTCAGTCACTGGGATTACAGGTGTGTGTCAGCACACCCACCTAAGATACTGATCTTAAAATTTCAATGATGAACATGTGAGGCATCATTTGAAAGGTGACTATTTAAGTTGGATTTTCTATTAATCTGTAGCATAAATGAACTTGTATAAAATAAAACATAATAAAAGCACTCCAGTTTTTTATGCTCTTTCATTCTGACCATTTACAGTATATTCCTACATTCTTATAAGCAGAGGCCATTTTATATTTAGTGTCTAATGAATTATATAATAAACTTAATTTCTAGACCAGCCTTGTTCACAATGTATTTGTTTTCTATAAGAGCATCCCTTATATCATTTCTGTAACCTCTTTTGTGGTTTATTCATGTCTTCACTTTTCTTTCTGATAGAAAGGCAGTTAGCAGTAATGATAGTTTATTGAGCACTTACTAGGAGCCAGGGAGTATCTTAGGTACTTTATGTACTTTATTTGTCACTTCAGTCCTTCAAGATTAAGTGGTATCACCTCCATTTTATATATTAGTAACAAGCCCTGAACTCACCTTGGTTGTAAGAAGTAGCCAGCATTTGAACCCAGATATAATAATTCTACAACCTACATCTTTCCACTATACACAGTTTTGGAGCCAGTCTGGATTTGAATCCCACAGGTGCATTTCTGACTGTGATACTGGAGAGGGCAGTTACTTAGATTCTCTGTCTTGGTTTTCTTGGATAGCACTTCTAAGTACGTTATTAATGTAGAAGATTAGAGCTAATATATGCAGAGTGGTCATGGTTCATAGTATGTTGCAGGTAATGAGTATGTGTTACTATTGTGGTTGAATAGAGCTTTCAAATGTTTTTAAATTCATTAAGAATTTTAGACTAACATAGGTAGTACTAGAAGGAGATTACTTAGGGTTTTTGTGGCCTCAGTGTGTACCAAGACTGTGGGAAAGTCTTATTGGAGTATTAATTTAAAGCCCATTTATTTCCTCTTATTTCTACTTATTTCAGTGTGGTTTAGGCCCATTTTTAATTTTTTTTTTCTTTTCAGTACATAAAACTAGTCATGAATATATGCCCTCCACTGGATAAAGTAATTCAGGTGAAGTTAAAGTGAAGCAAGTCAAGAGGTCAGGTTTCACTCATTTATCCATGAAGCTTCTACCATAATCTCAAAACTAAAGAAAAAAAATTTTTTCCCAATCCCCTCTGTACCAAGAAAAGAAAGAAAAAGAAAAAAAAAGAGAGAGAGAGAGAGAGAGAGAGAGAAAGAAACATAGTGTTTTCAAATTAAACCTGGTTGATGGATGCTCATTACTATTGCAGTTGAATGTTACTGAGTGAGGATGCAGTTTAACCAACTTGTATTTATGTATAGCTCCACCCATGAGAAGAAAAGTAGGACGAACATGGCTGTGAAGCAGGGGCGGTTTTACCTGAGGCATAACACTTTGTCTGAAGATATACCCATTGTCATCATATTTAAGGTAAGACTGCCCCTCTTTTGAAAACTAAAAAAGAATTGTTTTCTCTATTTTCATAGCTAATTAGAAGTTTGCAAGGTAAGGAATTCTAGGAGTAGAGGGATTGTGGTATAGATAAATTTACAGTCATATGATTCATCTTTAATTGAAAGTTAATAAGACTGAGGTTATATCTTTTTAAAAGTCATTTTAAAATATTTTAATATTTTATTTGAAATGTTTTAACATGTTTAAATCTTTTTTTTTTTTTAAATCACACATTTAAAAAATAAATCCAAAGCACAGAAGGGTTATATAGTAATGAGTAAAACCTCCACCCACCCTGTACTTAGCCACGCAGTCCTGCTACCCAGAGTCCCCACAGTTTCTAATTTCTTGTGTGTATCTTCAAGAGAGAGTTTTGGTTGAAACTTACACACAGTGCATATTGTTTTACCTTTAGCTCTTCCTTTTTTTCTAACTTACATCTTAGAGATAGTCTTAAATTTGTACATGTGGACTACTGTGTTATTTTTGACAAACTGCTTCATTTATGTGGGCAACATAATTTAATTAACCAATTCTCATTCAGTGGACATATACATCTCTTGTTATTATACAGTTGCTGTAATATCATGTCACGCATGAGCAAGGAATATCTAAATTCTAGCAATAGAATTTTCTAGGTCAAAGAGTATAAAAAATGGACACAGTTGTACATGCCTCTAGTCCTGGCTGCTTGGGCACCTGAGGCAGAAGGATCACAAGCTCAAGGCCAGCCTGGGCAACATAAGGAGACACTGTTTTAAATTAAAAATAAATAAATAAATAAATACTATGGGCCAAGTTTCTTTTTTTTTTCCCCATAGACTTCTAGATTCTTGTAAATTTTGCATAAACAAATCTTTAATCAACAATTAATTTTTTCCAGCTTATTTGTAAATTGTTGTCTTAGAACCCAAAAGATACTTACTATAGAAATAATGTTCAAGTAGAATAATCTTCTAGATAGTTGCATAATGGTCCAGAGATATCAAAACTATACACATTATATGAATGGCTAGATTATAGTATTAATCATTAAGAAAAACAAAAAGGATAGTGATAACAGTTTTCATGAGTTCCATGTTTGTGAATTCACATATTTGCTAAAATTTGTAACCTCACAATCAGTACTGATTGTGCTTCTGTGGTTATTCATGGTTGTGCACATACACAGAATAGCAAGCTATTTGAGTCACCCAGTGCACTTGTTCCTGCTGAGGTGAAGAAGGAAACACTTCGCTTACTTGGTTCAGCTCCTTTTTGCAGTGCACTTAGTGCCATGTTTTTGTATTTTTGCTTGTGGTTTTGCTATATAAGATGACTCCCAAGCGTAATGCTGAAGGCATTGCTAATGTTGCTAAGCACAAATGGAGAAAATATGTATGTTAACTGTAGTCAGGCATGAGATATGGTCCTTTTAGCTGAGTTCATTGTTAATGTGTCAACTATATGCATTAAGTGAGGTGTTTTTAAACAAAAGCACACATCAATTGACATTCTATATTGATCGTTAAGAAACATGTTGTTCATGCAGTCTTGCAGGAACCTAACCCTGCATTTTCTCCAGGAGCAACAGTTCAATGTGCTAATGAAGTGTAATTCAGCAACTTTATCAATAGAACATTATGGGTAAAAAATAATGGACTGTTATCTGGGTATAAAATGAAATCTTGATGACTGGCTCAATTGAAATAGAACATTCAGATACTGGATACTTCATATAAGTTTAGAGATTGATAATATTCATTTGTCATCATTCAGTTTCACTTTAGAATTAATGCTTCTGTTTAGCAGTTGTGATAGTGGAAATATCTTTTGGGTCACACTGAGAAATAACAGGAAGATATCCCCTGAGATTGGAACTAACTAAATTGGTTAAAAAGGAAAATCACTGGGTTTAATCTCCAGAGGAGTAAGAAAGAGGGATTCAGCCTTTACTGTCAAAGGTGCCATTGGGTGACAGAGCATAAGAGTCAGGGAGGCAGTCAGACTTCTTAAGGTCAGGTTGGTGATTGGGGACTAGAGAGTGTGCCCCCTGGGGTTTCATAGTTATTGAAGGGATATTGACAAGTCAGATTTTTAAACTCAGGAAACATCTAAATGCAATTATGTGGCAGGCATGGTGGCACATGCCTGTAATCTCAGAGACCCAGGAGGCTGAGACAGGAGGATCACAAGCTCAAGGCCAGCTGCAGCAACTTAGCAAGCCCCTAACCACTTAGTGAGACCGTGTCTCAAAATAAAAAGTAAAAGAGCTGGGGATGTAGTTCAGTGGTAAAGCACTGCTGGTTTAATCCCTAGCACCAAAATAAATAAATAAATAAATAAATAAATAAAAGCGATTATGTGAAGGAAGTTTCTCTATATTTAATATAGTTTAACATGCTTTTGAGTTCTATAAACGAGTTGGTGGAACCTTTTTTTTTTTTTCAGGATAATTATGATAATAATAACAGGACAATTATAGCAGGGTCCAGAGAGAACTCTTAAATATATATATATACTTTTTATTTTCTTTCTTTGAAGTTTTTATTTTTTAAGCACAGAAGGCACTTTGGTTTTCTTTGTAGGGATCCCATAATACCAGACACAGTGTCTTATGCACATAGTGATGAATAAAAAAATTTTATCCAACAGTGTGGAATCACATCTCCAGCAGAGGGCAGTATGGTCCCACACATCCAGAGGGCATTTTTGAAAGTTTTAAATGCTCAAAGATGGATAGGACTGTTTTCTTTAGACCAGAAATTTTAAATTAAAAATGATGCATATGATCTTATATTACTGATGTATGTAGCTGCCTGACGTACAGCCACAATACCGCAGGAGGAGATTTGGTGGCAGGAATCTATTATTCTTAGTCTCATTTCTTTCTTAGTCTCTGTAGCTCTCATTTCTTTCTTAGTCTCTGTCTCATTTCTTTCTTAGTCTCTGTAGCTAAACTCTTTTCCTTATACTCTGACTCTTATTTCTTCTTCTGACTACGTTTTGGCCTCTCTGACTCTTATTCTTCTTCTCTGACCCGAACTCTTCTTCCGACCAACTGAGCGACTGAACGACTGACTGAATGGATGGCACTTCTGACCGCTTTCACCCAGTTATATACCTTTAGCTTTGCGGGTGCATCACGTGCATTTACAGGTGCGTCACGTGCATACTTAATGTATGATTATTATCAGGTGGAACTTATCTTAAGTTTTTTTTTTAGAATGGGGCTATAAATTATCATAATTATGTAAGTAGTAGTTGAGATTTCAACTTTTTTTTTGTACCGGGGATTGAACTCAGGACACTCGACCACTGAGCCACATCCCCAGCCCTTTTTTGTATTTTATTAGAGACAGGGTCTCACTGAGTTGCTAAGTGCCTCGCCATTGCTGAGACTGGCTTTGAACTCGCGATCCTCCTGCCTCAGCCTCCCAAGTGCTGGGATTACACAGCGTGCACCACTGTGTCCAGCTGAGATTTCAACTTTTTCCCTTTCTGATTGTAAAATAGTCCTTATATTGTAAAAATTTAGACAGCCACTGAAAAGTATGGCTACATTTTAATATTTTTCCAGACCTTTCTCCTGTGATTTTTGTAATATTTGCAGTTTTTTTAAAAGAAAAATGAATTGTGAATAGTTTCCTATGTCTATAATATGAATATGTACTATCATTTTTAATAAATATGTGTCGAAGTTACAAATGTGGTATAATTTATTTTACCAATTTCCTATTGTGGGACATTTAGGTATCATTATTTCGTTCAAGTGTTTTCACCCTGGGGTGACTGTCATGCATACATGTTTGTGCACATTGCTGATATTTTGTGAGACTTTAGTCCTGGAAGTAGAAGTATCTTTTTTTTAATGCTCAGTACACAATGCTAATTTTTTTCTAGAAAATCATCTGTTAACAATCTAGGGCTGGGGCTGTATGTAGCTCAGTGGTAGAGCACCTGCCTCGCATGTGTGAGGCACGGGGTCCGATCCTTAGCACCACATAAAAATAAATAAAAATATTAAAAAAAAATCTAAATAGTGCATAAAACTTAAAATTGTTTAAAATGTTAGTTCATTTAAATGAACTAAATATTTTAGTTATAAATAGTCACTTTTTTGGTCTCTTTCACTCTAGGGATGTTTCAGTAAATGGATAGGAATTTGTTGATAACCACTGTTTAGACTTTTCCAGCAGGGAAGCAGCATAGAGTATTAGACATCTTAGAATCAGACAGCTTCTCCACTTTCTAGCTATGTGATCTTGGGCAGATTTCCCAGTCTCTTTGAGTCCTGGACAACTCATCTATAAAGGGAGACTTCACCTCTGGGGTGATTGTGAAGCCCAGATGAGATCATGTAGTTTTTGAAAATGGAGCGCCTGGAAAGAATATGCCCTTTTCCTTTCCTTGCTTCTTCCTACCCACTTACTGTCAGAAGCTGAGAAAAATAAACTGGGATGCCAGAAAAGGCACATCATTTCTCTTTCTGTGTTGTGTGGCCCTAACACAGACCTTGACAGTCATTAGGACTTGGTGGTTGTTGATTATAACCAACAATTGGCTAAAAGTGACAGAAACAGCGGGGTTTCCAGATTCCATGCTGAGTCTGAATATGACGGATAAAGCTTTTAAGACCTAGATCAGCCTTATTTATGGACTTGATTCACCGCAAAGGTTTTCCTGCCCATGAATCTTCCCCACTTTCCATTTTGTACTCCCAAGCATTGGGTAGTTGCACTATGGTGGCATCTGTAGGAAAGTTTTTCTGGAGAAGAGGATCCAATTTCAGAGATGCTGAGCATTGTTTCTTGGAAACCAACTTGCATGGACATATTTTATCTTTGAAGAGAAACAATTGTATGATTAAAGAGGGCCATCACAGTTTTATTATCTGCTAGGACTACTCTGAGTAATAATAGGTGGACTTTAGTACTTTAAAGAAGAATTTGAGATTTCTGAATATTAGATATTTTAAGAAATTCTCTCCTTTCCTACTTTCAAATAATAATTTTAACGAATCACCATTAGTGCACATGTTATTCTCTTCTGCTCATTAGTATTCTTTTTCTTTTCCCCCTGACTTTGTCTATCTGTGGATATCCAAGGAGAGGACTTCATGCCATTTTTAAAAGAGCATCTCCCCCTGATTTTGTTCAGCATTATTGCCAGACTGTATGACCTTCTGGTGAAACATATTATCTCTGCTATTTTTACTAAGGTTATTACATAGCATTTACTTTTGACTTATTAGTTTAGTGGAAATAATTTCAGGTTATCTGGAGTACAAAGAGTTCATATAAAGGTAGTTTTCAGATGTCTAAATTACGTCTGTCAGGCAAAATGGTTGGGTATTTTGTTCATTTCCATAGCAATGTGTCATTTATTTGTAGCTGACTGAAGGCTAAATAGTCATAATGTCAGTTCTGTCTTGGAACTGGAGCACTGTTGATGATAACTTAAATGAGTTATTGCACCTGAATTTCAGTGGGTTGATACAGGACAACTTTCTGCACATATGCTGTCACTTACGTGAGCATGGCATACCTTTGTTTCATGGCTTAGACATATTTGGAAGGCCTAAGAAGTCCATGTTATGCCACTTGGAAATTTTATTCAGTTACTTAGATTTAACATCAGGACAATTTGAAATGGCAATCCAAGTATCAAATGAGCAAGTTTTTTTTTGTTTTTTGTTTTTCTTTCCCCATTATTATTGAACACCAAAATAGGCAATCAAATTTATAGTGTTTTGTAAACTTGGATATTACTGAAATAAAAATTACCGAAATAATGTACAACCAGAGAAGTGAAAAGTTGTGCTGCATTTGTATACAATGAATCAAAATGCATTTTGCTGTCATATATACCTAATTAGAAGAAATTAATTAATTAATAAAAAATAATGTAGGTGGCTTTCAGGTCACATGATTTAGATCTTAATACACCTAAAGAAAGAGGGGTAATCCAGAAAGGTCTTGCTGTTTCAATTCAAGAATCTAGACCTTTTCTTGTTATGTCATTTTGCATGCTCTGTTTAGTGTATATCCTGTATAGGTATCTGTTCATTTTGGGGGTTTCCTCTTAAAATTGAAGTGCATTGGTTAAGTTTTATAGCAAATATTTTAGAGAAACATGAATGGATTCCACCACAGATAGTTACTTTAGCACTGTTTTTCTTATATTTGAATTTCATTGAAACCCTTAAAGCATTATTTTGAGAGATGGACAAGTACAAATTAAATTACACTCTATGTAGCTTTTCACAGAGAAAAATTCTTTCCTAATACTTGTGACTGGCTACTTGTAGACTGAGGACAAAAGATAGATGATTCTGTTACCATCAAAGTAGATTCAGCTCATTGTGCTTGATCTAAGAATAACCTAGTTTTTGTTTGTTTAAAAAATAGAATTGATCTTTTTTTTTAGAATTGCTATCCTTTAATAAGAAAGACTATTATTTTAATAAATTTGTGTTATTTTCAAATAGTGCAGTTTATCTCTAGTTTCAGTTTGAATAAATACTTCATATCTAATCACAGGTTAAAATGCACACACAAAATTAGAAAGTATAAAAAAGCTATTTGTGTCCTGAAAATTTCTTTGTTTACAAAACAAAATTTAACAAATCAAATTGTGCATTTAAATTTTTTTTTAAATTCAAATAGCATATTTACTTCCAAAAGTTGTTATATTAGTTGTCTGTGCTTTTGTAATTATTGTAGTTTCGGTTAGTCAGGAATTTGGTGGTTGCTCCACTGAGTAGTCGCAGCCGCAGTCACCTGGAGCTGAGCTGGGTTGCTTCCCTGGGGCTCATCAATAGGCCAGTTGGTAGAAAGCCTCAGTCTTATTATCTGTCAGTAGGAGGTTGTGGTCCCTCCCCACTGAACCTTCCCACAGACTGCTTGATTGTCTTCTTGATGTGGCAGCTAGAGCAAGGAGGAACTGACCTGCCTTTTATTCCCAAACCTCCAAAGTTGTATATGCTGTTTCCACATATCAATTTAGCATTCCCCCAGATCTTCAGAATTTTCAGTAAGTTTACATCTGAAGATAAAATGAAAGGAGAGGGGGGGTGTGACTATGGTAGTTGGGGTGTCTTTCTGCAGCTGGTGTTCTGTTAGGGCATCACTTTCTATCTTGGGGCTGTTAGATGGATGCCCTTTCATTTGTACTCAGGGTAGTGCCCTTGCCGTTCTATATTGGAACTTGGGATTTCGTTTCCCTTTCTCTCCTTTGTGTGGAGGAGAACTGAGAATTAGATGGTCAAAGCTTGACTGAACAATTATCTTCTGGTTCTGTTTTCTCTGCAAAGCTAAAGGAAGAATTTTAATGGAAATTAACTTTTCCCCAAACTTCTAAGAGGCAGACTATTACTCTCCCAAGAGAGGTTTTGTGGGATTATGCTGTTTCTCACCGTGGCAGAATTTCAGGTGACCATGTGAAGAAGTGAGCTCTAGGACCACATGGGATCTATGGAGACCTGTATAGCTGCTGCCATCTTGAAACACTTCCGTGGATTTCTTCAACCTGTTAAGTGTATTCTTAGTTTTTAAACATCTCTTTTAAAACCTGCATGAACTATGGTTTGATATCTATAGGTAAAACATCTGCATTTGTTAGGAAAATTCTTTTTGCTGAATATGAATGATTTGATGAGTCTTGGAAAAATTTATTTTGTGACAAAACTAATTGTGGTTCTGTGCATTTTCAGCAGTGCACATTTTGAGGCCACTATCCTATGGCTGTTTTTCTTTTCAGTTTGCCTCTGTAATTGTGACCAGTCCTCTCCACTATACCTCTTGCCCTCTTTTTTTCCTGAAGAAACTCTGAGAATATTTGAAAATTTAAGAAGGTGGTACACATGCAAAAGATGCTTGAGAATGTTTGTTTTCCTCTTCCTAATCAAAATTTCTGTTTCAGGTTCTTCTTGCAGCTTGGGCAATGGCTGCCAATGCCAGATGGCACTGTTTCTGAGAGAAGAGCTAGCTTTTGCTTAGAAGTAATACCCACAAACAATGCCAAATTAGCATAAGCAAATGTCAGTGAGTTAACACAAAGCCAACACTCTTTCCATCTTTTCTTTCCTTCCTAGGCCATGGGTGTTGAGAGTGACCAGGAAATTGTGCAGATGATAGGAACAGAGGAGCACGTGATGGCTGCATTTGGGCCCAGTTTGGAAGAGTGCCAGAAAGCTCAGATTTTCACACAGATGCAGGTGTGTCCTTTCATGATGTCCTTTGCTGTGAATTGTAACTGGAACTTTAATGTGGTTCATTGATAAGGCATCAGATGCAATGGTCTTTGGGGTTATAGATTTAGGAAGGGTGCTGGGGAGATGGGAGGAGTGGTAAAGAAGTTACTTTGACTCATTTTTTTAGAGATTGAAGGAAGTACTCCTTCAATCTGCCTAGACAGATTGTCAGACTGTGGTGTCTAATTCAGAAGAGAGAGATATCCTCAAGAGACTTTTGTTCTGATAAAATGGCCCATACTTTTTCCCCCCTTATTTACCTGAGTGATAATTTTTTAAAAAACTATAGCAATTCTAATACAGAGGATTTTTAAATGCATTCTCTTTCTCTCTCTCTCTCTCTCTCTCTCTCTCTCTCTCTCTCTCTCTCCCCCCTCCCTCCCCCCGCCCCCCTCCTCTCTCTCTCTTTCTCTCTCTGTGTGTTTCTGGGGCTGTAACCCAGGGCCTCACAAGCTAATGAGTTGCTCTGCCATTAAGCTGTATCCCCTGCCCTTAATATTCCTTTCATTCTCTACTTCCAGTTGCTTTAGACTCCAGTTGCTTTAGACATCTAGTTGTATGTGGTCCTTATCCCATCTCCTCAATTTCCTACTACTTTTGGTAGAAAGAAATGACCAGAAGTAGTTTCTTTTACCACTTAGAGCCTTCAGTGACCTGCTTAGACATTCCTGGTCAAGGGAATTTTAGGACAAGACTTGAAGATAGGGAGCTCTTTGTATGCTAAACAGAATAAAAATAAGTACTTCCTTCCCATGTGGGAGAGCTATAACTGCCATATTTAGGATTCATAGTCCCACATTGGTAAAGTGGGAATATAAATCATTTGCTGAGTATAAATCATTCGTAACATTCCTCATAGCCATCCTTGGGAGGTAAGAGTTCCCTATTATAGAACTACAGTACACAGTTCTTATTTGTCCATATGTACATACATTTTCTGTTCTGTGGGTTACTTACGATAATTCCTAAGTTCCACGTTGCTTTTTTTCTTGTCACCCAGGATGCTTATAGATACAGCATTCTCACTTGTATCTATTGGTATGTGTTCTGAAATCAGATCAGTCTTGCTATTTTTGTAAACTAAGCCAAACATTTAGGAACATTAATTATCATATGTAAGTATGTATCATTCCAAAGCATAAATCAGCAGGAATTATGTCATCACTGCCTTCCTCTTTTTCTGGATTTAATTAATAATTGACTCAAATAATTGGGCAGATAGCATCAGGAAAAGCCGTTTGGATTAGGAGAGTCTATATTTAGCCTCTGTTGGAAGTAAAATATTTGTAGGTATGGATCTTTGTTACAAACTGAAAGAGTATTGTCCAAGTGTTCTAAGAACATGAAGGAAAACTATTAAAAAACATCTAGGAAGTAGAAAATACAAAATCTATCCTGTGAACGGTTAATAATTGGTTCGGTTTTGTGAGATTCACTGTCCTTTAAAGCTGTGTAGTACCCTGAAAGTGATTTACCTTATTGGTACCCCAGTGGCTTTAATGAGATCTATTATGCATTTTATTACAAACATTGTCATGTTGGTCCAATAGCCCTAAGCATATTAAGGCTGTTTGAACAGTGGTTAAACAGTGGATTGGACACTCACATGTTTGTTTGTTTGTTTATTTATTTATTTATGTATTTATTTTTGTGGTACCAGGGATTGAATTCAGGGGCACTTGACCACTAGGTCACATCCCCAGCCCTTTTTTTTTTTTTTGTATTTTATTTAGAGACAGGGTCTTACTGAGTTGCTAAGTGCCTCGCCATTGCTGAGGCTGGCTTTGAACTCGCAATCCTCCTGCCTCAGCCTCCCAAAGTGCTGGGATTACAGGTGTGTGCCACCGCGCCCACCCGGCCACACATTTATTTTTGTTGAGTAGGTACTGACAAAAAATTTCAACTAACTGAATTAGATCAAGTCATTAAAAAGGAGGGACTATATAATTAGTTAAAATAAGGAAGGCAAATGTTCTGTTTCCCTGAACAGAGTATAACTTTGAAAGTTTTTATACTTTGCATGCTGGATTGTGGCATAGATTCGTTATTTGCAGCTAATAAAAGGTACAAAGGCACAGGTTATCTGAAATGGTTAATTATTGAACATACATTGGCAGTTATAGAAACATGGATGTTTTGTGGTATTCTAAATGAACAGGTAGCAAGTGCTCTTTTTTATGTAGTTGAACTTTTGAGGACTTGGCACTTTAATGGATTGCTTGAAACCTGCAAGGTTTTTTTTTGTTGTTGTTTTTTTTCATTGTTATTCTTTGGTTTTTATGTCTTTCTTTTAAGTCTTTCCACCATTTATTTTGTTTGTGAAGCTGTCACTGTACACTGGTTATATGTTTTACATCATTATTGCCAAGGGCTCTGGCATAAAGATAAAAAATTAATTTTTGCCTTTTTGCAGGGGAATGTCATTTTGGCCTGTTTGTGAAAAGGTAGGGCTCTTACTGTAGCCCTCACATGAAACCCTCCAACATTATTAGGTATTCCAGGGAAAAGGTGGCTTTCCACTCTATCAGAAAGGATACCCTGTTCCTCTGTGTTCTTTTGTTTCTTCCTCAACAGGAGAAGAATTATCAGCCTTTTTCCCAAAGGAATTAGAAGGCAAAAATTTAATGAAGACAGCTCAGTTTAGAGAAAAACAAACTGCCTGTGTACTCTTGGATCCCACCAACTGTGATTTGCTTTATTCAGTTACTTAGTTACTACTTACTGGGAGGTCATTGCAGCAAGTGTTTTCACGGTCTTAGTTTGTCTTAAGCTTTAATGGCCTTTTAATAGGGAAGATTATAATGTTGTCATAAGAGGAGAGAGTCCCACCCATTCAGTTTCAGGCTCTGTACTAGTCATTGAGAGTCAAAGAGAAAGATGGCAAAGTTCCACCCTCAGAGTCTAGAAGCATACATGTAAGTAGATAATTACAATATAGTGTGATGTGACCATGAATTCCATTTTTTTTTTTAATGTGCGAGGAATTAAAATAGCAGAGAAAGAGTAGTGGGATTCAAAAGGCTTCAGTAGGAAAGTGATATCTCAGCTAGGTTTTGACAGGTGAAGAGGGAATTTTTTAACCAAGTAATTGGGACAGGATTCCAGGATGAAGAACCAGGGATGTTAACCCTTTCTTCTGAGGAACCGAAAGCCAGGTTTTTAAAAAGTACATCGTTGTTATAAGATAATAAGAACCACATGATCCTCTTCTTTAAACACTTTTTATTATGGAAAAACTGTAACATATGTGAAGTATGTAGAGGAGGGTTAGGAGCCCTCATGTGTCTGTCACCCACCATCGGCATTTTGACATTCGCGTTCCACTGCTGCACTCTCCGACTTGATTTATTGTAGTTACTTATTCTTTTTTAAAGTAGTATGTACACACTGAAATATACAAATCTTAAATGCTCTTCCTGGTCAGTTTCACCTTTACCCTCTGATTTCTTTTCCACTGTTCTAATATTTACACCATAAATTAGTTTTGCCTTTTCTAGAACTTTATGTTGAAATAAGGCAACATATTTTCTATTGTATCTAGCTTCTTTTGCTGAGCATATTGTCTGATAATCTCCAAGTTCTTTTTTATTCCTTTTTATGTTATTTATCCACATAGTTCATCTTTCCTATGGCTGAGTGGCATCTCACTGTGTGTGACTGTACCATGGGTTATTGCGTTTCTTGTACTGATATTCATTTGTTTGTTTTCCATCTTTGGCTATTATTCATAAAGTTGCTGTGAACAAATCTTGTGTGGACATGTTTTCATTTTTTTGGGATAAATACTTAGGGGCAGAATTGCTGGAGCACAAGGCAGATGTATATATAATGTTCATTAAGCTGGAACTGCCAAACCTTTCAGAATGATTCTGCCACTTTGCATTCCCACTAGCGTGTAGGAGAGTTTGAGTTGCTGCTTCTTACCAGTATTTGGTGTTGTCAGTTGTTAATTTTAGCCATCTTAGTGGTGTGTTGGGGTATCTCATTGTATGACTCCCCCTGCCTTATGCTAGATATTGAACCCAGGGGTGGTTTACCACTGAGCTACATCCTCAGCCCTTTTTATTTTTTATTTTGAGACATGGTCTTGCTGTGTTGCTTGGGTGGCCTCAAACTTGCCATCCTTCTGCCTCAGCCTCCCAGGGAGTGGGGATTGCAAGTGTGGGTCTCTGTGCCAGGTTCATTATGGTTTTAAATTTTGTCTCCCTGATGATGACTGATGATGAACACTTTTTTTGTGTATTGATCACTGGTATTTCTTCTTTGTGAAGTGTTCAAACTATGTTCATTTTCCTTATCTATTTGTCTTTTTGTTCATAAATTTCAGAGTCCTTTTTAAAAAAACAAATCTGGATATAAATCCCTTACTAGATTTAGGTATTGCAATTATTTCATGTTTTACTTATTTTCCTCACTGTGCTGTTTAATTTTGAAAAATATTAAATTATCAGGAAGGTTTTTGTTTGTCATTTAGTGATGTTTTTTTTTTTTTTTTGGTACCGGGGATTGAACTCAGGGGCACTCGACCACTGGGCCTCATCCCCAGCCCTTTTTTGTATTTTTATTTATAGATAGGGTCTCACTGAGTTGCTAAGTGCCTTACCATTGCTGAGACTGGCTTTGAACTCGCAATCCTCCTGTCTCAGCGTCGCAAGTGCTGGGATTACAGGTGTGACACTGTGCCCAACTTGTTTGTCATTTATAGTTACTTCTTCTGTACTATGTTTAAGAAATTCTTTGCCTAGAGAGCTTATAGATTTAGTTTTTATGTGAAGTTAAAAATCTGTTTTAAACTAATTTTTCCATTTGGGGTGAAGGTCAGGGTTCATTTTTTTAACCTTATAGGTAGTTCATTACTTCACCACTATTTGTTGGAAACACTTTTTCTTCCTTATTGAATTGCTTTGGCACTTTTGTCAAAATCAATTGTGCATATATCTTGGATATCTTGGATTATTTCTGGTCTTCTTATTCTCTTCCTTTTGTATGTCCTTATGCCAGCATCACACTGTTCTGATTACTTATAGTTAAATCAGGTGATAGAAATACTCCAACTTATTTTTCCAGTACTGTTTCAACTAGTACAAGTTCTTTGCATTTCCATGTATACAGAATCTAAAACTGCAGAGTCAACTTATTTTTGTTTTTCTAAAAGCCTCTCAGGAGTATTTCACAATTATGAATTTATTGGTTACTTTGGAAGGAATTTTAACACCATTGAATTATCCAGTTCATGAAAATGTCTTAACCCTTAATTTTTTTAGGTTTTGTTATCTCTGAGCAATGTGTTTTTTTTTTCAAACTTTCAGCATAGAGGTCTTACATGGTGTGATTTTAACTTTTTTGGAGGGGACATAGTACCATCCCACAATGTTACTTGTGCTTCTCTGAGTAGAGGATTCATGGCTACTATTTTTATGTGGTGCTGAGAATCAAACCCAGGGCCTCACGCATGCGAGGCAAGCGCTCTATCATGGAACCACATCCCCAGCCCCATGTGTATGTTTTATCGAAGGAAACAATGTAAAAATAAAAAGGAAACTGATGTAAATAGACACTGTATTGAGCTAATTAGGCACTGATTCCTGATAAAGGTTGATTTTTGGTTACTATTGCAGCTTTCTCTACAACTGGGGTGCTTATTTTTTGCTTATAATGTATTTGTGTATAGGTGCTTAACAAATGATCGATCTCTAATGATGTCATTCAAACACTATACTCTTTTTTTTATAGGCACTAAAATACATAGGGAATAAAGTAAGAAGGCAAAGGATGTGGGGAGGTGGACCAAAGAAAACCAAAATAGAAGAAGCAAGAGAGCTCCTGGCTTCTACCATCCTGACCCATGTGCCAGTGAGTAGCACTTTTGCAGTGAATAATGATGATTATGAAATCTGTGAATTTCTGCTAAAGAACTGTGACTAGGAGTTGTTGCTATTTAAAAGTCTGTTCCTAAAGAAGGACTCTAAAAAGGACCGTGCTGCCCTGCCCATTACCAGTAGTTTGTGTTCAGAATGTCAGCTGCGCGGTTGCCATCGTGAGGTGTGTCATCTGGTGGTTCTTCTTTCAATCTTACAGTTACTTTATATTTATATGATCATAGCGCTGTTACTGATTTTATGGCTTCAAAGGACAGAGCTGTCCTACCTGTTTTTAAAATAAGACAAGCTTATAGTCCTTTCCCACATATTTTTTACTTATGATTACAAAATGCACAGACGTTTACTGTTTTAAGTGTGAAGCATATTCACACAATTGTACAGTCACCACTATAATAGATGATTGGGTATATACTGAGGAGTGGGATAAAATGGATATGTTTTTAAATGCTTTTTTGACAAATTCATCTTCTAGACCTTGAATGTTAAAGTTTACATTGTCTAGCCTTCTTCACTCAGAGTCCAAGCAAGAGACCAGGGTATCTGCTTGGACAAGAGATGACTCCTGACCAATTAAGCTGGATGATTTGCCTTATAATCCCACAGATTAGTGATCTGAGAGAGGACTGGAAGCTACCTCTGATCCTTGAACTAGTGCATAGTAGTTATTTTTTATTAACTTATGAAACAGAGATTAGCCATATTGGCATGTGGCCTTTTGGCAAGAATCATTCCCTCCCCTATTTAATATATGTGCTGCTTTTTATAAATGAGTACTATATGTACCTTTGTGAATGATCTGATTCAGGGGTTGTAAACTACCTTCAGGGCCTGATTTTAATGCTGGAGGATCAAGAGATCTATAAAAATGGAGAGTGGCCACCTGAGTACATTCACAAAACACCTGGTGAGCATACAACGCAGGTCTCTGATTCAGCTCTTTGACTGCGGAGTGTCCTTGATCTAATCCAAACAATGAGAAAATTCTTAACGTTAAAACCGGATCTAGCCGGGCGCGGTGGCGCACGCCTGTAATCCCAGCACTTTGGGAGGCTGAGGCAGGAGGATCGCAAGTTCAAAGCCAGCCTCAGCAATGGCGAGGCACTTAGCAACTCAGTGAGACCTTGTCTCTAAATAAAAATACAAAAAAAAGGGCTGGGGATGTGACCCAGTGGACGAGTGCCCCTGAGTTCAATCCCTGGTACCACAAAAAAAAAAAAAAAAAAAAAAAAAACCTGGATCTGAACTCAATTTTAAGTTCTTTTGGATGATTGGAAAGATGGTTTGAAACTGAATTTCCATTTTGAAAGTTTATTTATACATAATGGGTTGAATTAGATGAATGGGTCACATTACATGAACCAGGAAAAAGACCTTCATTTTCCAGAATTGTTTAGGACAGTATTTACCTAAGTGTGATATAAAAGATGATTTTATGTGATACAGGGCATTTTGACTTAATTATGTATTTATTTGAATGCAAGTAGCACATCAGATTTCCTTGCCAGGCACAGTGGTGCACGCCTATAATCCTAGCAGCTTAGGAGGCTGAGTTTAAGGTCAGCCTTAGCAACTTAGCAAGGCTGTAAGCAACTCAGTGAGACCCTGTCTCTAAATAAAATATTAAAAGGGCTGGGGATGTGGCTTAATCCCTGGTATCAAGAAAAAGAACAGATCCCTTTTCTGTGGTTTTTGACTTTATATGTTATTATAAAAGATGAAGCTTACTTTGAAATGAGTTGTTTAGGGGCTGGGGATGTGGCTCAGCGATGTAGCGCTCGCCTAGCACGTGCGCAACCCGGGTTCGATCCTCAGCACCATGTAAAAATAAAGGCATTGTGTACAACTAAAACCAATAAATAAATTTTTTTTAAAAAAAGAAAAGAAATGAGTTATTTAAAAGTATTAAGTAAATAATTCTTACAGAGATAAAGCAATACTCTCAGTGCTGGAACCTGAACAACTAAATTATGGAAAAACACTGGTTTAGGTATATCCGCTAAGAGTGAAAACGATGGAAGGACATCTAGCAGTTCTGGCACGTGTTCTTGAGGGTGGCCTGCAGAGGAACTTCGTCTTGATACCCTGATCTCTAAATTCTTTGGGGGTTGAAGTTCTCAAAGAGCATTCCCTGTGCCAGTAGCATCACCATTATCTGGGAACTTGCTAGAAGTATTGGAACTCTACACAGTACTTACTGAATCTGAATCAGAAACTCCAGGGTAGGAGTTTGTGTATTTTAACATGCCCCTCCTACAACCCCGCCAGCTGATTTTTACGTGTAGGAAAATTTGGCTCCAAAACCCCTCTTTCCTTCAAGGTAATGTTAAAAGTCTCCAGAGTTCTTTTGACAATAATTCTGTTTTAGCATTTCAAACTTGTTTGTTAGTTCTTTCTCTCCCACTTGCAGATAATCCATAGATTAGCATCTCACAATTATTGATATTCTACCAAAAAGTGATGTCCAGCACTAGACGAGTGTGTTCCCACTCATTGTATGACTTGGAGAAGTCCTAGAGAAATGGTTCTGTGGTTTACAGGACTTAACCTAAAATTGGAGAGGGAATTCTCATTTTAGGCCTCTCATGAGGTTGCAGATAGATAACAGTTAAGACTGGAGTCAGCCAGAGGCTCCACTGGACATCCAAGATGGCCCCCTCTTTTTTCATTAGAGCTCTTCAGGCACTTACATGTGGCCTTTTCCCCCACCAGAATATTTGGACGTCTTATGTAGTATCTCAAGACTCTACAAAAAAGGAAAGGAAGTGAAGATTGCCACTTTATTTAAGGGCTGGGGCCAGAACTTGTTTGGCATCATTGCTGCTATATTTTGTTGGTCTCACTAATCACAGGCCAATCCAAAGGGAATGATAAGCTCCACCTCGATTGGAGTGGCATAAGATAAGCAAGAAGGGAAGGAGTTGATAGTGGCCATCTTTGAAGTAATGCTATTACAGGTACTAAGTACAAAGAAAAAAAGTTACCATCTACCTCTTGGGAACTTTCTAGACTAGTGGAATTTATTTGAATCTGGAGAATCATAACAACTTAGTGCTTTCTTATTTGAATGATATAATGTTTCTTTAGGCATCTTAAGTTTTAGCTTTACCTTACATTGTCTCAAAATTTTTCTCTAATTTCTGAATTACAGGTTAAAGAATTCAATTTTCGAGCTAAATGTATATATACTGCTGTGATGGTGCGAAGAGTTATTCTGGCCCAAGGAGATAATAAAGTTGATGACAGAGACTATTATGGTAATAAGCGATTGGAATTGGCAGGACAGGTGAACTAATTATTTTATCTCAGAAATCTTATTTCCTTTATTAAAAATTAGTTTGGGGGGCTGGGGTTGTGCCTCAGTGGTAGAGTGCTCGCCTAGCACATGTGAAGCACTGGGTTTGATCCTTGGGACCACATAAAAATAAATAAATAAAATAAAGGTATTAATGTCCAACTACAACTAAACATTTATATATAAAATTTTTAAAAATTAGTTTGATATTCATTTTAAATAGGAGAAACAGACATTGAATAGACTATAGGTTGCACATGTTTGAAATATAAACTTTTCATACAGAACTTGGTCTTAAGAATTTACTTATGAAAAATCAACATTAATTCTTTAAATATGTTGATAGTATGTTACCTGTATTATATCTTTCATTGAAATGTTTACCTTTATTCCATGTAATTCCATGTTGGAAGTGAAATATGACTTTAATATCATGTATTCAATTAACAAATATGTATTAAACAACTGTTATGATCTAGGCATATTCCTAGGTACTGGGTATAACAGTAAGACAGAAAAAGATTCCTTTACTCTTAGTCCTTATATTTTAGTGGGACAGAGAGAATAAACAAGTAAATCCCCCTTTAACTCTTTTGGAAACATGATAGAAAAGTAGGTTAGTGAAAATGTCTGTAATCTCATTTTAAGCCTTAACTGATAAATGCCGTCTCATTTTGAGAATGTATATCCCTTTTACTAGATAACAAGTATCTGATAATCTTTGAAACTTTGTATCTCAGCATTTGAATCACAAATTACCTTTAAATTAAAGATCTAGAGTAGAGACCCATCTGCTCTGGACATATTTTCTTTTTCCTTGGGTTTTTTAAGTACCTTAGTATGACTACCTCTGTTATCCTGTTTAGAGTTTACTGAATTATTAAATCTGTAAATTTATTTCTTTCACCAAATTTGCAGGCTTTATTCAAATATCTTTTTTGTTGTTCTACTATTTTTTCCTTTCCTTCTGGCTCTAATTATTAGAACTTCTGATATAGATGTTCTATTAATTAATTTTTTCTGTTCAAATTGGGTGATTTCTCTTGATCTACTGTCAAGTTTACTTGCTCTCTTTTATGTCATATATTGTTATATGCATCCAGCTAATTTTTTAGTCTATTTTATTTTTCAATTCTAGAAATTTCATTTGAATATATTTTTCAGAGTTTGCTTCTCTACTGAAATGTCTTCTTTGTTCATACATGACAACCCTACTTTTATTTATATCTTTGAATTTTAATATCTGGTTTTCCTAGTCTGCTAATTCTATCATTTTGGTGTCAGTCTTTTGATTTGCTTTCCTCTTAAGTATGAATCTTGTTTTTCTATTTCTTTTTATGTTTGGTATC
Source organism: Tamias sibiricus (assembly GCA_025594165.1). Classification (NCBI taxonomy): domain Eukaryota; kingdom Metazoa; phylum Chordata; class Mammalia; order Rodentia; family Sciuridae; genus Tamias; species Tamias sibiricus. The sequence continues at coordinate 161,669,191 of CM046661.1, forward strand.
TTGAATTGTATCCTGATAAAATGTTGGGGTGTTGATGGTGAGGAAAAAGTATTGCTTTTGTCGGTATAATCAGGGAAGGTCTTCTGGAAAAAATGATATATTTTTAGCAAGCCCTCATATGTTCAAGCAGAAACTTGAATGATGAAAAGCCAACCTCATGCAACCTGGGGAATTAAATTCCATCAAGAGACACAAGCCAGGTGCACACCGCCCAAGGCAGAAATGAGTTTAGGGACCAAAGAAACTGAAAAGCGTCAGTGTGGTTGGGGAGAGTAAGGTGTGGTATGAGATGATATTGGAGATGTAGGCAGAGACTGGATTATCTAGAGCTCTGTAGGCCATGGAAAGGGATGTGGATTTAGTTTTACATGGAGTAGAAACTGGCAGGAGGCGGGGTTTAATCAGGAGGCTGATACGATTGAATTTTAGTTTACAATATCTGATTTGGAGACAAAACAGGAGCTAGAAGGTGGTGGCAGTATTCCAGATGAGAGTTGGTGGCATTTGGGATAACAGCAGACACTACCACAACTAAAATTAAGAATTAGAATTCCGAAGTTATAGCAAGTTTTATAGCCGGGTGCAGTGGCACATACCTGTAATCCTAGCTACTCGGAGGCTAAAGCCATCTTCAAGAATTTAGCAAGGTCCCATCTCAAAATGAAAAATAAAGAGGTCTGGAGGGATGTAGCTCAGTGGTAAAGTTCCCCTGGGTTCAGTCCCCCCAAAAGAAGTTACAGCAAGTTTTGTTTTGGGGAAGAATTACTATCTATTGGACTCTGGGGAAACTGGTAAGAGCAGATGATTGGCAGGTCTGCTTTTGACCACATTCTGATTAACCATAGTGCTGGTGTTTATGGTATCCCCACCACTACCAATGCCAATTTTTAACTTTTTTAATTGAAAAAAAAATCATGCTGTTAAATGAGTCTATGAAAAAGAAGTTAATTGTCTAGAGGAATAAGGAATGGAGTAGGGTAAGGGGGAAAGGAGACTATCCTGTTGCTTAAGAAATTAGAATTAAGAAGAGGGTTCCCTTGTGCAAGAAAACATAGCCTTATAAACAATGTAAAGACATAAAAGGCATTGTGTTGGCAAAAATGTGTAAAAACAATAGCTGCTAATTTCACATCCCATGGGATGAGGGAGTGTAAATGTGCTTCAGTTTTAGATAACAGAGTTGTCTCCACTGGCCCAGTCGGTTCACAGAGCTTTTCCTCAGTCTTACTGCCACCAGAGGGTTGGCAGGCCAGCCGCCAGTAGAGGTGTTAGCAAAACCTACCGATTTCAGGCTTAATCTTTTCACCTACCTTTTCTTTTTCGGTAATGTGTTCATTATTTGCTGCACATTACTCTATTCTTTGTCTGCAAATTTTTTGTTTCTAATGCAGCTTGCTTTGTATGGGTGAGATATGGAATGGCACCAAAATCCGGCACCCTGGAAAGCCAGGGATTTCCACCCTGTGACAAAAGAATGCCGTCTTGACTTCAGAGATTGCCTAATCCCAGCTGTTCTGATAATGTAATTAAGGCTGCCTAATGTCTTTAATTTTGCAACCAGTTTGTGTGAAAAGGAGAATTTGGCACTCTGAAGGCTTAAACACTAAATAGCAATCTCAAGACGCCTAATTAGAATTCTCTGACATTAAGCTAATTGGTGAAACTGTATTTCAGCAGCTTAACTTCTTTATTAATTTTTTTAGCATTTTCGTTGAAAATCAATTGATGAGCTGTCAGCATATTTTCCTTAAATTTGATTTGCTCAATAGTGCTCCTGTCTTAAGCAGGCAGAAAGGCCTCAAACAAGTAATGAAAGGTATTGAATATTATCAACAGCATTCCATCCCTTTTAATCATTTTCTTCTTGACCTAAATAATGTGTTTTTTTTGTGTGACTTGGCCCTGTAGTTTCTCACTGCTCTGGTAACTGGACAACATTATTTCTCCTAAGTTGAAAATTTAGGAGTGGAGAAATTTATTAATGAGGCAGTTTTTCTGTTGACTGTGCTCTTACTTTTCACTTGTTTGGTACGAGGGACATTTCCTTGCGTTTGAATTAGGAGGCTGCAACAAATTCAGCTGGGATCCAAAAAACTTTGTCATAATTTGAGACAAAAGTGTCTAAGTGTAGGGAACTAATTAAAAGAGAACTGAGCTTTTGTGGTGTAGGTTAAGGGCATTTGATTCTGTTCAGGATGCTTATTCAAGTTCCTTTTGCCAGTTTCCACAGGAAGTGGCTGGAATGGGCTTCTTCATCCCCTCTCACCCCTCTGCACCTGCTTCCATTCCTATATTCTTTCTTTCCATGAGTGAAACTGCTGGGTCTGACTGTAAGAAAGGATTAAGCTCTCAGAGGAGGAAGTTTTCTTTTTAGAACACTCCAACAGTAAATTCAAGTCCCAGATCCTAGCTCCCCTATCTGCAAAGTTGGTTTTAATAGAAAAATGGAAAGATATGTCTGGTTTAAGGAGGGAAAGCACAAAATCTAATCCCATTTAGGAAATTATTTTTTTAGTACTTACTAGAGGAGAAGACTCATTTACTTTGAATATATTCTTCATTGAGAATAAAGAAAAAACTCTCTTGTCCATTGTAAACATTCACAAATGTAGTCAGTATGGAATTTGGCAAATCTTTAGTTTAAATTTCACTGAATCTCAGAATTCTTTATGTTAATAATTAGTATAAATGTAATACCCCCATAGTACTGTCATGTTTTATTAGTTTACTTAGATCAGATCACAAATATATTGAGCTTTTTTTTTTCTTGCTCTGTAAAGAAAAAGATAATACAAAGGAAAGAATAAAAGCTAGTACAGTTAATTATTCAGGGGGATTTAGTATTTATAATATCTGTTATGTTTATTATTAAACAAGTATGCCCACTTTTTATTTGTGGTAAGCCACCTCCTTAGTTTTTTTCTCTTTGTAAATTTAATGCAGCTGTTGTACTGGTTATCTGTTGCTGTGTCATATACTATCCCAAAACAGTGGCTTAAAACAACCAATTTTCTTAGACTCCATGATTTTGCAGGTCAAGCATTCAGACAGGACTTGGCTATTTGATTCTTCTGTTTCCGGTGTTGTTGAAGGAGGTCAGGAGTGGTATTCTGCTAGAGGACTCTAGGGAGTGCTGAAGGTGAGGTTTAGTGAGGACCTGGCCTTTCCAGTGTTGTGACATCAGGGTGGCTCAGTACTCCTGAGAGTGAGCAAGACAGAAACTGTATGACCTTAGTATCTAGTCTTCAAAGTTACACACCACCACTCATCTTATCCTGTGGATCAAAGCAGTCACAACTCCCCCACCCCATATTTGGATTTTTGGGGTACATGGGGCACACCTTTCAATATGTATGTAGTTCAGGAATCAGCTAGATTTGGGCAAAGTTTATATACAGAATTCAGGGGTTTCTTTCTGTGGTTCTTTCATTTCTGAGATTTCCCTTTACTTTTCAGCTGCTCAAATCCAGTAGCTCTGGTTCTTCATTCAGTAAGACTTTGGGGCGCTCTCTGAGTTTTAGCTTCTCATTGTGACTTGGACTCTTCTTACAATGTGGCTTACCCTTAGGTGAAAAGCCTTAAAAATGGAAATGCAGTCAATGATACTCAGGCTCTAATTTTTGCCTTCTAATGTCTTCAAGGAGTTTTTTATGTTTTGTCCAGACTTTATTATCTGCAGGGCAGTCCATCTATTAGAAACTATTCCACGGTTCTGGAAACAGACCATCTTATACTGTTTTTGTGATTCCTATTGCATCTCACTGATTTGGCTTCCATGACACACTATTTAAAATATGTCACTGTTGTTTAATAGCATTTAATTTTTATCAGTAATTTTTAACATAAAAACATATTACATATGTAAGTTATGAAGGGTGCAAATAAAATGAACACTCTCAAAGCCACTGCCCAGCCCAACTTAAGAATTATACTATTATCAATACTATTTCATTTACTTGTTACTTTAGTCCTTTTCTGTTCTTCCCACTATTCAAAATATTTATTATTTTCTTGATATATGACATTATTTACATTTTCAATTTTAAAGTTTTAAAATCTTTTATTATAAGTTTTGCTTACTTTTTGAGCTTTATAGAAATTTATTCATACCATATAACTTGCCTGCAACATTTTTTTTTTCATTCAGTATTATTTTTAAGATTCACCATTCATTTTCATTTTTGTGTTATATTCCATTGTGTGCAGATACAATAAGGTGGAGCCTTTTCTATGTGGTGTTAACCAGTCCTGTTGTTCTTTTCCTTGAAATGCCTTTTAGGTTATTTGTGTTTTCCTTATTGGTTTCAAGGAGATATTTTGTATATTTTGAATCCTAGTTTTTGATCAGTTGTATGTGTTGTAGATATCCTGTCCCAGGCTAAGGTTCCTTTTTTTTGTCGTTGTTTTTTGGGTGTTTTTTGTTTGTTTGTTTGTTTTAAATTCTGGTTTCTTTAGTATCTACAAGTTTGTGACCAGCTTTGTTAGCCCTTTCAATAGTTTGAGCTCTTGATATTTTAAAAAGGCCTTTGGTATTTGTTCTTCAGTCCATCTGGAATTGAGTACGGAATCTGTTTTCATTTGATTTTCAAAGGTGAGTGTGTTGGCTATGTGTGTGTTAGCCTTTCCATTTAAAGTTTAGAATTAGTCTGTCAATTTTCATTAAAATTGGAATTTTGATTTGAATTGCTGATCAGATTTGGAGAAAATTTGCAATCTTATAGTTTTAATCTTACATATAGTAAATATTTTGCTCTTTTCATTTATTTAGGTTTTCTTTGATGTCTTTCAATAAAGATTTCTAATTTTCTTTTACCTCTTTGTTATATTTCTTTCTAAATCCTTTTGGGGGGGTTTTGGTAGATTTTTTTTTTTTTACTAAAAATATTAAAAAATTAAAACATGTACACAAATAGAATAGTAAAATTAGCTCCCATATGTCCACCCCAAAGCTTGTTTTATCTTTATCCTCCTCAACTCCCTCTTATGCCTCAATTTCCCAAGTCACATTATTATTTCAGATATCAAGTCACATTCTAAGAAGACTTTAAAATGTATCTCTAAAAGATAAAGTTTTTTAAAAAATCATAACACTGTTTTCATACTTAAAAGTTTTTTTCTTTTGGTGGCAGTAGGGTTTGAACCTAGGACCATACAACAAGCTAGCACTCTACCACTGAGCTACATCCACAGCCCTTTTGATTTTAATTTGAGACAGTGTCTTGCTAAGATGCCCAGGCTGGCCTCAAACTTGGCAATCCTACTGCCTCAGCCTCCAGAATAGCTGAACTTACTGTCATGCACCACCATGCCCCACTCACACCTAAAATTTTTAAAGAATAGTTACGTCTTATCATCAGGGATCCATAATGTATTTATATTTCCCCATAAATGTTGTTTCTAATAGAATTTGTTGATATGTTTTAAGGGCTTTTTTTTTTTTTTTTAAATCTATAGAGTGTGTCTCTGTATATGAAGAAACTAGATCTTTTATACTAAGAATTACCTACTTTCTGGGTTTTGATGATAACATCCTTGTATTAGAATTCATCAGAGAAACAGAAACAGTAGGAGATCGATCAATCAGTCGATTGATCGATAGATTGATAGATTTATTATGAACGTGACTTACTTGATTATGAAAGCAGGGGAGTCTCATAATGTGCTGTCTACAAGCTGGAGAAACACAGAAGCCAGTGGTATAGTTCAGTACAAATCCAAGGACCTGAGAAGTAAGGGAGCTGGTGATGTAGCTTCAGTCTGAGGCTAAAGACCTGAGAACCTCGGGATCCATGAGTCCAAAGATAGAAAAATGTGGAGTTCTGATAACCAAGGGCAGGGGCAGATGGGGGATCTGCTCCAGGAAGAGAGAGGGAAATGTCTTCTTCTATCCAGGCCCTCAACAGATTGGATAGTGCATACCTACACTGAAGAAAGGCAGATCTCTTACTCAGTTCACTGATTCAGATGCTGGTCTTCCAGAAACACTATCATAGACATACTTAGAAGTTGCTTTATCAGATGTCTGGTAATCCCATAATACAGTCAGGATGAGACCTAAAATAAACATTAACCACCATCCTCATGGTGTCTATTTTTTTTTAAGTTGGTCCTTTTTAGTTATATATGACAGCAGAATTAATACTGATATAATTATACAAACATGGATAGTTATATATGACAGCAGAATTCATATTGATATAATTATACAAGCATGGAATATATCTTTTTCTAGTTAGAGTCCCACTCTTACGGATGTACATGCTGGTGGGATTCACTGTTTTCATATAGGTACATCTGAAAACTATGTCAGATTCATTCCACTGTCTTTCCTTTGCTTATCCCCCACTCCCTTCCTTCCATTCTCCTTTGTCTAATTTACTGCACTTCTATTCTCCCCCTCACTCACCATCCCCTTATTGTGGGTTAGCTTCCACTTACCAGAGAAGACATGCAACCTTTGTTTTTTTGGGACTGGCTTACTTCGCTTAGCATGGTAGTCTCCATATTCATCTATTTGCTGGCAAATGTCATAAAGTCATTCTTAGTGGTTGAGTAATATTCAATTGTGTGTATCTGCCACATTTTCTTTATCCATTCATCTGTTGAAGGGCACCTAGGTTGACTTCATAGTTTAGGTATTGTGAATTGAACTGCTATAAACATTAATGTATCTGTGTCTCTGTACTATGCTGATTTTAACACCCTTGTATATATACCAAGGAGTGGAATAGCTGGGTCAAATAGTGGCTCCATTCCAAGTTTTCTGAGCAGTCTCCATACTGCTTTCCAGAGTGGTTACACCAATTTACAGTTCCACCAACAGTGTAAAAGTGTACCCTTTTCCCATATCTTCACCAACATTTATTGTTACTTGTATTCTTGATAATTGCCATTCTGACTGGAGTGAGATGAAATTTCAGTGTAGTTTTAATTTTCATTTCTCTAATTGCTAGGGATGTTGAGCATTTTTTCATAGATTTGTTGACCATTCATATTTCTTCTTTGAAGTGCCTCTTGAGTTCCTTTGCCCATTTACTAATTGGGTTATTTAGTTTTATTTTGCTGTGAAGTTTTTTGAGTTCTTTATATATCCTGGAAATTAATGCTTTGAGGGGCAGGTAGCAATGCTTTTCTCCCATTCTGTAGACTCTTTCTTCATGCTCTTGATTGTTTCCTTTGCTGTGAAGAAGCTTCAGTTTAATACCATCCCATTTATTGATTATTGATTTTCCTTCTTGCACTTTAGGAGTCTTGTTAAAGAAGTCAGTTCCTATGCTTATATGTTGGAGTGTTGGGCCTACCTTTTTGTCTAGTATGTGTAGGGTTTCTGGTGTAATACCTAGGTCCTTGATCCACTTTGATCTGAGTTTTGTGCAGGGTGGGAGGTAGAAATTAAATTTCATTCTGCTACATATGGACTTCAAGTTTTCCCAGCAGCATTTGTTGAAGAGGCCATTTTTTCTCCAATGTATGTTATTGGCAGCTTTGTGTAGTATGAGGTAACTATATTTTTATGGATTTGTCTCTGTCTCTTCTGTTCCATTGGTGGTCTTGTGTTTTGGTGCCAATATCATGCAGTTTTTATTACAATAGCTCTTTAGTATCATTTAATGTCTGGCATTATGATGTCTCCTGCTTTGCTTTTCTCACTAAGGATTGCTTTGAAGCTGGGCACGGTGGCGCACGCCTGTAATCCCAGCACTTGGGAGGCTGAAACAGGAGGATCGCGAGTTCAAAGCCAGCCTCAGCAATGGCTAGGCACTTAGCAACTCAGTGAAACCCTGTCTCTACTAAAATATAAAAACGGGCTGGGGATGTGGCTCAGTGGTCGAGTGCCCCTGAGTTTAATCCCTGGTACAAAAAAAAAAAAGAAAGAAAGAGGATTGCTTTGGTTATTCTTGGCCTCTTGTTTTTCCAGATGAATTTCATGAGTGCTTTTTCTATGAAAAATGTCATTGAAATTTTGATGGGAATTGCATTGAATCTGTATAGGATTTGTTAGTATAGCCATTTTGACAATGTTAATTCTATCTATCCAAAAAACATAGGAGGTCTTTCCATCTTCTAAAGTCTTTTTCAGTTTCTTTGTTTAGTGTTCTATAATTTACATTGTAGAGGTCTTTCAATTCTTTTGTTAGATTGATTCCCAGGGGTGGGTTTTGTTGTTGTTGTTGTTGTTGTTTTTTAGGATATTGTGAATGGGATGGTTTTCTTAATTTCTCTTTCAGCTGCTTGGTCATTGGAGTATAGGAATGCAATTGATTTATGAGTGTTAATTTTATATCCTGCTACTTTGCTGAATTCAAATTGTGAGTTCTAGAAGTTTTCTGGTAGAGTTCTTTGGGTTTTCTAAATATAGCCTGTCATCAGCAAATAGCTAGTTTTAGCTCTTCTTTTCCTATTTGTATCCCTCTTCTTTTCCTATTTGTATCCCTTTTATTTCATTCTTTTGCCTAATTTTTCTGACTAGAGATTTGAGGACTATGTTGAATAGAAGTGGTGAAAGAGGCATCCCTGTCTTATTCATGTTTTTAGAGGGAATGCTTTCAGTTTTTCTCCATTTAGAATGATGTTGGCCTTGGGTTTGTCATATGTAGCTTTTACAACGTTGATCATTTTATTACTATTTTTTCTAGTGTTTTAAACATAAATGATTGCTGTATTTTGTCAAATAGTTTTTTTTTACATCTGTTGAGATAATCATGTGATTCTTGCATTTAAGTCTATTGGTATGGTGAATTACATTTGTTGATTTCCTTGTGTTCAACCAAACTTGCATCCCAGGGATGAACCCCACTTGGTCATGGTGCACGATCTTTTTAATATGTGTTTGTATGTGATTTGCTAGTGTTTTATCAAGAATTTTTGCATCTGTGTTCGTCAAGGATATTGGTCTGAAGTTTTCTTTCCTTGAAGTGTCTTTGTCAGGGTGATATTGGCTTCATAGAATGAGTTTGGAAGGTTTCCTTCCTTCTCATCACTGGATAGATCTTCCAAACAAAAACTTAGAAGCTCTAGAACTAAAAAATACAAATAATAATTTAGACTTAACAGATATATAGAATATTTCATCCATCAATGACTGAATATACTGTTTTCTCAGTTGCACATGGAACATTTTTCAAAATAGGCCATATTTTAAGACACAAAACAATTCTAAGTAAATACAAACGAATAGAGATAATATCCTGCACTATATCACATCATAATGGAATGAAATTAAAAATCAATGATAAGATAAAAATTAAAATTACTCTTAACACCTAGATACTAAAATAAATCTCATGGTGTCTTTTAACATATATACATATTGTTTTTTTCTCCTCCTTCCTGAATTTCTTATTAACCAGAAGTTAAATCCAGAGGTTAGATGCTAGTGTGGTTTTGCACCCCCTCTCCAATCATTTCATGGGTGGTGGTATTGTGTCCTCTCAAGAAGGATATGTCTGGTTGTATGCACTTTTTTGTGTTGTTGGAATCAATCGTTGTGTTTAGGTTTTTGGGCCCCGATTCTTCCATTGTAATGTTCCCCATTAACTTTTCTCCTGATGGTTTTATTTTACAGCTTATAGTGATCATTTCCTCAATTTATTATTTCATTGGGTCATACAAAATGGGAATATTCTAATATTTTCACTCTAATGCATTTATTAACTGGAATTTCAAAATAAGGAATATTTTTCATTATCATATCTTTGGTTGCCCTGACATATAATCTATGTGGGAAGGGCAGTGTTTTTTTAAAAAACAGTTTGCAGAATAATGGTTTATGTCTGCAATTTCCTCCAGAGATTAGTAGTCAAGGATTTTTTTCCTTCTTTTCCTAAGTATCATCATAAAGTTAGGAATTTTAACCTTTTCTCTTAAATTTAAAAATTAGCTTACCCATTTTTACAAGTATTTAAAAAAATACTTGCAAGCTTTTGATTAATATCCAATCATTTGAACCTATATATCAATTTAGAGAGAATTGACATCCAAATAATATTTAGCCTCCTAATCCATGAATGCGCTCTATATCTCCTGCTGAGATTTTCTGTAATTTCTTTCAGTAATGTTTTAAATCTAGTTGCTTTGTGTTTATTGGCCTTGTAGCTTAGCTTGTAGGTTTGCTAAACATTGTTTCCAGTGATTTTTTTTTAGAGATCCTTTGTGATTTTCTATGTAGATGAACATATTATCTCAAGTAGAGACAGTTTTATTGATTCCTTCCTAATATTTATATTTGGTACTTCTTTTCCTGACCTGTTGCAGTGAATGCTACCTCCACTACAGTGTTGAACAGGAATGGTGAGAATGGGTACTCTCTCCCAGTCTCCCAATTTTGTAATGGACAGCTTTCCATTTCCTGCCTCTTTCCAGTGGGATCTGGCCCCTGTTATGTATCAGTGCAGGATCCTTAACCCAGAGAAAGATGGCATTTTGCTCTTCACCGCTTCCCTGTGGTATTGTCCCTCTTCCTGGAATCTGACAGGAGGTTGTGCTGACCTGCTCCATAGTAGACTTTTTTTATTGCTGGGTGCAAGGCCTGGAGAGAGCAAGGGAGGTTTCCTCTTCCACCTCCAAGGACAGATTGATAGTTCTTGCCTCTGCCTTTTTCTGAGTACAGGTTCCCCTGGCCTTCCAGGACTTTGCTAGGCTGAAAGGTTTCCTTACCCTTTTCCAGCCATCTATAGGTTTTGCTTCCTATGTGAAAAAGCACAGGGAAGTAGAACAAAGGAGTCTTTCTCAGATCTTCTGCTGTACTCCAGCCTTTAGTGAGCACTCTACAGAGAAGACTTGGAACATGTACATTTCTCAAGCCTGGGGCTCTAAGGAATTCTAAACTCTCATGGTAGCCCACCATTAGCCTTTAAGAATTGTTTAGAGTTTTTGCTCACTTCTTTCGTGGTATTTATAGCCTTTCTTTCCTTTAAAGTTTTACCACCTAACTCTACCTTCCTAAACAGTATAGTTTAGTTGCGCTGGTTTTGTATAATATTATACAGAAGAAATCATACCATGTATATTCTTTTTATATCTGATTTCTTTCACTCAGTATCATGTTTTTTTAGATCCAGCTATGATTTTGTGGTTAGTTATCTTTTTGTTTATTTTCATTGCTTATTAATGTTCCAATATGTGAATTTGCCACAGAATTTGTTTAAATATTATCTGTATGGTTTCCAGTTTTTAGCTATTACAAATAATGCAGCTACAAATAAATTGTATGTGTCCTGATGCAATTAAACATAAATTTCTATAGAACACTGATATTTATTTATTTATTATTTTTTTATCCTGTGGAAGGTATTTGTTTTTTTTTAAATTTGTTATTTTTAGATAGATATACATAACATTAGAGTGTGTTTTGACATAGTGTGCTGATTTTAAGTTCTTTGGGTATATTTGACAAGGAGTATAACTTGCTAGGATCCCATTTTTGTGATTGTACATGATATGGAGTTTCACTTGTCATGTATTCACATATGAATGTAGGAAAGTTATATCCATTCTACTGTCTTTCCTGTTCCCATCCTCCTCCTTTCCCTTCCTTCCACTTTGACTAATCCAGTGAACTTCCATTCTTTCCTGGGGTGGGGGTGGGGCATCGTATGTTAACATTTGCATATCAGAGAGAACACTTGGCCTTTGATTTTTTTAGGTCTGGCTTGTTTCACTTAATATGATGGTCTCCAGTTCTATCCATTTACCGGCAAATGCCATAATTTCATTCTTCTTTCTGGCTGAGTAATACTCAATTGTGTATATAACTACATTTTCTTTATCCATTTATCTGTTGAATGGCACCTACTTTGACTTCATAGTTTAACTATTGTGAATTGAGCTGCTGTAAACATTGATGTGTCTGTCATTGTAGTATGTTCATTTTAACTCCCTTGGATATATACCAAGGAGTGGAATAGGTGTGTCAAATGTGGTTCCATTCCAAATTTTCTGAGGAATCCCATACTGTTTTCCAGAGTGGTTATATCAATATACAGTCCCACCAACAATGTATGAGTGTACCCTTTTTCCCCACATCTTCACCAACATTAATTGTTACTTGTATTTTTTTAATTAATTAATTTTACAATAGAATGCATTTTGATATGTAATACACAAATAGAGCACAATTTCTCATTCCTCTGGCTCTACATGGTTCAGAGTCACTCCAGTAGTGTAACCATACATGTATATAGGGTAATATTGTCCGTCTCTTTCTACTGTCCTTCCCATCCTCACAATCCCACCCCTCCCCTCACTCCCCTCTACACAAACCAAAGTTCCTTCATTCTTCCCTATCCCCCAACACCACTATGAATCAGCATCCACTTATCAGAGAAAACATTCAGCTTTTGGTTTTTTGGAATTGGCTTATTTCACTTAGTATGATATTCTCTAGTTCCATGTATTTGCCTGCAAATGCCATAATTTTCATTTTTCTTTAAGGCTGAGTAATATTCCATTGTGTATATGTACCACATTTTCTTTATTCATCTGTTGAAGGGCATCTAAGTTGGCTCCATAGTTTAGCTATTGTGAATTGAGCTGCTGTAAGCATTGATGTGGCTGTGTCACTGTAGTATGCTGATTTTAAGTCCTTTGGGTACAAACCTAGGAGTGGGATAGCTGGGTCAAATGGGTGAATCTAATCCAAGTTTTCTGAGGTATCTCCATACTGCTTTCCATAGTGGTTGCACCAATTTTCTGTCCCACCAATAATGTATGAGTGTACCTTTTTCCCCACATCTTTGCCAACACTTATTATTGCTTGTATTCTTAATAATTGCCATTCTAACTGGAGTGAGATGAAATCTTGGAGTAGTTTTAATTTGCATTTCTGTAATTGCTAGAGATGATGAACATTTTTTCATGTTTGTTGATCAGTTACATTTCTTCTGTAAAGTGTGTGTTCAATTCCTTAGCCCACTTATTGATTATTATTATTTTTTTTTTGGTGTTAAGTTTTTGAATTCTTTATATATCCTGGAGATTCATGCTCTGAGGTGTAGGTGACAAAGATTTTCTCCTATTCTGTAGGCTCTCTTTTTGCATTCTTTTTTTTTTTATAGTTGTAGATGGACAGCATGCCTTTATTTTATTAGTTTATTTTTTTATGTGGTGCTAAGGATCGAACCCAGTGCCTCACACATGCTAGGCAAGCATTCTGCCACTGAGCCCCAGCCTTTCTGTTCACATTCTTGATTGCTTCCTTGGCAGTGAAGAAGATTTTTAGTTTGATACCATCCCATCTATTGATTAGTGATTTTAGTTAATGTGCTTTCAGAGTCTTGTTGAGTAATCCCAAGCCAACATGTTGGAGTGTTGGCCTACTTTTTCTTCCAGTAGGCACAGGGTCTCTGGTCTGATGCCTAGGTCCTTGGTCCATGTTGAGTTGAGTTTTGTGTTGGGTGAGAGGTTGGGCTTTCATTTCATTTTGCAACATATGGATTTCCAAATTTCCCAGCTGCATTTGTTGAAGATGCTATCTTTTCTCCAATGTATATTTTTGGCACCTTATTTATGTAGGTTTGTCTCTACTTTAATACTGATTCTTAAAGTGCCCCTTCCTGCCAGCAGCTCTGACTAGAGATGCAGATTGTTGGACTCTAGACTTTCTTAATCACAAACTGTAAGGGTGTGGTTAGCACTTTGTGTTTTAAGGGTACTTGGCTGGTTGCTGACCCTTCTGAAGTTTGAGAACTACTGCCGTAGGAGCTACACCTAGGAGAAAAGCTACTGGGCATAAATGGTGGATAGATAATGGCAGATTGTTTTCTAACTGGTTTGCATTTTTACCTGTGCTACAGGAAAGTTCAAGTGGCTCTACATCTTTAATGTCATTAATTTTTTATTGGTAACCCCCCCACATTCTTTTTTTTGGGTTTGAATGTTTTTATTTATAAAATTAAAAATTTACACTAAGTACATGTATAAAAACACAAATGGTGTGAAAATACTTTCAGTGACTTGAAAAACTGTGCTCTTTATGTGTAGTATGAATTGAATTACATTCTGCAAGCATGTATAACAAATTGGAATAAACTTTATAAAATTTTTTTAAATTAAAAATTAGGTCTCTGGTCAGTGAAGTCTAAACAACTGGGAGTGACTAGTCTAAAAGTGTTTCTGAGTGCATGATGATCTTTGCTCTCCACTGTAGTGTTAGGCATGTAGAAAATTATGTGTGTGTCTATCAAATTGAATTTTAAAATACATATTTTTAAGTTTTAAGAGTTTCTTTGTCTTTTAAAAAAAAAAACAAAAACAAAAACAAAAACAAAGCTTCAGAGTTTATTAAAATAGCCCTGAAAGGATGGGTATGTGAAGCTCAGTGGTAGAGTGCTTTCCAAGCAAGTGGGAGGCCCTGGGTTCAGTCTCCAACACTGCAAAAAAAAAAAAAAAAAAAAAAAAAAAAAAAAAAAAAAAAAAAATTAGCTTTTTGAAAAATCATCATATACTTTTCTTTCTTTCTTCCTTTCTTTTTAGCTTTTATCTCTTCTTTTTGAAGATTTGTTCAAAAAATTTAATTCTGAAATGAAGAAGATTGCCGACCAGGTGATTCCTAAACAAAGAGCAGCCCAGTTTGATGTTGTGAAACACATGCGCCAAGACCAGATTACCAATGGCATGGTGAATGCCATTTCCACTGTAAGTCTTCAGTCATTCTTTTAAGATTTTGGAGTTTGTGAATTTATTCAGTGAAATAGAGATTTAAAGGACTTCGAGAATCCAGGTGGGGTGTGTGTATGTATATATGTAAAGGAATGTACAAATTACAAATTTTCTGCTTTGAAAAAAATAGTCTAAAGTTTAAATTGTCTAACAGTTTAAAGTTTAATACTGTAGTAACCTCCCTTAGCTGTGGTTTTACTTTCCATGGTTTGTTTGATTTACTCGTCTTCAACTGATATCTGAAAATACTAAATGGGAAATCCCAGAAATAAAAAATCCATAAGTTTTAAGTAACTTTTATTGTGGTATATTTTAATTTTTAAATTTTATTATTAGTTATTGTTGACCTCTTACTGTGTCTAACTTACAAAGCAAATTTTATCATAGGTTACTTATGTATAGAAAACAAATAGGATGTATAGGGTTCTGTGCTTTCTGGAATTTTAGACATCCATCAAGGTCTTAGAATGTATCGTGCATGAATAAGGAAGGTCTACTGATAACTTCCACATTATACTTCCTTCTATATGAGGCAATAAGAAAATAGATAACACATGGAGGGGGAAATTCTTCTCTTTTAACTATTAATAACCTTTCTTTTAATGGAAGCTTTTTTTTTTCTATAACAAAATTGACATATTTCAGGCAGGTTTATTAATTGGCAGTTTTTGTCTAAAACAATACAAAAATGTTTCATTTCACATTTAATGTAATGTTTTATTTAGCTTATGTTCTTCAGAGGTCTATCAGCTGTTTCTTTCCTGAGTGATGAATTCAGTCCTCAGCAGCTGCTGTGTATTTGGGTCCTCCAGCTATTCACCAAAGGTTATCAGATAGGTTTTTGCTCCCTTTTTTGAAGCATAGCAACTCTAGGTCTATCTGATGAAGTCTGATTCACATTTTCGATGCCAGACATACAATTAGTTTTATGGATGGGATCTTGTCCCAACAAAAGGGTAGTGTAGCCCAACACAATGATTCCCATAACAATGAGAGAATGAGTGCAGGCTGCTTCAGTCATTAACTTTGGAAATATCCAGTGGTCTGTGAGCAGCACCTACAGTGATAGCTCATCTAAAAGTGGAGATGCACCCTGCCTTGGTGCTGTTAGGTTCTTTAACATGCTTCTGTGAGAATTGCTTTTCCTTGCCTCCTGACGCATGATTTTCAGGTCACAACAGCTGTTTGGAGTAGTATTTTTGCTAAGGGACACTGCTTTACCTCCCTGACAAGACTGCTTATTAAGAAAATCAGTGGTAGGCTTTGTGGCAGGTATGCCCCAATCTGAAGGCGACCAGGAAAGATGAACCTGTAACATTCTGTAGTGTTGCATTAGTAGAATTCTTTCACCATATCCATTTTTGCTGAGAGCACTTTTAGACTCTTTGACTGTTTCTCACCTCTCCCTTTTGTAATAATCCTGCAGAATACTAGGACAAATTCTCATGCTGAACATCTTGGCTTCACTCCCCACCTACTTCCTGATTGCCAGCAGCTGCTGCCTTATTTTTAGCTCTCTGCCAAATATTTATTTACCTTATTTATTCTCAGTCTCTGGGCATAAGTCATTTTACTAGATTCTTTCTCATTCCAAGGATAAATGGAGTTACCTAAATAAGCAATATAAGAATTTGTGAAATTCATGTGTTTGCTCTGTTTCCTTGCTTTATAATAGAATTTCTTAGAATTTAATTCTTTTCCACATTATCAACAACTCAAGGTTTTGAAGTGATAAACCTTTATTGTAATGAAGAGAAAACTTTAATTTGTGAAGGAGCTCCTGTGAAGTCATATATTTCACTGTGAACAGATCACCTAATATCTTTCTGTAGCCATGGCGATTTATCTACTATGAAGATGTCTAAGCTGGGATCCTGAAGTCTGCTTCTGACATTTGAGTGTCAGATTTTGTGTTCATAGTCTTTTGTACATTTTTCTCAAGAAAAATTTTGTAGTTGTCAACAGGTTCTTTTTTTTTTTTTTAAATTGGTTCTTTTTAGTTATACGTGACAGTAGAATCCATTTTGATGTAATTATACAAGCCTGGAATTTATCTTAAACTAATTAGGACCCCATTCTTGTGAATGTTCATGATGGTAGGATTCACTGTGGTATATTCATATATGTGTATAGGAAAATTATGTCAGATTCATTCCACTCTTTTCCTATTTCCCTTCCCTTCCCTTCATTCCCCTTTATCTAATCTACAGAACTTCTGTGCTTTCCCCTCCCTCCCTTATTGTGAGTTAGTTTCCACATATCAGTGAAAATATTCAACCTTTAGTTTTTTGGGATTGGTTTATTTTACTTAGCATGATAGTCATCAGATCCACCCATTTACTGGCAAATGTCATAAAGTCATTCTTCTTACTTGCTGAGTAATACTCAATTGTTTATATATGCCACATTTTCTTTATCCATTCATCTGTTGAAGGGCACCTAGGTTGACTTCATAATTTAGCTATTGTGAATTGAGCTGCTATAAACATTGATGTATCTGTGTCACTGTAGTATGCTCATTTTAACTCCCTTGGATATATACCAAGGAGTGGAATAGCTGGGTCAAATGGTGATTTCATTCCAAGTTTTCTGAGGAATCTCCATACTGCTTTCCAGAGTGGTTACACCAATTTACAGTCCCACCAACAATGTATAAGTGGACCCTTTCCCCCACATCTTCACCAACATTTATTGTTACTTGTATTTTTTTTTTTAATACTGGGAATTGAACACAGGGGTGCTCAACCACTGAGCCACATCCCCAGCCCTATTTTGTATTTTATTTAGAGATAGGGTCTCACTGACTTGCTTAGCACCTCGCTGTTGCTAAGGCTGTCTTTGAACTCAAGATCCTCCTGGCTCAGCCTCCTAAGTCACTGGGATAACAGGCGTGCACCACCACGCCCAGCTTGTTACTTGTATTCTTCATAATTGCCATTCTGGCTAGAGTGAAATGAAATCTCAGTGTAGTTTTAATTTGCATTTCTTTAATTGCTAGAGATGTTGGGCATTTTTACATATATTTGTTGATCACTAATTTTTTTTGGTGAAGTGCCTGTTTAGTTCTTTTGCCCATTTATAGATTGGGTTATTTAGTTTTATTTTGGTGGTAAGTTTTTTGAGTTCTTTAAATATATGCTCTGTTAGAGGGGCAGATAGCAAAGATTTTCTCCCATTCTGAAGGCTCTCTCTTCATGCTCTTGATTGTTTCCTTTGTTGTGAAGAAGCTTTTTAGTTTGATGCCATCTCATTTCTTATCAATTTTACTTCTTGTACTTTAGGGATCTTGTTAAGGAAGTCAGTTCCTGTGCCTTTATGTTGAAGTGTTGGGCCTACCTTTTTTTCTAATATGTGTAGGGTTTCTGGTCTAATACCTAGGTCCTTGATCCACTTTGATCTGAGTTTTGTGCTGGGTGAGAGGTAGAGGTTAACTTTCATTCTATTACATATGGATTTCCAGTTTTCCCAGCAGCATTTGTTGAAGAGGCTGTCTTTTCTCCAAAGTATATTATTGGTACTTTTGTCTAGTATGAGGTAACTGTATTTTTTGTGGATTTGTCTCTGTGTCTTATATTCTGTTCTATTGATGGTCTTGCCTGTATGGGTGCCAGTACAATGCAGTTTTTCTTACTATAGCTCCATAATATAATTTAAGGTCTGGTATTGTGATGCCTCCTGCATTGCTTTTCTCACTAAGGATTCCTTTGGCTATTCTTGGCTTCTTTATTTTTCCAAATGAATGTCATGTCATCAGGTTTTTCAAGGAGAAAGAGGAACCACTACAGATACGGTTTTTCTCTATGGAATCAGAAAGATAATTGAGCCAACTATTTTCTTGGATATTTTGTTTTCTACCTTGCTTTTTTGATATATGCTATTTTTTATTAATTCATTTTATAATGAATATATATTTGGGGGAATATAATTTAATGTGTGCAGCTGTAATACAACTATAAAATAATATATTTAATACAATATGACATTTATTGCATAGGAGATAAAGCAAATTTAATGTTCAAGAGTCATTTATGTAAATCTGTTCAACTGTTGGCATGATAGCCACAGAGAACTAGCAGGCATTTATTAATATGAACATATAAATTTTTAGATTCCTCAGGCCTGATGAAGAAAGCTACAGTGTATTCATTATTCCTAATAACTGCTATGAGTCATTTTTCTGTTGCTGTATTTTCCTCTAGCTTTGGAAGACATCCAAATAATAGCATATTCCAACATGAAATTATCTCTTTGCGCTTCAAACTCATTTTACCTTTGACCAGCTGACTTATTGCTTCTAGTGGACCCTTGGGTTAAACTGACATGTTCCACATGTGAGTTTTTCAGATAAGGTTGAAAGGGTGAAGCATTCTGAGATGGTTGCTAGACATAGTTTGTATTCATTATATTCCTAGAAAACCCTGCAAGTAGCTGCATAAATTTTAATTTTAATTGTGACATTTTGATTTCCAAATAAATATCCCAGCTTTACTTTTGTGAGTAAGCAGTTCCTATTCTGAACTTCTCAGTGTGACTCCTCAGATTCAGGCAGCATATGAAAGGGTTACTAGTAGTCTCATGTCTGTCATCTCTCTACAGGGAAATTGGTCTCTAAAGAGATTTAAAATGGACCGCCAAGGTGTGACCCAAGTCCTGTCACGCTTGTCATATATATCTGCACTGGGCATGATGACAAGAATCTCTTCCCAGTTTGAAAAAACCAGGAAAGTGAGTGGCCCTCGCTCCCTCCAGCCATCTCAGTGGGGAATGCTCTGTCCTTCGGACACTCCTGAAGGAGAGGTAAGGCACCTGTGTACAGTGTCAGAGGACATACCTGTTGGAGTGTGGGGCTGGGGATTCTGCTTCTGTTCTCCTTCTTCAGCGTATGTCTTTTTCTCAGATTAACCACTTATCTGGCAAGAAATAATGATGTAATTTATTAAGACTACATTAATATTATTCCAAAACCAGTGTCTACAGAAGCATTTGATAAAGAAATTCATGGTACACATTGATTTTGCCCATCATAATTTATCCCAAGAACCAGTCATGAAATGAAGAGAGGATAAAAACCTGAAGGACAGTTGAGAGACCCATCACCTTTGATGCTCAAAAGGATCTCTTTTTGAGCAGCTTCTCATTTCCTTCAGATGTGTTTAGAGGACATTGTGCACTCAAGTGTAGCTAACTAGGAGTGTGCAGTCCAAAACCTGACCATTCTGACTCACTTATCACCATTACCTAAAAACCAAACAAAGTGGCTTACTCCCACTCCTCCCTGTGTCATGGCCCCTTTCTCCTTTGCATTACCATGGTTAGTTCTCTTGCTTCATTTCCTTTTAAATCAAACTTCCAAATAAGGAAGGTTCACCATTGTACCTCAGGCTCCTAGCATAGAGCCTCATTTAGGGTGGAAACCCCATAAATATATACTGAATGAATAAATAAGTTAATTTTTAACCAGTAAAAAAAAGTCAGTTCCAAAATATAACATGTTATGATTTGAAACAGTTGGAAAATAGGATTCCATGCAGTTGTGATTTTTAAGAACTCTTTTCCCATTGTGGAAATTCACATAAATTGATACAGTTTTTCAAATTTGCATGAGTTAAACATCTTGAGCTTTGGAACATTGTATTTTCAGACATTCCCTAAGCTAACTTTAGTAAAGAGACTACTTTGTACATATAGAAGATAGTTTTCCAGAATTGAAGTTACAATCTTTAGGTGTCACATGTGTCTTGAGTGTTTTCTCCTTTATATATTCTGTCCTTATTGATAATTTTATTATAGACTTTTTTAGTTGTATAAAAGTCAAAAAATACTTGTTATTTTTTTATCATGAAATAATTTGACATACAAAAAAATTGCAAAAATAGTACACAGATTTTCAATAATAGTATACCTAGATTCCCCAGTGTGAGCATTTTACGTATTATCACAGTTATTGACCTCATGAAATCAACATTAGTGACAATGCTACAGACAGTAGACCTTGTTCAGATTTCCTCAGTTGTCCTAACAATGTCTTTTTCTGATCCAGATCATACATTGCTTTAGTCACCATGCCTCCTGAGTCTTTTAGTCTGGAGCAGTTCTTTAGTCTTTCTTTGCCTCTCATGACCAAAAAACTTTAGAGTTCTGGCCAGTTGTTCTCTAGAAAGTCTCTTTTCCTGCCAGAAGTTTTGTGTTTCTGTGTAGCTAGATTTATTATTGTTTTCCTTTACTCTTTTCCTATATTATATCATCATAATGACTTTGATATTCCACTCTCTGGGAAAAATAGTTTCTGTAATGTTTCTTTCCTTTTTTGTGTGTGTACATTATATCATTATCTGTAATTACAAATATACTGTGCTGAGCATTTATGTGGCTACATCTATTTTGCATCCTTTCTTGTTACCTGAGTATAAATTTCTCTGGGCAAAAGGGCATATACGTTTTAAAGACTTTTTGTAAATTACCAAAATGTCCCTTACAAGGTTCTACTGCTTTATATTGCTACCAGCAGAGTAGTGAGCTATTTTCAGACACACACTGTACTAATGTTCTTTTCTTTTTTAGGCCTGTGGTTTGGTTAAAAATTTGGCCCTTATGACACATATCACAACTGACATGGAAGATGGGCCCATTGTTAAATTAGCCAGTAACCTGGGAGTAGAAGATGTGAATTTATTATGTGGAGAAGAACTCTCTTACCCTAATGTGTTTCTCGTCTTTCTCAATGGTGGGTATATTATAGAGACATGTTTATCCTTAATAACCTGTTGGGAGTAGGGAAGGAATCAATTATTATTCTTGTATTTAAATCACAAACATATTCTAACTCTGGGCCCAGATGGACCTTGATTTAAAGTGGAAGACAGTGATTCTATTGGCTGCATTATCCAAAGTTCCGAGAGGACAGCTGTGTGAGTGAAGGGTAACACTGCTAAGACTGACTGCTTTCCACCCTCTTGCATTTGCTAGCATATCCACAGTGGAATAAGGTTCAACATGGTACCTTAAATATCTGAGTCATCCTGTAAAATAATCAGATCAACCCTTACAGTGAATTGAATATGTTCAGCCATTTGATCCTTGATCTGTTAGCAGCCTATGGCAAGAAGTTCCCTCTCTTCTGACTCATACTTTAATTTCCTCTTTCATATACCTCTTCCTGCCTCCTTCAGAGCCCACCAGAGGCTGGGCAGCAGTGTGGCCATCCTTTCACCTTTTGAGTTTGTGATCTGTGTGCCTGCCTGATGTGCTCACCCCTGACCACTTATGTCATATGTTTCTTCTCTACTCTTCTCCCCAGTCGGGGATCTATTAACCCTGTAGGTAGGGCCTGCCAAGGGAGGGTCAGGACCTCAGGAGTTTGTTAACTGACTGCCTTCTCCAGTGAATCCAAGAAACTAACAATGCATGAGCTCTTGGCCTGCACTCTCTCCTGGTGCCTCTGAATCCTTTTGAAAACATGGGAGGCAAAGCCCTGTGTCTTCATTTCACAGATGGTGATCAGATGAGTAGTTACTAGGTGCAGGGCAGAGTCCTAAGCACTTTCAACTCATTCATCTTCTTAGTCACTCTGTGGAAGTGATGGAGCCAGTGTGCAGGCCCAGGTGGTGTGGACCCACATGTACACTCACAGCACTGCTGGCAGACAAGAACAGTGAAACTCACTTGCACTGCTCCTCAGCCAGTGTGTGACAGGACTGGCCCTTGGTTCCAGGGTCTCAGGATGCCTTGACTGTTCCCCTGTGCTGCTTCCTCCAGCCTATAGATGACCACATGTTAATAACTGTTTTCAAATGACTACTCAGTATTTCTGTGTATTTTTATTGCGTATATTTTATATGGGATTAGATTTATTTTTTGTTCCTGTCTTACCTCTTCTTACTTCTTTTTGCTTAGGTAACATCCTGGGTGTCATTCGAGATCATAAAAAGCTAGTAAATACATTTCGACTGATGCGAAGAGCAGGATATATCAATGAATTTGTTTCCATCTCAACAAATCTTACAGATCGGTGTGTTTATATTTCCTCTGATGGAGGAAGACTGTGCAGGTACATATTGCTAGAAGAATCTCTTTAACTTTTGTAAGAAATTGACTTATTTTTGAAGTTTCTTTTTCTTTCTTTAATGTTAAGATAAACTTAATTCAGTTAATAAACATTTCAAAGATTAATGGGAGACCATTGTTGCCCTCAGAGAGTTCAGTCTGATGGGAGTGGAGAAATAATTACTATAAATGATAATCAACTGTACTAGTAATAAATGCTAGTCACTACTTATTATTTTAATGGATATACTATATGTATAAGGCTTTAACTACATTCAACCCTATGAGGTTGAATTATTATTTTCATTTAGTAAATGAGGAAATGGGGTATTCCATGAGGTATTCCTGAGTAACTTACCCAGAGCTAGAGAATGGTGGAGTCAGATTTTTACTAGGAATTCCTTAGAAGTCCTTTGACTCTTAACAGTCATGATTTTACCCTCTGTATTCCATTGCTACAAACTGTGCTTTAAAGGATTAATAGGATTGTGTTACTTGGGTGTAGGGGAATGGAGAAAGATTGAGGAAAAGCAAGAATAAAAAAAAATAACATTAGAACTAATAGAAAGTAGGTTACTATTGTTCATTCAGCAAATATTTATTAAGGGTTTGTTATGCACAGGTACTGTCCAGTAGATGAACGTACAGTGATGAATATGACGTAGTGTCTGGTCTTTGGGGGACATGCAGGGGCATCAGTTGAGGTCATTATGGTGTTTCAAAAGCCTTCACTTATTTTCTGGTTGTAATTTTTTGACTCCTGATGATGTCGGGGTATAAGGCAGTGAGCTAACAGTAGTTTGGAAATCAGAGCTGGAAGAGTGGACTGCCATTGTTTGTCTGTCTAGCATCTTTTCCTCCTTCCAGTTATACTATATTCTCCTTTGGGGACTGCCCCTCCCTACTGCATATCGTGTGAGGCCTTCCTTGCCAGCAAACAGTCAGGTATGAGATCCAAACAAGGCCAGTCACACTCCCTCATCAGATTCATCAGTTGAATTCAAGTAGAATAAATCAAGGGAGGGAAGTGGTTGACCTGCTGCCAGTGACCCATGCAAGAGCCTGCCTATTACTCCTCTCCTTCTGGATCCTTGTAGCTGCTCTGATTCCTATTCTTTCTATGCCTGAGTATTTCCCCTTTTTCTTTGATTCTTGTCCTTCCAGTAAATTCTTAATTCTTCTAGCAAATTCCATGTTGCTTAAATTAGAAGGAATTGGTTTCTCTTACATATACCTGAGAATAATATGTGTAAAAGTCTTAACTTGCCAGTTATTGATTTGTGTGACTCTGAGTATATTATACAAGTCTGAGCCTTTGGTTTCCTTGGCTGTAAAATGGAAATAGTAAAGCCTACCTAGGGTTATCCTGAGAACTGACTGGCAAGGTGTGGTGAGTTTTTATAGGGTGCTCATCACATATAATGTGCTTAACAACATGGCCTAATTAGTGGCAGGAAAAACAATGACATGTTCTAGGTTGGCTTTTTTTATGATTTTTTTTTTCATTACATTCAACATAATAAAGCATATTCTAAAAGGAAACAAGTTCTTTTTTAGCAGTAATTTTACAGTGGCACACAATAGATCTGGCAGGAAGAATAGTGGGCCTTATTGAGTTAGCGATCCCTCCCTCTTCTATCCCTGTGTCTGCCTTCACTTCTGAGTCTTAACCTGAGCTATGCTGCAGCCCTCCCATGTGACTTATTAGTGAATAAGCCAGAATTTCAAGGTACTGTTGATTTCCATGAAAAGCTCACCCAGTTCACTTTTCAGCAGCTCATGTTCCCCTTTTGTGATTATGCAGATCCTCTTCTTAACAGTTTAAAGTGCTCATTAGTCCTCACATAGTTATTTGGGCTTCAGGGTGCAGTGCACAAGTGTCTGCTGGTTTCTTGCTCCTCGCTGTGAGAGCTGCTGTCCAAATAGCAACAGCCCTTGACGTTTCCATGCTGCATGCCATCCTTTGTGTCGGTGTTTCCTTGCAGTGGTGAAGCCTGCGTCGGCAAGTCACCACTGACAGTTACAGGTTAATCTACCCAAGTGGTCTCTCTACCTTCCACCCATTACATCAGTGCAGATCATGGAGTAAGGAAGCCTCATTTTTTGCAAAAGTAGAGCCACTTGTTTTTGTCAAGTATAGTTTAAGTAACCTATTAGTCTAGCTCAGTGATGCTTATCCTAAATCAGACCGCTCCAGAACATCTGGATATTCATCACATTCTCAAAACAAATGCATCATTACCCTTGGTGACAGTGTTTCATTGCCAGCTAGCTTTATAGGTATACAGCAGCTCCCCCTTACTTGTGGGTGCTATGTTCCAAGACCCTCTGATACATACATTTACAGTTTTTAAAAATATGACATGTAACAACAAGTTTTCATTTCCTTTCTAGACTTTGTTGAATATCGTTTTGTGCTGCCTTTCATTTAAAAACTGTGTGTGTATGTATGGGGTGTGTATTTGTGTGTGAGAGAACACACGTGTGCATGTGGGTAGAGGTCCCGATATGGTCACACATGCCAAAATTAGTGTCCTCAAGCAATCTGTGAATAACTTTGATCGTTTCTACATTTTCCCTTATTACAACAGATATTACTTGTTGACATAACTCTTCTGTGGATTACTATTAAGTTTTGTTTTTTTTTTCCATCCTAGACCTTACATAATTGTTAAGAAACAGAAGCCAGCAGTCACAAATAAACATATGGAAGAACTGGCTCAGGGTTACAGGTAAATGGCCAAAAGAGAAAATAATGTAATTTGATCTGTTCTTTTACGGAAAGTACATTTTCATTTTTGATCTCTTCATTCCTCCTCATCAAATATACCAGTCTGTTAAAAAACAACAACAACAAAACCATTTTTCTTCACATGAAGCACATGAAGTTACTTGGACATGGTAAAATATGTATCAGGTTAAATTGAAAGTCTTGGTGTAAATTTCTACAGTACTAGTTTTTAGTGAGAAAAGAACTTAAATTGATGCACTGTGGGTTTTTCATTATGTAGAGTTTCTGAAGTCAAATATTTTAGAAGTGAAAACCATATTAGCAAAATTCAGATACTTAATGTTTTTATCTCAGTGATTTGTGATCACTCTGTGATCCAAGAATAACATGTTTCAGATATCTCAGTGTATTAATTCTGGGAGAGAAAGGTACCTTGGGCCAAGTGAAATCCAGTATCTTCTGTTGTTATATAAAATATTTCAATAAAATGCTCTTTTTTTTTTTTTTTTTTTTTTTTTTACAAATAAATACCTATTTTTTAATATTGAAAGATGAAGA
This sequence comes from Tamias sibiricus, assembly GCA_025594165.1. NCBI lineage: Eukaryota > Metazoa > Chordata > Mammalia > Rodentia > Sciuridae > Tamias > Tamias sibiricus. Next base: position 161,695,181 of record CM046661.1, read on the forward strand.
TAGTTCCACAGATCAAAGCCTGGAAGGATATTCACAGAATCTATAACAACCTTTGGGTAGCAGAGTTACAGATGATTCTACAAGGGACATTTATGCTTAGGAAAATTGCCTAACCTTGTCTTCAATGAACATGCTTTTCTTTTCTTTTTAACATATTTTTTTTCAGTTGTAGATGAACACAATAACTTTATTTATTTTTATGTGGCGTTGAGGATCGAACCCAGGGCCTCACACGTGCTAGGCAAAATGCTCTTTTATAATGTCCCTTTTTACCATTATTTTCCCAGGAATTTTGAAGATTTCTTACATGAAAGTCTGGTAGAATATTTAGATGTGAATGAAGAAAACGATTGTAACATTGCACTCTATGAACATACAATTAATAAGTAAGTAGAATCTGTAGCAGTCTTAATTAAAACCTGTTTGACCATAAATACTGCCTTCTTTCTATTATCCTCCTGCCTTCTTTCCGTTGTCCTCCCATTCTGTCATGTACTCCTGTAGTAGGAACTGTTAGAGGTACACTGTGGTGTAGTGAGGCATACCTGTCACTGTCCCAATTGAAGGTACCATGAAGTTGTTAACAAGTCATCTTTAGACTTGCTTATCATGTGGCACTTAGTGTGTTATTTTTCTGAAAGAAATAATTTTTCTGAAAATAAATAAATAAGAAATAATTTTTCTGATTTTAGCATTCAATTACTGTAAAAATTGAAGTAATGAATCAGGCTACATGAAAATGGAGTTCTTCCTCTTAGAAAGAATTTTATCAGCGGATATCTGAATTCTTACTGTCAGAGCAGGAATTCCCTATCTTTATATCTCTAGGCATACAATGATGATAATATATGTTCATAGTGTTTTATCCTTCATGTTACTCAAACTGAAATCATGGGTTCTAATTCGTCTCCTGTCCCTGTCCATATCCACATCATTTCCTCAGCTTGTAATGTAAGCCTTCAAAATTCACCTACAATCCAGGCTTTTACCACCACCATCTGCCACCCTCATCCATGCCATTGCTTGCCTGGATTCTTACAGAAGTCTCCTGATTATTGTTACCTGTGTCCCCATCCAGCCTGTTCCTCAGAGGATAGTGTGCTCCTGTCACATCTCTTCTCACATCCCCCAAAGTCCTTGTAGAGACCTTAGGTTCTTACACTTCTGCCCATGCTCGCCTCATCCTGCAGCAGCTTCCCCTTCCTCCCCTCACTCAGTTTCACCCACACTGGCCTCTCCTGAAGATGCTCCTGGCATGCTTTGCCCCACACACCTACAGGGCTTCACTGCTTCACCTCCAGCTTCACCCAGGTGTCACCTTCTTGTGAGTCTTCTGACTACCTTGTTTTAAAATTGAAACTCCTCTATCTCTAAATACCTGCTTCCCTGCTTTATTTTTATAGTGTTTATTTTCTAGTCTTATTACTACAGAGCAAAAGCTGTGTCTTGCTGGTTTATCTGTGTCTTTTCCCCTCCACTATAAGCTTTGTGAGGATAATTTTTTTTCATCTGTTTCTTTTTCATTGCTATAAATGAATATGACTATTAGAATTACCCAATCATCAAACTTTTTCACACATAAAATTCATCTTATTTAAAAAATGTAAAAATTGCTGTATTATTTAACTTAAGAATTCTTTTGAAATGTAAAAATGCCTAAAATAAAAGTAATAAATCTTCTCCCTTCCCTATCCCACCAGATTCCACTCTCTTCAAGTAGCTAGTGTTAAGAGTTTGATCTGTACTTTTCTAGATATTTTTCTAAATGAGTATAAAAATACATAACCTGATCCCACATAATGCATATATTCAAGACAATGGTAACATGTTTTCACTGGCTTAACTTTTAAACTTAATATTGTCTTTTGGACATTTTCCATATTAGCACATGTATTGTACATATATTTGAATATATGTATAAATTATTATTTTAATTGCTGTTTATTATTACAGTATCTTCCTTAACATATGTAGTTTATTTAGTTTGTTCCCTGTTAATAGAATATTTAGGTTGTTTCTAAATTTTCCACTATTATAGCAATAAGTTTTTTAATTTTAATTTGAAGTGAATGTAAGTGCTTTATGCACATTGGAAGAGAAATCTCCTAATTCCTGTTCAGGATAGAAACTTATGGTGGTTATGATTTTAAAGTAAATAATTTTCCTTTTTTGTAAAATTAGAATTCAGAGTGTGTAGACTTTCAATATTAGATACTATGTGATCTTTTATGTTGTTGTCTGATAAAAGAAAGAAAAATTATTTGATGTTTCCCTTTGGTTATCTTTTTTCAACTCAGTCTTTACATCTGAAAGGTAGTTTTTATTTCCATGGGGAATGTCATCCTGGCTATTAATGGAACAAAGCAGTATATTTAAAATAAACTGTTTTATTCTGTCCTATAAAATGTAGCTTTAAACCCATGCTCTTTAAAACACAAAGCAAAACCTACAACCCTTTCCTACCCTGCTGACAAGACGCCCAAGGTGATGACAGAACAGGGCTTTGCCATGTCCTAATGAGAACAATTTCTTCCAACTAAGAGCTACTTGGAAAGTACACACACTCTCACCGCCTTAGGAACGTATTTCAATATATGAGTATTTTTTAAAAATGGATAAATGAGTAAGTAGAAAATCTTGGGCCAGGTACATCACAACTAGATTTCCATGACAGATTGGGACCTGGTTTTTTGAAATCACTTCACTCCATGGGACTGTCAACCACTGAAATTGTTAGAGTTCTGTCTCCCAATCATTTGTGGTTAGAAGACCATGGATTCTGAGTGTGTTACCTGTTACTTTCAGCAAAGGCCTAAGAATAATCTGGCTCCTCCTTCCTATTAAAATATCTGAGATGCTTTGTCATTTGTTCATAAACTAGGTTTTCTACAGAACTGTATATGAAAGTAACTAAGATTCTGACACCTATTAGATGAACTGTTCCCTCTTGTTTAAAACCTATAGCAATACTGTCCAATAAAAATATAATGCAAGCCACTGATATAACTTCAGATTTTCTAGTAGCCACATTTATAAAGTAAGAACAAATAGGTGAAATTAATAATATTTTAACTTAACATATCCAAAATATTATCACATTAACATGTAATCAATATAAGAATACTAAGATATTTTACTTTCTTTTCCTATTATAAGTGTTCAAAATCTGATGGGCACTTATAGTGTGCATGTCTCATCTTGGATGTTAAATTTCATCAGAAATACTCAATCTAATCTGATTTCATAACATTTTAGTTGAAAAAGTAGATTCATAAATGTAAGCTACTCTGAACATAATTAGAAGGTTTTAAATAATCAGTTGAGTTATTTAAATGTAAATTTGAGTTTCAAATTTTTAAATAAGTAAAATAAGAAATTCATTTCCTCAGTCACACTAGCCTAATGTTTCAAGTGCACAGTAGCCATAGTTAGCTGGGCTCAGTGGCACACACCTGTAATCCCAGCAGCTCAGGAGGATGAGGCAGGAGGATCACGAATTCAAAGCCAGCCTCAGCAAAAGTGAGGTGCTGAGCAACTCAGTGAGACCCTGTCTCTAAGTAAAATACAAAATAGTGTTGGGGTTGTGACTCAGTGGTCAAGTGCTCCTGACTTCAATCCCCAGCACTGCCCCCCCCCCAAAAAATGTGGCTATAGTTAGTGGGTAGTTATGCTACAGTATTCTTTAAAGGGTTATGTTCATCTCTAACTTGACAGCCTTCTCATTGATAGAGATTGGAAGAGTGATCAAAAACAGCCTATTCATCCATGTGCATATTACTAATATTGTATTTCTGTATTCAACATACTAGTTTTTCTCTATGTATTACATATTAATAGTATATTATAATACTTTATCTTTTATGTATGCAATTCTATGCTGTTTCCCTTCTCTTGTATGTCTATCACTAATACAGTTTTTATAATAATAGAAATTTTTAAGTTCTTAAGTTTTATCATTTTATTTAAGCATGTTTTTATTTTTCAGTTTTGCGAGCATCAAAATGTATAATCTTATAAATTCCTGGGGGACTAGATAAAAATATTTTTATACTCTTTAAGAGACATTGATTGTAGTACTTGATGCCTCAGATGTCTAATTCTTGACTTGCTAGAGATACCACCCACTTGGAGATTGAACCCTTCACTCTTCTCGGCGTCTGTGCTGGCCTGATCCCATACCCTCATCATAACCAGTCCCCAAGAAACACCTATCAGTGTGCCATGGGGAAACAAGCCATGGGTAAGATTTCTTTCTCAAACTTGATTCTAAATACTTCCAGGAAAGGCTTACATTTTTATTCCTCACTAGTAGCATGTGTTTGGTCCTGTCAGGCATTGGTGATGCCTCAGAGTTGCCTGTGAAACTTGCATGCTTGCAGGAGCCCTGTCCTGATTACAACTTAAAACAGAAATGCAGAAAACCTCTCTGAACTTGTTCCCTTAACAAAGTGACATATAATAAATGTCACAGAATTAAAAGCAAGTAAATATGAAGAGCAAAGTTCTACAAAATGTAAATTGTTAACTCAAGAGAGATGGAAGGAAGCAAAAAAAACTCAAGGTGAAGGGAGGAGGGGAAGAAAAAATAGAGATACACATTATGTACTAAAATGTAACTAGGATTTGTCTGGGTGACAATCATTAAACTCATTATATACTTGTAGTTGCCCCTGCATCTCCTAAAACATACCACACCTAATCTGAGTTCATTTTCCTTCCTTTTAATCTCTCCATCATCCACTCATCCATCCATCATCCATCCATTCATCACATTTGTTGAGCAAGACTGTAGACCAGATATGGGGGTGAAACCTGAAAACAGATGAGACAGAGTCCTGTGCCTAAGAGGGTCACAGCCTCTTAGGAGAGACCAACCAACAAAACAGTAATTCAGTCTAGTTCAGTGAATGTCTAATAGACCAGAAGCCAGAACCTAAGGAAATTAGAGGAGGAAGATAGAGCTGAGCTTGGCCTTGAAAGAGTTTTTTTCAAGGGTAGTGGAAATATAAGCATTTCAGTGGGAAGTCTTGGTATTTTAGTGTGGCTGTCTTGATATTGAATGGAAGAAGTGTGTTTGAGAAGTACTGTATATTGAGTTTGTGTTTTGTCTTGAAGATGATATGGAGAGAATTCCAGTGCCTGCCCCCCCTAAAAAAACCCAAGTTTTGCTTATAAACCTTTTGAAATGGTTTTATAAATCATTTAAAGCATAGAAATTTAATAATTTTTTTTGACATATTCTTATGACATAAATATGATTTGTCATTCTCTAATTTTAAGTGATGTAAGGAACTTCATGAAGAAGTTGTGAAAAAGTTGTGAAAGTGTGGAAGGGAAGGTTTGTGCATTGCCTTTGAGGGTTAGTCAGAGTGCAGTCAGCTTCTTGGTAACCAGCAAACATCTGAGCTGACCAGAACTTGACAATTAAGGAATCCTATTTCTTCATTATGGATAGAGAGTAGGCACATTACTTTTCAGTTTTTATATTGCCCTTTGGCTAGCTAGGAAGAAATAAAAAGCATGTTGCTCTGCTGCCATTTACCTGAATGATATAAGGCTTGGACAGTTGGGAATAATTCCCAGTGGGAAAATCTAAACAGCGGCTCATCAGTTTCGCCTTCCCATTCATCCTCAGTGGCAGTGGAGGCTGAAGTCCTGCTTGTGCCTCTGACTCGCTAACAAGTTGAAATATACAGTGCTGAACCCTGTGTGTCATGAAAGGGCTATCACTTCTATTGGGTTTACCAAACCATTTTGTTTCATGATGTGAATCCCGGCTGAAACAATACACCTTTGTGTAGAACCTTCAGTAGAATTAAGGGAAGACTAATCACTTCATCGCTAATGCCACTCTTTATGTGTTTGAAGATTAAAACCAAAGAGCTGCATCTATCTCCACTCAGTGAAGCTTTTTTTTTTTTAAATAAAGAATAGGCATAAAGGAAAGAAATAATATTTTTATTTTTATAACACCACTCTGCACAAATAAAACAAAATGAAAAAAACAACCTTTATTTTGTGGCCCTCAGTATCTGAAGCGTTGGGTTAGTTACCACACACAGTTAAGCAGGATCAGTGTGTACAGAAAGCCAATTCAGTGTCTGTAGAGTTCTTTTGTAGTTTTCTGTGTGAAGGTTTTTTTTCCTCGTTTTGTTTTGAGTGTCATTTGCAATTCATTGTCTGTGTTTTCTGAGGTTGGTGTATTCAGCTGCTCTGACCCTGGGTCCTGCACATTTAGCTCCTTGGATACAATCCTCTGACGTTACTGCTGACGCTAGGAAGACAAAAGCCACTGAATATCTTAAGTAATAGAAAAAAAAAAAAAAAAGTCTTTGTTACTATGTGTCATTATAAAACACCTGACTGGAAAGAAAAGCATTGAGATGAAAGTACATTTAAAGTTGGCACATAACATAGCCACATATCTCTTTGGACACTGAAATAGCTCTAGAGGTATTGAGCAAGGTCTATATGAAAAATCACAAAAGGAAAAGGTCAGTAGAGGGAGAAAATCCACAGCCGAGTTCCGGGTCTATAAAGCAGACCCAGCCTTTTGAGTGGACTTCTCTGGATCATTTTAATTCCATGCAGTCTTGGCAGCTGATAACTAAAAATCATGTTCTCCCATTTTTAAATAGGAGCCATCAATGAAGACTGTTTAAATCTCACAGAGATTCTATGTAAATTTTCTAAAGTAATATTTTAGTTGCTGTTTATCTGTTAGTCCATATGGAAAGTGAAAGACTAGCTCAGAGTTGATTCACCAAATATTCTAACCAACCTGAAAAATTTGCTGTGTACCAACTCCTATTCCTTTAATACCAACCGTCCCCTCCCACCAATGGTGTGAGGAAAGAAGTCATTTTCCATCACTGCACAAAGTGCAGAAACTAAAAGCCTTACCTCATACATGAGGGAGAGCTAATCCAACATGAAACACCAGCAAAGGGGGTTTCTTAGGTCTTTGGCACTTCAAGTTTAATTAATAAATTCAAGTTTCCATGCAGCATCTCTCTGTGCTGGTGAGAAGCTCCCCTCTTTCGTGGATGTGGCTCTGTGTTGTGACATGGCTCAGAGCAAGAAGTCAGGTAGACATCTGGAAATGGCAAGATCTCCAGGTCACTCAGCTGTAGGAGCAAAAGCTCAGTGTTGGAGCTGCATTATGTGGAGTCTTGATGGCACCCAGTGCTAAGTTCACATGAGTCACACTTTCATATCCTGCCCATTTTATTAGTTGGCAGTCCTCTAGTGGAACACTGTCCTGTTGAAAAGGATCACTCAGTCACTATCAGCTCAGTTAATGAATATGCATCACTGCCCTCCCCAGCCCCTTCGCAGCTTCTCACAACCCTTCTCACTTCAACTCCCAGTTGTTTGGACTTGTTTTTTGTGTTTTTTTTTTTTAAACTCAGGAACTAATGCAGACTCTGTTTTCAGTAGATTCTGTTCCTAAGCAAGTAATTTCTTCCCTTATGTTCCTCACTTAAGAGTGGGATGGGATGTACTAGAAAAATGCTGGAAATGTTTGAGATATTCAAAACACACAACACATAAAGATCCTCACACAGTTTTGTTTCCTTCTATACCTCTTCCCTACTTTTTTTTTTTTTTTTTTAGCAATATTTATTCTTTCTTTGAGTGTACAAAATGCAAAAACAAATCTTGGCCAAATTATTCATGACAGTTCTTTTTTTAGGGTTCTGCTATTAGTTAAAACTTTTTTTTTTTTAAATTATTCTAGCTGTTTTCGATGTGAGCTTATGTAGTATTTCCTAAGTCTAGAATGTTGACAATGAATACGTATGAAGGTAAAATTAAAGTTTAGTATGTAGGTTAGAGTTGGAGGTAGAACAGGTAATATTGTAAGGTCATGGACTATATATTATTATCATTACTATATTACCAAATGTAGTTCATAATGAACATTACTACTTATTGAATATCCCAATTTGTGGGGGTGCTGGGGATTGAACTTAGGGCCTTGCACATGCTAAGCATGTGCTCTACTACAGAGCTACACCCCAGCCGTCTAAAATTCTTATGTACATTTGTTCTTTTAAACACAAACATAATCTTGTGAGATATAATACATATTTTTTTTTTTCTGGCAAGGATGCCAAATCCCAGTATGGTTGAACAACTAATAAGAGGTTATATGATGTCTAAATTTAATTAAATTCTTCTCAAATAATACTAAGTTTTTTTCCTCATTCCCTCCTAACCTCTGTGGGTCACAGTCAGGCTGCCTTCCTGCTGGACTGCAAACCCTAAGCTCCTTGAAGGCAGGAAGTGTCTTTGTTTATTATTGTATCCTTGTGCCTAGCATAATGCCAGCTTAGTAGGTGATATGGTAAGGACCAAATAAATGTTCCAAAATAAGTGAGATCTTGGAGCATATAAAAAATTGTTAAGAAACCAGCAACAGATTTTCTAGATAATTTTGAAACAGAATACATTGGAAGAATTAAACAACCTGATTTTGACTAACTGTAAAGCTACTGTAATAAAGACAACACTATGGTATTGACAGGGCAGATACATAGGTGAGTGGAACAGAATTATAATAAGAGTCCAGGAAGAGAGCCACACATTTATGGGCAATGAATGTTCAATGAATGTATCAAAATATTTCATTAAGCAAAGAAAAATGTTTTGAACAAAATAAAATCTCTTACTATCAATGTGGAAAAAGAATGAATGTCATTTTCGATCTCATATAAAAATTAACACACCAACCTTAGCCTTAAATGTAAGAGCTAAAACCATAAAACTTTAGAGATGGAAACATAGTTGAAAGTCTTTATGACTTGAGGTAAGTTTTCTTAGGACATAAAAAAATACAAATCATAAGAAAAATTAATAACTTGCAATTTCTCAAAATTAAACCTTCACTCCCTGAAAGACAGGAATACGAAAATGCAAGCCATAGTTTGGGAGAAAGTATTTCTGTCTAGTATATTTTAAAAAAGAACTCTTTGAGCCAGGCGCGGTGGCGCACACCCTGTAATCCCAGCACTTTGGGAGGCTGCGGCAGGAAGATCACAAGTTCAAAGCCAGCCTCAGCAATGGGGAAGCACTTAGCAACTCAGTGAGACCCTGTCTCTAAATAAAATACAAAAAGGTCTGGGGATGTGACCCAGTGGTCAATTGCCCCTGAGTTCAATCCCCGGTACCACAAAAAAAAAGAACTCTTTGGTAAGAAGACAACTTAGTAAAAAAATAAGTAAAACAAAACCACAACCAGGCACTTCACAAAGCAGTAGGAATCACCTGTAATCATGTGTGCCTATGTTCAGCATTATTAATTGTCAGGTAACTACAAATCTAAACTACTATCAGATACTACTATACAAATGTTAAAATTATCAGAGTTAAAAAGATCAGCATGCTAACAAGTTCAGAAACCAGAGGGCTTATACTTGTTGGTGGGGGTGGAAAGAAATGTAACAACTCTGGAAAATTCTTGGATAGATTCTTAAAAGTTAATCATTCTATTACCAAACAACCCAGAAAATGCCACTTCTAGGTATTTATCCAAAGAAACTTAAATACACAGTCTTGTACATGAATGTGTCTAGCAGCTTTAAAACTATCAACGTAAATATCCACCAACAGGTGAATGGGTAAACTGCATTTATTCATACAGCAGAATACTGCTCATCAATCAAAGGGAATGGCCTACAATACACACTGCTATATGCATGAATCTCAGAATCGTGCCAAGTGGAATAAGCAGTCATAGCAGCATATGTATGATTCCATTTATATAAAACTATAGAAAATGCAAACTAATCTATAATGATAAAACAGATCACTAGTTCCCTGGGTCGAGGGACAGGGGGAGGTCTCTGGGGATGGATCTTGGTTGTGTTTGTGATTTCACAAGGGTATATATCTGTCAGAACTCATCCATTTTTTATACTCTAAATGGATAAAGTTTATTGTATTTGATAATGATAAAGATTTTGGACAGAGGAAAACAAAATAGTTAAATGCCTAAAATGTCATTTTTTTTCAATATTTGTATTCTAATTTGTTCATATTCTCACTAATCTTTTTCATCCCACTTTATAAAAAAATAAAGTACTTTTTCCCTATTTTAACTTACTTTTTGGGGGGAACAGGTACTGAGGAAAATCCCAAGAATGCTCTACTACTAAGCTATATCTCCAGACCTTTTTATTTTTGAGACAGAAGCTTGATAAGTTGCTTGAGGCCTTATTAAGTTGCTGAGGCTGGCCTTGAACTTGTGATTGTCCTGCCTCAGCCTCCTGAGTTGCTGGAATTGCAGGCACGCACCACCGTGCCCAACTAGCCTACATTTATATACCCTGTTATGCCAGTTTGTAACTTAAGAAAGTTTTTATCAAGAAAATGAGGCTTTGTAAGAAATAGGATGTCTTGAGAAGTAAGAAAAGGAAATTGAGACTGTAGTTCCAGCAAAATAGGGCAATAGAAGTAAATTGCAGCTTATAGATATTTTCCTTGTGCTAGTTATATGTATGTAATCCGCCCCCTCATTTGCCTTTTTTTTTTTTTTCCCCTCTTATTCTTTTATTTTTCTGCAGTATCAAACCTAGGGCCTTGTATATGCCAGGCAAGTACTCTACCACATAATGGCCACATTTCCAGACCCTGCAATGCTGTTTTTAAAGAAACTGAACAGTAATAGGGGCATCCTAGTTTGAGCAGGTGCTTCAGACAGGCAGGCCTTATGATTTAATTTCTTAGGGAAATTTTTCAAAAAATTTGCTTATTAGCAAAATAGCCAGTCATCCATTCATAAATTTTATATAAAATTATGGGGATCTGTTGACATTTTAAAGTTTTATGATATAGAAATCACAGTTGATAAGTTATATTCTAACTTGCCCATAATGTTACTAAAAAATGTATGTACATGTATGCTCCCACAAGACAAGTTCTTTAAAAAGTCTTCGAAGAAAGATTTTTATGAGATCATAAGCCCCAAATATGTGCTTAACGATTTTGCTATTCCTCTATTCAATGGTCAGCTGGAATGCCCGAGAATTATGTTCTGGGCCTGGTAGCACAATTTATAGCAGAATCCAGTCTATTTCGCCATTGTTTAGAGGCAAAGCTTCCCTGCTGCATGATAATGCTTGTCTCAGGTTTCAGAAGACAGTTTGGCAGCCTGGTGGGACATTGCCTGAACCCTCATCTCAAGCTGAGTAAAGTACACAATTGGAGCTGAAATCTCAACATAAATTTTAAAATGATTTCATGGAATAGGACACATTTATTGTCAGTGAACTTTACCATGATCCTGGTAGCATTCTTATTTCTAGAACAGTACATGATCTGTTGCCAGGTGTCCTGCCCAGGTTATTAGTTGGCACTAAAATAACATAAATTAATTGGCAGTTTACAGTGCAAACTCAACAAAGAGTTCACAAGGTTCAGTTGAACTGTTGTTTTCAGCTAAACCTTGATAAATTTTCTAGAGATTTAAACATAGATACATCCTGTCATAAAAAATATAGTGGGATTCTTCTACTTAATTCACTTGACATTTATTGAGCATCTTTAATGAGCTTGGCACTGTATTAGGTGAATTTCTTTGATATACCCTACAGATTGTATTTTTCTCAGTAGTGATTGTCAAGGAGTACTATATATCATATTTGCTGTTTGAATAGTTTATTTTCAGTCCTGAATTGAGATGATCATAGATTTAAAGAAGTGAATATGGAGAAGTTAAAGGAAATAAATATTAAGCTTTGGTATTTGCTTGCCCTAAGTAGCATAGGTTTATGAAATGGCACATAGGTACCTTAGGGCGTGGGTTGGAGGGTGTTACTTTGGAGGCATGTACAAGAGAGAGACAAAACTACTGTCTTTATCCTAATGTTAACATGGATTCTCAACTTCTCAACCACTCATGGGGGAATAAAGAGCTATCCAGGAGAGGTTAAGAGGCTCAGTAGCCCACACACAACCTCAGTAGTGGGGCATTTAAGGTCTCCAAGTAGGATCAACATAAGTCCAAGGCACTGAAAGACTTCTCTTCATGAATACCATGAATCCCGGTGTATTTCTCAGGGTGGGGGTGGGGAGGGAAGAAAAGGGCTAACATTCTGATTTTATTTCCAGTTAACAGAGACCTAGCAACACCCTTCTAAGGACCATTCAGGTAGAAAGTCTGATTGCTAAGTAGTGAAGAGCCCATCCTCTACCCCAGATCCCTCCAGATCAAAGACCTTGCCTTTCCCCATTTATCTCCAGTGCTTGGCACAGAGTAGGTAGGCACTAACTGTTCAATAAGTGAATAGTTACATAGATGAATAAATCCACTCTTCCCTGTCTTCAATTCATTTCCTCTTTCTTCATTCATTCCTTTCCTCCTCTCCTGCTGTCTTTTTAATTTAGGACTTTTGTAATTATTGATTTCTTTTTCTGAACTATTATCTGTTGTTGCCCTATGCAAGCTCCTTCTGGTGAATAAAGGATGTCCTTCCCCCATCACCTTCCACAACAGCCGAGGCCATGAAATTGGCCAGTGAAGACTAAAATTCCTCACAGAAGATCAATTATGTAAATACAAATGTTGAAGTTGTTTAAATTTAGTGTACCTCAAGTATGATTTTTCTTCTTTATGGGGTTTTAAAAATTAGTGAGAAAGACTGCTTTTAAAAGGCATTAGCTACCTGAGTAAATTGCTTTTAAAATATTTGACCTGAAGATTTTCTTCTTTTTAATTAGTAAAGTCAATGTGTTTATCTATATTCATTGCTACCCAGTCATGTTACATAATAGAATATTACATTTTGTTTTCTCATGATCAATTCAGGTACCATTGGATACAACCAGAGAAATAGAATCGACACTCTCATGTATCTTCTAGCATATCCACAAAAGCCCATGGTTAAAACAAAAACCATTGAGTTGATAGAATTTGAGAAATTGCCTGCTGGACAGAATGCAACAGTTGCTGTGATGAGTTACAGTGGTTATGATATTGAAGACGCTCTTGTTTTAAACAAGGCTTCCTTGGACAGAGGTAAGCACATTTTCAAGGCTCTGACACCAAAAGTACTTTTTGCAGAATGAGATATGGGGGGTGATTCCTATAAAAATCACTTGGTGTCAAAGTGTTAATGTTAGTTTCAAGTGACAGCATATACACAGAGGTATTCACATTCTGGTAGTGGCTTTTTTGGTTGATTGTTTTTAATGACTATTATATTGAGATAATATGTTGAATATATTGCTACAGAATCTTTTGTTTATTGTTTTATGATTTATTTTCTTGGTGACTTAAGACAGTTTCTTTTTTGTGTGTGTGGTACCGGGGATTGAACTCAGGGACACTCGACCACTGGGTCACATCCCCAGCCCTTTTTTGTATTTTATTAGAGACAGGGTCTCACTGAGTTGCTAAGTGCCTCTCCATTGCTGAGGCTGGCTTTGAACTTGCGATCCTCCTGCCTCAGCCTCCCAAAGTGCTGGGGTTACAGGCGTGTGCCATCATGCCCGGCTTAAGACAGTTTCTTAAAGAGAAAAAAGGGGATTTTTTTTTCCCCTAGCAGGAATTGGAATATATGAAGTAAGGTACCTATTTGAGAAGCAGTAACAATATTCAGATGGAAAAGGCTATTTTTAATATTTTTTGTATACCTCTGTTATGCCTCTTTTTTTTTTTTTTTAAACAAATGACAAAAGTTTAAAATACACACACACAAGCCCTAGCTTTTTGTTTCTGCACTTTTTTTTCTCTGTGTTTTGACAGTTCACTTTTGCAGGTCACTGCTTCATGGTGTGTTAGCCATCACCTGATCTGCAGCCTGACTACTCTATTCATGATCTGTTTCTCTTCTTCGTCCCTGGCATACCCACTATGCCTTCCCTTTCCCTCTTCGTAGTTGCTAGGCAGCCATAATAGTACTCCTAGACATGTGTCATTGGCATTAATGTTGGCTGCACTTAATTTATGCCTCTTTTTTTCCTCCAAATGACAACAGCCATGCTTTAAAACTAGATGTTTTCCTTTCTGATTAACTGGTTACGTTTATGTGGAAATCTGAAGACTTTGTGATGTCTGTCAGAAACTCCACAACACAATTTAATGATCTGAGTTTACTGTACCCTAGCTTTTAAAGCTACCACCTGTAAATAAAACGTCTGTTGACACTTAGAAGAAAATGCTTCTCGATTCTGTGCAGCTTGTATTCACACTGCAGTCCAGTGTGTTGCAGCTAATGGCTCTTGTGTGACATTTCAAGATCATGCAATGTTTCTAAGCCAGTTGGTTTTGAGCTGCTTTTATGTCCACTCACAGTTGACTAGGAGCCATGAGGACTAGAGTTTGCTCAAAGACATACAGATGTCTACATCTTCAGCTTCAGAAATGTATTTCATTCCACGGCACCTTCAGATTTTAAAAATTACATAAGAGCAGTGATATTTTATTTAGAAATCTGCTTTTACCTGATTGATTTTTCTGAATTCACAATCTCAGATTTCTTGAAAGAGTTCCACTTCTGGTGGAGAATCAAAAGTGAAGGCTTTCACAGCCATGCATTTATTTCATTAGTAATAGCTGCCATTTAATCCCGAGACATTTTTCTGTCCAAATGAATTCTGACATGGCTCATTGTATCCTGAGGAGATTAGAGAGGGAATTCAGTTTAAAATAACTTGTTGGCCAAAGGGAAAACAGAATGAAACTCAGCCACAGAATCCTGGAAATGATATTTAGTGTTGAAAGAATGACAGCTTTTGGGGGGTAACTCTGCAACTAGTTTTTTAGGGGGGTTCTTTGGGGGACACAGGGGGACTCTCAGTGGTTGGGTTTATTTATTTATTTATTTTTACCCACAAATGGGTATTCTATCTATTTTGTTTATTTTTTATATGTTAGTCTTAAGGCTTTTCCCTCATCTACTATTACAAAATCTAAAAATGTAATTCAATTAAATTGATTTTCATGGAAGAGATAAACTATCCTATTAAAAATCATTTGATTTTATCTTTTTATTTTCTCTCTTTTCTGGAGAAAAAATATTATTTTGTTTGTTCATTTATTTGTTTGCTTGTTTGGAACTACCTGTAAGTTAGTAAAAGGAAAACTTGCCAGGGACTAATAGAAATTATGCACCAAAAGAATGGGTACCAAGGATCCTGGCTTAGAAGTTGGTGGACTTGGTCTGTTCCCAGCTCTGCTACCAATTTTCTGGATAACTATGGCTCTTTAATTTCTCTGGGCCTCACTCATAATGCCTGTGAAAGAAAGGAATTAAGCCATGTGGTTTCTCAGGCCTTTTCCAGCTATAATATTCCAAGGCTCCAGGCTTGGTGAGAATCACAGTGTCACTTAGATCTCTCCACCTTCCTCCAGTGTGGCCAGTTGGGTTCCACACTAGAAGTGGTTGTAGATTTCATGTTTGTATGACAGTGACTGGAAGGAGTCCTGAGACATTTCTTCAGGTTATCAGATTGCTATTTGGTTTGTGCCAGTCAAAAATTATCCATTGGTATAGTAGGTTTAGTTTTGGGGGAAGGGCAAGGCAGATTAGTGAATGTCACAAATCCATTTTTCTCATAGTTTAGTGTTACTAGTGGTTTTGATCCATTTTGGTTTCATTTTAGGCTTTGGACGGTGCCTCGTATATAAAAATGCCAAGTGTACATTGAAACGGTACACCAATCAAACTTTTGATAAAGTGATGGGGCCCATGTTGGATGCTGCTACAAGGAAACCCATTTGGCGACATGAGATTTTAGATGCAGATGGTATCTGTTCTCCAGGTAAAAGTCTTTTTAAAAAGTAATTTTAATGTATGCTCTTTGAAATTATAAAAGTTATTCAACAGTATTTCTGAGTATTTGATAAACAGGGCAGAAAAAATAATATTCTGTACTACTACTACTATCCAGACTCAGCCAGTATAGTCATTTTGGGTGAATCTCTGTCCATTTTGTTTTTCTATGCATTATGTTTTTATATAGCAATAATCTATCCTAATTATAATTTTCTATTTTTAATTTTGAATTATAGAAAAGCCACTTTAAGGAAATGTTTAGAAAAGGGTCTTGTTCCTGCATCTGCACTGGTATTACTTTACTTAGGCACTTTGCCTACAGACTGACTTTAGAATCTATTTTCCCTAAAAGGTACAACTCCATTATAATTATAAGCTTGTGATGAATTTATTGATGCAACACACAGCCCTTGCCCCTGGTGGGTCTTATACGCTATTGTGGGAGACCAACATAGATAAAGGATCACACACAAACATGTCAAATTACAACCAACTTAAGGAATCACATAATATTTTATAGCAAGAGGATCTGACCTGGTTAGGAAGATAAGCATCCCTTCCCCATGAAGGTGAGCTGAAATTAGAAGGGTGAATAAGAGTTAACGACTGAAGAAAGCTCTAGGCAGTAGGAAAAGCTTGTGCAAATGTCCTAGAGCTTGAAGCTGAGGAATCTGGAAGATGGCCAGTGTGACTAAAAGGAAAAGAGTGCAGGGCAGTATGGCGAACATGAGAGAGAGGGAAGTAGGTGGGATGGGGCCAGCCTAGGCAAGACCTGGCAGCCTTGTAGCTACTTTCATTGTGATCCCCAAAGCAATGACAGGATTGGGTATGTGTTCTGAAATGATCATTCTGACTGCAGTGTGGAGAAAAGATGAGAAGGATACAGAGTAGAAGAGAGATCAACTGAGCGCTCTCTTGGCACGCTGGGAATCACCTGCACAGCCTTGTCGTGCTTGGTTCCTGGGTGGTCAGTGTTGTGTTGAACCCAGTTCATGGGCTCCCTGTCATTTTCTCTGCCTTTGATTCATGCAGAATTTCTCTTACTCTTAATGCTGGTCATTGTGGCTTGGAAAGTAAGTGGTGGGACAGTGCTGTAAATGGTCTTTGAACTTACCATGAAGAGACACAAAGTAAAATGGGAGTAGTAGCAAAACCAAAGAAACTTGATTTCCTCACTACCCAAGTTGGTGACTTGTTACTGGTGGAAAAACAATTGTATATATCTCTTAAAATATATATCTATTCCTACTATAATTTTTTACTAAGGTGACAGTTCTCTTATTAATATGGTCCCTTAAATCAATTAATTTTTAAATTTTATTCACACTATGATCTTAATCTGTGGGTTTTTTTTTTTTTTTTAATCGCTTACAAAATCACACATGAGCCTTTTTGAATTCTAGTTCCCTCTGCGTGGACCCATTTCTTTCTTCCTTATGTGGGTTTCGTGGACCAAGTCTAACCAAATAGTTTAATGCTCCAGCAATCTTTGCATTCTACACAGATGATAATGATATGTCTAATACTCTTCCCTTTCTTAGGTGAGAAAGTAGAAAACAAACAAGTGCTTGTAAACAAGTCCATGCCCACAGTGACTCAGATTCCTTTGGAAGGAAGTAATGTGCCACAGCAACCACAGTACAAAGACGTGCCCATAACGTAGGTATTGGTTGTGCCTTGGTAAGACAGAAAGGTTGGCAAAAGAGAAGGGATTGGGAAATCACGAACTAGGTATTAGTAGGTTATCTTGAAAGCGTGTGGGCATGTAAGATAAAACTGGGCTCTGGAATCATAGAGGCTTTATTGCCTGCTGTGAGTTTCTGGACCAAATAGACAAGTGTTCAATGTGGAAGGAGCAGCAAGATAAAAGGCCCAATATGTCAAAGTGCCCAGGTTTTGGTGGATCAGCAGCTTACTGCTTCCAGCAAGTGGAAGAGTTAGGAATTCATTCTTAGAGAGTATTACCATCAATTTCATGTTTTAAAAACAAATAGACCATTACTGGCCACAGCATGGCATCACCAGTGTACTTGAGTATAGTCTGGTTCAAAGACTGGTTGTGTTGATAAAGGGTTAAAACTCCATCAACTTTAGTTTTCTCATCTATATAATGAAAGAACTAGAATTGTTCATCTCTTGATTTCCTCTCGTCTCTAAAATATATTAAATTATGAAGCTTTCTGAGATGAGCCAGTGAGAGTCATCATCACACTGATAGAGAAACCAAGCTAGGAGAGAGGATGAGCAGTTCCACCCAGGCCAGGTGGACCAGGTCACATTCAGGAGGTGGGAAGTGGGTGACATGGGAGAACAGGGTTCCTGAACTGGGCATAGTGGGTTTCACAAACCCACTTCAAACATAAGTGCCAACGCCTGCTGTGTGCTAGGCACCATGCACATGTGCCAGGGATATAGGACTGACACAAGCCACAGCCTTGCCTGCCTGTAGGGAGTCACATCTAGTTGGCAGAGACCTCCACACAGAAGAAATGCAGTTACTACTATGAGACTCATCACTTCCTTGAGAATTTCCTGTACCAGTCGCTGTTCTGGCCATTTTACGTGTATTAGTTTAGTTAATTCTACCACCACCCTTTGAGCCATGTTATCTTAGGAACTCATTAGATATGAAAATGGAGGCAAGGAGATAGAGACTGGTGACTTCCCAAGGCCACACAGCTGCAAGTGGCAGAGGCAGGATTCAAACTGTTGGACTCCCCTATGCACACTGTGCTTAGTGTAGCAGAGTGGAGCAGGTGCTATGGACTTGTCTCTCTGGGGTGACCACACATGGGACGGAATGGGCAGTTCATTTGGGGGACAGGGTGTGGACACTAGCTCAGCCCCACAAAGCAAAAGCTATTCAAGCTGCCCAGGTGGTTATGCTCAGTGGCTCTTTTCTGTCCTGAAGGAGGAATCTCTTTCTATTCAAAGCCCATCTCTCTTCCTCCCAGGTCCTTAATTTCTTCTACTCTTTTCAGAACTCTTATTCTGTCATTTTTGCTTTTTCTCCCATACTTTTTAAGCCTGTTTTCTATTGATTCCCTCCTCACAGGCTAGAAAGTGTGGTCAAGTACTTCTTATCATTATAGGAAACTAATAGCTTTTTCTGGAGTTTGGGTTCCTTTCTAGCTACCATTCTGTTCCTCCTTTCATAGCCTGAGCTTCTTGGAAAAGTCATCTCCATCACTGTCTCTGGACCAGTCTGCTGCTTTTTCATCCCACTGAAACAGCTGCAGAAGGGATTACCAAAGATCCTGTCACCAGAGATCTCCTATGCACTCATTTTATTCCAGAAGTATCTTGAGCACTAACAGTATGCCAGAATGTATTCTAGGTGCATGGGATAGTGCAGTGAGCAAAATCAGCAGCAGTCCCTGCCCCTGCACAACCCAGACCTTGGAGAGGGTGATGGATAGCAAAAAAGTGAGCAAAGCCCAGAACTCCTCAGATTCACCAGATTCTATGGACTCCTTGGTCCCAGTCTTGTGGTCTGAGGCTTTTTCCCTTGTTCACCTGGGACCCCTAGTGCATGGCACAGTATCATATGAATGCATGAGTGTCATATGACCTTTCTGTAGCTTTGAACATCAACATCAGTGACACAACTCTCCTCTTGATTTTGTGATACCACCTTCACCTGACCTTCCTGCCAGCAAGTCATTCTCAGCCTCCACTCCTGCCTGCCTTGTTGGTGACCTCATCTGCCAGTACATCTTGCAATTTGTCCAAATGTGCTTCCCACTTGCAGAAATCTAGCCCCCACATGCACACTTTTACTGATGGCTCTCCGATGGAATCTGACTAGTATTGGCTCCATACTAGTGCTTGGGCATGTCAGGGACACCAAGCCTGGAGCCAAAACATCTTCTTCCCCGTCCCTACCTCAACCCCAGACAGGCTGCTCCACCTGGGGTCCCTGTCTTGGTGGTGATAGGCACCAACACCTAACCTGTCACCACAGCACAAACCTGACTCCTTCCTCTACCAGCTACCTGTGCACATCAGGAGCTTGGAGGTTCTGCCGCCCTCCTCCTCCTCCCTGCTGTTTCCTAGTTCTGGCCCTCCGCCCCTGCCTGGACTGTCAGTTATCATTCACTGTTCACCTGCCTCCCAGCTTGCACCTCTCCACCCCTCTTGTGCTCTGCATTAACTGCCTGAGTGGTTTTCTAAATTACTTGTCTAGCTGTGTTACTATCTTGAGTAAATAGCATATGGCTCTGGTTGGCAGTGTTGCCTATGAAAAACGTAGGACATCCATGACCTTCCATTGTCCTCAGCACCCTCTGCACCCTCAGTCTACCTTCATGCTGAGTGCTAGCCCCCACATTCCTAGGAGCTCACTTCTTACTCTCTAGTACATACCGTTCTTCTGCAGGCCTCCCATATTTGCTAAGGCTGCTCCCTCTGCCTGGTGGTTCTCACCTGTGGGTCACCTCTTCTGTGGCAGTGCTCGACAACCAGCCCCTCCTGGTGTCTACCACACTCCCCTCTTCCTTTATTAGCAGGAACTCCTTTTGTGCAGGAACTGGGTTCACTCGGTATCTGTGTCCAGAACTTGCAAGGGTCTGAAATTGGGAGACTCTTGATATCATCTGTATAAGAAACAAGTATATATATGTGTGTGTAGAGGGGATTAATGTTGGAAAAGCTGAGTAGATAAAAGAACTGTTAAGAAAAATGGTTAAGAACTTGGAGTTGGGTCTGACAAGCTCCAGCTCAGGCCCAGTTCCACTCTGTGATGCATGTGCCCTTGGTCAAATTACTTAGCCTCTCTGAGCATCAGTTGTCCTCTTCTGTAATAAGGGAATAATGGTATGGGACTGTTGAGGATAAGTTACATATAGGACTGTAAAAGGGAAATTGTGAAATCTGAATTTAATGTTAAAAATGAAAGTCACTTTTCAGAGCCCAAGTTAAGAATGTCAAATATTTTGTAGTAGGATTAAATAAAATATGTCATATGAGTGATAAATTTACAAAGGGCAGTTTGAAAAAATTACTTGAATGATTTTTCTCTTAACATTAGTTACAAAGGGGCAACAGATTCATATATTGAGAAGGTGATGATATCTTCCAATGCTGAAGACGCTTTTCTGATTAAAATGCTACTGAGACAGACAAGGCGACCAGAGATCGGAGACAAATTCAGCAGTCGTCATGGACAAAAAGGTGAATTTTGTCATTTTTTAATTTTCTACAAAACTGAATATATTGAAAAGTTTATTATCCACATATATTAGAAATATTTTTAAGCTTTGAAAAATTATTACATTATTATTGCTGTTTTATTTCTCAGATTTTAATGGTATTTAGAAATATATGATAGAATTAGTCAATATACATAGTATTTAAGAGTGGAAAGTTTGTCCTTGCGTTTGGTTATACCTGACACTTAGCTTTTCAGAACAACAACAACAGTTAACCGTTTTATACCACACACTGCATGCCTGGCAGTGTTCCTAGCACTTTACATGTAACCGACTCATTTGAGTCTTATGCAGCCCTGCGAAGTCAGTAATATATTATCTGTATTTTACAGATTAAAAAAAAAAAAAACAGCAGAGACACAGAGAGATTAGTAGGTTGCCTGGTGTCATACAATTTGTGGCAGATTTTGAATTTTTGAACTCAAGCTGCTTGGATCCGCAGTGCAACCTCTTAAACCAACTACTAGTCTGCCCTGACTATTAAACAGCCAGTGTAGTGCCTGCCCCATAATGAACACTGACTGTTATTCTTTTAACATATACTTGAGGTGATCTCCAGTACCTCTAAACCTTGATTCATCATGGCTTATAAGTTAGTATAATACCTTCTTGTTTTTAATGGATCAGTTTGAAGATAATTGCACATTATGGTCTTGCTCATTTTAACTTTATTTGCCAACCAAGTATATCAAATATTCCAGTTTGGTTAAATAAACCCAGCCTTAGTTGTCATTCTGCCAGTGAAACTATTTCAGACTAAGATACTGTTTCATCAAAAACAATTTTAGTTCAGTTGACAGAAGTAAGATTATTTTAGCCTGTCAATATTTTTAAGAAAGAATTTGTTCCATCTGTTAATGTGAATTTGACATCCCTAATTCACATAATTTGCTGAGATACTCTGCATGCCTTTGGAGTATTTTTTAAAAGTATTTTGAGGTTCTTGTGTTTTCATCTACTGGCCAGTGAGAATGAATTCTCTACAGTATAACTATTTCACCTTTTCTCTTGGTTTTAACAATTTATGAGATGTGCTCCTAAGCCATTTGGGGGTAACCAGAGTTTGATTATAAACCCATAATCTGCAAGAGTTAAGTCTTGCTTTTTTTCTTATAAAATGTTGACACCAGAAGCTTTAGGAGAATGCATACTATAAGGGAATACCCTTTTTCTGAATCAGTTTACAAGCTTCAGATACCCCAAACTCTGTGTCTTTGTTACATTAGAGTATTGTGTGAAGAGCTAAAGACTGGCAGGCATGTCAGTGATTATTCACTGGTCCTGATTCCACTGAATTTCTTGAGGGCAGAGACCATGTCCTTATATGTGATTTTTTTGTTTGTTTTTAAGATCAGATTCTGATAGAGCTTTTCTTATAGCAGCCACTTAATAGATAATTGATAATAACTGAATATCTGAATAAAATGAATGAATTGAAGGTGGGGGGGTGATGAGCAACAGATTGTTTATTTTCCTCAGCCTTTATCTACATAATATGTGCGTGTCCTTGTATGTGCAGAGCAAGTGCTATGAAATGAAAATTTTCAGATCAGTGTAAACACAGACCTCTAGGTAAAATGTCAGAAAGTCTTCGTGCTGTGGCATTTTTTCAAATATGAAGGCTTCTAACTTGTAGTAATCTGAAAGCAGATTTGAGAGGTCTGTTCACTCTTAGGGGGGCTCCAACTTATACATCTCTGTATGAAACCAAGAGAAGTCCCCCCGGGGGTGGTGACCTTTCATTTGTAGTGAGGAGTTTGTCTTGTTACTTTTCTGTTTCCAGATGGCTTTTAATCCAAGGCTAAAAACCTCCTGATTAACCCAAATCCCCTTGATAGTCCCCTCTCTTACAGCTTTATCAGATTTATTGAAAGGTTGGGGGGAAAAACAAAGCAAACAGAAAAATAGGTAGTGTAAGCTTTAACAGGGTAACGGAAGGAATGACATAGGACTCTTAACTGAATATGGTATTTATTTTAAATATAATTTTTATCAGATAATAAATGCTCATGACTTTAAAAGATCAAATTGTACCCCAAAAAGGGGTTCTTTCCAAAGTACTATCAGTCCCAACCTTTCCCTCTAATTCAGTCTTTCAGAAGCAATTTGCTTTTCATTTACTTTCATGTCTCTAAACAAATGGATGAATAATATGTGTCTGCTTACTGTATGTGTCTAATATGTCTTCAATATACAGGTATGTTTAAGACATACATGAAATAGACATGTCATTCATTTATTATAGATGTTACCTGTTGATTATCCTATCGTGATGGATTAGGAGGACCCAGCATTTTGCTACCTCTCCTCTGCCCTCCCAGCTCTCACTCTGCATAGGTTTATCACAGTTATTTAGATTGTATTATTATGGACTACATAAATAGTGTTCATTCTCAAACTAAGTGAGTGCATGTTCTTTATAACATTTCTTTCTGAAGCTTATAAGTTTCTGCTTTTTTATTTGCTTAATTTTCTTTACTCCCATTACCATTCTTCTAGACTATCAATAGCCTTTTGATACAATTTTCCACACCATACCATCACTAGTCTGTTAGGAGTTGTGTGCTCAAAGATCACCCATGTTGTGGGAGTTGTTTTTCCTGGCACCATGTTAAGAACTGGCCAAGGGTGAGCTGGCAGGTTGGAACCTGGAGTCCTCAGGACTGCTGAGCAGAGTACCTAGGGCAACCAGGGCCAGGAGCAGCCTTCTTCTCTTATGTGCCCTAGAACCATCCAATAAGCACTCTGCATTTGTTTGCTACTTTTCATGGAAAGTACTGAGATAATGGTAAGTCCTGAGATGAAAGTAAATGAAAGATAGGGGAGGAGGTCAGAAGCATGTGGCAGAAGGGAGTGTGGTGGTTAATGGTTGAAAGTTTAGGTAAAGTGACTGGGAAGTAGTCCCATTGTGAAAAGATGGGCTTAGAGTGAAGACCTGAGAGGAGTCAGGTTGCAGAGCCTCTCTGGCTGAAGAGCGATGAAGCTCAAAGGAAGGCCCCACTCTGGAGTTCACCTGAGTGTTAGAAGACCAGCAGAGAGGCCAGCGTGGCTGCAGCAGAGCAAATGAGCTGTCTAGAGTCAGAGATGAGGCCTTGTAAGTCACTGTGAGAACTTCACCTTTTACTCTGAGAGGGAAAACCCCTAGAAGAATTGGAAGAGATGAAAGAGAGGACATGACTTCTGGCTACTGTGTTTACAAGAGACTGTAGGGGGCCAGCACAGCAGTCAGAAGGCTATTGTAGTAGTACAGGTGTATGCACACGTTAAAAGTGGAGAGCCTGGCATTGCTGATGGATTGGTGGCTTTGAGTGGGACCTCCTGTTTTACCCACAACTCACCTTGCTTCTCACAGTGCTTTGTTTGTCTCTGAGCCTTCCCAAGGTTTTGGATGAGGGCTGAGTCATTACTCTTCTTCATACCTCCTTGGTAGGTACTTGGGTTTAGTTTTCTCCCTCTGTTAAGTTGCTGCTCTTCCCTTCATTCATCCACTTTCAAAGTTGTAGGATTATCTCTTGTCCACAGATACCACTTTGCCCATTCTTTCTCATAAAGGTTGTTTTAGACCTTAATTCTAACTCTGTTGGTGAGGTTAGAGAGATCAACAGTTGTGTTCTGTCATGTTTAACTGCAAATCCAAATGTCTATTATTTGGGAATATTCAACACAAGAATGCTGAATGTGTTCCTTTTTTTTTAACTGTAGTTTACAGAAATGAAGTTAAAATTATTTGAAGAAAAAGTGAGGAGGATTTTTAGAGCTGCCACCCTTTTTGCTTTCTGCAGTTTGGGCTCTTTGATTGATTGATTGATTGATTGATTGCTGTACTGGGGAATGAACCCAGTCCCTTACATGGCTATGCATGTACTCTACCACTGAGTGACACCTCCAGCCTTCTTAATCATTTCCAAGATTGAAAACTAACTTTAAAATGTCTAAAACTCGCACCTAAGAATTACAAATAAATGCTAACAGTCATCCCAAGGGTATTGATCACGTTTTGCCAATTCTTAATTCTCTGAGAATAACATATCTTTTGTCTGGAATGTAGTTATAGCTAAGGTCTGCCACTCTCATCCGCTCCTTGGTCACTGATTGAAACTAGAGGCATGACAGTGGCAGAAGTCTATTTTTTGAAGTTCTTGTTTGAATCTTTATAAACATTAAAAATACCAGTGGATTTGTTAAAAATAATCGTATGCTATTATTAAATATTCAGAATACCTTGTTGGCTAACTTATAGAAGTATATTTTAGGTTCATTGAAGATAGGAAATGTTCCCTGCTAACTCCCCAAACATCCAGCACAGCATTCTGCATACTGTATGGTATCTGCTCTAGATTTTTGGAATAATTTATTAAATAAAATACCTTAAATGTTCATCGGTCTTATTGAAAATTGTGTTGACATCCAAAATTGTTGCTCCCACACTATTACTTGTTCTTCCTAGTAAATATCAGGAATGGGGTATCTTTCGCCTTTTCCAAATTGGCACCAGAAATTTCAGCACCTAAGACTCATAACTTCTTGTCTTCATCCAATTTGTGCTGCTATAATAGAATACCTAGCTGGGTGATTTATAAAGAACAGAGACTTAGGAAATACAAGGTCAAGGGTCTCACACCTTGTGAAGGCTTTATTATTACATCATCCCCTGGTAGAAGGTAGAAGAGCAAGAGAACACACTGGCAAGAGACCAAGAGATTGAACTTGCAGCCTCAAGTGCCTTTATAATCAGTGTTAACCCATTCATGAACTAAACACCTCTTATTAGGCCCCACCTTCCAACACTGTTGCATTGGGAATTAAGTTTCTAGCACATGCTTCTCAGTGGAACACAACCAAACTGTAGCATTCTTTAAATGCAAACATGAGAATCTGCCTTCATAGCTGTAGGCAAATCTGTTTGCTCATATTAAGTCACTACTGTGGGTATAGAACTGTGCTGGGCTCTGTAAGGGATATAAAGGAAATTCAACCCTTGAGACTGATGCCCCTAGGGAGTTGACTACACCTGAAGCAAAGACATGAAGGATTACGTAGTTCAATACTAAATGATTTGGTAAAAACCACTGATGATAGAAAAGTTCAGAGTTTATTGTAGATGAGAATAGCTTCTGAGAATTGGAAAGGCCTTTTAGAAGTCTAGTGTAGATCCATCTTCCCAGTGTAAGAGTTCTTTTATCTTTGGCAGATGGTTTTCCACTTGTACAGGGTCTGTCAGGGGAGGCCCTTGCTGCTTTTTAGGGCATCCTGTTGTGCAGTGACACAATTCCAGTGGTTATGGTGAGTTCAAAGTATACTTTTCTGTGGTTTACTTGTGTTAGCCTTGCTCTGTCCTGTGGGCTGCATTGAAGAAATATGTTCCCCTTTTCTTCAGTGGTCACCCTCTGTTCTGCATTTGAGAAAAAGTTAAGAGGCAAGTTCTTGCAGACTAACCAGGTAAGTTGTGTTGACCCTTATGCCTTGGTCTCCCTGTCTTTGAAATGGAGACTGTGCTAAGAGATTGTTGCTGGTTGGAATAACGGTATATAGAATGCAGTCAACACAGGGCCTGGTGTGCAGGCATCAGGTAGCAAAGGCAAGCTGCTGTTGACTGGTTAGAAGTTGGACTTGGAGGGCTTTGACAAAGATGGGAAAGAAACGTGGGTGACAACAGAGTGGAGCAAATCAATGGGGCCTGTTGATTGACTCATGTAAAGAGCAAGGCCACAGTGGCTTCGGTTTCAAAATTGGCAGATGACAATCAGTTTCAAAGCAACTTATGTCTCACTGAACTTGAGATGAGATTAACAGTATTATTAATTAATTCACCCACTTATTGTGTTTTCCCTCTATACCAGCACTGACCCAGATACTGGAAACATGGGAGTAAGCAAGACTGACACACAGTGTCTGCTCTCCTGCAATTTATGATCTCTTGGAGAGGAACGAAACAGGAAAGAAGTAAACAAAAACATAAGCACAGCCGGGGACTGCACATGCCTGTAATCCCAGCAGCTCGGAGGCTGAGGCAGGAGGGTCATGAGGTCAAAGCCAGCCTCAGCAATTTAGCCAGGCCCTAAGCAACTCAGTGAGACCCTGTCTTTAAATAAAATATTAAAAAGGGCTGGGAATGTGGCACAGTGGTTGAGTGCCTCTGGGTTCAATCCCCAGTACCAGCAAAACCAAACCAAATCATAACCTCAATAATTTGAGATTGAGATAAGTGCTGTATGTGAAAGTGATGTAAGAGTGACTGGTTTGGGGATGGAGTGTGGACTTTAGATTGATGCCAGGAGCTGCCTCTTTAAGGAAATGATATTTGAGTTGAGATCTGGAGAATAAAAACGAGCCAGCCAAGCGAAGTCTGGGAGAACTAAGTTCTAGAAGAGAGAGAACTTTTAAGAGAAGGGCTCTGAGGCAGGAATGAGCTTGGCATGTTAAAGGAACAAAAATAGGCCTGAGGAGGAATACAGTATGAGACATGGTGGGAGAAATGGGGTAGGGCACACTCCACAGGGCCTCGGAACCAAAAGAAAGGAGTTTGTGCTTTATTCTAAATATGCTGGGGACCAGTAGAACTATTGGATGGTCAGTGTAAGCAAAGGAGTAACCAGAACTAACTTGGGACTTGAAGAGCTCAGCCTGGGTTTCATTTGGAGAGTAGGTTGGAGGGGGAGCAAGGAAGTAAGCAGGGAGACCATTGTGGTGGCCTTGGACTAGGTCAGCAATAGTGGGTAAGTAGATATACTCACGATAGAGCCAACAGGACGTGCTGATGGCTTGGGTATTGGGGGAGGTCAAGACAGGAGTTGAGGACTAGGTTTGTGGGCCAAAGAAGCCAGTAATGCTGCTCACCTAGTTCAGAAGACTGAGGAAGGAAGAGTGTTTCACAGTTAGGCCAGAGTAGAGGTTGAGAACCCAAGGCTCAGATTTGAGGTGCCTGTTAGATTCCAAGTGAAAGTGTTAAGAAGGCAATTGGATATAGAGCTCAGAGCTCCAGGGAGAGCTTAGGGCTAGAAATGAAATTTGGGCATCATTTGCATGCTGTTTATTCCCAGATTTATGGTATTTTACTTTTAGTATACTGATAATTTACAGGCATTTCCATCTGAATTCCATTCTTTCACCTATACAGTTCTAGTTAGACTGGTGATTCCTATTATAGAAGGAGGAAATGGAGGCCTGGAGAGGAGTGTTGCTTACCTGATTCAGCCCAGCACCAGTAGAGCCAGGGTTTGAATCAGGCTTTTGATTGAGTGTATTTCCCATTCCATTAAAACTGGATAAAGGTGGCTCTTTTCTCATCTGTTACCCCATTACCACTTGGCCTCTGGGGTTGCCATGTTCCTGGAGATTTCCCCTCGGAAGAAACATAGCCTGCTTCTGAGATAGCATCCTGACATTTCTTGATACTCTTTTCTGTGTCTCCTCCTTGAGATGGGCATCTTTTCTCATTCTTTCTGGTAAGTAGCTTTACATCTACCATCAATTCAAAATAAATAATACCCCAACACACCTTGTTCCAGAGATGCCCGGAATATATAGTCCTGAAAGTTATATTTTTGGGCGTTCCTTCCCTTCTAAACAACTCATTCTGAAACACTGTCCCCACCCCTTTAATTGGTCCTATGGTCAGGCTTAGCTTTGGTTAAAATTCATAATCTGTGAAGAATTTGAGCAAATGTAGAAGGTAGTAAATTCTCAAACCCTCAGTTTTGCCCATTCTCCTGATTGTTCTGGCCAGATGTGATAAAGCCAGAAGAGGCGAGGAGCTTGGAAGAAGTGTCTCAGACATTGATTGCAGTTGGTTCACGTAGAACCCTCATGTGCTGCTGGTTGGTGTCTGTAAGGAGCCACACAAAATAACCCAGCTGTTGGTGTGGGGCCCACAGGGCAACTGGATCAGGTCTAAAGGAGTTGACAGTTGGCAAATAAAACATGGATGAAGTGCAGAGTTACGTTCATAACACCAGTTATGCTGTTTGTAATTGTCATGAAATGAGCTGATAAAATTTCAGTGTTCTGAGCTTTCAGGATGTACACGTTACACCGTGATTTCTTCTGTGATTTCTATTTTCATCCAGGTACATGCCTGAGTAAAATCATGGTTAGTTGAACTTATTTTTCACCACTGAAATGTAGAATTGTCTGGAAATGCTGGTTTTTGTCCCTTTTGTAGCATCACCTGCAAATTGACATACATCTTCTTTATGAGAAAATGCAAAAAATATTTTGATTTGATGTGTCTTTATGAATACACTTTTCCTCCTCCATGTAAAGCACTGAATTTCTTGTTCCTGGTAACAAGAAGTAACAGGGCTCTGCAGATTGCCTGATTGTTTTTTTTAAAAAACTTTTTCTTAAAAGTTTTCTTTGACAAAAATGTTGTTAGAGATTCTTTTAGTACATGCTCAATGTATACATTACATTTCTGCACCTACTGCCTCAAAAAATCCTTTCTACTTTAGAGGAGGCTTGAAAATTTAGTTTTACAGACATGAGTTTCTATCCTACTCAAGCCTGATCACTTCAAAAGTGGTAGGATAATTAGCACTAAATTAAACAAATGGGAAGAGAAAGGCACCCAGCAGCAGTGATATGCTATATGCTTCGAAAGAGCTCATGAAGATTTAAGTGGATAGAATGAGTAGGTAAACTGGAACAAGAATTAATACTGGGCTGAGTATCCACCACAGTGGCGTGAGATAAGCAAGACTAATGTGATAGGTCAGAGAAGGCAACTACAGAAGTGGAAGTGATTTATCAGTAGCTGTTACAGAAGGTGCTGACCCCATAAGCAGCTTCACCTTGTGTACCCTCAGAAGCAGAGGAGAATCAAGCAGGTAGAGTCAAGGGTTGAGGAAGGTGAAAGTGTTTTATAAGGAAGGTGGTATAACAACATAAAGACTACCCTAGGGTCAAAAGTAGGCCAGATTTGCTCAGCTGTGCACTTTTCTATTGAGAGAATCTGATACAGTCCTGTAATGAGACATTCAAAGAATCTTGACGAGGGCTGGGGTTGTGGCTCAGCGGTAGAGCGTTCGCCTAGCATGTGCGCGGCCCAGGTTCCATCCTCAGCACCACGTGTTGCCGCCTGAAGCGCTTGGAGCAACGGAGCCGTGGGAAGAAGTTCAGAGGCGAACTGGAAACAAACAGCTTTTTATTCTGATAACTTTTCTCTCTGGCTCTAACAACGACTAACACGCACCACACACAGCACCAAAATGGCGCTGACCCGATCAGCAATTTCGGCCAAGTCACTCGAGATCCCGCAACAAGTCCCGTGAGACTACGGGAGGCGACAATGCCCAAATCTCCACGGCTCATAGTCAACCGCAATTCAAGTCAATCCCCAAACAGGGCTCCTGTAACCACGTAAACTAAATGCATTGCATTGTGTACAACTAAAGCAAATAAATAAATATTTAAAAAAAAAAAAAGAATCTTGACGAAGTATAGCCCTCCTTTTGGTATTTGCTAAGTCAGTTATGTGTCTTATCATCAGTAAGTCTGCATTGAGTTGGCTCCCCAAAAAGAAAGAGCCAAGCCATGGATCAAGAATCTCTAGAGCGGTTCATCCTTTATCAGAATGCAAAATACAGCCATGGTCAAATTATTCAGTAGTAACCTCCTATATTCCGCAGTTGTGAATGTGTTGTATGGTTGTTTACAAAGGAAGTGAAGTATAGTTTAGTTCCCATTGGGGAGAAGTATGGAAGTCCTGGTCCCCTCTCCAAGCGTTCTAGTAGTCTAGGTCCACTGCAGCGATGACTTGTGTGGCGGATGCATGATGGTGCTCCAAAGAGGAAAAGGACAGACCATGGGTCTGGTGTGTTCTTCCGTGTTTTCTCTTCATGTTCTTTTGTGATCAGCTTTATAGAAAAAAGAGACATTCACATAGAATGCTGATTGGAATATTTGGAGCTAGACTTTCTATTAAAATAAAAATAACTTCTATTAGCCTCTTTGGCATAGGTATAAATTACATGGAGGGAACTTACCAGGGTAAGTGTCTCATCTTGAGCCTTCTTTACTCTGATGGCTGGTGCATTCATTAGTTAGATTTCTTGCTCCATTTTTGTTGTTTTATTTTGGTTGTTTTGTTTTTTAGTCTGTTAGCAAAAATTACACTAGCCTAAGGAGTCCCCAAATTAAGTTTTATTTCAGTGTTTGGGCATGCCAAATTATTATATTTCCAGATTTCCTCTTACTTCTGGTGCCATTCACAATGAGGGAGGAAAAAGTGGACTCCTTTGATGTGGAGGGAGAGAGAAAAAAAAACAATATATCACTTCCCTGAAAGAGCATTTCTCAGTCTCTCATGTGAGAAAGGATTAACACCTCCAACAGAGGTCCTATAGCTCACAGAATCAGGCAGCAACACCAAGCAGCATTCCTAAAGAGGGAACACTGTATTTGAGCAAGAGTGTTTGTCCCTGCAAACAGAAGCTTCTTAATAACTGCGCATCTGAGATAATAGCATACACTCCTCCGTGTGTCCCCAAGGCCCTGAGGACCAGGCAGCTAGTTTAAATGGACTGAAGCCAGCCTTTGTGTGGAGCAGAAGTCTAGTCTTATCCAAAGGTAGTTTTTCACTTAATCATTCAGTGTGTCCATCCGTCTTTGGCTGGTAAGGATGACACATATATGGATTAAATGATTTGAAAGATTCATCTTGGACCCTTTCTTTTTCAAAAGAAGTCCCATTATAAAGATCACTTGCCTCCATTTTGCATTAATAAGTTATTCAGCAACCTGCAAATTAATTTATTAAGATTTTGATTGAATGTTTCTTAGAAGAAAAGAAAACCCACCCTCTTTCCAACACATCAAAGAATCCTTATACACTAGCTATAGAGAGGCTGCAGGAAGTTAGAAAATGCACATTCATGTGTGCCAGAAAAGCCGAGAAGAAACTTTATTTATTAAACAAGGTCTGCTTAAAAATTAGTTTTGCCAGAGCTTTATTTGTTTTTTTTTTTTTTTCCTTCTATATTTTGCTTTCTAAAACTGAGAGAGTGAAAAGATCCTGATTTAAAGTAGTAATAATAACAACACCTTGTACTCATGTAGTACTTGAGACTGTCTAAAATCCTCTCTGCAAGTCTGAGGCTTCAAACAGTCTGGATATCTTTGGCTCCCTCCTTCATTTGAATCTGCTTGAATGGAGTTTCTAAGTGGGAGGGGAGACGGGGCGACAGGGCTAACAGTGTGAGCCCCAAGATAAGGTACATGATGCCCAGTGATCCTTCAGAGTTTGGGTCCAAAAAGAAATTCCAGGAGCTCTTACTTTTGTGTTAGAAGTCGGGATTATTTTGCACACATAGATGCCTTATTGTAAGAAGATTTTATTTAATTTGCTTTTTAAGAACAAATTTTGATCTGTGATAGCTAGCCTGTAACCCTCTGACCTTTCAGTAAATATCCAACTAAAGCTTTGAAATTAGGGTGTTTAGTGTTTTATGGCCCAGAATAAAAATCTCCAATTCTGTTTCCAAATAGTGTAGCCTCAACACATTTTATTAAGCTCTTGACACATTCAGCCGTGTGTATTTTGTAAAGTTCCTATGGCTATTGTTTTACAATAGCTGCATCCAGAAGCATTGTAAGGGTTTCAATTAATCAGCCTTTTGTGTGCCTCAGACTATGCAAATTTATCACATCAAACCATTCAACTGCTCATGGGAAAGCCGTGTAAAAACTGTATTGTCTTCTAGCGCCTCCTCTCATTTAGAGTGATGTTTTAATAAGAAAGCTAATCAAGTTTTCTTATGCATTATTTATCTGTTAACATGTAAGGAAGAGCTGAATTAAAATTATGTCAACTGGGATATGGCAAGTGATATGATAGATCTGGAAGTGATTCAACAGCAGAACAAGCTACAGTTTTTGTCTACCCCTCCCCCTGGGGATTATTTAAGGTGGTGGTGTGAAAAATAAAAGGTTAATTCAGTAACTAGAAAGAGGAAAGGGAAGAAAGGAGTAACCACCTGTGTTAGCCTTCACATTTTGATCTAGATATTTCCATTTCTGAATGTATTAAGGCCCACAGAGATGAGTTTATTCAAAGCAAAACATTTCTTACTTAATAGGAACAAACTTGAAAGCCTTCTATCCGCTTCTTTAGCCCTATTTAGGGCCATATTCATTGTAGTAAGCTATTTCCCAGTAGAAATCCCTGGCCCCCGGGCCCTGTGAAGCTCTGAAGTTATTAGGAGGCAGCGTCCTGATAAAGTTAAAGGGCCTGAACTCAGAGAGACTAGCACTTCTTTTCGCTTCTTTAGCCAAAGTTAGTGCAAGTGCTCCTGCGCCATCTATTCATTAGGTTGGTCTCCTTGCTTTTGCTAGCATGCTTCCTGCTGAGAGTAATTAGGTTTCTTATATAATAATAATTCTTGTATTTAAATGGAGCCTTTCTCAAAGGACCAGTAAAGTACCTCTCAGACATTAGCTCATCTGTGCTTCTAACACAATTGCCTTAAGAGGTAGGTGCTAATAATTCCCATTAGAAAGACCAAACTACTAAGGCCCCCAACTCAGAATACCTGTTGAACAGTAGAATCAAATTAAAATCACTTGATTCCTTGCTATTCCACCCTCCCTTGGTCTGAGGTCCAAGGAGTAATCATCTCCATAGATGGCATTTCCCCACATTTACAAACCTCATCAACACTGGGCAACGGAAGAGCATTCACTCCTTGCTAAACACTAGCCCTTTTCTTGCACTGTGACTGTACAGAAAAATCAGAGCATCGTTTCACCTTTTGTTCAGCACAGAGCATGTTCAACTGTGCAGAATGCATGGCCTTATCTGACAGTTAAGTACCTGCCAAAAGTAAAAGCAGGTGATTTAGGTGTTGATTGGGGGTTTCAGTAGACCCTTCGCCAGATGTGCTCTGCATCACTTAGCACATGCAGTAAGCAGAATTGTATAAATGTGCTAGTTTGAAATTTTCCACTTGAATCATCAGCATAGGCTACCTCTGCCTATCTGATTTTGAAGCCGTGAACCTCTTCCAGTCCCCACCTCCTCACAGTACTTGTGACAAAGCATCTGCTTAGTAATGGCTAACCTGGCCACCAGCAATTAGAAAATCTCAACACATTGAAATCACATCAGAAACAGCTCTTAAATTAAGGATGTCATCTTCTCTGGTTGCTGTTCACTTTCCTCTCTTGATATGGTTCTGGAATGCTTTAATTTCTTACATTTTTCTTCTTAGGTTCCCATCTATTCAAATTAAGGTAGTCCATTACATGGATTCAGTAACTAAAACTAATATTTTAGAAGGGCCCAAAATTACTTGAATAATTCAGTTGCTATTTATAATTAGAAATACTTTTTTATGGGCTGGGGCTGTATCTCAATGGTAGAGTGCCTGCCTCACACGTGTGAGGCACTGGGTTCAATCCTCAGCACCACAGTAAATAAATAAATAAATAAATATATTTTGTCCATCTACAACTAAAAAAAAAAAAATTTTTTTTAAAGGAATACTTCTTTAAGAAAGTCAAATGATTCTTAAGGCTGCTAAAGTCAATTTCTTTGTCACTCTGTGAAGCCATGGAGATGGAAATAGAAAACTGATGTAGGATCCTACAGTGTCTGGGGCATGGCACAGTGCTGTGACCCCAGGTCTTGAGTGGGTTGACACCCACTTGTAGCCTCTTCAGACTCCCTGTATTCTTCCTTTTGACAACTTGAAATTAAGGTCAGTGATGATGAAATAATGTTCTGGGTATCTGCAATACCCTTCTTCTCTAACATTGTGAGATTTGGTTTTCTTTATTTTATTTGGTTTTTGCATTTGTTAGAAGTCCTAAAGATCTGTCAATGGTCTGATTTCCAGTAGGTCCCAGTGAGTGCACTAAATGTCCTCAGCGTATTGACTGGTGTATTTGCCTTTTACTGCCAGGAGGTTGTGCTATAAACAATGGGGTTGAGACACAGCATGAACCAGGGGATGAAATTTTATTTTAAAATCTGAAATGCTGTGTAAGCATTTAAAGTATGAATTGGTAATTGTCTCACAACAGCTTCCATTAGATATGGTTTATTTGTAGTCCATACTCTTTTCAGGAATCCAGGGGAGTGTTAACACACTGAAGCATACCGCATATCATTTACATTTTTAGGCCAGTATTGAAGGAAAGTGACCATAACTTTTAAGTATTCTTAATACTGGAAGGGATTTTATGCCTCTGTCCCTGGAAAAAACAGAATTTTAATTTTCCATTGGAAAGTAAGAAACTTCCCCACTTTAAGGACTCAAGTACTTCTGACACAGAGAAATACCCTTTCAAAAAAAAAAAGAAAGAAAGAAAAGTCTGATTCTAAGGTTGAGAAGTCTCTTTTTGTCCCTAATGAATTCAGCAAAATGCAAACTTTTAAAAATCATCTGTCTAATTTGAGATTCGAG
This sequence comes from Tamias sibiricus, assembly GCA_025594165.1. Taxonomy (NCBI): domain Eukaryota; kingdom Metazoa; phylum Chordata; class Mammalia; order Rodentia; family Sciuridae; genus Tamias; species Tamias sibiricus. The sequence continues at coordinate 161,730,575 of CM046661.1, forward strand.
ATCGTCAAATTCTGTCTAAATATTTTGTTTTAACTTCTAAGCTCATTATGGCCTCTTTGTGTTAACTCGTATTAAAATCTGTCAGCTATGACTGGTCTCATAAGCACAGTCAGCGGACCAGAATAAGTTAATTATTTACTTGTGTCACTAATGCTCTTCATCTAATGAAATGCACAGCTGTGTTAGATCTGCAGTTGGATGTGTAGCTCCCATTGTCCCACAAGTCAGCAGAGGGTAGAAGCCGCAATGATGGAGAGCCCTCAGTTCTTTCTGCTGTTCTGGCTTTCTGTGTCGATTTCATGGATCTTTTATCATTCACTTTCACACAAAACAAACAACACAGGGCTGTCTGCTATGGGAACCATCTTGGCATATAAAAGGGTTTTCAGAGCCTAAAGTAATTTTAAGTTAGCGAAGATTTAATTTTTGGCTTACAGGTGCCTGTGGTTCAGTTGCAGCCAAAGCAGTTCCTACAAGGGAATGAAAAAATCAGAAAGCTATTTATGTTGTATTTTTATTTTTATCAAAGCGTCAGAAGAGGGCAGATAAGAAAACAACTTCTCAAATAGGAGACTATGTACTAAATATTAATCAAATTTCAAAGAAAGTTATTAGATATTGTGATTTTAGGGGAATGAATATTACTTTTGTTTTAATAACATAATGAAGTTAAATTTAAACGTGGCAATTAAAATTGAAAATACAAAGTGCAAGTCATCTCTCCTCCTCACGCCCCCCACCACCATCTGAGTATGTCATGCTTCCATGATCATTTTTGTAACTCCTGTCCCTCGCTCCTCACCTTCTCCTGTGGGAGGGTGAGCCGCCTGGGCTACGTCCTGAGCAGACGCTGCACCCCTGTGAAGCTCTGCTGAGGGTGGCTCATTTTGCTTCAGTTTTGTTTTCAAGGATATAGCTAAACCCTCCATCCCCTCACCAGCCAAAATATCATTCTCACCCAGGAGTCCCAGGATCAGTCCCTTTAGGAATTGCCGTTTTTAACATTTTGTTCACTCCTACACAATGTTGTTGTCGGTGTACCTAGATTTACAATTTGATCTCTTTCAAAGCAGATTTCCCAGTATCCCTAGGTTTTTGTCAGATAATTTCACTGTGGATAAGATGGATTTTTATAGATGAAAGAAAAGAGGGTCACACATTCTGCTTGATTTAAGTTCTAACACATTGTAGTAGAATTTGAAATAAAGTGAACTGAGTGACTGCTTCTGTTCTTGTAGGAAAACATACGTTCTTTATAATAAACAAAACCATTTCAACCAAAATGCCAATTAAAGTAACTCTGTGCTCTAGAATTCAGTTCCTCAGACCTAATTACATCTTATTGGCAGCCACTAGAAATTGGAGTATTAATAACTAATATGAAATAGGCAAATGGCATGAATGGCCATCTTTCCCCATAGATTTTAGGTCTTTAAAACTATAACAAATCACAAAAATTTTATTTTAAAGTAGTTTGAGGTGTTCAATGGTACAGTGCTTGCCCAGCATGCATGCACAAGGCCTTGGGTTTGATCCCCAGCACTGCAAGAAATAATAATAAAGTAGACTGAATAGTTGTATAGAAGTTGAGGTGAGGAATGAAAAATTAAGAACATTTTTTTAATAGGTGCAGATGGTTGATAACTTAGCAGACAGGGAAAAAAGAATTTTACTACATTATGAGAACTTTTATTTCTTAATTCAGTGCCATTATACACTAGTTTTCCATTTCTAAATTATGTAGATTGTGGGTAAAAATTTAAATTCTGTTCCTTCTCCTCCTCTCAAGAAAAAAAAAATCCCAAGAATTAAAAACTACTTAGCAACAAAGTCCCCTATAACTTAGAACAATATTAAGGGAATAATAAGCCACAGTTAATTTAAGAGAATATTAGTAGTTTGCAGAGAATTGGTAGTTTTATGTTTTGTTCTGTTTTCATTCTTAGAATTCCATTTCTGATTCTAACATTTTTCTCCGAGAATGATTTGGCATTTAATTTTCTTGTTTATCTTTACAAATTCAAAGATTGCTTTTTTAACATGCTGTAAGCTATAGGAATTAAAATTCCTTCGGACAGTATAGGCTCAGCCAGGGAAGCCCTGGCAAAAATCAGCCACCTAGCCAGTGCTGCAAATATCAGCCACACACGAGTACTTGCCACAGTTTTTTAAAACTGTATTTTACACGCACCTCTTGTTCAATCAGTTCTGTGCTGGATTCCTGTGATTTGGGTGCAAAACCTCACAGATCACAGCCTAGCTGGGGAGGAGCAAGACTGTTGCTGACTTAAAGCTTCAGGATCTTCAGCTCAGAGCCCAGGGAGTTGCTGCTCTTTGGTCTTCGTGGCACAGGAGGGTGGGCAAGCAGCCGGACAGCATCATTGTGTATCACGCCAGCAGGACAGTCCACAGGCTGCGGTTCTTTTCTGCAAGGAGAGTCATTTTTGACTGTCTAACAGGATTGTTGGAAATTGCTTTTGTTACTCTTGATAGAGACCATAGGGCAGATTTTAAAGCAGTGGAAATAGAGATAGCAGCAGGAAGATCCCAATTAAGTACTGTATTCTTCTTTCTGCCAGTTTGCTTTACATTGCATGAAATCTTCTCTCCCCCAGGTGTTTGTGGTTTGATCGTCCCCCAGGAGGATATGCCATTTTGTGATTCTGGCATCTGTCCGGACATCATAATGAACCCACATGGCTTCCCATCGAGAATGACGGTCAGTTACCTTTAGGCTTTTGAGAGGCACAGCTTTTAAGGAAAAAAGCAGGCAGTTAGTTTAGTTGTAGTAAGTGGAAGTGATGAGACTCTGAAACTGAGTTTTAAAAAGAGTCCTTTGACCCCCTGCTGGATAAACAACTCCTAGTCCCTGGCAGTTCTGGGCCATTCTCTTCTACAGAGAATGAGGAGCACACTTGCACTTCTGGAGTCTTCTGAGTGAGGCGCTTATCAGCCCTCTGCAGAGAGCTCCTTGCGCCAAACCCACGTGAGTCTCCCTTTCAGTGGCCACTTGCTATTCTCCTGACTCCACCTCTTACTGGCCAATGGCATTGGACAAGTCACTTTACCCCTTTACTTCAGTTTCCTCATCTGGAAACTGAGGGAATAATGCTACCTAACTTTTAGGGGGTTTGAGATATAGAGAATTAGACCATACATGTCCAGCTGTTTCAGTAGAATGTGTCACACAGCAAGAGATCAGTGAATACTGCTGCTGTTAATTTATCGCTATTATTAATCATGGTAGTGTCATATCCTTTTGGGAGAATAAGCCAGAGATAAATAAGCAAAGAGAATTCCTGTACCACAGGGAAGTACTTACTTAATTTGTTCACATCCCACAGGTGGGAAAGTTAATTGAGCTGCTGGCCGGCAAGGCAGGTGTGTTAGATGGCAGGTTCCACTATGGTACTGCATTCGGAGGGAGTAAAGTGAAGGATGTGTGTGAGGACCTTGTTCGCCATGGTTATAACTACTTAGGGAAGGACTATGTCACATCTGGCATCACAGGGTGAGTATGCTGTTGAGCCATTTTAAAGAAAAATAATGGTGTAAAGAATGGTTTTATTAGAATGGAAGGTTAAGAGTCCTTAAGGTGTACTCTGTCAGTGTACCTTAAAGAGTGTGCTTCAAAACTGGGCATGGTGGTACAGGCCTGCAGGCCCAGCTACTCAGGAGACTGAGGTGAGAGGATCACTCGAGCCCCAGAATTTGAGTCCAGCCTGAGCAACAGCGCAAGACCCCATCTCAAAGAAAGAAGTATGATTTAAGGATTGAACATTAAGCTTTAAAGAGTAAAACTTGCCTGTTTTAAGAACTCTGATATAAGAAAATGAAAATTTAGAAAACTGACAAATTGAAGAGGGCTATTTGTATTGGTAAGGTTATAATTTAAAAAGTAGAAGAGATTTAATTTAGCAAAATATGAGTTTTACTTTACTTTTAAGGAACACCTCAATCGCATATAATACAGAGGGTTTCCCTTAACTGTTGGACTTCCTCTATATTTATTTTTAAAAAAAAAACATTTATTTATTTGCTTTAGTTGTACACAATGGGTTTATTTGTACATGGTGCTGAGGATCGAACCAGGGCCACGCAAGTGCTAGGTGAGCACTGTACCGCTGAGCCACAACCCCAGCCCCCTCTATATTTATTTGACTGTCAGACAATTGGTGCTTTGACATATGGCCTGAAGTCTAAAGTTGTGTTGAGCATATAATATGAACTTGGCATCAGATGTATAAAAGTAAACAAAATAGACATGGTCCCTTTGCCTAGAGAGCAATTTAAATTTATTATTAGACATTTAAAAATATATAAATAGCAACTTCTCAGCAGGGCCAAATATGAGTACAGCCCCTTGCTGTCATTTACTTCTTCATTGCCCTCTTCAGCACTCGTCATTATCACATATACTGTGTAATAATGCTCCTCCTTGCTGTTGTCTGACTCCCCAATTGAAAGGCACCCACCTGAGAGCCAGACTGGGCTCTTGGTCTCCTTACTGTTCTAGTTCCCATGCTAGCACAGGGTCTGACACAGCAGGTGCTCTAGAAGTGCTTGTTAATGAAGAAATGCAAAGACATAAATCCACGTGAAAATAGATCTTCTCCAAACTGAAGACAAAGGAGAGATTAGAAGATGCCTGTGAGGAGGCGGATATTTAAGCTAAGACAGATATTTAAGCTGAGATGAGGAGGATAGGCCACTTGGAGAGTGTTTGATACAGAGGAAAAAATAAGTTCATCACCACCTTTCCAGGGAAAGAGATTAGTAAGTTCTGAGAACTGGAAGAGGGCAGCCCAGCTCCCTGTGAGGGGCTAAGTAGGTTGGAGAGAGCAAAGGCCAGGTCACCCAGCAGAGCAAGGGCTCTTCCTGTCAACCTGTGAGAAACAGGTCCTTGCAATTGCTGTTAATGATAAGGTTCTGACTCACAGTGGGTTTTAAAGGATCAAATCAGTTGCTTATATTAAGATACACTTCAGTATCTTGTGCCAGATCAAATGCAGGGACACAGTGCTTATATTGTTCTTCTGAGGTTGTGAGCTGCGTGGGTGCAGGTGAAGCTCTGCTGAAAACACAGAAGGACAGAGCCTGATTGCAGGGCTGCAGAGACTCTCCAGATTACATTAACATGCCCATATCCTTAGCTGTTAAAAACATGGAGTGCTTCTTAAAATGGTCTGTCCAGACGGTAACAGTAGGGATTTCTTTAGGTGCCTCCTCCTCAAATGTTAGAGAAAATCACATTTCAGGAAAAGAGCAATGGTCCATTTCAAAAATGGTTCAGTAAAATAGCTAAAGGTCCATTTCAAAGCACAGTTGTCTTTGTTAAATCGGTCATCTTAGGCTCCACCCAGAAATAATGCAGGTGTTGACCAGAAAAACCACAGGACCAACTGGATGGAGCTTCTTGATTATATGTCAGTAACTATACTGACAGATCTGGGTGGTATGCTTGGGCAGCTGCAGTCTGTGTCCCCAGTCACACTGCCTCCCAGACATCCCCAGCCAGAGTTTTCATTTCTTTCCTGTTTATCTCCATGGCAGAGTGTTTTTGTTTGTTTGCTTTTGCTTTTCTTGTTTGTTGCTGGGGTTGGAATCCAGTGCTTCATGCGTGTTGGGCAGGTACTCTACTACTAAGCCGCACCCCAGCCCTCCATGGCCAAGTTTGAGAAACAATATTCAGCCTATTACTTCAAAATATACATCCCGTGTCAGTTGTTGAACATAGTGAGGTAGAAAGATTACTTGTTTATTCTGTTGATGATGCAGTAGCATGGAGTATGGGCTGACCTTGTTGTATAACCAAGAAAACAGAGAGGTCCTCCTGTATCTGTGTGACAGAACTGGGACAGAAACAAGGTCTCTGGATTCCCTCACCATTGCACCTTACACTGCATTGTATGACCCTCAGAGTCTGGTGGGGCTTAAGCCAGTGGAGTGACGTAATGGCTCCTCAAGCCTTTGCTAGTGGTACCAAGGTATTAGTAGTACAGCACGCAGGAGCACTGGCACTGAGTGTGTGCAGTTGCCTCACTGCTGAGTCTGGGGCTTGCTTTGCTCTTCCCAGTTTACATCCCACTGTGGCTCAGTATGTATTCGTGTATGTGTTTCAAGGTATGCTGGTAAGGCAGGGGAGCTCTGAATTTGAGTCCAGGCTACACACTCACCAGCTGTGTCTTCTCCTCTTAGGTCCTCTGGCCTTATTGCTTCATCTTCAGAATAGCTGTGACAGTGCTCCCTAGATAGTTGTGTAGATTATGTGGCAGGTAATAGATGCTTTCTTTCCTTTGAGGAAGGATGTCAAAATGCTTCAAATGCATCAGAGCCCTAGTTTTTCTTGTTCTAGATTAAAACAAAAGTTTTTTTTCTATCAAAGCATATGTATGTTCATTCTCCTTTTTTAATTCTTCTTGCAGTTTTTCTAAAGGTTCATTAAATAAGTTATATAACATTCACTGAGCACCTGTACTGGACTATCAGAAGTGCTAGAGCCACAGTGACAAAGGAGACAGAGAGCTCATCCTTGCAATTTACTTCTTGTGGAGAAGCCAGGCAATGACCAGAGGAGTGATTAAAAATATTACAGTAGCAAAAGGTGAAAGGTCACTGAATGTAGAGACAGCTGGCTGGGTGGAAGTAAAACTCTCCTTCAGAAAAGGCTCTCTGAGGTGGTGTGCTGTTGACAGAGTCATGTGAATACCTGATAGGAGAATGTTTTAGGCAAAGAAAACAGTACATGCAAAGGCCCTGAGGCATGGATGGCGTGTTACATTTGAGGAATAAAGAGGTCAGCCTTGCTGGAGCAGAATGAGCCATGAGAGAATAGAAAATGAATTTGAGGCAGGCAGGTACTGCATTATGTTTGGTCTTCTGGCTACATAATCTTGGCAATATTGATTCTCAGTGTGATGAGAAATGATATGGGAAGTTTAGAGTAAAATACCTTTTTGTGATTTACATTTTAGAGGGACTCACCCCTGTTTATTATATGAAGAATATATTGTCAGGATAAAAGTGAAAGCAGGGAGAATCATAGATAGGTTGTGGTAGTCCAGGCAAGAAAGGGTGGTGAGAGAGGATCATCCTGCTCACAGTTTCACAACCTGTTTAGACTGTTTTTTGGTACCAGGGATTGAACCCAGCACTTAACCACTGAGCCACATCCCCAGCCCTTTTTATATTTTATATTTTGAGACAGGGTCTTGCTGGGATACTAAGTGCTGGCTTTGAATTTGTGATCCTCCTGCCTTAGCCACCTTAGCCACCTGAACTTCTGGGATTACAGGTGTACACCACCATGCCCAGCCCAAACCTAGTTCTTAACCCCAAACTCTGACTTTTCTTTTAGTGAGCCCTTAGAAGCTTACATCTATTTCGGTCCTGTGTACTATCAGAAATTGAAACACATGGTGCTGGATAAAATGCATGCCCGGGCCCGGGGACCACGAGCCGTCCTTACCAGGTAAGAGAGAAGCACTTACAAAAAGAGCTTATTATCCAAGTCAAAACTGTCTTACATTTTCTCAATAGAGCAAAAAGCAGACTCATCAAAATTTCTGTTTTCTTGAAATGTCAAAATGTAGGGTATGGACTTAATAAAAATCATATATACTACCAACATGAAAAAGCAGCTGATTAAAAATCATTTCACAGGCTCAAGAGCAAAGCCACTGAAGTCTTGCCACAGTCTCCTAACACACCCATTTCCTGTGTACCACTTTAAATGTGGACCTTTTCAGAAAGGTTCATATATTAGAAGGTAAGAACATACATACCCACACATATCAATATACCTGTGTGCACCCATGTGAACACAGAAAACACATACATACATTAGTTGGTAGCCCAAATCACAACTGTACTTTAAAAACAAAAACAAACAAAATGTTGTTAGAGAATGAGGTACTTACATTTGCATGCTTATTTTAATTAGCTTAAAATCCATGCTTGCCCCATTCACCAAGACACCCTCTGTATCAAGCACAATGTCTGTATTTGGGTGATGGGTAAATTTGTTGGAAAAGGGAATTATGACCACAGTTGGCTTTCTGTAGCCACATGTCTAAATTCACAGATTCAACCAACCATAGATCAAAAATATCAAGGGAGGGGCTGGGGTAGATCTGTGATAGAGCACTTGCCTAGAGTGCTACGTTAGGCAGCTTTTCATCACTGAGCCAGAAATACCTGATGGGAACTACTCAGAGGAGGAAAAGTTTATTTTGGGCTCACAGTTTCAGACATCGAGTTCATGGTCAGCCAGTTCTTTGCTCTGGGCCTGCGGTGAGGCTGAACACCCTGGCAGAGGGTGTGTCAGAAGAAAGCTGCTCAACTCTCGGCAGCCAGGTAGCAGGAAGATAGAGCACTTGCAGCATAAACCAGGGACCAAATATAGTCCCCAACACCATACCCCTGTGACCTACGTCCTCCAGCCACACCCCAGTAGTCTCCACTTACCACCCAGTAGTCCATTCAGGTTATTAATCTGTCAAATGGATTAATCCACTGATGAGGTTACAGCTCTCATTATTGCCTAAAATCGATACCTCTGAATTTTGCTGCACTGGGGACATGCTTTCAAAATATGAACTTTTCAGGGGACACTCCAGATCTAGACCATGACATCTAGCATGTGTGAAGCCCTGGGTTCAATCCCTAGACTGAAAAAAAAAAATCGAAAAAAATTTTTGAGGAAAAAAATTGCGTCTGTGCTGAACATGTACAGACTTTTTTGGTCATTATTCTCTAAACAATATAGCATAACACCTATTTACATTATCTTTTACATTCTACTAAGTATTATAAGTAACAGATGCTATAAAATGTGCTGTGTGACAACATTTTGGTCAATGATGGACCACATGAACAGTGGTGGTCCGGTGAGATTATAATGGACATGAAAAATTCCTATTGCCCAGTGACATTGTAGCCATGGTAACATTGTAGCTCAGCACATACTCACATGTTTGTGGTGATGCTGATGTAAACAAGCCTGTGCTGGTCCTGTGAAAGCATTGCACTGAACAGTTACATAGAGTACACAATACCTGATGGTGATAATAGACAACTACATGACTGCTTTACATATGCACAATGCTCTTACCATTACTTTAAAGTGTACTCCTTCTACTCATAAATTGATTACTGTAAAGCACATATGCCATGTTATACTGGCAGTAGTTGTGGACTTCTTGTGTTCACTGAATCTGTGGACTGCATCATTTCTCTTGTGCCATATTTAGTCTTATGTTTTGTTCTTCATGGCCCTGAGAAGTAAGAGTAGGGAGCTATACCATATGTACACATGGACACACGCCCCATAAGCCTACATGTGTAATAAGTAGACTGTATCATAGGTTTGAATAAGTGTACTCTATGATGTGTGCATAACAATGTAATCCCCTGACATTGCATTTCCCAGGCCACACCCCATTATTGAGCCCTGCATGACTGTATGTGAAAGGTGTGTACAGGTTGTATGCAAACACGCCATTTTATAGAAAGGATTTGCTTTTTGCATCTTCTTAGGACCATTTTTCCACCTGGAGAAGCTTTGTCTAGAGCAGTGGTTCTCAGTTGGGCTATTTTTCCCCCCACTCCCACCCCCTGGGAATATTCAACAATGTCTAGAGAGGTTGGGAGTAGGCAGAGAGGTACTGACATCTAGTGTATAGAGACTAGGGATGCTGCTAAATGTCCTACAGTGCACAAGACAGCCCTACAATAAAGAGCTCCCAGCCCAGAATATCAGTAGTGCCAGGGGAGGAACCAGATGGTGGATGTGATGTGGTCTCATCTCCACTTCTTACCACTGTCTTCAGCTTGGACAGTATCTCAGCTTTCATTTTTCTCATATATAAAGTGGAGGTGATTGCACCTATGTCACAGAGTGCTGGTAAATATAGAATGCATATAGCACCAATCTGTAGAAGATGCTCAGTAAAAACTTGGTTCCCTCTCCAATGGCACTGAGCATTATTTGGATGGTATGTGCAGAAACAGGAAAAATGGTGCAGCTAGTGTTTTTGGTTTTAGTTTTTGGTTTTTTCCCAAAGAAAGAAACGTAGGTAATTTAATCCCTTGAGCATAAAACTGAACAAATGCACATGTCTGTTGAAATAATAGGCATACATGTGCTTAAAATTGCAGAAAAGAGAAGAGAGGTTGACATTGTCAAGGCAATTATTGCCTCAGTGATGGGACTCTATGTGGATTCAGTGTGTTTCTCCCTTAAATTCTGTCCCCTCATTGACTTCCATATTAGTTACAACATCTAAAACCTATTTCAAGGTAACATGACTGTCAAAGCAGTTATTTCTCCGTTTTGCTCTATGGTGTGAAAGAAGTTACTGCTTTGGTATTACACATGAAGACTCTAGAGGGTGGATTCTGTAGTCAGTTATCTCAAAGGGTTAAACTGCAAGGATGGGGTTCTGGTGTGAAAGAAGTTACTGCTTTCGTATTACACATGAAGACTCTAGAGGGTGGATTCTGTAGTCAGTTATCTCAAAGGGTTAAACTGCAAGGATGGGGTTCTGCACACAGATAGGAGCCACCTTCCCCCTGCCCAGTGGCCTCAGGTAGAAGGAGCACCTCTGAGGGATGGTTCTCCTAGCAGATAAAAATGTGTAGATGTGTCAGTTCTGACATTTTTAACATAGTGTTTTTATGGACCTACATGTAATATTTTCACGTGTAGATTTTTTTCAGCAAATGATCTTCAACATACCAGATTTCCTATTGTCACTTTCAACCATAAGAACAAAGACAATTTTAAAATTTCAGCATGTGTTGGCAGGTACTGTGTTCACCTTCATAATACTTTAGGAGACCAGTGGCAACAACGAAGATGAAAAAATGCTGTGGAATAAAGCAGGCATGACCCTGAGTTCATGGTTCCCTCACAGAGCACCCCTCAAAAGTGTTGTAAAATAAGCTAGCCCCGGAGCTCACTTCTCCACCATCCCCCAAATAATTTGTGTGATCATTTCCAAGGTAGAGTTGCCTGGACTGTTCGGAATCTCTAATTTTACCTACATCTCCGGATCTTGGATTCTTAATCTTATTCTTAAACTCAGCATATACATAAACCACACAGTGCATTCAAGAGATTAACAAGCCCTCAAGCTATGGCAGTAGCTATTGGAAACCATTCTTCTTCCAGAGTCTATTCTGCCTAGTTTTTTCTGATTTTAAATAACAGAGTACCAAGATATCTCTGAAAAACACTCAAATGCCTTGTTCCCTGATTTGAAGATTGCACTGTCCTAATAACAATGATAGTGATGGTAGTAGTAATGCTAGCTAGCACTGGTGTTTCATGTCATTGTACATTAGTAGAGTATTATGTCACATAATAAATACTATATATAATTATTTTTATTTAATAACAACTACCAGTTACTTCTTTTCTCATTTGAGGCTCTTTGGTTAGATATTTGTGTTAGTCAGCTTTTCATCACTGTGATCAAAATACCTGACGAGAACTACTTAGAGGAGGAAAGGTTTATTTTGGCTTATGGTTACTGAAGTTCAGTCCATGGGCAGCCAACTCCATTGCTCTGGGCCTGGGGTGAGACAGAACATCATACAGAGGCCGTGGTAGAGGAAAGCTGCTCAGCTCATGGCAGCCAGGAAGGAAGGGGAGGGGGATAGGGAACATGCACGTGCAGGGACTCAGGGACAAGATATAATCCCCAAGGACATGCTCCCAGTGACCTGCTTCTTCCAGCCACACCCTGCCTTCACACAGTTACCACCTAGTAGTCCATTCCAATTATGAATCCATCAAATGGACTAATCCGCTGATGAGGTTACAGCCCTCATAATCCAGTCTTTTCACCGTTAAACTGCTGCATCATCACATGAGTTTTTCAGAGCACAGTCCAGATCCAAACCATAACAGTACTCTTAAGCACTTTCTAAAAAAGGTGAGGCTGAGCAGCATGCTCAAGGTTCCTGTACGATACATGACTGGATCCAGGTGAGCCCTGCTCCAAGCGCCATGTTCTTTGTTTCTATGGGATGATGCCTCCTTGTTTGTTTGATAGGATAATAATGTATTTGTACAATAATTTGTTTCAAAGGCAGCCCACTGAAGGGCGATCTCGTGATGGTGGTTTGCGTCTTGGAGAAATGGAACGCGACTGTTTAATTGGCTATGGAGCCAGTATGCTTCTGCTAGAGAGATTAATGATTTCAAGTGATGCCTTTGAGGTTGATGTCTGTGGGCAGTGTGGACTTCTGGGCTACTCTGGCTGGTAAGTGGACATAGTCCCTTATGTCATACCCCTTTTCTCTAAAATCACAGCTCAAGAATTATCCCTGGATCATACCCACATGTTCTCTAGTCTTGGTCTGCAATCTAGGGTGTCCTCCCTATCCTTGCTTTCCTGTGATTTGGGTATTCTGTATGTACAAGTATCGTCTGTCTGCATAATGATCTGCTTTCTATACCATTCCCAAGGAGTAGAGACTTCAACTTCTTTTTAATACTATCTCAAGTATATTTTACAGCACTATTCACCTGTAAAACTCCAAGAAGATACATTGTTAGATGTTAGAATTTACAAAATCTGCTTAAGAAACTTTGTAGGAAAATGTGTCAAAAGTCCTTGTTTGTATCTTCAGACACAGTGAACCAAATATGTTGCCTCAGGTCTTAGAGCAGATAGTGACAAGCCAGGACCAAGACCTGGTGGCCTGATCCTTGTCTGTACTGTACTCCAGCATGGCAAGCTGCTTCGCATGTGAACTGTACACTTCATGAGGGTAGAAAGCATGTCTGTCTCCATCAGTCATTCAGCAAACTTGCAGAGTTATCTGCTACTTAACAGACGGTGCTCCGGGTTCCAGGAGTACGGAGTGAGCAAGGCAGATGAAGCACTGCTTAAAAAGAGCTCATCTTCCATTCATTCTGTTCATGTGGTCTTGTTGCTCTCCACTTCTCCAGCCTGGGATTTGGTGGGTGCTTTATAGAAAAAAAACTGCTAAATGATAACCCAGCATTTGTCAGATTGCCAGTGAGTAAAGTATGCAGTTTGTAAAATTCATCGTAACTTCTATGTAGAAATTAGTTTTGGTACACAAAGGCCAGCTTAGAGAATGACACTCCCCAGTTTGTTTGTGTAGTAGCAGCACCTTTCTATGTGTAGTGGTTCTGCTCTGCCACCAAAGAACATGAAGCTTTATTTAAGGTTATTCATGATCCCACTCCCTAAAGTCCCCAGTAGGCAAGGCAGCCAGTGGTGCCCAGTCTCTTCTGCTCTTCTGTTGAAGATCTAGCAGAGTGCAAGCAGATGCTGCGGGGATGGGAGGCGGCCACCACACCCTCAGCAGCTCTCAGCTGCCCTCTCCAGAGCGGCTCTTCCTAGAAGGGGCCACCCTTCTGGAAGAACAGTAAGCATTCATTGCCGGGCTATAGGAGTACACAGGCCACCTTTTCCCCACTGAGTCCTTCCCAGAGCCTCCTTCCCAACAGTCCCAACCTCTTACCATCCTCAGCTGCTAGTGTCTTGGTTGAATAAAGCTGATGAAGAATCAAAACAAGTGGGGCTTCTGAGGACACAGTGTGTACCTTGCTAGTTAAATGTGAAACCTTTTAGCAAATTATTTGATGACTGGTGTAGAAAAGTCGATGAGTCCTGTCCATGAAGAAATTGCTTCATTTTAGGAACTAACAGAAGAAGAGGTGGCCATTTGCAGTTCATTCTTTTCATACGGTTGCAGAGATGGGGCGACATTCTTCCCAGAATAAGCCTGGCTCTTTCTTATATCAATGAGATGGAGGTTTGTTTCAGTCCTGAGATGTCTATTCGTCTTTTGAAATGCATATTGAGCTTGCTTTTCATAGTCTGGGCTGTGTAACTAAAAAAAAAGAAAGAAAGAAAGAAAAGAAATAGCATAATAGGAAGATGCCGGGAACCAAGTTCCACTATGCTCAAATTTGGCACAAGGATTTTTAAGTAATTTACTTTGAAAGGACAAACAGAAGAGTCATTTCATTAAAAACAGTGGTCATGAAACTTCAAGAAGAGTTTCATTTTCTTTTCCTCTTTGCATTCCCCGCCTCCAATGAATGGGGAAAAAGCAGTAAACCAGGTTCACTTAGTACTTTGAAAGCTTCCCCTCTCCTCCATGGACACTCAGCTAAACCAAGGCAAATGGGAAAACCTCTGTACAGCTGTAATTTCTGCACTATTCTTTTCTTTCCTGTCTGTTTCATACATAGATCACACACGGTAGTGCCTGATTTTGAAGTTTGTGTGTTAGTGTGTATGGTATGTGAAGCCCTTTGAAAGAGGACTAGATGAGGTTGTGCAGTTTGAGGGTCTTCACTATAATTAAGCAGACCTTGCTGTACCATATGCTTGATTTTGAGTGGCCTATGCCCTTATTGCCACAGAAAGACTCCTGATGCATTTGGTAGTCTAGCTGCCTCCTCATGCACTGCTTTCTGGCGGAGCAGCATAATGATGCTGTCATTTTTCCCATCGTTACCTGACTGTGTTTGCCGATCGAGTGCAGCATTAAAGAAAGTCGCCCTTTTAATGAGTAGCACAATGGAGTCTGGGTAATTAGAGCAGTTCAGAACCTTAGGACAGGCCTTTGTGGATGATTTGCACATTAGTAAGGCATTGCTATGGGGAGGTTTACAGCAAGGCTGTTGTTCCTCAGAAGATGCAAAGGGCAGAAGTCACAAAAGAGAGTCCCTATTAAGATAATTAGCTCATAGAGGATATTTCACCGGACAGTCATTTCTTAGTGAAGCCACAGCCACCTCCTTTTGCTGTCTTTGTCCTGAAAAATCAGTTTGTTGTAATGTTGTTCTGGTCAAGTTTCTACCGTCGGGGAAAGGTAATTATACACACACACACACACACACACACACACACACGTATATGTATACACATACAGCTTAGATTGGAGGCATAGTGTAATATAGCAGACAGGAAAATCAGCAAGAAGTTACCCCAGTTGAATCCACTTTCCCAGTTTGATTAAATCATGAATATGATTCCTGAATAAATTAGACCTACCCAGGCACATTGAAGATATAATACTTAAATTCTGATGTATTAAAGAGGTCTTCAGGTAATTTTTTCCCCACATTTTTTATTGGTGTATTATAATTGTACATCTAGATGGGATTTATTGTTACATATCTATACAAGTATACAGAATAACAATATAATTTGACCTTCCCTAGCACTCCCCGCCTCCCTCCTCACCTCCCACCCTTTGGTCCCTCTCCTCTACTGATCTCCCTTTGATTTTTTGGAGATCCACCCCGACATTTGTTTTCCTTTTGCCTCTCTAGCTTCCACATATGATAGGAAACATATGACCCTTAACCTTCTGAGTTTGACTTATTTTGCTTAACATGATGATATGGTCTTAGTTCCATCCATTTTCACGCAAATGCCATAATTTCATTTTCTTTATGGCTGAATAAAACTCCATTGTGTATATATAACATATTTTCTTTATCCATTCATCCATTAATGGACACCTAAACTGGTTCCATAGTTTGGCTATTGTGAATTGTGCTGCTATAAAATTGAGTATGCATTTATCACTGTAATAAGATGATTTTTAATTCTTCAGGATAATTACTGAGAAGTAGTATAGCTGGGTCATGTGGTGGTTCCATGCCTAATCTTTTGAGAAGACTCCATACTGATTTCCAAAGTGATTGTACTAATTTGTAGTCCCAGAAACGGTGTAAAAGGGTTCCTTTTTCTTCATATTCTCTCCAGAATTTGTTATTTGTATTCTTGATGACTTCCATTCTGACTGGTGTGAGATGAAATCTCAATGTAATTTTGATTTGCATTTTCTTAATTGCTAATTATGTTGAACATTTTTTTCATGTATTTGTTGGCCATTTGTATTTCTACTTTTGAGAAGTGACTGTTTCATTCACTTGCCCATTTATTAATTGAGTTATTGATTTTTTTGGTGTAAAGAGTTTTTAGCTTTTTTTTTTTTTTTACTGGGGATTGAACTCAGGTGCACTCGACTGTTGTCGCCTAAAGCGATGGCCGCTTAGAACAACAAAGCCGTGGAAAAAAGTTTAGAGGCAAACTAAAAACAAACAGCTTTTTATTCTAATAACTTTTCTCTCTGGCTCTAACAAAGACTAACATGCGCTACACACACCACCAAAATGGCGCTGACCCGATCAACAATCTCGGCCAAGTCACTCGAGATCCCAGGCCAAGTCCCGTGAAACTACAAAAGGCAACAGTGCCCAAAACTCCATGGCCCGTAGTCAACCACAATTTAAGCCATGTCCCCAAACAGGGCTCCTACACTCGACCACTAAGCCACATCCCCAGCCCTATTTTGTATTTAGAGACAGGGTCTCACTGAGTTTCTTAGTGCCTTGCAGTTCCTGAGGCTGGCTTTGAACTCGCGATCCTCCTGACAGCCTCCTGAGCCACTGGGATTACAGGCGTGAACCACCACGCCCGGCAGATTTTTGAGCTTTTATATATTCTAGATATTAATCCTCTGTCAGAAAAGTAGCTAGCAAATATTTTCTCCCATTCTGTGGGTTCTCTCTTCACATTACTAATTGTTTCCTTTGTTGTGCAGAAGCTTTTTAATTTGATGCTGTTGCATTTATTAACTCTTGGCATTATTTCCTGAGCTTTAGGTATCCTATTGAGAAAGTCATTGCCTCTGTCTTAAAAGCTGGAGTGTTAACCCTATATTTTCTTCTAGGAATTGCATAGTTTCTGGCCTAACTCTGAAAACTTTGATCCATTTTGAGTTGCTTTTTGTGCAGGGTGAGATCTACATATGGATGACTAGTTTTCCCAGCACCATTTGTTTAAAAGGCTATCTTTTTTCCAATGTGTGTTTTTGTCACCTTTGTCAAGGATCAGTTGACTATATATGTGGGTTTGTCTCTGTGTCTTTTGTTCTGTACCATTGGACTACGTGTCTGTTTTTATGCCAGTGCCATGCAGTTTTTGTTACTATAGCTCTGTAGTATAATTTGAAGTCGGGTACTTTGATGCCTCCAGCATTGCTTTTTTGGCTTAGAATTGCTTTGGCTCTTCTGGATCTTTTATTCTTCCAAATGAATTTAAGGACTTTTCTTTGAATAATGTCACTGGTGTTTTGATGTGGATTGCATTGAATCTGTATATTGCTTTTGGTAATATGGCCATTTTTACAATATTATTTCTGTCTATCATAAACATGGAAGTCTTTTCATCTTCTGAGGTCTTCTTCGATTTCTTTCTTAAATGTTCTATAGCTTTTATTGTAGAGGTCTTTCACCTCCTTAGTTAGATTTATTCCTATGTTTTTGTTTTGTTTTGTTTTATTTAGGTTATTGTGAATGGAATTGTTTTCCTGATTTCTTTCTCCACAGATTCATTGTTGGTATATAGGAAAGATATTGATTTTTGTATGCTGATTTTGTATACTTTGCCAAATTTGTTTATTAGCTCCAGCAGTCTTTTGGTGGAATTTTCTGGATCTTCTAGATATAGCATCATATTATCTGCAAATAGTTAAATTATAACTATCCTTTCTTATTTTTATCTCTTTTATTTTCTTCTCTTGCCTCATTGCACTGGCTAGAATTTCTAGTACTGTATTAAATAGGAGTGGCAGAAGTGGAAATCCTTGTCCCAGATTTTAAAGGAAATGCTTATAGTTTTTTCCCATTTACCCTGAGGATGACTTTGGGTTTTTCATACACAGCCTTTATAATGTTGAGGTAGGTTCCTTCTGTTCCTAGTTTTTTCCATGTTTTTATCATGAATAAGTGTTTAAGTTTGTCGAAGGTCTTCTCTGCATTTAATGAGATTATTACTAAGTGATTTTTATCCTTCTGTTAATGTGATGAATTACATTTATTGATTTGCATATATTAAACCATCCTTGCATATCTGGAATAAATCCAACTTGGTTGTGGTATATAATCTTCTTAATAAGTTGTTGAACATGATTTGCTACAATTTTATTAAATATTTTTGCATTTAAGTTCATGTGGTCTGTAGTTTTCTTTCCTTGATGTGTCCTTATCTGGTTTTGGTATGAGTGTGATACTAGTTTCATAGAATGAATTTGGACATGTCTCATCCCTTTCTATTTCATGGAATAATTAAATTATTTTTAGTTCTTTAAAGGTTTGGTAGAATTCAGCTGAGAAGCCATCTGGTCCTAAGCTTTTCTTTGTTGGAAAGCTTTGTATTATTGCTGTATCTCATTACAAATTATTGGTCTGTTTAGGTTTTCTGTGTCCTCTTGATTCAGTTTTGGCGGATTGTATTTGTCTAGAAATGTACACATTTCTTCTATATTTTCCAATTTACTGGAGTATAAGTTTTCAGAATAGTCCCTGATGATTTGCTAGATTTCTGAGATGTCTGTGGTGATTTCTCCTTTTTCATCTCTAATTTTATTAATTTGGTTTTTCTCCCTTTTGGTTAGTTTGGTTAATGGCTTATCAATCTTGTTTGTCTTTTCAAAAAACAAACTCTTTGTTTCATTGATCTTTTGTATTTCCTTTCTCAAGTTCATTAATTTTGGCTCTCAATTATTTTCTTCCTTCTACTGGTTTTAAAATTGCTTTGTTCTTTGTAGGCCTTGAGATGCATCATTGGGTTGTTTATTTGGGATCTTTCTAATTTTCTTATGTTGGTACTCATATCTATAAACTTTCCTCCTATAACTGTCTTCATAGTGTCCCAGAGGTTCTGGTATATTAAATCACTATTCTTATTTGAGTCTTAAGAATCTTTTAACTGAAGACCTGAATTGTATGAATATACTTTGTATACAAACAGTTGTATGTAAAAAGATGCTATATACGGGCACTATGAATTGTAATTATTATAAATTAAAAAAATAAATTTAAAAAAAAGAATCTTTTAACTTCTCATTATTTCTTCTATCACCCATTCATCGTTCAGAAGAGTGTTATTCAATCTCCATGTGTTTATATAGTTTCTGTAGGGTTTGGTTGGGTTGACTTTTTTTTTTTAATATTTATTTATTTGCTTTAGTTGTACACAATGCAGTGCATTTATGTCTACATGATGCTAAGGATCGAACCCGGGCAGCGCACGCACTAGGTGAGCGCTCCGCCACTGAGCCACAACCCCAGCCCTGGTTGGGGTGATTTTTAATTTCATTCCATTATGCTCTGACAAGATGCAAGGAATGATATAGTTGTTGTTGTTGTTGTTGTTCTAAGCGATGCTTTGTGGCCTAAAATATGATCTATTTTGGAGAAGGTTCCATGAGCCACTAAGAAAAAGTGTATTTAGCTGTTGGATGAAGTATTCTGTAGATGTCTGTTAAGTCCATTTGATTTATAATACTTTCAGGTCCAAAGACTCTTTACTGAGTTTATGTCTGGATGACCCGTCTAATAGTGAGAGAGGTGTGTTGAAATCACCCAGTATTACTGTACTGGGATCTGTCTGGTCCTTCAATTTGAGTAGGGTCTCTTATGTAATTAGTTGCACCTACATTTGGGGCATAAATATTTATTATTATTTTATCTTCTTGTTGGATTGTTTCCTTTACCAATATGAAGTGTCCTTCTTTTTATCTTCTGATTAATTTTAGTGTGAAATCTGCTTTGTCAGATATGAGGTAGCTACTCCTGCTTGTTTTCAGTCTCCATTCACATGGTTTATCAGTTTTCATCCTTTCACTTTCAGCCTGTGGCTCTTTGCCTATATGGTGCATCTCTTGAAAATCACACAGTTGGGTCTTGTTTCTAATTCATTCTGCCAGCTTTTCTCTTTTAATTGGAAAGTTGAGACCATTTACATTCAATGTTATTATAGAGATGTTGATTAATTCCTGCCATTTTGATTTATTTTTTGTGTTTAATTTGATCCTGTTTTTCATTTGCTTAGCTACCCTTCAAGTGAGATTTCTTCTTTTATGAGCTCTGAGGTTTGTTTCTGTAATTTCTTCTGTGTGCAATATTTCTTTAAGTAAGTTCTATAGTGCCAGTTTAATAATCATGAATTCTTTTAGTTTCTGCTTATCTTGGAAGGGTCTTTATTTCACCTTAAATTTTAAATGACTACTTTGCTTGATAGAGCCATCTTGGTTGACAGTTATGGTCTCTCAGGACTTGGAATATATCATTCCAAGCCACCCTGGCCTATACAGTCTATGCTGAGAAATCCAAAGTGATTCTGATTGGCTTGCCTCTAAATGTGACTTGATGTTTTTCTCTTGCAGCTTTAGGAATTCTATCCTTGTTCTGTATGTTTAGGCATTTTAATTATAATGTGTCATGGAGAGGTTCTTTTTTGATCTTGTCTGTTTGGGGTTCTAAATGCCTCCTGTTTCTGGATGTCCATCTCATTCTGAAGGTTTGTAAAGTTTTCTGTTATTATTTTATTGAAGAGGTTATCCATTCCATTATTAGCCCATAGCTCACAGCCCTCCTCAATTCCAAGTGATTCTTAAATTTGGTCTGTTCATGTTGTCCCAGAGTCCTTGTATACTCTGATCATGGTTACTTATTTTATTTTCTTTAATACTGTCTGAATGTTTAAAGTAAGCCACTTTGTCTACCACCTCTGAGATTCTGCCTTCAATGTGGTTTACTCTGTATTAGAGAGACTTTCAGCTGAACATTGTATTTGATTTGTTGTGTCTTTCATTTCCAAGATTTCTGTTCAGTTCTTCTTCAATATTTCTATCTTCTTATTGAATTTCTCATTCATATTCTGTACTGACTTTCTTAATTCAGTCAATTGTTTTTCTGTCTTCTTGGAATTCATTGATCTTTTATAATGATTCTTTTGAATTCCTTATTTGAATTTCATCCACTTCTGTATTTGGGGGATCATTTGCTTTAGGAGGTGTTATGTCAACTTGCTCTTTCATATCTCTTATATTCCTGTGTTGGGTTTTATGCAGCTGTTGGGAGGGATTTTTCTTCCACTCTTATGTGTGGACTTTTTTAGGGCACAGTCTTCACTTGCCAAAGTGTCCTAGTGTGATCTAGATTGAGACCACCTTGTAGGTGTGGTGTCCACAGCCTTTGTGTTCTTTCTTTCTGTTTGTGCTACAGCAGTGGATGTCCATAGGTAGGACCTGAGGGCCCACCCCTAGCTATTCCTACTTGAGACCTGGTTGTTAGTCTGGGTTTTGGTTTCTTCTTTTTATTATGTTAAAGTATAGCTGAAGATTGGGTGTCATTAATTTGTGTATGGAGCATGGTACACTGTCTTGTATTGTGTTTAGTTAAGAGTTCCTACCCTGTGAACTTGTAATGTCCCTATAGGTTCCCAGTACCTGACAGAATAGGGTGAAACAAACAATAGCAACAACCAATGAAAATAATATACAGCATTAAACCAAATACTTGGTTCCTGCTATGACATCTATAATGATAATTGCCACAAAACCCAGAAATGATAGCATCAGCAATTGCCAACAGCAAAAATAAGTTACCTTGAACTATTATCTGTTATTAAAGCAAACAGCAGGTATCAACTATATATCCACAGCAGTAATAATTGCAACAGCATTAATGGTGAGACAGGAATTACAAAAACCAATTAGTGCTACAAGATGGGAAGAATGCAGTTAATTAAGAGAAAAGAATATTTGATAGGAAGGTAGAAAAGAGTTCATAATTTCAAAAAGTGATCAGAAAGATGCAGAAGAGATGTAGCATGGTTATATTGTTACATATTATATAATTTATTATAAGGAAGGAGGAGAATATAGAAATAACAAAGTAAAGGTAGAGTGAGAGAATAATAGAATTTGGCCATAATAATATAATAGAATAATTTTCTTTAGCAGAAGAAAAGAGAGAAAGAGAAACAAATGAAAAACAATACAAAATATACCAATCAAAAAATCTAACCTTCAAAGGACAAGGCAAAGAAAAATAACTACATCTTAAAAATGCTAAAAATGAGGAAAAGAGAAATATATGAATATGTTTATATCTCCATGAACCAATCAGCACAGCAAAAACAAAATAACAACAACAAAAAGATCCTTAATGAAAAATTACAGAATTGTTTCCACTGAGGTGATCAGAATAGTCAATGGGAATAGTTGTACACTGTGCCCTACTGTCTTTCTGTTTTTACTTGGGCTATATTCTAAGAGTGAAAACAAGGGCTGGGATTGTTAACCCCTTCCTCTTTTTGTGTTGCTTACTAAGCTGCCAGTTGTAGTGGCCTAAGGCTGAAACTGGTTCAAATAATTCTTGGTTTCTGTTCTCTCCAGTATGAGGCAGGATGGGGTGGGAAGTAACATCATTTGGAGTTTGTTTGCACAGACTGATGCACTTCCAGGGAGGGGCCACTGCAGAATTTTATGAGTGGAGTTCCAGTGCCTGGGTCTTTGGTCTAATCAGGCCTCAGGGCTTTGCTGGCTGGTATCTGCTCTAGAGAGATTAGATCAACACACCCCTTGGCCTGGCAGCTGCCAATCTCTACTGGGAGTCTAGATCTCAGGAGCCTCCCAAGGATTCTACTGGTGGGGTCACCCCTTCTGCTGCCCATGAACACAGCCTTTCGAGGCTTCCCAGGCTTAGTCCGAGTATATTCACATCCACATGGTTCAGATTCCCATCCTGGTTCAGCTGGTCACATGAGCCACTAGACTCAAGGCTGGATTCCCTTTTGCTTTTCTAACTTGAATTCCTCAGGGCAAAATATTCTCTGTGCCTGTTTTGCCCTCATTCTGCTAGGTATACCCTAGGCTACGCAGAAGGCACTAGCCAGGTAATGTAGCCATGTTAGCTCAGATCTTCTGGCTCATACAGCGACAGCTGCAGCAAGGCCACCTCAAGGTGGCTCCCATCTCAGCTCTCTGCGTCCAGTTGGAAAACACAGGATGCTTTTCAAGCACCAGTGCACAGTATAGCCTCTGGACAGCTAAGGGCAGCTTGCTTTTCTGATCTCAGGTTTTCCCATATTGAATCTGTCCATTGTACTCTCTGTGCTGAATCAGCTGCTGCCACAACCAACTTGGCTCCAATGTAGTCTTTCTTCTTTGTTTAATGTATCCAATTTTCTGAGCCTCTAGGACACTCTGACTGTCCAATATTAAGTTTTAGTGAAATTCCTCTTTCACCCACCTCACAGAGAAGCGATATTCCTGCTGCATGAATCCCCAGCCATGTAGCATCTAGGAGTGCAGCCTTCCTCTAGCCTGCCATCTTGAATCCCCCCGTACCCCACTGTAATTCCTTTAGGTGATCTTTTAAGAAAAGTTTATATATCACTCTCAGTGGATCAGTGTGCAAGCAAGCACCCAGCCATCCCCTCATCTTGATGTCAGTATCCACGATGGTTCATTCTTCTCCCACTATCTCCAAGTTCTGTCTCTACTTAGTTACTCACCACCATGTTCAAATTCTCAGCCTCAGTATTTGTTTTTCTTCTCCAAAATAATAAAAACTTTATTTTGCTGCTTACCAAATTTATCTTTGCTTATTGTAAAATATTCAAGTTACAAATTTTTAAAAAATTTTTTTAAAATGTTTATTTATTTGCTTTAGTTGTACACAATGTGTTTATTTGTATGTGGTGCTGAGGATCGAACCCGGGCTGCGCATGTGCTAGGCAAGCGCTCTACCGCTGAGCCACAACCCCAGCCCCCACAAAAAATTTTAAAAAGTGACAATCACATTAATTACCACCACCCAGCGATGACCACTTAACATTTTAGTGACCATTCTTTGGAACATCTCTGATACCTGTTGTTCTTTAATTTTTACTTAATTTTTTAAAATCATAAACCCTTTCAGGATTCTAATAATAGCAGAAAATGCAAATGACGTTTTAAACATTTTTTAAAAGGTTTAAACCTTTATATATGATTTTGGAGGCTCAGAAACACATCTGAGGCCCTGCTTAGGACCATGCTATTTAGCATACTTCTTTTTTTCACACCACAATGTGTCCTGGACACCTTACATTTCAATTAATATGAGTCTACACTGTCACATTTAGTGGCTGCACAGTGTATAAATATGTTATAATCACAGAACTATTGGTAGTGGGCATTTGAGGAGTGTCTTGCTTTGTAAATAGTGTGGTCATGTACATTCTTGTGAGGTCCTATTTGGTCTGTAACCTGAAAGAATAATTCAGCTTCTCCCCAGGGAACCTTCTTTAGTTGTAGTCATTAAGACCTAAATTTAACTCACTGGCCCTTCCTGAAGAGAGAGAAAAGAAAATCTTACTTGGAAGACCCAGTATTCTGGTTAGGAACATGGGCTGTCATAGGAGTGAGTGGAATACATGCATGTGTGCACATGCACACTTCTTAGTTTTGCACAGGGGACAGCACACTATATAATAGAGTAGCTTCCATTACTAATAGAAATGACCGAACCTGAAAGTCACTGGAAAAACATTAGCATTTGACTGGATGTCTTTTCAAAAGTCTGGTCTTTCCACCAGACTTAGAGTATCCCAATGACAGAAACCAAATTATAATTATTGAGCACCTTATGTAGACTAACATACTAGTGTAGTAGTGGATTGTTCCCACATTCATGATGGTTGACTGGATCAATCAAAAACCCACCAATTAAAAAAAATCTAAATCTGAATGAATTTCAAGTGGTTCGAATTTCTGGGGTGCTTTCAAAACAGTATATGGACAGATGTTTCACATTCAAAGAGAGATCCAGAAATGTGGTAATAACTGATTCAAGTTGTATGCTTTTAAAACGGGAAGGAGTGGTGTTTATTTTATTTTTTAGTTTGCTTCCTTGGATGTTTCCTTTTATTCTTCTGGGCACATATGTGCACATTTGATGATGTGACTGAACATTGAGGAATAGAAAATTGACTAATACAACAGTAGAATTTGGTAGAGCATATTCTCATTGCCTGTGTGCAGGCCTTCATTTCTGAGTGGCTGTCCCTCTGACACATGCTGACTTGGGTTTCAGGTGCCATTACTGTAAGTCATCGTGCCATGTGTCTTCCCTCCGCATTCCGTATGCCTGCAAGCTGCTCTTCCAGGAACTGCAGTCTATGAACATCATCCCCAGGTTAAAACTGTCCAAGTACAATGAATGAGATGGAAAAGATGGGTCTGTGCAAACAACGGTTGGTAAGTCCAATGCTGTGGAATGCAGAAGGGACTGAGGACTGTGTCTGCTCCTGCAAATGACTTCTGGGATTATTTTCCCTCAAAAACAAACAGAACTGATGGAGAAGGTTTTTTGTTCTAGAAGATTGACTAGACAGCCTTGGTCAGTGAGCCTCGAGCCACGGGAGAAATGCTGACAACGTGGACTGCAGTTCCTTTGGATCCACAAGTGGACGTGACCTAAAAGATAAATATACTTTTATTTATGATCTGTAGCTTAAAATCTACTCATTAGAAAGATCTTACTCCTTAAAAAGAAAGTTTGGGTTTAAATTCCCCACAATATCTTCAGGTTAACGAAACTCAAGGTTCTCAGGAACCTTGGAGGATGAGAAGACTCTCCTGAGTTCATTCCTGGGGCTCAGTTGAGGTGTCTGATTGTGAACAGGGTGTGGAGGCAGGGGCTGTGGGAAGCTGAGAGGGCATACATAAAGCGCTGGATTTCTTATCTGGTTCTGTGAGGGGACAAATTTTCCCAACAATTAAGTCTCACTGTCACACACCCAAACTTTGTGTAAAGTCACCAAAAAAAACCTTGGTGAAATACAATAAATATATTCTTACCTTGTAAGCAGGAATGTCACTTTTCTTATGGACCCATTTGCTACTATTTTGAACCTCAGTCATACCATGAAATAATGTTTATTAAATGTCTGAACAGAACTCCATGTTTTGTCGTTTCCTGTCCTACCATTCCTGTCAGGATATTAGCTGTCCGATCTCTTCTGCTGTCAGCCTTCCTCACCCTTATCTAATTTGCTTTTAACTGCTCTGCCCTGAAGCTGGATAAATATTTATGCCATGAATTATTTATAAAATAAGAGTCCGAGAAGCTTTGAGTAATGGACTGGGGTGACATTCCCAGTGTGTCACATTGAAAATGGCCCACACAATGTTAACTGGTGTTATATACCAACAAGGATCAAGCTCCAGTGTCAAAGTGAGGTTGAGGAACTGTGTTTAATCAAGTCGAAGCTACCACAGGACTTTCTCAATACCTGTAGCCATCTCAAGCTAATGAGTATTGAGACCTTCAGAAGGGTAACATACTGGGGAGCCAGAGTAGTCACTGACTTGAGAACTCTGCCTCACCTTGTTTTCTTCATGATGAAGGTGTAAAAGTCAGGAAGGTTCCACAGCCCAAGCAAAATGGAGGATGCCATGCAGGTGAGCAGGCCTTCCTCGGCCTTGGCTTCAGGGACGGGGTGAAGGAGTTCATACACCCACATCCTTGCTGTTTCTTCTCTTAGAGTGGCTTTATCGTTCTCACAATTGATGGTGCAAAAAAAATGACTACTTGATTGTATTTGCAGTCATGCTGTATTTTGTGGGCTATTTAAGAAGTCTTCTGGGTTGATCTTGACTGTCTC
Source organism: Tamias sibiricus (assembly GCA_025594165.1). Taxonomy (NCBI): domain Eukaryota; kingdom Metazoa; phylum Chordata; class Mammalia; order Rodentia; family Sciuridae; genus Tamias; species Tamias sibiricus. Next base: position 161,757,082 of record CM046661.1, read on the forward strand.
TCATTCCATGGCAACTGCACTTCCCAACTCCAATGAAGATGCAGTTGTCCTGCCACGTGTGGCACATCAGATACATGAACACTAGAGGGTCATTTGGAAAGAGCAGTGTCCTGGATACTGGCACAAGGACTTTTGTCATTTAATCATTCAGTGATGTGCACTGTATAAAGAAAGAGCAGGACATGACCTCTGCCTGCAGGAGCACAGGAAGTGAACGGCACCACTGCCTGTGCTCAGTGCTGCAGGATATGCTTCACAAGGGTCATTACTCCCTTATACAAAGGAACTGTGCCGACTCACTCCCCAGCACCACACCACTAACAAGGGAAGAGCAAGGGCTTCCCCATGTAGGGAACTTTGTTTTGGTTTTGTCCGTAGAGGTATTTTTGAGTCTCCAAAAGCGACATTTTTTTTTTTTTTAAATTCAAATACTACTATGTGGTCATATTTCTTCCAGATGAACATTTCTTTTGGAAAATTATTCCAGGCAATTCTGATAATTTGGGGGAGAATCATCTATCTAACCTTGGAAGTCTTAAGTTCTCTTCAGTTTCCAGGACCTTAAAGAGAGGAAGGGATCCAAACTGAGATACCTTAAGGGAAAAGCGCTGTCGGGTTGATATTTTAAAAACCAGCAGCTACTATATTTGAATAGCTGTTCGTCTCTAAGAAGTACTTTAGTAAAAAGAAAAAAAGGCCAAGATCAGTAAATTCATCCTACTACTTTTTTTTTTTTTTTTTTAAGGTTTTTAGGTTGCCACTTGCAGCAGTGGTGGAGCAATTTCTCACAAACCCTCCCCCCACCACCCCCCACACACACACCACACTTTTTCTCTTCAGGATTTTTTATTTATTATTATTATTTTTTTTTTTTTTGGTACTGGGGATTGAACTCAGGGGCACTTGACCACCGGGCCACATCCCCAGCCCTTTTTTGTATTTTATTAGAGACAGGGTCTCACTGAGTTGCTAAGTGCCTCGTCATTGCTGAGGCTGGCTTTGAACTCGCGATCCTCCTGCCTCAGCCTCCCAAGTGCTGGGATTACAGGCGTGCGCCACCGCACCCAGACTTCTCTTAAGGATTTTGCCACAGAGATCATGTTAAAAGCCACTAAAAATCCATCCTGCAAACCCACCAAGAGTCTGTGACCCTCACGTGAGCTTTGGCAGAATCATGGCTTTGGAAAGACAAAACTGTGAGTTCCAAGTGGCCAGGACACCCAGACTGCAAGGCCAGAATCCCACACCGAAAGGAAGCTCACTGGGAGGAGCCCAGCTTCACTACTTTTACCTTTTAATTTGTCAGCGTGGGCTGTCATAGCAGAATATCACAGATGGAGAGGCTTAAACAACAGAAATGTGCTTTCTTACTGTTGTGCAGGCTCAAGGACCAAGATGGTGGCATCAGTGGCTCGGTGTCTAGTGAGGGCTCTTCCTGGCTGCTGCCAGCCACCTCTCTGCTGCATCTTCACATGGCCTTCTCCTGGTGCACACTCCGAGAGCAAACGGAGGTACCTCCCTGCCCCCACCCCAGTTCTGGATTGAACCCAGCCACTCTGTAGAGTGGTAGAGCTACGTGCCCAGACCTTTTTATTTTTTGAGACAAGAGTCTTGATGAATTGCCAAGGCTAACCTAGAATTTGTAATCCTCCTGCCTCAGCCTCCTGAGTCACTGAGATGACAGCTGTGTGCCACTGTGCCCAGAAGATTCTCCTCTTATAAGGACACCAGTCCATTGACTAGGGTCTCACTCTTAACTCCATTTATTCTTAATTAGTTCCTTAAAGGCCCTGTTTCTCCAAATACAGTCACACTGGATATTAGGGCTTCAACATTAATTTTGAGGAAACAGTATACCTCTCAGGGCATTTGCCACTTCATAATGACACAGACTAAACTATTAATAGTACCTTTCTTTTAAAATTTTTTATTTGTTCTGATTAGTTATATACATGACAGTAGAATGCATTTTGACACATTTTGTACACAGATGGAACACAACTTCTCATTCCTCTGGCTGTACGTGGTGCAGAGTCACACCAGTAGTGTAATCATACATGTATATAGGGTAATAATGTCTGTCTCATTGTACAGTCCTTCCCATCCCCACACTCCCTTTTAAAGATGAACATATTCAGCAATTCCATATGTAGGTATGAGCCCAGAAGAAATGTATATGTGTTATCAGTAAGTGAGTACCAAAAAACAAACAAACAAACAAACAAAAGTTTCTAGCAGCATTATTTGTGTTAGCCTGCAGTTGGAAATAACCCCTCCCCATAAATAACCCCTTCTCATTAACACTAGAATAAATTGTGGTATATCAATACAATGGAATATTATACAGTGATGAAAATGAATTATACTACATAACAATATTGTAGACAATCCAGCCAATACAGCATTGAGAAAAAAGTTAAGCTTAAGAGAATACATACTATATTGATTCCTTTTAAGTTCAAAAATGGACAAAATTAATGTATAAGAAGCCATGAATAAATAGCTTTCTGTGTAGAATGGGCTGATGACTGAGAGGGTGCAAGAGGAACTTCTAGAGTACTGATAATATCTTTTTGTTTTTGTTTTTTTATCAGAGTATTGATCACATGAGTTGCTCATTTTATGAAAATTCATTAAGTTGAGTGCACTCAGGATTTTTCACTTTTCTCAATTTAGGTAACTAAATGGTTAAGAATACTCACTCTAAACCTGTGTTTTAGTCTTTTCACTTCATTGATATGTTGTTCCAAAGGTAAGATAGTGATTTTTGTTCCTTTGGCTTTCCATCTTTGGAATAGCAGTATAATATTACCAACACCTCAGGCTTTTTCTTTTTTTTTTTCTTTTTCTTTTTTTTTTTTTTTTTTTAAGTTCAAGGGCTCAGCTCAGTGCCCAGCACAGAACAGGCATTAGAGAATGCGCATGATTGTTTTCATTGGTGGCAATAATCATACAGCTTACTAACAGGACTGCTGGATGAGCCCTCTTCATCAGGCTGGAGTTCAAGCAGGCCAACCCAAGTTCCTTTGGAGGAGGGAGTTTGGAAACTCCGAGCAGAGGCAGAAGCCACAGGGCTTTGCAGATGCTCTCCAGGAGAACCTCCCTGCTTAGCAGTGGTGGGGAGGAAGAGGGTGGTGGAATTAGAGAGCACACTTCCCTGGAACAACCATTTACCACTGACATCAAAGCGAGGCCTGCTGTGGGCCCACTGAATCGGTTCTGAAAACGCTTCCATGTGGGGAGAGTGGAGGAAAGGGTTTTAAAATTCAAAGTCCTTGATTGGGTGCTACATAATGGGATAGTTTTCAGCTGCTTCAGAGCGTTTGGGAGCAACACCTTTATTTGCAGTAATGAGTCACATGAGAGGGAACACATCAGGGCTGGTGGCTGGGCCCATCCATTCTCACCCTCTGAGTAAGAGAGAAGTCAGTTTCTGAGAGACCTGTAAATAATTCCATTGTGAAACGGATGGTTAGAAAAGTGACTGTAAAAGTAGCACCTCTTTACCATCCATATTTACTCCATATGTGTTGTAGGAACAGTGCATTTTCATTTGTTGACTGAAAGTTGAGTTTTTACTGCCCCAGCCCACAGGGCCAAGGTTGGTGGGATATTGAAGTCACCTTTTAAGGAGGTTTCAAATGGGGTGGGGGGGCACCTAAAAGTTTGTTACCTAAGCAGAGCTACCAAGTTTGATTTTAGACAAGGGCTCCAGAAGTAATTAAGAGATTTGCTTCGGCAAATGAAATTTGTGTTTAGGCTACCATGACGGAAATTTTCAGCATGACCTGGAAATCACATTTGCACTCAAAAGTCTGTTTCACACCAGGTCAAAAGAGCTAAAGTATTTTTCCAGTCCAGGTAATAACCGTGGTTCCATGCACAATAAAGTTTAAGTCTACTTTACTCCCAACTGTCCACATTAGTGGAAGCACAGAAAGGTGTGAATACTTTAAAGCAGATGATGGACCCCAAATCCGTTGTACTGGATGTTGGGATGAAGTGTGCACTCACTTTTAATGGAACTTGTGTGGTAGGTTGGTGGATTTGCCGTACTTCAACTAGTAACTCCTGTGGACACTTCATTTGAAGAAACTGGGATAATAATGACCTTCATGGTTTAGTGATGGTGACAGATCTCTGGAAAGGTGGGAGAGGCTGACAGCTGGTAGGCCAGTGGTCCTCAAAGTGTGTCCCTGGGCCAGAAGCAGCAGCATCACCTGCAATGTTTTGGATCCCCTCCCCAAACTTACCAAGAAACTGCAGGTGGACCCCAGCAATCTCTTTTAAAAAGCCCTTCAGGGGGCTCCAGTACAGCCTGAACTTGGAGATCCAGGGCTGTGAGCTAGAAGAGCTTTGAGTCCCATCCTTTCTCACAGCCAGCCTTTGGCGTCTTAGAGTGCCAAAGTAACCCCCCTGGAAACTGGCTCCCTGCTCTTTTTCCTTCTTTTGCTGGACACAACTTCCCCTTAAGCAGCGTATTGTACTAGCCCACCCTCGCAAGCCCCCTACCTCATTTTACCCTCGGGCAAGGGCCTGGAAGCCCTTTGCCAGCCTGCCCAACGCCTGCCTCTTCTGGTGGAGGCCCTGTGCGCAGGATATTGATATGGAGCCAGATTTACATAGGTCGGGTTCCTCTCCAGCGGCCTGGGGTGGGGCTTCTCCCTCGTGCTGTCTGGTTTCTGAGTCTCCAGCCTTGAGGTTTCCACCTCCTCCTTCTGCAGCTTCCTTTCCACTCCCTGCCAGACCTGCTTACCATCCCACAAAGCCATCCCGCATCAAAGATGGCCTTTCTGAATGAATACTACCAGTTTCTGTCCCCTTCCCCCGATCACTTCAGTCCACTGCCCACGTCCTCTAAGGGCTGCCACAGCACCATCTCTCCTGATGTGAAGCTCTGAGTCAGCAGAGGTGTTGTGGGTGCCACACGGCTTCCCTGGGGCTTGTGGGGGCCTTTGGGGCTGGGGCTTCTCAAACCCTTCCAGGTGGCTGACACTGCAAGGGTTGGGGAGCCTCAGCGTGGCTGACCTTAGACCCTGCCCTGAGAATGAATCGACAGTGGTATTAGCATCAAGGAGAGAGCCTGGCCACTGGGCCCTCTTGTGCTCTGTGTGTGGAAGAACAGAGAGGCTGAGTCCTCCACTAAGAACGCTATCTCAAGAGAGCATACGCTGCCTCGTCCACTCCACACAGACTTGTTCAGGTGTAAGACTGGTACCTACCCATAGGTTTGCTAAGACCAGTAAATGAGTTAATTTAAATGCAACTTTCAGAACAGTCCCTGCCCTGTGCTAAACAGTAAAGACTGGCTTTCCTCTCTATGTAAATGTCAAACTAGATCACAGTTTCGGAAGATTCCGTTGGCATTTGGTGCTAGATAATTCTTTGCTGTGGGGCTGTCTGTCCTGTGCATCATAGGATGTTAGCAGCACCCCGGTCTCAACCCACTAGCTGCCAGTAGCCCCACTCTCATTGTAACAATCAAAAATGTCTCCAGACATTGCTAGACATTCCCTTGGGGGCAAAATCCGCCCTCCCGGTGAACTAGGTGATGTGTATGAACATGGTTTATCTTACGAAGCAGTTGCAAACAGTTTCAAAATTGTAGTTGTACAGATTTGTCCACAAGAAACTGATGGCTGAGCCACTTCTTGGATAATGGAGCGACATACTAACAGATGTTCACAGGAACTCAAAGCCCTTGCTTTTCCTTCAGTGGACCTGTTGTAAAGATGTCAGGTAAAACAAGCCAATCATTGTTGGTCAGAATGTTAAATAAGTTTCATTCCTATTGTACAATGAACTTTAATATATCTGATGAGAATGTTGCAAACAAAAGTAAGATTAGTTATCTCCATTTTTATGTACATTTTTCCTCAACCAGATTCTGTTCTAGATCTCATCTATTTTTGTTTTTGTCAAAGATGTAGGGGGATTTTCATCATTCACCAAATCAGCCCTCAGCTTTGCCTCTGCCTACCCGCCACATGACAGGGACTGTTCAACTGCCAGTCTACCCCAACGCCAAAAGCCCTGCCTTCCCCCTGGAGGCCTTGGTGAATGGCACCCTAGTCCTGAGAGAGCCCTCTCCTAAGCTGCTGAAGTACTGTTTGCACTGTAAGATGATAGGCTAGGGCTGGGTCCTCAGATCAGAATTCTCAGTGTCAGCCACTGTCTCAGTGAGTCTCTAGGAGTGTCCCCCTGCATGTTTCTGGAACTTACGTGTCCCATGTAGGTCTTCAGTCTGTCAAGACCTAAAACGTACATGTCAGTCCAGAAAATGAAACAGGAACCTGTTGGCAACTTACTGTCTGCATTGCCAGCAGGGAAAGTTATTTTCATCACCTTTGAGATGTTACAAAAATGGAGGAGTGACTAGTAGAGATTATGAGGAAGACAGTTCTGACAGTACAGGTGTCGTAGGATCTTTTCTTTTAAAATAAAGTCAGGGAGTCCCCTTGATGGCTCCTGATCCCTCATCACAGTCTTCCATGCTAAGCCAGAGTTTGCTCTCAGATCTTGAACAACAGGCCAGGACAGCCCTAGCCCAATCAGCTAGGAGGCAGGAGCATGGCTAAGTCAAGAGCAGGGACTTAGCCATCAGGCTGCCTGTTTTCCTGTCCTGGCTTCACCACCTTCTAGCTAAATGATCTTGTGCAAAGTATTTTGCCTCAGTTTCCACATCTGTAAAATTGAGATAATAGTGACAATAGTACTTACGCATAGGGCTAAGTTAATTGTGTAAGCCATATAATAAGTGCTCAATAAAAACCAGACATCATTATGATGGATTGGAAGTGGCTTCCTTAGGAAACCTATCTGTCAGCCCTCCAGCTGGCAATAGCATTTCTTCTCTTTAATTTTGATTCAGCTATATATATATATATATATATATATTTTTTTTTTTTTAACCTAAATGGGGCGACCTACCATACAGCTGGGTTTTATCCTTGGAGTGATCAGTTTAATTTTTTTTCCCCAAAAAACTCCCAAATGTGTGCCTTTGGTTACAGTGAACACTGGGTCAAAGGGTGCAGCTGACTGAAAGGAAAGCCTTTTCTACACTCAGAAACAAACAGCTTGAAGTATTAATGTAATGCTGGATTAGGAGTGCAGTCTTCTTGTGGGAAAGAAATTCAAGATGGGCGTCACGTGGCCTGTCAGTCTTCCCGCCCAGCATCCCCACTACCACCGCATGTTACCAGATATTCAGATATGTCATACACATATGATATGTAATGTATGCATTGAATTCAGCACCCATGTTCCCTGCGCAAGAATCTGATGACCTGTGTAAGAAAGAATTTGTGTATGGAGGAATCTTTGGCTTATGTGCAAAGGAAAAAGTCTCCCCTGGAAAAACGCAGGCCTTACACATTTAGCAGACCCTCGTGTCCACAGAAACGGTCATTGGCAATTAGGCAACTGCTGGGAGATCAGAGACAAGACCCGCACATGAAACAGAGGCGGCGCGGGAAGATCACCGCCTTCTATCTCTGAGTTATGGCGGCTGAGCTTGCCTCCCCCTGTGTCCAATCTGCTCTGAGCTTTTCCTGCTGTGGACGGAGGCCCCGGGGACTTTTACACATCCCAGTTTTCATGCAGCTTACTGATCCTTTTTTCACATGAATGAAAAACGCCTTTGATTTTTGAATACTCACGTCTGTTTTGTGTAACACTTAACTGATGTGCCAGAATCATTCTGTACCTTAAAGGGGGTCTTGCACTGGGTTATTAAAATCAGTCCTTCTGTGAAGAGTCACTTTGCTCACTTAAAGAATAACTGCCCGGCCTCTCTTAATGGCGCTCATCTCTTTAAACCTGGATTAGGAAGGAAAGGAGCAAGCAGACCAGCAGTTGGAACCCAGCCAGAGCCCATGGATGAGGTGGGTTCAGCCACAAAAGGGACTTCAAAGAAATAGTATTATCTGCTGATCAGCTGATCTGAGCCCTCAGCCTTCCAGTCCTGCTCTTCTTTGATAAACCCTGGCTTCATGTGATTCATTCCAGTTAGAACTGTGCTAAGCCAGTAGAGACCTGGAACCAGGGGTCCCAGTACATTTGTTCAGCTGGTAGAGAGGCTTGTTCAATTATCTGTGGCGTTCTCCGTCTCTGGAGAGGCCCAGGAGAAACTAAACCATTGATCAGCTTGGTCCACATTGTTTCTTCCCAATAGGGGGCGCTCTACTGGGTCCTGGAGCTGAAGTAGTGAGTTAGATGATGTGTCTCCCTCAGGTTGCTCAGCACTGGGAGAGGAAACAGAAGCTACAAGAGAAAGGAGGCTGCCATTCACCTATGTAATTCTGGCAAATGCAACCACATGCTCAGCATTAGGAAAGAAAGGGTTGAAACAACCCACTCCCACCCCGACCCCTCAGTCAAGTCTGCCCTCTGGCTCCCTGCACCCCTTGCAGCACAAGCACCTGTGCTGTAGTGTAATTCTCTATAGAGTTAAAGGAATTATGGATGAGTTTTTTTCAAAAAACATTTTTATACCTTCCAGACCTGGAATTTAAGGCACTATCCCATTGGGTGCTCAGCCAAATGGCCAGCTGTTGCAATGCTGAACAGCAGTTTAAGTTGTTTTTTTCTTTCTTTCTTTCTTTCCTTTTTAGTTGTCAATGGACTTTTGCTTAATTTATTTATATGCTGTGCTGAGAATTGAACCCAGTGCCTCACACATGCTAGGCAAGTGCTCTACCACTGAGCCACAACCCCAGCCCCAATATAAGTTGTTTTCAAGGATGTTTTGACTTTGTGGGGTTTTCACTTCAACTGCTTTCAGTGCTGACTACAGACACTAACAATGCGACCAGATTCTTCGATCCCGCAGCAGGAGGGACACCAGCAGATACCATCATAGAGTGGGAGTTCCTGAGCAGTCAGGGCACGTTTCCCAGAGTGGGTGGGTGGGAGGAGAAGGAAGGGTAGAGACAGTGGGGATGCAGAATTGATAGGACTTTGGGAGATGGGAGCGGGAATCAAGGGGGACCTCTGAAGTTACAACTTGGTCAGCCAGGCTTGTGGTGAACCATTCAGATGAGGAGCCACTGGCAGAGCCAATGGTGGGGGCAGGGGGGGTCTGGTGCCTGCCAGTGCCCACGTCAGCAGCCCACATGGAGAGGAGAGGCAGGGGCTGCAAGGCAGATTTGGAAGTCACTGGTGATTGAGGACATGGGAAACACACACACACACACACACACACACACACACACGACACGCACGCACGCACGCACTCACAGAAGAAGGCCAGAAGAAGGAGCAGCGAAAGAAAGCAGAAAATAGCAGAGTGCAGGAAAAGCAAGGGGAGAAGGGAGAAGGGAGATGAGTCAAGTACCATGGAGGAGACCAGGAAGTGAAGGTCTGCAAGGCACCTAGTGAACCTCACAGGGGCCTTAACCCCAGAGCTACAACCCCAGCCCTTTTTATTTTTTTGTTTTCAAACAGGATCTTGTTAAGTTGCTGAGGCTGGCCTCCAACTTGACATCCTCCTGCCTCAGCCTTCCAAATGGCTGGCATTACATTCGTATGCCACCACACCTGGCTCTCTTCTCAGCTTTGTGAGATTGGGTTATCCCACAGCAGGGGATCCTTTAACTAGAGAACTCTACACAAAGTTTGTTTCACTGTGGACTGATTACACATAAGCACAAATAAAGAAACTCAATTACCCATAATCCCAGCACCCACAAATACCAATCATTAACAGTTTTACTCTAAAGAAAGACATTGGATCCCTACTTCGCAATACTGAAAGCTAAGTTTCACTTTTTGGAGAAAAAGCCTTATTCTTTCTCAATTAAAACAAACAAACAAAAAAACATAGTGGTTAGATGGGTAGATGGATAGGAAAATAGATACATTCATATATATACACACACGCACACAGTCATATATACATATACACATTCACACATACTATAGCCAGCCCTCTGTATTCTGTTTCCCACATCCAGACACAAGTAACTGAGGACTAAAATATTTGAACATGTACAGACTTTAGTTATTTTCCTAAACAATATTGTACAGCAACTATTTAGATGGCATTTATATTATGATGGGGTATAAGTAATCTAGAGATGATTTAAAGTACACAGGAAGATATATAAAGGTTATGCAAATACCATGCCATTGTATATAAGACCCTTGAGCCTTGTACATAATGATGTCCCCGGGAGGTCCTGGAAGGGATCCTCATGGATCCTGAGAGACAACTGTACTGAATTTGAGTGGCCTCTGAGTTCTTTGGTGTTGCTGCCCAATCAGGAGTTGGACAGGACAGGTCCATACCCAGTGCTCACGGTAGCACTAATGTCCACTCTCTTTGTTCATTTATTCAGGATTTATTGGGGGTCTTTTTTTTTTAAAAAATATTTATTTATTTGTTTTGGTTGTACACATGCCTTTTTATTTTTATGTGGTGCTGAGGATCGAACCCAGGGTGTGCATGTGCTAGGCAAGTGATCTACCGCTGAGCCACAACCCCATCCCCTACTGGGGGTCTTTTCTGGGCCAGGCACCATGGTTAATGAGGTAGGTAGATAGGGCCACTCTTGGAAGAGCTTGCATTTGGAGCTGGGGGTAGGAGTTTGAGGTGGGGTGGGAGAGCTCAGCAAGCATGTGAGGTCCTGCACACACTGCCCCACTCAAGAAAGAAGGAGGAAGGACTCTCTCTGTAGGGGTAGGACTTTGAGGAACATGTACAAGGTGGGCGGAGAAAAGCAGAGCAAGAGGCCCAGTCAGGGGGAAGAGATCAGAGAAGGAGGCATCTAAAAGATGGTGGTCAGGGTTGCTGACACTATGGAGGGTCTGAGGGGAGGGCCCTTGGAGTTGGCACCTCTGTCAGCCTCGTCCCAGGCAACTGAGTCAGAATCTGACAGCCCTGGGCTGCAGCAGGAGTGGGAGGAGGGGAGCAGCAGCTCAGCATAGACTGTCTGGAAGCCATAGCTGAAGGGAAGAAAGTGCGGGAGGGGCTGCTGGGCCAAGGGAGGTTTTGTTTTATGCTCTTAAATGGATAGATGTGAACAGTGCCGTGGTTTTAAAGAACACATCGATAAAAAGTATGGGCTGAGCATCCAGGAGTGGAGGGAACAAAATGGGATGAGGTTCCCCGTCTTCTGGAGGAAGTTTCAGGGATGTGTTTGTGGCAGAAGGTCAGTCTCAGACCAAGGAATGGACACTCCCGCCTTTGAGGCAGGAGGAACTTGGTCCGGTACAGAAAGGCCTCTGGATGGAGAGAAACAGTAAAGAATGGAATAAGGGAAGGAGAATAGGAAGGAACGTAGGAAGAGAACATTCCTTTATTTCTTTTTTGTTCACTTACATTACTTTACTTCATTTATCTACTTTTGCATTAGTTTGTACCATCATGCATGCAATAACTTTATAATGTAAAATATTTCACAAATATAAAAATGAAACAAACTGGTGTCCCAGAGTTCTTTCTATACGTGGTTATACAAATGTGTGTGCTCGCTCTCTCTCATACTTATACACGCACATACATGATCTCTTTTTGAACTTTGATAATGGAAAATTCATAATATTTACAAGACTAGAGAGAGCAGTAAAATGGACACCCATGCACCCATCACCTAGTTTCAATAATTATCAACTCATCACTAAACTTGTACCTCTTATGCCACCCACTTTCCCCTACTAGATCATTTTGAAGTTGATTCCTAGATATACACACATACATCATTTCACCCATAAATATATATATATATTATTTGGTATCAGGGATTGAACTCAGGGGCACTCAACCACTGAGCCACATCCCCATCCCTATTTTGTATTTTATTGAGAGAGGGTCTCACTGAGCTGCTTAGTGCCCCGCCATTGCTAAGCTGGCTTTGAACTTACAATCTTCCTGTCTCAGCCTCCGAAGCCGCTGGGATTACAGGTGTGCGCCACCACACCCAGCTCACCCATAAATATTTTTTTTATTTGTAGTTGGACACAATACCTTTATTTTATTTATTTATTTATTTTTATGTGCTGAGGATTGAACCCAGTGCCTCACACGTGCTAGGCAAGCGCTCTACGACTGAGCCACAACCCCAGCCCCACCCATAAATATTTTAATATGTTCCAATAAAAGGGCCCTTTTAAAAAACCATAAACACAGAGTCATTGTCACAGTTGGTACAGGTTGAGTTTCCCTTATCCAAAACGCTTCAGACTAAAAGTACTTCAGATTTTGGAATTTTTTTCATATTTTGGAATATTTGCATCGACTTTACTGGTTGAACATCCCTAATCTGAAAGTCTGAAATCTGAAATGTTACAAAATCCAAGCCTTTTTGAGTATCATGTCAGCACTCAAAAAGATTTGGATTTCAGATCTTCAGATGAGGGCTGCTCAGCCTGTAACAATTAACAAGAGTCTCTCACCATCATCAAAGATCCAGTGTGTGTTCAAATTTTCCAGTTGTCTCATAAATATATTTTCCAGATGTTGCATTGCAATCCAAATAATTCACATCAGTAAAGAAATTTTTTAAATCCTGTGATCCATCCCGGTCTCTCTTATCTCCCAGGTTCCCAGCTCCTTATTTTATTTGCAATTTATTTGTTGAAGAAATTAGCTCATTAGTCATACAGTTTTCTATAATCCATACTCTGCTGATTGCATTTCTTTAATATGGTCTGACACACTTTTCTGCACTCTATATTTTCTTTTTTTAAAATTTATAATAGTAGTATGTATTACAATTCATAATGCACATATATAGCATCTTTTTACATACAACTGTTTGTATACAAAGTATATTCATACCATTCAGGTCTTCAATCATGCATTTCGGATAATGATATCTATATTTTCTTTTAAGTCAGTAGTTAGATCTAAAGATTCAATTAGATTCAAGTTTGATTTTGTGGGTAAGACAGATGGTTGTGCTATTCTATCAGGAATCACATATGTCTTGTTCTTTTTTAAATATATATTTTTATTTTAATTGACACAGTAATTGTACATCTTATGGGGTGCAGTGTGACATTTTAATGCATGTATATAATGTGTAATAATCAGATTAGAGTAATTGGTAGTCTGTCAACTTAGACATAGCATTTTTTGGATTGATAGCATGCAAAATTCTCTCTCTAGCTATTTTGAATATAGAATTAATCATTGTCAACCACAGTTAGCCTATAGTGCTATAGAACATTAGAAGTTATTCCAGCTGCCTGCCTGTCCTTCCTTCCCCCACACCCTTTTCAGGCTCTGGCAACCACTCTTCTGCTCTCTACTTTTATGATATCAACTTTTTGGCTTCCACCCATAAGTGAGAACAGACAGTACTTGTCTTTCTGTGCCTGACTTATTTCACTTAACGTAATATTCTCCATTTCCACCCATGTTGCTGCAGATGACAAGATTTCGTTCTTTTATGGCTGAATAATATTCCATCATAGACTGATACCACATTCATATTTATTCATCCCATATCTTGGCTATTCTGAGTATCACTGCAGTAAACATGCAAGAGCAAATGTCTCTCCAATGTACTGATTTCAATTTCTTTGGATATATACCCAGTGGTGGGATTGCTGAATTGAATGATAATACTATTCTAGTTTTTTGAAGGACTTACATACTGTTTTCTATATGGCTATACTAATTTACATCCCCACCAGCAGTGCGTGAGAGTTACCCCTTTTCCACAGCTTTGCCAGCTTTTGTTATTTTTGTCTTTTTCATAATAATAATACCAACTGGGGCAAAATGATATCTTATTGTGGTGTTTGATTTGCATTTCCCTGATGATTAGTGATTTTGAGCATTTTCATGTACTCATTAGCCATTTCTATATCCTCTTAAGAAATGTCTGTTCAAGCTATTAGCCCATTTTTCAATAGGATTATTTGTTCTTTGACTGTTGAGTTCCTTATAAATTTTGGAAATTAGACTTTTATCAAATAAATAGCTTGCAGATATTTCTTCCCATTTATAGGTTGTCTCTTTACCCTGTTGATTGTTTCCTTTGCTGTACAGAAGATTTTTAGTTTGATGTAATCTCATTTTTCAATTTTTTTCTTTTGTTGCCTGTGCTTTGGGAATCATATCTAAAATGTATTCACACAGACCAATGTCCTGAAACATTTCCCCTATATTGTCTTCTAACAGTTCCATGGTTTTGGGTTCGTCTCTCTTTTTGTGATGTCAGCAGTCACTGAGGTGTAATGCACAGTACTACTAATTCAGTAGATAGATAGATAGATAATACATAGATTATAGGTAGATGATAGCCATAGATGGAAAGACTACATCATGAGTTCATACCAATATTTTCCATTTCACTTCAGGCCTACAAGGTTTTCTTAACAGTGTCAATCTTGAAAGCAATCAATCAAAATTTCCTTTCTCTGAACTAAAACTCCTAGTTCCCAGTTCTCAATACCAACAAAATTTTTCATTTGCTATACCAACATAGGAACAACCAAAAAGTAGGAATAACCCAGGAGCCAAAAAGTAGGAACAACCCAGATATCTACTGACTGATGAATGGGTAAATAATATGTGTCTGTACAGTGGAATATTATTTGTCCATAAAAAGGGATGAAGCACTGATTTAAAAAAAAAAAAAACCTGAGAACACAATGCTAAGTGAAAAATAAATAAAAACAGACACCAAGAGTCAAGTGAAATATATGATATGATTCCATTTATGTGAAATGTTCAGAACAGGCAAATCGATACAGACAGAAAAGTAGCTTAGTATTGTCAGGATTTGGAGGAAAGGGGACTGGCTAGTTACTGCTAATGTGTATGGATTTTCTTTTTCTGTTGATAAAAATGTTCTGGAATGAGTGGTGAGAGTGGTGATGGTTGCTCAACCTTGTGAATATGCTGAAAGCCACTGAATTATATGCCTTAAAAGAGTGATTATTATAGTATATAAGCTACATCTCAACCAAAAAATCTTTTTAAGGTAATGTTGACTGGAAAGCTACTGATCTTGCTTGAAGTTTCATCCAGCTATAGGGAAAGAAGCAGCTCACAAGCAGATCTAAAGAGACAGTAGATGGAATCGTTTTTTTTTTTTTTTTTTTTTTTTAATTGAACTCAACAGATTCCTGTCCCTTCAATATAATGGTTGTGTTTGTTGGGTCTCATGTAGTTGCCTTCCCATAAAATAGGAATGATCAAAGTGCTGAAAAGGATTGGAGAACTTCTAGATTCAGCTCTCACAAGTGAAGAGCATGAAATCTGCTCTTAATTATTGCAATCAATAATAAACAAACAAACAGAGTAAACTGAAAGTCAGCAGGCCTTTCTTGGACCCATCAAAGAATGGAGTCTGTAGGTCAGTGTTTATGAGTGGTTTCTAAGACTCAGTCTGAGGCACAGTTAGATTCAATCAAATCTATTTTATTAATACTCATAATACTTCAGACACACATCCTAATTCTTTTTAATATTTATTTCTTAGTTTTAGATGGACATAATATCTTTATTTTATTTCTATGTGGTGCTGAGGATCAAACCCAGGGCCTCATGCATGCTAGGCGAGCACTCTACCACTGAGCCACAACCCCAGCCCCCACACATCCTAATTCTAAGTCCTAACTGAGTCTACACCCAAGAGTCCCAGACACTCACCTGTGACATGTCTTAAGTCCAGGTCACTGGAACTCAATCCGGGCCGGAGGAGTCTGGCACAGGGGGGACAACAGCAACAGAGGTCTCAGTCTCTCTTTCTGGGTCCTGTTAGTCCCACTGGCCCCCAAAAGTCTGGGTTTTTAAGTACTAGCTGAGTTGTTCTTGCAACTGATAACTGGGTGAGGCCTGGGGTGTACATCTGCAGTGTAGACTCTTACATCACTAACTTAAGTCTAAGTTCTGCAGTTTATCTAAGTTTTGCAGTTCACATTATATCATGGGCATATTGCTTATGGTCTTTTATCCAACAAACACACTAATTAATATAATCAACAGTCAATAATCCTGTATATTTCTGGTACTCATATCAAACAGCCACCCTGAAATCTGGAGTCAGGCAAATCCAGAGACACATCTGATTTGCTTGCCTAGAGCAGAAGCCACTAGAGCTAAGCCAGTAGAAAATTCAAATGGTAATTATGATGATCTTCTGGAGAGTGAGTGTGAACTAGCCTGAGAATGAGATTTCTGGTGCCTTCTCTTTTAGGGGGCCCCTCACACTTTTACAGGCTCTACCTCCAGTAATCCCACCAGGTTTTCATGGTAATTTGCCAGAAAGTCCTCACGGCTCTGGCACAGGCAGGAGAGGAATTACCATTGAGATACACCACCATGTTCTCCATAACAAAGACCCACTCTCAGAGAAGAAGACTACACCAGATGTTATCCTGCGCAGCGGAAGAGCATTCCTACCTCCTGGACACCTTCTGAACTCCTCTCTCAGAGAGAAAAACTATGCCAAGAGAGAAACCCACAGGCTAGGGACACAGCCCACCAGAACGCTGAGGATTAATCATGAGTTGTAGCATGCTTTCCTTCCCTACCCAGATTGCCACTCACAGGACCCAGGGTACCTGGATTGTGGCTGATAGGGCTGCAAGACACACTCTCTGATGAGGGGTACCTAGAGAAGCCCAAAGTCAAGAACGTAGGAAAAGACTAGAACATTGGAGGAATTTGACTCCTCTGATATCTCCTTAGACACAGCCCAAGGCCTAACCAGATTAACATAATCCTCACACTAAAGATTCAGTTCCTATTATCCAGTATAACATGTCCAGCTGTAAATAAAAATAAACTACCAGATTCTCTAGGAACAAGATAAAACACAGTCTGAAAGATAAAGCAAGCATCAGAACCAGACTCAGGTATGACACAGATGTCAGAATTATCAGACAGGAAATTTAAAATAAATGTGATTACTACATTAAGAATTCTAATGGGGGAACTGGGGTTGTGGCTCAGTGGTAGAGAGCTTGCCTAGCATGTGAGAGGCACTGGGTTCAATTCTCAGCACCACATATAAATAAATAAAGGTCCATCAACAACTAATAAAATAGTTTTTAAAAAATTCTAATGGGAAAATAGACAAAACATGAAAACAAATGAGTAATGTAAGAGGATAGAGGTAAAAATTCTGAATAATCAAATGCTAAAGATCCAAAATGAATTAACATAAATGAAAAATGGCTTCCACAGTTTCATAGTTAATACAGCTGGGAAAGAATTCATGAGCTTGAAGCCATCTTATTGATCTATATCAATAGAAACTTACCAAACAGAAATGAAGAGAGAAGAAAGAAAAAGAAAGGGAGAACCTCTAAGAATTCTGGAACAACTTTTGCAATTTCAAAATATGTAATATAATTGGATATCAAAGGAAGAAAGAACAGAGAAAAATAAATGTTTGAAGTGATAATGGCCAAAAACTTTCTAAAGCTGATCACAGACACTGAACCTCAGATTCAGGAAGCTTGAAGAAAGCAAGTATAAATATCAAAAACTCTAGCAAGGCATATAATACTCAAACTGCAGAAAACCAAAGACAAAGAATCTTGAAATAATCCAGAAGGGGAGGAGAACCTAAAGAGAAACAAGGATAAAATTTACAATAGCCTTCTCAGAAATGATGCAAGCAAGATTAAAATGGAATGGAATATTTCAGATGTTGAAAGAAAAGAGCTACCAATCTAGAATTCTGTATCCAACAAAAATACTCTTCAGTAGTGAAGAAAAAATAAAGGCTTCCTCAGACAAACAAAACCTGAGGGAATTCATTGCCAGCCAACCTGGAATGTTAAAGGACCTTCTTCAGGAGGGAGGAAATGAAACAGGTCAGGAACTTGCACTACATAAAGGAAGGAAGGGAATTAGATTGGATAAAAATGAAGGTAAAATAAAATATTCAATTTTAAAATTAAAATTTTAAATTTTAAAAATAAAATTTTAAAATAAAATCTTTTAATTTTTCTTAATTGAGCTAAAGTTTTGTTAAAGTAATAATAATTTGTTGAGTGATTATATGGACAGTGAAATGATGGCAGCAATGACACAGGGATGAGTGAGAGATTGTGACTGCTGTTGTAAGATGCCTGCACTACGTATTAAGTTATAGTGAATGTGAACTTATATTAGTTAAAAAATGTATTTCGAAAACTCTAGGGCAACTAGAGAAACAATCTTTAAAGAAGTATAATTGATAATCTAAGAGGAGATTAAGTAGGATAATATAAAATGCTCAATGAAAAGCATAGGAGACAGAAAAATAAGGGGGACAGACTAATAACACATGCAAAGAATAGAACAAAGTTACAAACATGGTAGATATTAATCCAGCTATACTGATAATCACTTTTAATGTGAAATGTTTAAATATACCAACTAAACGGGAGAGTCAGAATGGATTTTAAGAAAACCAAAAGACCCAATATTAGCTGGATACAAGGAACCTAGTTTAATATAAAGACCCAAATAGGTTAAAAGTAAAGGATCTAGTCTTGGAACTATCACTATCTAGTTTTGTGGTCTTATAGTTGTTAGATTCCCCGGATATCCTTAAAATAAACTCCATATTTCCTCCTTAAGCTACATCCAGTGTTCCCTGCAATTCAAATAGTCCAAACTAGTACAGGAAACTGCAGTCAGCACACACCAGATAACAGGTGCTGATAGATGGGCTACCCCTCCCCCTCCCGGAAGTTTTGTGCCCTGAGCAAAGCAACCTTGTTTCCCTTTCCCAGGGCAGGAGCCAGTAGGATTAAAAGTTGCTCTGTTCCCTGGACAGGAGCCAATAGGATTAAAGGTTGCTCTGTTCCCTGGATAGGAGCCAATAGGCTTCACCACCAACTGTTTTAAGGGACAACCTAAAGGTCTGGAGGGGTATAAATGGGCTCCCGTCCATTGGGGACAGGAGATGGAGAGAGACGACTAGAGAAGAGAGAGACGACGAGAACAAGGAGACATTGAGATAGAAGACGACAGAGACAGAGGAAGAGGAAGATGGAGAAGAGGCAGCCACTGCACCAGCCTTAGACCCACCGTCTCCAGCCCTACGGCAGCTGCCCCAGCCAATAGCTCCAGAGACCGCAGCCAGCCCGACCAGACTCCCACCTTCCGTTCAGAGCTTGCATACTCTTCCACCAGAACTTGCACACTTCCTGAGCTTGCACTCTTCCTGAGCTAGCACACTGCCCTCTCCCCATTCCTTTTCTACCCTTAACCAGCCGTAAAGGCCAGTTAATAAATCCCTTGGCTGCACAGCCATCCCCAGTGTGATTTTTGCCCTCCAGGTGCAAATATACTATAAGGACAATAAGAAACAACAAATTCACCAGGCTCCATGGCGCACACCTGTAATCCCAGCGACTTGGGAGGCTTAAGGCAAGAGGATCATGAGTTCAAAGCTAGCCTCAACAAAAAGCAAGGTACTAAGCAACTCAGGGAGACCCTGTCTCTAAATAAAATGCAAAAAAGAGCCAGGGATGTGGCTCAGTGGCTGAGTGCCCCTGAGTTCAATCCCAGTACCAAAAAACAAAACAACAACAACAAAAAGAAAACAAATGCATATTGAGGGAGCCTTCCTCTGATTATTTGGAAAACAGTGGAAGTGGTGCAGAAGCAAGAACAGAGGTTGCTTATTGTTATAGGCATAGCTACTAGGAAAAAAAAATAGTAAAGAGATAGAGAAAAAGATGCTATTCTAACACTAACCAAAAGAAAGCTATAATAACTCTATGAATTTCAGACAGTACTTCAGAACAAGGAAAAAGAAAATACAAAATATCTTCAGTGTGTATGTACCTAACAAGAGAATGCCAAATACATGTACCAAACACTGATAAAAATGAAAGAAAAAAATGGACAAATCCACTGTTTCAGCTAGAAAATTCAACATCTCTATTTCAGTGACCGATTGATCCGGCAGACAGAAAGTAAGTAATGATACAGTTGAACTGAACAGCGCTCTCAACCATCTTCATCTAATTGACATTTATAGAATATGCCATCCAACAACAGCAGGAAACACAGTCTTCTCAAGCTCTCATGGAACAGTCTTCCTGATAGGCACATTCTAAGCTGTAAAAAGTACCTTAACAAAATAGATACAGGATATATACAGGGAAACTACTCTAATAAAATAAATCATAAGTGATCTAAATAAAGGGAGCACTATTCGGTGTTCATGAACTGGAAAACTCAATATTGGTTAGATATAAAGTTTCCCAACTTGACATATAGATTCAAGACAATCAAAATCAAAATCCCAGCAAGTTGTTTTGTGAATATTGCCAAAATGTTTCTGAAGCTTATACTAAAACTTTTTTTCTTTCTGAAAAAGAACTAAGTTGGAGGACTCGGCACCCAATTTTAAGACTTACTATAAAGCTATAAACAATCAAGACAGCATGAAAACAATGTGTGCAAGAATCGACACATTGATTAATGAAACGTGTAATGGTAATTAAGCATTGGCAGCACCAACCAATAGAATGATGGCTTAGATGGAATAAAAGTTGGAAGAACAAGGAAGCAGCAGCAGCAGATGCAAGCTGTATTGTCCTTGACCGGGTTCTTGATTGCTGCTGCGATAGCCTGAGGATATTAGACTTTCACTTCACTCTTCCAAAGCAGATTCTCCAGAAGCCTTTGGTGTCTGACATAGGGTAGCACCCTCTTGTTCTGGGGCTTCAGCCTCTTGGACCACGCAGTCACTGCTTCTTCCAGCTCTCCAGCCCAGACAGCCACAGCTTCTGGTCACATAAGCCAACCTAATAAGTCCCCTTTATAGAATTATGCGTCCTGTTGATTCTGTGCCTCTAGAGAACTCTAACACAAACAGAACAGAGAAATCAGAAATAGCTTTATTTTATAAATGTAGTCAACTTATCTTTGATAGAAAAGACATTTCAATGGGAAAATAATATTCTGTTCCAAAGGTACTGAAACAATTGGATATCCATCTTTTAAAAAATGAATCTAGACACAGAACTTACACTTTTCACAAAAAATAATTCAAGAGGAATCATAGATCTAATATAAAGTTCAAAACTAAAAAATATTTAGAAGAAAACAGAACACCTCAGTGACCTTCAATTTGTAAATGAGTTTTTAGAAACAATACCAAAATCATGATCCATGAAAGAAAAATTAACAAGTTAGACTGTTTAAATTAAAAATTCTGCTCAGAGAAAGATAAGCCAGACTAGAAGCAAAACACATATCTTGTAAAGGACTTGTGTTCAAAATGTACAAAGAACTTAACAAGTTCCATCATAAGAAAAATAAACCAACATAAAATATGCCAAAGATATGAACAGACATCTAAGCAAGGAAGATATACAAATGTCAAATAAGCATATAAAAAGATGCTCAAAATCATTTGTCATCAGGAAATTTCAAATTAAAATGCTACATACCTATGAATTGTAAAAAAAAAAAAAAAAAAAATTAAATCCAACAGTACAAATTGCTGGTGAGGAGGGTGGAAAGCAATAGAAACTCTCATTCATTGCTAGTAGAATGCAAAATGTACAAGTCACTTTAGAAGACAGTGAGATGTTTTCTTATCAAGCTAAACATACTTTTATCATACAATCCAGCACTCAGGGTGCTACGTACGTGCCCACCTTGTTTGAAAACATTAGCCCAAAAATCTGCATCAGAATGTTTGCAGCAGTTTTATTCATAATTGTCAAAAAATTAGAAGTAACCAAGATGCCCTTCAATAGATACATGGATAGTCAAACTACATTGTAATAAAAGCAATAAAAAGCAATGAGCTATCAAGCCACTAAAAGACATGGATGAATTTTGATTGTATATTTCTACTTGAAAGAATCTGGAAAAGGCAAAAACTGTTTTGGTAAAAAAAAAAGACAGTGAAAACATCAGTGGTTGCAAGGAGTTTGTGGGTTATGAGGAAGTTGAATAGGTGAAGCATAGGAGATTTTTTTAGGATGCAGAAATTATTCCATATGGTACTATAAGAGTGAATATATGATATTATGAATCTGTCAAAATCCCATAAAACTTTATAGTGCAAAGAGTGAACTTTATGTAAAAGTGAAAAAAAAATAAAACTTAAGAATTTGGGGAATCCCAAAATGGAATGTAGACTGAGACAAAAACAATCTAACTTATTACAAAACTATGAAGCAGCCACACTGAAAGAGGTGGGAGGAGGAGTTGACCTAAGTTGCTTTGGAAACAAATTGCATCTGTATAGGCTTAAAAAGTTGCACACAAGAGTGTGCTTGCTCTACTTGATAAAGTTGTTCCTCAAGGTTAATAATTCTTGTGCCAATATTCACTCTATAATGGAATTTAACAATTACGTATATGATGGTGTATAGTGGGAACCAAGTTCTCACTGTTGAAGTGGGAGGGACAACAGAAAGCCCAGAGGTCTTTACAGGAGATACCACAACTAAATGTAATGTGGTATCCTGGATACGATTCTAGAACAGAAGAGAAGTCATTAGGAAAATACCATGGAAATCCAGATAAAATACTGAGTTTAAGTGAATAATAATATAACAATATTGGTTCATTAATTATTAAGTACACCTTAATACTGTTAGATGTTAAGGGAAACTTGAGGGTGAAGTGTAAGTAAAATTTGCAGTTGATCTTTGCAGTTGTTCTGTAAATTTAGACTGTTATTTTATTTTATTTTGGTTTGGGGGGGGTTAGATAGTGCTGTATCACTAGGCTATATCCACAACATTTTTTTAAAATGTTATTTTATTATAGGATATTGCTAAGTTGTCCAGACGAGCCTCCAACTTGCAATCCTTTTACCTCAGCTTCCCAAGTAGCTGGGTTTACAGGTTTGTGCCACTACACCTGGCTAATTATTCTTAAATTAAAAGTTTATCTTTAAAAATTATAGAAAGAGTTCCTGCTAGGTACACGGCACATGCCTATAATCCCAGAGACTTGGGAGACTGAGGCAGGAAAATCACAAGTTCAAGGCCAGTCTCAGCAACTCAGTGAGACTCTCAATAACTTAGTGAGACCCTGTCTCAAAATAAAAATAAATAAATAAATAAATAAATAAAAAGCACTGGGGTAAAAGCTCAGTTGTAAAGGGTATCTGAGTTCAATCCCCAGTACTGAAAAGAAAGAAAGAGTTCCTCAGAACTGCAGTTGGAATTATCTAAATTGAAATTTAATTATGTATGGCAATAAAATAACAAATGAAACTATATTGAATGTTAAATTTTTAAAGAAATTATAGAAAAACTACAATGAGATACACATTAGGGTGACTGAAATTGTATAATTGGACAATATCAAGTGATGATATTGAAGATAATATAGACAAATTGAAACTCTCATACATTGCTGATGGGGATATAAAAGTTGTACATGTGACAACACAGGAGTATGTGATTAAAGTTTATGTTGGTGACTGTCTTGGGTTATCAGCTAGCCTTGTTTGATTTCTACCCTGCATGAACTAAAGGACCCATTGAGCTGCTGCAGATAAAGACTTGTACATGAATGTTCATAGCAGTTTTACATATAACAGCCCAAATTAATAACCATCCAAATAGGTGAAGGCTAGAACAAACTGGTATATTTACATGATGGAATACTCCTCTAAATTAAAAAGGAACAAGGCTACAGATATATGGAACAAAGTGTGTCAATGCCCAAGATGTAATACTGAGTGAAAGAAGTCAGGCACAAGAGTATGTACTACAAGATTCCATCTTTGAGAAACTCTGGGGAAGACATCTTAATCTATAGTGATAGAAAGAAGGTCAATGTCTGCTTGGCAATGGGGTAGGATAGGAATTGAGAAGGAGCAAAAGGAGATGTTTTAGGATAATGAAAATATTACACATTGATTGTGACACTGGTTATACAGGTGTGTAGGTCTCTCAATACCCATCCAACCATACATGTAAAATGTGTGCAGTTTACTGTGTACTAATTTTTCCAGAACAAAGTAGATTTTTAAAAAGGACTAGAGGGGGAAATGACAGATTGAACATAAAGGAGATTTAACTTTTGCAAAATTGAGATCCCTGAAGAAGAATACCAAGCAATTGGGACAAAAAAAAATATTCAAAACTACATTTAAGAATACTTTATTTGGGGGCTGGGGTTGTGGCTCGGTGGCAAAATGCTTGCCTCGCACATGTGAGGCATTGGGTTTGATCCTCAGCACCACATAAAAATAAATAAACAAATAAAGATATTACGTCCATGTGAAACTAAAAAAAAATTTTTTTTAAAGAATACTGTATTTGGGGAAAAAAAAAAAACCTTCAAACCACAGCTAGATGGGCCCATCATATCCTTGAACATTTGGTACAAAAAAGCCAGCACTGAAAGTAAAAGTTTTACTGGGTATCAAAGAGAAATAAATAATATTTGTGGCTTCTATATAAAAAGAATCAAATCATCTATGATGGAATAAAATGAAGATTTTGCCACACTTCACGGCAAAATCAACACAGGAAGAAAGTTGAGCAACACCTATGAATTCTTCAGAAATGTAAGATTCAGACCCAGCCTTCTTTTCTCTTTCAAATAGAAAAGCAAAAAGCAAGAACATACTGAACATATGGTGTCCACAAATTCTTACTAAACAAACCATTGGAAGTTCCAACCAACTAAGAGATGAACAGAGAGAGAGGCCACAGCAGGGCGGGGGAGAAGACTAGAGGTGAAGAGTACTGTCCAAATTCATAAAGCACAAACAAGGAAACAAAAGAGGAGATAGAAGTAGATGTAAGAGAATTCATCTCTCTATACATACAGATAAATATTTACAAGATAAGGAAGCTGATAAAAGGCCTAAATAAAATTCTTTAGGCAACTTTAATGCATTGAGCTGCCCACAACCAAGGTGGAGAGTCATTATATTTTCATGTGTATATATACATATTTTTTAATATTTATTTATTTACTTTAGTTGTACACAACACAATGCATTTATGTTTACGTGGTGCTGAAGATCGAACCCGGGCTGCGCACGTGCAAGGCGAGCGCTCTGCTGCTGAGCCACAACCCCAGCCCCTCATGGATATATATGTACATCACATATCATTCTCTAATCACAGTGCAAGAAAATAAAAAATCAATGATCAAACTAGAAAACCGAGAAAACAAAAATCACCACCACTGTTTAGTCAAAGAGAAAATCAAATTTATAGAACATTTGGGAAGTGACAATAGTGAAAATATTTCATATTTAAGCTTATGAGCTATGACTGAGATATGCATGGCCCAAGACATTATTCATTTTTAGAAATAATATAACATGAAAACAAATTAATTCATAATCTTACTCAAGGAGTTAGAAAAAGTGAAATAAACATATTGAGAATAGAAGGAAAAACTAAAGACAATTTTACATATTAGGAAGTTAAAGAGGTCTAACAGGGGTTTTTAGAATTAAAGCAAGAATGTAGTGAAAAAAGGAGAAAACACAAAATAATGAAGAATAACAATGAAAATACTCTAAAACATCTTATTTGTTCAGTTTTAAAATGAAATAAGATGATTTTCCAGGAAAATATGAATGTCTAATATTCACCTCAGAAAAGGAGAAATCAGAACCAATTATATAGAAAAAATAAAAATTTAAAAATTCAGCCATGTATCTTCCATCAGAAATCCTCACATGATGTTCCAGCTGGAATTGAACCAAATTTTTAGAAAGATTTTAAAGTATTTTTCTGGAATTTTAGAAGATTTATCTTTGAGGTCATGCATTGAGATACCCTTTCTTCCAAACATAGTAATAATGAACACTATATATATATATATATATATATATGTATATATATATAATTATATAATCTAATTATATGATATTATATATGTATATGTAATATTATATGTATGTATGTAATATATAATATGTAATATCATATATCATAATATATATTATATGTATATATACACATATAAAATTATATATAATCGAACAAAAATAGCCAGGCTCAAAACCAAATTAAACATCTCCATTAACTGGCAACAGGGCTGTAACACAAAGTGAGAATTTCAGCTACAGAAATAAGCAACTTGGAACTGGCCATGACAGCCGGGAATTTGTCTTCTTCACAGTAACTGGGTCTGAAAGATTCTCTGCAGCCAGGGTTGTTGCCAGAAATCAGAGACTGCCCCAGGGCCACTCCACCTGTGAAAGGAGGCTGAAAAAAAAAAAAAAAAATCAATGCTAGCTGCTGCCTGGATTGAGACTTGCATGTAGCTGTGGTCTCAGGGAGGCAAAGAACTCAGCACAGTTTATGACCAACAGCTAAATCAAACTATCCACTGACAGCTTGGCAGCATATTTGCCATTTCTTCAATATCACCATGGGGCAGAAACCCTATATTGCCAAAGAAGACCTGGTTTAGGACAAAGGGTACTGGATGGAACCACTGTGCTGGCTGGGAGGAGAGTGAACCCAGAAAGGTGAGGCAGAATATAGGGAGATGAGACAGAGGGGACTGTGTTTCCCAAAATTAGCCTGAAGGCAAAATTTCAAGGCACATTAAGAAGTCTTACAATTGGGTTGGGGGTACACCAAGTGGTAGAGGGTGTGCCTAGCAATGTAAGGCCCTGGGTAAGATCCATAGCACAAAAACAACAACAACAACTTACAGTTAAGAAAACCAAATAAGATTTTAAAATTGAAACAGGGATTCATTCTAGATGAAAGTAAAACAAAACCTAAAACCAAAATGCACCCTTAAATAAACAAATGAAAAATAACATCTGTAGAGAACTAGAGAACTTATAATAGAAATAGAAAATAAATTTAAACATTTATATTCATATGAAAAATTCCAATAGTCATTGAAATAAATCCAATAGATCAGATAAACTCCAGATTGATCTTAGCAAGAGAGAAACAGTACATTGGAAAATAGTGCTAAATGGATCCAAAATGCAGCACAGAAAGATATTTTTAAAATACAGAACAGGGCTGGGGTTGTGGCTCAGCACTTGCCTAGCATGTGTGAGGCACAGGGTTCGATTCTCAGCACCACATAAAATAAATAAATAAATAAATAAATAAATAAATAAATAAATAAAAATGGATTGAGTTCATCTACAACTAAAGAAATATTTTTTAAAACTACAGAATGGTTTTTGAGAGATACAAAGAACAGATTTGAAAACCTCCATCACATATCTAGTAGTGTCATAAGAAGGAAATAGAATGTTGGGTAAGCACTGTTTGAATATGTAAGATTGAGAATGTACCAGAAAAAAAATAAGGCAGATATCCTCAGACCAAGAGTCCTCTTCAAGTAGAAAAGATATAAGTGAATCTATGCCTATGCACCCTGTAGTAAAACAGTAGAATACAGAGGAAAAGAAAGAAAGCCTATGGATGGCCAAAGTAAAAAATAACAAAAAACAAAGAATAACATTATCTATAAAGACATAGTAATTAGATTGACATCAGACTACTCATCAACAACAATTTGCAGCCATAGAAAATGAGATAAATTCCTCAATAGTCTATGTAAAAATAACCATGTAACTTTTATACCCAGCTAAATTTTATGTTACAGTGATGACAACTTTTATATATAATAATCATCATATTTTAGACATGTAGCAACTTTCAGAGATTAAAAGAGTTTATTACCCATTTGATGTATTCTTCAGAAAGAAGAAAGTTGTGGAAATCAAGAAACAATGCTGAACACAGTCATTGATAAATGTGTGGATAAATTTAACTGATAATACACTATAAAAATCATTAATTTTTTTGTGTATAGAAAAGTGAAACAAATTCTAGAAACGAGTATTAAGTGGGCATTGTATTCAGTTGGCAGTGGAAACACATTAAGGTTTTTGTTTTATTTGTGACTTAATTCTTTTTTATAAAAAGATTAAGTATATAGCTAGAATCAAGTGTAACCATGAGAAGACTAGAAATATAATCAGCAAGAAGGAGATGGTGCAGTATGGAAAACTATCAATCCAATCAAAATCAGAAAAAAAATAAAGCAGTGAACAAAAAGAATGATAAACAAAACACAAACATAAATGTTAAAAATAAGTGTGAGCCCAGTGCAATGGTGCATGCCCATAATCCTATCATCAACTCTGGAGGCTGAGGTAAAAGGATCACAAGTTAAAGGCCAACCTCAGCAACTTAGCAAGACCCAGTCTCAAAATAAAAAGGACTGGGGGTGTAGCTCAGTGGTCAAGTGCCCCTGAGTTCAATCCCCAGTACTACCCCTCTAAAAAACAAAGAAAGGAAAAATATACACCAAGGAAATACTAGTGAAAAATGTTGGCATAGCAATATTAAAGCAAGGAGGTTATAACTTCTATTTACACTTTCTTTTCAATGTCTTTCTCCCCTACCCCCAGTGCTGGGGATTGAACCCAGGGCCTTGCCCATCCTAGCAAAATATCCTACACATACTTGCATGTGCATACAAACTGATTATACGAGGGCAATGTTTATACTGAAAATATAGATTAGACACAACCTAATGTCAACAAAGATGGAACTGATTAAATGAGGAACAAACATATGAAGAAATATATTTTAAAAAGGTAAAGACCAAGGCAGCACCATATACATGTAATATGCCATGGGCTCCAGCATGGATTGTTCAGATGAAAGGAAAAGAAAAATAATGTAAATTATGCTCATATTATTGATTTTTAGTTGTTGCAATCAGTATTGCTAATATTCACTGAACACTTATTATGGGCCAGGCACTTCCCTAAGTGACAACATGGCTGAGATGGGTTTGTCCTGATGGTATGCTGAGAGGCAGTGTTCCCAGTCATCTGCCATTTCCAGAGCGAAGGGCAGTGCTGTGGAGCACACATGCATGCTTAAGGGGGGTCAGTCCTGCATTGTCCCAGGGACACTCCATGCAAACGATGTGGGCAGGCTTAGTCACCATTATACTCGCTGAGCCCCTGGTCAGAGGAGAGACCCCTGAGGGAGATCAACAATGAAACAGTAATTAATAGATTGACCAAGTGTCTCAAAGGAGAACAGGGTATGTTGAAAGACTGTAAGAAATGATTTAGTAGAGTCTGGGTTGCAGGTGGCAGAAAACCAACAAGAGTGCTTAAGTTAAAAAAAGAAAAAAAGTGTATTTATTGGTGGACATATCTGCAAATTCCCAGAGCTCAAACCTCAGGTATGGTTGGATCCAGCATCACTGGGATTCTCCTCCATGTTTCAGCTCTGATTTCATCTATGCAGGATTCAGGCAGGCTTTCCCCCTCAGTGGCCTCTGGTAGATTGAACATTTCACCCATCCACTTTCAATTGTCCTTTGAAAGACTTCTACCAACCCCAGGCTAGGTTTGGGCCACATCTCCATCTCCTGAAAATGTGGATGGGGTCAATTCCACATAATTTATTCCGTATAATTCAATCCCATAGACTGAAATAGGTAGTATCTAATAAAACAGAGCCATATGGGTTTTTTTTTTTGTTTGTTTGTTTGTTCGTTTGTTTTTGGTTCTTATTGTTGTTTGTTTTTTGCAGTGGTGGGCAATGAATGCAGGGCTTTGCAAGTGCTAAGCAAGTGCTCAACCACTGAGCTACAGCCCCAGCCCCAGAGCTGTTTTTAATAGAACATGTGTGAACAGGTATATGTTAAAGCAGGCAAAACTAACAGATGTCTACTAGGAATGTAGGGTTTAAGAGGAGGATTTAGAAAACTATCAAATATGAAAGTATTTACCTCTTCTGAACAAAGGTTCTTGGAGGGGCTAAGCTGCCTGTCATTGCTGCTACCTGTAGCATGCCTTGTTGGCAGTGGGAAATTAGTAAGTATTGGACAGTCATTGGATACAGTGATGAATGAATTATGATATCTGAGGGTATCTTTTGTCATCTGATGTGCTATATTACATTCTTGCAGTGAGATGTTTCATCTGTTCCACGGCTATTGTTTTTCCTGATTGTCTTGGCTATTCTACCCCTTGGTTATGTGTCTTGGTGCCTGACAACCACATCAGGCCATTTGCATTTTGATGACTCATTTCAACCCTGTGTTCAAGATTCCTCGTTCTTCCAGAAAGGCTGAACCCTCAGTTTTTATGTAGATACATGGAGGTTCTGTCCCACTGTCCCTTGCAGCTAAGTATGGTCCTAAGACTTAGTTCTGGCTGACAGAAGGCAAGCAGAGCTGTCCTATGACAACTTCCAGAACACTTCTATGGTTGCTAGCCTCCAAAGACGGCCCCCAACAACTCCTCTTCACCCTACATAAGCATGCCACTCTCCCACCAAGAGGTGAAACATGTCCACCCCTGCCCTGGGCTGGCCCTATGACCCTGTGACCAACCGAATGTTGTAGGAAGGACATTCGGGAACTGGCAAGCTCAGATGTGAGAAGACTGAAAACTCCCTCTTCCTTTCTCTTGGACCTCTTGTGTTTGGAACAGTCTATTTTGAATACTTGCCTCCTGTGAGGAAGCTCAAGAAGCTGTAAGAAAAGATGCTCGAGAAGGAAAACTGAAGACCCACCATGACCCCCACCAAGAACCTAGCTCAGCCCTTGCCAAGGTGCCAGCCATGTGCTTGGCGTCATCTCAGACCTGTGGACTGTCCCAGTGTGCTGGCCTGCAATGTGTAAAGCAGAACTGTGCAGGCTGCTCACAGAACCATGATTGGTAAGTTGATGTTGCATTAAACCACTGAGTTTGGGGAGCCTTGTTACATTGCAATGGAAAACAGAAACATTTTCCTTAAAACAGAGTTAAGAGACCTTTGCCTCCCCCACCCCCACCCCGGCTCCTTCCTTTGGCTGACAGGATCACCAAAGCAGAGATAACTATGCTAAGATTAGCTCTTAGTCTAGCATTCAAGAAAAAAATAACTAAAAGTATCTCTGTTTCACACATTTGCATAAAAGACACTTTTATCTTGAATAAGGCTCTGTTATTTTGGGTCTCTTCGTTACGCTGAACCTCATGGTAACCGAGAGGCTCACTCCCGGGTACCACACAAATGGATACTTTTGCACATTCCTTTAGTTTAAATTAATTTTTGTTTTATCAAAGAGACGTGTACAATTTCAAAACTCAAAAATATCTGGGAATTCTGGTTACTGACAAGATGATGGATTAGCTTGGTCCTATTGATTCCTTCCTCCAAATCCCATCTCATAAATGCCACAAAAATGCCAGAAAGAAATTGTGTGAAACTAAGCTAAACACACGAAATCCTCTGCTGTGACATAGGTGCTGGGTTGGGATGTGAGGGAGAATCAAAACCCAGAGCCCAGCAGAGCTGAGTCCACTGCATGGAGATGGGGAGATGAGGTGGCAAAGAGGTTTTAGATGCACCTTTTCCCACCCAATGCCACAGGAGGCCGAAGAAACAGCAGCCAGCCCTGTACTTCCTGGGTGGTCCCTGTGGCATCCAAGTGGGCACTCTGGCCCAATGGGTGGGTAAGAACCAGTTAAGGATGGGGACAAGCAGACAGGTTAGCTCCTTGTACTTCCTCCTCACCCCACCTGCTTTGCAGTGACTCCTTCTTCACCGCAACCCTTGTAAAAGAACAGGTCCCAGATGCAAGTCCAGACTGCACCATCCTGAGGTGAGTTCCCTCTCTCTCTCTCTCTCTCTCTCTCTCTCTCTCTCTCTCTCTCTCTCATTCGCTCTGCACCTGCCTCAGCCAAACTCATCAGGAAAGACAGAAGCTAGGGATACCCTGCCACCCTCCTCACTGGCAGAGGCACTTCTGAGTGTCAAGGATTTATCAACCTGGCACTACTGAAATGTTGGCCAGGCAAGCTTTTGTTGGCAGGGGTTTGGGGAATGTCCTGTATATTACAGGATTTTTAGGCACATCCTTGGCTGTTACACTCTAGAAGCCGGTAGCAATATTCCCCCCACCCCACCCCATGTTGCCACAACCAAACGTCTCTTCTTGGGGCAAATTCATGGTTGAGAACCCCTAGGAGAATAGGCACCAGGCTGCATTACAGTGGGGTTACCCTGAATATGCACTGTTAGGATAAAAAACAACGGGGCTTCTTGGGAGGCCACTGGTATAAGAGAAGAACATTAAAAGGAAATCTGATCTAAGTGAAGCAAATTTAGCTGACAGAACAAGAAAGAAAAATAATCATATCAAACAAAGATGAAGTGATACTGTAAAGCAAATGGTATAAAGGATCCCAAGAGGAATTTCTGTGTATATAAAAAAAAAAAAAAAAAACCTGAAACAAAAACTTGATTGACTATTGAATAGCAGATTAGATAGCAGAATAAATCAAAGAAGTGGAAGATTAGTTCCAGAAAGCACCAGGGTGGGTTATATAGTTGGAATATCGAAAAGAAAAGTTAAGAGATATGGAAGAGAGAAGTAGAAGAATCAACATTCAAATAATAGAAGTCCCAGAAAAAGAGGGAAAATGTCAAGAATGGAATATTTAATGAAATAATAATAGAATTTCTCAGATCAGAATGTTAAAACCTGAAAGTACAAATAAATATACTCTTAGATAAAAGAGGTAAGAGAAAAAACAGACCTAGATACATTTTTTGTGTCATTTAAGTGCATCAAAGACAAAAAGAAAAATCTAAACACCTCTAGACCAAAGGTAAATTGCCTACAAAGGAACAAGAATCAGATGAATATCAGAATCATATTTCTCAATAGCTACATCTACCAGGAGACCACAGAGTAAATAATTTCAGTATTGAAGTAGAACTAGGGACCTAAAATTTCAAACCCAGCTAAACTATCATTTCAGTGTGATACCAAAATAATTAATGTTTACAATACAAAGATCCTCTTTGAAAATCTTCTTAGAGGAAGTACTTCAGCAAGAAGAAGAAGAAGAAGGAAAAAAAGAAAAAAAAGAAAAGAAAAGCAAAACAAAACAAAACAGGGGGATGTGACCAGACATGGAAGATAAATAAATATCTTGGTAAATTTCACTGTGGTAAACTCAGCAATACAAAAAAGAAGCATCCAAAACACATGTGGGACAAACAGTAACTAAAATCAGAGAGTTTAAAATGGCTTTTGCTTGATTATGTAATCAATTTTAATAATTCGTTATGATAGTAAGTGCTCCTAACTTACTACAACACAATCTGGGCTTAATTTTACCCTTTTGAGTTTTAAAGGGTTAAATTAAGGAAACAAAATAAAATTAAAAGAAACAACATATGATGACTAGAACACAAGATAAAAAGGCTGCTATAAGCCGGGCGCGGTGGCTCATGCCTGTAATCCCAGCACTTGGGAGGCTGAGGCAGGAGTATCGCCAGTTCAAAGCCAGCCTCAGCAAAGGCGAGGCACTTAGCAACTCAGTGAGACCCTGTCTCTAATAAAATACAAAAAAGGGCTGGTGATGTGGCCCAGTGGTCGAGTGCCCCTGAGTTCAATCCCCAGTACCAAAAAAAAAAAAAAAAAAAAAAAAGGGCTGCTATAACTTGTTCCTCTCATTGTGACTAATGATGCCAGAAACCAACAATTTCCCCCTTGAAAAACATGCAAACATAAATTGATATTGAAGGAGAGGGGGATATTTGGAGGGGAAGGAAGAAGAGGGCAGGGAAAGCTGGAGGGCTCTTCTCTCTGCACACAGACTGAGGAAAAAGCCATGTGAAGACAAACAAGAAGACAGCCGCCTGCAGCCTGGGAAGAAAGCCCTCACCAGAAACCAGATATCTGGAACCTTGATCTTGGACATCTAGCCTCCAGAACTGTGATAAAATTATTTTCTGTTGTTTAATCCACCCAGTCTATGGTATTTGTTATGGCAACCCAAAATGACAAAGACAATAGTTCTGGTGGGGAAAAATGGCTAATTATCTTGGGGGGAAATCTGAACACCAAAGTGAACTACAGCTCTGGAGTAAATGCTTGGATGGAGTGATAAAAATGATTGAAAGAGAAACAAAAACAGTATTCATAATATTGGAAACCAGAAGACTTCTTAAATAAAACCCTCAAAGAACAAACTATAGAAAAGAAGAGAAAATCAGAAGTGGCACTCCCTCACCTTTTCCACAATCTTCATTAGAAGGAGCACTAGGCCCAGGCACACCAGGAGAGAGGGTTAGCCAAGTGTGTGGATGTGTGAATGCCATGGGCAGGTGTCATAGGGAGTAATTTCAAGGTTGCTAACACAGGCAGGTTTTAAAGGACAAAGTGCAAACGTTGAACACGAGAAAAACATGCTGGACCTCACTAATCCTCAAGAAAATACAAATTAAAACAATTATTCATTCATTTTACTCACCATTCGCTTAAAAAAAAATTTTTTTTTTTTTTAAGTCATAATGGGGCCAGGAAGGTCATATGGAAACTGACACATATTGGTGGTGGAAGCATGAATCACTAAACTTTTGGGAAAAGCAATGCACCAGGGTCATTAAAATATTAAATAGGGCTGGGCGAGGTGGTGCAGGCCTGTAATCCCAGCGGCTGAGGAGGCTGAGGCAGAAGGATCTAGAGTTCAAAGCCAGCCTCAGCAAAAGCGAGGTGCTAAGCAGCTCAGTGAGACCCTGTCTCTAAATAAAATACAAAATAGGACTGGGGATGTGGCTCAGAGTGCACCTAAATTCAATCCCGGTACCCCTACCAAATTAATGGCTTGATCCCATTCATAGCAATTGACTTCATAGAAATAAAAGCACCAGTCCTGAGGGCATATGGACAAGGACGGTCCATTATAACATTATCTCTGATGGCAAAAACACAAACAAACTATGAAATGTTCCTATCAGTTAGTAATATGTTAAGGTTTAAGATCAGAAAAAGATTGGAGTCACACACACACTAAGTGTAGCTATGTGTTATCGCCATAGATTTGTAGACAGGAAGAAAGATTATTAATTTTAATATAATCTCATATAATTTGAGTTTTGTAGCAAACATCACTTGTTGTTTAACAAAGGAAAAAATAAAATTTTAAAAAGATAAATAAAACATGTCTTGACTTAGTTCCATCAATTTACATACATTTTCAGAGGACCTAAAATCACATTGAAATTTCTCTTGGAATCGCATTAATGCATTAATTATTTTCTCCCAGTCATTTTCGCATTTAAAAGTAGAGATTCATTCATTCATTCACTGCATGCTCTCTGAGTATGGTCTATCTACTATATGCAGAACCACCTGCTACCAGGAATAAAGCCTTTCAGCCTAGTAAATCCATTCTTCTCATGAACAAGAAGGGAGAGAGATCTTTGCAAAGTTGGGGACGTGCATCTTATGTGTACCTGTCAAACCAAACCACAAAACCCAGATTTGAAGATCTCATCTTGAGAAGTAGTTGGAGCATAAAGCTTCATGCCATCTGCAGTGAATATTATTTCTCACAAGTGAACTGTTGATGGGAATCAAATGCAAGAGAGTTGGAGGTCATATGCCCTGGTAGGGCAAGGACCTGGGGTGAAGGTATTCATGGACAAGATGTATGTTTTGTTAGTTGAGCAGAAGGGCCCTTCCCACTGCACAGCATGACATTATGCAAGGCGGATCTTCTTTGAAATGGTGTGGCACACACTGCTGCCTTGCTGCCTGCCTACCCATTCCTCCCCCTCTTCCTTGGTAACCGAACAGATTTGGTTCGTGTACCTGTGTTTCAAAGGAAGATAGAGAGACCCCTCCCCAGCCCATTTTGGTTTTCATCTTAGCCTATCAGAATATTTATTTGCCCTTTGCCTGGAACAGGCAGGTAAAAATCAGGTGTTCAATGAATGGCATAGGAGAGAATCTTCCAAGAATAATTTGAGAAAGTTTCCCTACTCCCCCCCCCCCCCCCAGTGCTTGGGATTGAACCCAGAGGTGCTTTACCACTGAGCTACATCCCTAGCCCTTTTTTATTTTAAGACATGGTCTTACTAAGGTGCTTAGGGTCTTGCTATGTTGCTGAGGCTGACCTCAAATTTGTGATGCTTCTGTTTCAGCCTCCCAAGTTTCTGGGATTACAGACGTGCACCACCTTGCCCTGAAAATTTTTCTACTCTTAAGAAAGGCCAGAGGGAAGGACATGTTCTTTTTTCCTTCTAGTCTTTGAGAATTGTGTGAGGGAGGCTATGATGCTTTAGTAACTACAGCCAGCTTGTGTTCATGAGGCCAGATTAGCAGAGGACAGGAGCAAGCAGAAGACAAGTGTGGAAGAAAGCTGGAGCATGTGACATCTTTCAGCTTCTGAATTAACCAGACTTGGAATCCCCCTAGGACCAGACTTTTTGTTATTTAGGCCTTTTAAGTTCCTAGAGCTTGGTAGAAATGGTGGGGTGGTTACTTATCTTGTGATTCTCTTAACTGGGAATCCATTTGTCTCTCTTTCTCTCTCCTTTTCTTATTGCAAATGCACATATACTGACTCCCTTGTGAGAGGGATATATCCTAAGGACAGTGTCTCTCAAAGTAGGTCTACACCTTCAGCATCATAATCATGTAGAACACTTATTTAAAGGCCACAGCAACAAAGAACAAACTAAAAGGTTTTGGGTGGTGGTGGTGGTGGTGGTAGTGGTAAGTTGTTTTTGTTGATGGTGGGTTTTGTTTTGTTTTTGTTTTTTAGAAATGGGCCAGGAGTGGTCATCTACATCTGTAATCCCAGGAATTTGTGAGGCTGAGGCAGGTTGAGGCAGGTGGATCACAAATCCCAAGCCAGCATAGGCAACTGAGCAAGACCTGTCTCTGGCGTGGCGGCACACGCCTATAATCCCAGCACTTGGGAGGCTAAGGCAGGAGGATCACGAGTTCAAAGTCAGCCTCAGCAATGGCGAGGCACTTAGCAACTCAGTGAGACCCTGTCTCTAATAGATACAAAAAGGGGCTGGGGATGTGGCCCAGTGGTCGAGTGCCCCTGAGTTCAATCTCTGGCACCAAAAATAATATTAACAATAAAAATAAAGAGCTGGAGATGTAGCTCAGTGGTAAAGTGGTAAAAAAAAAAGGGGGGGGGGGAGGGAAGGAGAATACAGGGTAGGTGCAACAGGAATAGAATGTGAAATCCTTCTTAATATGCCCTGTCTTACAGATTTGATCTGCAGATTCGACTTTGGAAACATGTAAATGGTAAACAGGTTACATGGTTTTTAAAAAATATATTAATCAAAATGAAAAGGCTAAATGAATCAACTTCCAGTTTCACACTCTGAGGCTCAGAATAATCACTCTCATCTTTATACCAAATCTGTACAAATTGAACAGCAATGGCTCTTTGGACCCATTAGAGAACTGAAGTTTCAGGGCAGAGTGTCATTCCAAAATGTGTAGATCTAAGAGGATGAAGTCTGAGTAAAATCTCTGGACCAGGTCACCTGGAGCAGGAGCCACAACTGCTGTGAGCTGATCCGAACACTTAAATGGTCATTTTCATGAATTGTGGGAGGCTGAGTGAGCCAGCACAAGGGTGAAGGTCTCCTGGGGTACCCAGTGTTATGGGGGGCCCCACACTTTTGTGGCTTTCGCCTCTATCAACCCAGCTAGGTTCTCACAGTAAAGATCTGAGAGAGTTCCTTTTGTGGCTCTGGCAGGGGAAGGAAAAGATTCATAATTGTGAAATATGTCCAGACCTTTTTCCATAACAAAGGCCTACCCACCAGGGCAAAGGATCTCACCAGAGCCTTGTCCCAGAGCCCTGGGACAGGGTCGAGGGCATTACTGCCATCCTAGCCCCCTCTAGTTTCCTTGTCTCAACCAAATTGGGGGGAGGAGGGCAAGAAAAGAAACTGTAAAAAACAAACACTGGTGAGAATTTGAGGCCAGAGATCTGGGCCCACTAAAAGACTTAATTGTAATATTAGAAAGCTCCCTTCCCCAACACCTTCCCACTACACCAGCAGTGTTCCAGTACAATAATAAGGGATTACAGCGGAATGGCTATAAGACACAAACTGTGTGAGAGGAGGGGGATACTTTAGGGAAGCCTGAATTCAAGATGGAAGATAAAATTGAGGACTCTAAATGAATTTGAAGTCTCTGGGACCTACAGCTACAGAAAACATTGAGTCTAAATCCTATCTCAATTAACACAGACCCTCACAATAAAGGCTTAGTTCCTATTTATCCAATGCAGCACATCCAACTATTGACAAAAAATTCCAAGACTTGCAAAAAGGCAAGAAGAAAACAGTATGAGGAGACAAGGCAAGCATCAGACCTGGACTCAGGTATGACACAGGTGTTGATGTAACAGGGAATTTAAAGTCACTATGATTCATGTGTTAAGAAATGTAGGGGGAAAAGTAAATGCCATCCAAGATCAGGTGGTTAATTTAAGCAGAGAGGTATAAGTTCTAAGGAAAGATCAAAAGGAAATACTGCAAGTCATAAACATAAAAATGAGTACTTTTGATGAGCTCATTAATGGACTCAACACAGCTGAAAGAATCATTGAACTGGAAGACAAACCAACATAAACATCCCAGAAACACAAAGACAAATATATGTGTGTGTGTGTGTGTGTGTGTGTGTATATATATGTGTGTGTGTGTGTGTGTGTGTGTGTATTTGTGTGTATGTATATATATATATGTGTGTGTATATATATACATATATATTTGTGTGTATGTATATACATATATATTTGTGTGTATGTATATACATATATACATACACACACATACATATATTTAAGAACTATAGGACAGTTTCAAAATATGTAACATTCATATAATTGGAAGGAGAAGAAAAATATTTGCAATAATAATGTCCAAGACTTTCCAAAGTTAATGACAGATACCAAACCACAGATTTAGAAAGCTCAGAGAACACCAAATAGAATAAATACACAATGAAATAAAATCTCCACTTAGTCTTGTTTTATTAAAAATGCAGACATTGAAGACAAAAGAGAAAATCATGAAAAAAAGGGAAAGAAAACACTTTATTTATTGTTGCTTCCTGACTTGGAGCAACAACGCCCCGGGAGAAAAACTCGGAGGCAGAATGAAGATGAAAGAAGGTTTTTTATTCTTTGGCTTTAGCAATCTCTCAAAACTCTAACACTGGCTCTTTCAGCAACCTCTCTGACTCTTTACTTCTTCTGACTACTGATTCTTTACTTCTACTTCTTTACTTCTTTACTTTCTTTTACTTTTACTTTCTTAGAGCTGAGAGAGAGAGAGAGAGAGAGAGAGAGAGAGAGAGAGAACTTCTTCTTTCTTCTTTCTTCTTCTTCTTCGGCAGCCTCGACCTAACTCCGACCAGCAACTATTACTTCTCTCTCCTAACCGCTCTGACTCTTATTTCTTCTTCTGACTACGTTCTGGCCGCTCTGACTCTTTTCTTTTTCTCTGACCCGAACTCTTCTTCTGACTGACTGAGCGACTGAACGACTGACTGAATGAATACCGCTTCTGACTGCTTTCACCCGGTTATATAGCTTTGCGGGTGCGTCACGTGCATTTACAGGTGTGTCACGTGCATATGATTATTATCAGGTGGAACTTATGGCTTCCAGCTAGCCGCAATAGCCATCTCCCTGATTGGGACTGCTTCACTTCCCCCTTTCAGTTTAAAAGTTGCTTTAATTCTATTTTCTATATTTTATTTTCTCTATTTTCTATATTTTATTTTCTCTATTTTCTATCTTTTATTTTCTTGTCTCTACCTGGCTTTTCACCTTTTGTTTTAAAGAGTGGATGTTTGAGCCCTTTTTGAGGAGATGCTGCGGCTTTAAGGCGGCAAGCCTACTGCTTCACGTGCATATGATTATTATCAGGTGGAACTTATGGCTTCCAGCTAGCCGCAATAGCCATCTCCCTGATTGGGCCTGCTTCAATTTATAGAGGAACAAGAATAAGAATTACAATGGACTTGTCATAAAGCAAGCAAATAAGAAAAGAATGGAGTGATATATATATATATATGGTGTTATTAGGAAAAAAAAAAAAAAAAACAGCAACCTAGAACTTTCAATCCAGCACTATTATCCTTCAAAAGTGAAGTAGAAATGTAGACTTTTTTAACAAGTGAAATCTGAGGGAATCCATCGTCACCAGACTTTCCTTGCAATAAATGTTCAAGAAGTTCTTCAAAGAGAAGGAAAATGGTATCAGAAACTCAAATCTCTATAAATGTAATAGGAGCATTGAAGGAGGAATAAGTAAAGGAAAATAAAAACTTATATCTATCTCATCATTAATCTAAAAAAATTGTTGTTATTTAAAGAAATAATAGTACCAACATAATGGTTAAGTGAAAGAATGACAGCAGTGTCACAAGGGACAGATAGAGGAATCAGGACTACTCAGCGTGCACTGCATGGGAAGTGGAATAATATTGTCTGGAGGTGGACTTAGATTAGCTAGAAATATGTGTTGAAAACTCTATAGCAACTGCTAGTATTAAAAAAAAAAGTATAGGGCTGGGGTTGTAGCTCAGTGGTAGAGCACTTGCCTCACACGTGTAAGGCCCTGGGTTCAATCCCCAGCCCCACATAAAAATAAACAAATAAAAATAAAGATGTTGTGTGCATCTACAACTAAAAAAATTTTTTTAAAGTATAATGCACTAAGAGAGGAGATAAAATGCATAATTAATACCAAATCAGGAAGAGGAGTTGGGGATGCAACTCAGCAGTAGAGTGCTTGCCTTGCATGCTCAGGGGCCTGGGCTTGATCCCTAGCACCAGAAAAAAATAATAATAAGGTAAGGCTGGAGATATAGCTCAGTGGCTGAGTGCTTGCCTATCATGTGCGAGGTGCCGGGTTCAATCTCCAGTACTGCAGAAACAAAACAAAACAAGGCAGAAAAAGAGGGCTCTGGCTGGGCTACAGTTGTGGCTCAGTGGTAGAGCACTTGCCTAGTATGTGTGAGACACTGGGTTCAATTCTCAGCACCACGTATAAATAAATAAAAATATATTTTAAAAAGGAGGGCTCTAATGATAGATAGGAAATAGTTACAAACATGACTGACATTTACACAAATATATCAATAATCATTATATGAATGTCTAAAGATAACAATTAAAAAGTCTGAGGTTATCCAAGTAGATTTTAAAAATTAAACTTGATATATGTTGTCTCCAGAAATCCACCTTAAATATGAAGACTCTAATAGACTAAAAGTAGAGGAAGGCATAGTGTGCCAACCCTAATCAAAAGGAATTTGAAATAACTATCGACTTCAGACAAAGCAGAATTCAGAATGAAGGAAATGATCAAGAATAATGCACTATGTAATAAAGAAAGGATCAAGTCTCTAGAAAGACATAATAAATAACTAAAGCTTATCATCTGTCTACACAGTTTTTCCCCCAAAGGATTTTAAAATAATTACTGTATGGTACAATTTGAGCAAAATAAACCCTAATGACAAAAGGACCAAGAAAAAAAAAAACTTGTAAACTTTTTGTAATAATCATACTGTGAGTAATAACATTGGTATCATTGTTCTAAAGTTATTACTCACACATTTACACAACTATAAAGAACAATGTCCTACCATCAGGGACTCACAGCTAAGGTCAAGAGACAGGCATGAAAGGTGATAATCATGGCAACATAAGTAAGATAATAGGGATATGAACAGGTGCTGGAGGACATCTTTAACTTTTCGTGATAAGGCCAGGGAAAGCTTCCCAGAAGAAGTAACAACTGACCTATACATGAATTTCCTGTACAAAGTGAAACCTAAGGAGTTAGACTTGAACCTGTGAATGATGATACATGATGGACGATCTACATCAGATAAAGGACATGATCAGAATTTCAAAGATCATGAGTGTTGCTGTGATATAAAGGATGGAGGAGGATTCTAAAGAGAGGGAGACCACCATTAAAAAGCTTACCAACTAGCTGGGTGCAGTGGCACACGCTTATAATCCCAGCATCTGGGGAGGCTGAGGCAGGAGGATCACGAGTTCAAAGCCAGCCTCAGCAAAAGCAAGGCACTAAGCAACTCAGTGAGACCCTGTCTCTAAATCAAATACAAAATAGGGCTGGGGATGTGGCTCAGTGGTCGAGTGCCCCTGGGTTCAATTCCTGGTACCCAGAAAAAGGAGAGAAAAAAAAAAAAGCTTACCAACTGCTCTAAATACTATTTCCCACTGAAAGGAATCAAGCTCCTTATAGAAATAGCCATGTGTAAGGCAAGAAATGGAAAAGATGAGCCTGGTAGTCCTGTCATGGCAGAGAGCAGGGAAGCCATCAAAACCCAGGAGGGTCTTGCCAAAAGACAACAAGTTGGTGGATTGAAGCACATCAGATTTACTAAATTCTATGAAGTCATAATACCACAATTGATAAACTACTCAATGAGAGATTCTAGGGAACAAAATTATTGTTTTGGAAACTGGTAAGAGGGAAAGAAAGTTAAACATTTACCTTTCCTTTCTCAAATGAATTCTATCTCAAGGTTACAAAATAGTTGATGGAAAAAAGCTTTTTTAAAAATAGAGAATTCCAGCTAACACATGTGGAAGGAATGATAGAATTAAATGTCGCCATTTTTGCAACCCATAAGAAAAAGACAATGAGTACAAGCAATGATCCCAATGGCTAAAACCACTGGGTGAACAGCAGATGAGGAACTTTATAAGGGTAGATCAGGTTGGTGACACTGAAACTACTCAGGCTCTTGACAACACACAGAGACATGGGACTCCCAGCCCAAAATTCTAGAAAGTACATACCACCACCCATGTGCTATTCTTGCCAAAAACTTGAACCTAAATCTGACCAGTCCTCTAGACCCAATTACCAATTCACAGGAAGTACAGGGGTCAGCGAATAATGTTAAATGATACAGCAGTAATACAACTGACATACAGCAGGATGTTAGGCACACAGCCAGATATATGACCTGCTTTTGTGAACAAGTAAATAAGTAGGAATAAAATGAGGAGGAAAAAAATCTCCAGATTTAAAGAGACTTAAGACATACAGCAACCAAGTGGTTTGTGTGGATCCTATTCAGATCTTAATTCAAACAAACAGACTTTAAAAATATTAGAAAATTAGGCAAATTTGGATAGTCAGTGTTTGATGGTTCAGGAATTATTGTCAGTGTTTTAGGTGTGATAATGAAATCATGGTTGTGTTTTCTAAAAATCCTTATATTTTGAGATACATACTTAGAGTATTTATGGATAAAAGCATATGAAGTCTGGAATTTGTTTTGAAATGAACTGGTTGGGAGTAGGAGGGAGGGGAGGGTAAATAGGATGGATTTATAGATGAAATAATATTGACTACATATCAGTTATAACTACCTGTGGTTCCACTGGGGATTCATTACACTATTCCCTTTTTTAAAAAAATTATTTATTTATTTGTTTTAGTTGTACACAATGCCTTTATTTTTACATGGTGCTGAGGATCAAACCTGGGCTGCACACATGCTAGGCGAGTGTTCTACTGCTGAGCCACAACCCCAGCCCCTAAATGTTTTTTTTTTTTCTTTTTTAAAATATTTATTTATTGGTTTTAGTTGTACACAATGCCTTTTTATTTGGATGTGGTGCTGAGGATCGAACCCGGGTCGCACACGTGCTAGGCAAGCACTCTACTGCTGAGCCACAACCCCAGCCCTATTCCCTTATATTTTATATTACTTGAAACTAATCAAGTAAAATCAAAATCTCTTTGCTCCAAGACTTCCCCATCTTATTAAATAGGACTGCGACTGAGCCCGTTGCTGAAGCTAAGAACACAACGGGTCCTTCATTCTTTTTTTTTTTTTATTCTAAGATGTTATAAATGACAGCAGAATGCATTACATTTCATATTACACATATAGAGCACTTTTTTACAAATCTCTGGTTGTATGCAAAGTATATTCACCCATTCGTGACTTCATATAAGCACTTAGGGTAATGATATCCATCTCATTCTACCATCTTTTTTTTTTTCCTTCACCCTTTTGCCCCCTCCCTTTCCCTCCCTCCCCATTGGCCATTCTAGTATTCCTCTAATCCTCTCCTTCATTCTTTTCTGATGTTCATTCCCTACTTCCAATCCATCTGCAAGTCCAGTTTGCTTTCCTTTCAACACACGTCTTGACTCTTTCCCTTCTTCTCCATCCCCAAGCCACCACCATTTTACAGCTTTCCCAGATCCTAATGCTAACACTCTAACCCCCACCCACACCCCTAACCCTAACCCAAATCCTATCAAGGCTGTGATAATGTGGCATAGCAAACCACCCCCAGACACAGTGGCTGAGGATAAGGAGCACTTCTTTTCCTGGGTCACAGGTGTGCAGTGACTGAGATAGCTGCAGATCATTTACACTGTGTTCAGATCTGCTTTAAAGATCTCTTCAGTCTCCTCGAACCAGCAGCCATCGAGATACATTGTCCTCATGGAGATGGACGGAGTCCACGTGAGACACGCTGCACACACCCATCCTACATCACAGCCTCTCACGTGGTCAGAGCAACTCACACAGCCAGACCCAAAGTCAGTGCACAAGGAGGTGGACTCTGCTCCCATAAGAAGAGGACCAAGAGTAGATGTTTACTGGAAAATATGCCACAGGGACCAGGGACACTGACTGTTGGGACACAACGAGATCTCTGAGAGGAGAGAAGTCTAGGAGGAGAAGAAGGACCAGGGCTATGACCCAGGATCCACCAAAGGCTTTGAGATCAGACAGAAAAGAAGCCAGGATGGAGACTGAGAACCTGGTAATGAAGGAGGAAGACTGGGAGAGGGTAGTGTCCCAGAAGCCAAGGGGAGGAGCAAATGGAAAACTGGGTTGAGTGAGAGATCTTGAATAAAATAAAGAGAGAAAAATGATGATTGGATTTGGCAACATGGACGTAATTGGGGATCGTGACCGTTGGAGGTAGTGGAGATGGAAGGCTGAGGGAAGTGAAGGAGAAAGAGAAAGAGTGGGTATGAGCTGGTAGGTTTTATGACTACAAACAACTCTTTTCAGGAGTGTCTCTTTGATAGGGAATAGAGAATGGGGGCTGTAACTAGAGAGCGTGATGAGAGCATGGACAAGATTTTTAAGGTTAGGGAATGTTTCCATGGGGCAGGAGAAAGGAGGCGTATTTTAGGAAGTCCCACAAGACGAATCCAGTTTTGCTGT
The DNA here is from genome assembly GCA_025594165.1 of Tamias sibiricus. Lineage (NCBI taxonomy): Eukaryota > Metazoa > Chordata > Mammalia > Rodentia > Sciuridae > Tamias > Tamias sibiricus. Next base: position 161,802,023 of record CM046661.1, read on the forward strand.
GCCCATTCGATACCCCTGGCCTATCACCAGCTAAGTCCTCTACATCCACAACCTCTCCTGTCGCCTTCTCTCCTCAACTGAAACCTTAGTTTCCTGACAATGCCACTCCTTCCACAGCCTCCTCAAGAGAACAGCCTTTCCCCTCTCATATCTCATGTTCCACCAGTTTTGTTGGAAATGGTCACGTGATCAGCTAAAACAGGCCTCCTCCAGATGATCTTACAGATAAGGATCGCCAAGAAATACAGAGCTCTGGAATGCTAAGCTGAGACTGTGATCAGGGGCCACTCCTTCCTGCCTTTCTCCTCCTCCTTCCTGTCTGGAATGTGAATGTGACACGTGGAGGTGCAGGTGCCATCCCCCAACTATATGCTATAAGCCAGAAGTTACTTCACTTCTCTGTGCCTCGTGTATAAAGTGGGGGTAATAATCGTACCTATCTCACAAGATTATTGTAATGGCTAAGTAATAATACAACTAAACACTTAGAAATGTATCTGGTTCCTAGTAAATGCTCAGTAAACATTAGTAATATTCTCAAAGGAGGAGACAGCATTAACACATCCAAATGCACCTGATACACCTCTCTTCCCCTGCAGGATGCTAAGACTATCTTTAATAACTTTCAATAGTTTATAGCAACAAACATTTACATCTTGCTCACAGACATGCAGATTCTCTGGGGAAGTAGAGAGCTCCTCAGGCTGTCCAAGAGGCTCCAGTAGGCTCCATTCTGGGACAAGTGACTACTTGGGGCTTGCTCTAGGCAGGTCTGGAGTCCTAGAGTACAGTAGGGCCCAGCCACCTGAGCACAATGAAGGCCTCTGGAAGGATGTGGCATATGTCATCCATTCACATTCCATCATCCAAGACAGTCCAATAGCCAAACCCCAGATCAGTGGGAAGGGAAGGCAGTGCAGTCTGGAAAAGGAAGGGAGCCTTATGAATCAGCAGAGCCATTCATGTGTGGTTTGGATCCAAAGTGTCCCCGAAAATTTCCATATAACATGTTAATGAAGGAATGTTTAGAGGTGAGAAGATCAGATTATGAGAACTGTAACCTAATTAGTAGATTAACCCATCCAATGGATTAATAATTTGAGTGGACTAACAAGGCAGTAACTGTAGGCAGGTAGGATGTGGCTGGAGGAAGTAGGTCACTGGGGGTATGTCTTTGGGGTTTATATTTTGTCCCTAGGGCCTCAGTCCCTACCCCTTTCTCTTTCTCTGCGTCCCTTCTGTCATTAGCTGAGCAGATTTCTTCCACTGTGCCCTTCTGCCATGGTGTTCTGCCTCACCTCTGGCCCAGAACCATGGAGTCAGCCATTGTTGGACTAAGACCTCTGAAACTGTGAGCCCCAAATAAGCTTTTCCTCCTTTAAGCTGTTCTTGTCAGGGACTTTGGTTACAGCAATGAAAAGCTGACTAACACAATCCATTGCTCAGACCAGTAAATAATTGCAACCATGCATTAAGATTGGGAAGCACAGAGACCCCAGAGACTACTGCAGCGGAGGCAGGGCACTCCTGATGATCTAAAGGGACCCATTCTGCACCTTCTCTTCCACACTGCTCATTCATCCATTCCAGGGACCACAGCTGCACCCAGGTCTCCATGAGCTGTGCCAACTTCGTGCCTTGGTGGCCTGCCTGCTTGTCATCACTACTGGGAAGTTTTATGGTCACTTTGAGGCACTTCTGCCTTGCTCTCATATCTTTCCTCCTCCTGCCATCCCACATTTAGCCTTGCTTCGTGACTGATACCAGTAGCTTCTCATTGCCCAAGTCAGAAACCTAAACAGAAATCCCTTCCCCCTCTGCCCACTCGCTGGCCACACCAATCAATACCAAGGCTGGGGAAGTGCTTCCTCAGTATCTCTTGAGCCTTGCTTACAGCTGGGTGCCTATTCCAAGCCATTAGGGAGTCCTGTCTCCCAAAGATTACTCCTTCTTGCCACCGTCCTACCTCCTACCACCACAATATGGCCACAGTGATCTCCCCAAAATGCAAATTTAGTCCTGTGTGCTCAAAACTCATGCAAGATAAATCTCTGAGCAAAGACTGTTGTTGTCCTGAGTGGAACCATCTGCCACTCCTTGCCCAGTTTCCCTGTGCAGCCAGGCCAGGTCCCAGCCCTCAGATATACCATAAATGCTCTCCTCTTTGCTCTTGCCTCTGTTTTTTCTTTTTTAATCACCCCTTCAGCCCCCTTTCTGGTTAATCCAGCTCCTTCAAGAAGGCCTGTGTGATACTAGCCTCCCAGGTTCAGTCACATGCCTCCCACCCCCGCCATGGTTCCCTCAATACACACACTTCTCCCAATGCCCCCCCCCCCCCCCCCCCCCGGCATGCTACATTCACTTCAGGTTGTGAACTTTTAGAGGACCAGAACTGGGTGGCTCATTAGTGTGTTCACAGTGCCTGTCCAGGGCAAGAGCAACACTGAACCCCAGCTGTCCCCCTCTCTGAAGGTGAGGAGGACAACAGTAATGGTTTGCTATTTGTTGTGTGGTGAGGATTAAATGAGATAACACATGGAAAATGCCTATCACAGTGAAAATACTAGTTTGGTCAATACATAAATAGTAAATAGCTATTATTATAATGCCATTAGTATTAAATCTAAGCAAATGTTTTATTGAGGCATGAGATACACTCAGAAAAAAAACATACAAATCTATAAGAGAACACAGCTCAGCATATCTTCTTCACAAAGGAATGCACCCTTGTGTCCCAAAGTCCTTAGATAGCATTAATCTTAAAACTCAACTGTCACCTCAGAGAGGCCCTCCCCACAGCTCCTACCACTATAGTACTTCACAGACATTCTATACGATCTAATCACATCACATATAGTATCTTCGTCCCCTCACTCAAATGTAAGCTCAAAAAACGAGCAAAGTATTTACCATTTTCATTTATTTACGCTCCCAAGTGCTGTCGCTCTGCCAGTTCTGAGAATTCCTGTCCTTCCAGCTTACGTACCAGTGAGTGGAGCTGGGCAGGGCCAGCGGCACTTGGAGGACCTGCCCTGCGCTCCGCACCTTCCTGCTGCTGGGCCGAAGACTTCTGCCCCACGTCTTTCCTGGGGTCCTTCCCACCCCACCCTCTCCGCTTTGCATGCAATAATTGAAATAACAAAACAATATTGTAATAATAGTCTTTCCCGCCCCTGGAGACCATCGCTGCCCCATGGCATCGGTCAAAGGCTATCGGGAGGACCGAAGCCCTCTGGGAGACAGCCGCTTTCCATCTTGTGGCCACGCACCTGGCCAAGCTCCCCTCCCGCCCGATAAAGGCGGCTTTTACCATTCACCTGCCACTTCACCCACAGAGAAGGTGAGGCAAAGGTGGTCCCAGCCTCTTAGGTCTCAAATCCCGTAGTCTTGGCCACACCTCAAGGGCATGCGATGACCGTCATTATCGTCACTATCACCTTGGACCCATTCTCTCCATCCACCGCGGCGGCAATCAGCAATCGGGAAGAATGTGCCTGGGGCTGTTCTGGGCACTGGGCATGAGGTTGTGAGCAAAGTTCCTGCAGAAACAAACGGGCAAACTTGGCAGCCGTCAGAGCAAGAAGGAGCCCTCACACAGAGTGGCCAGGCAGAGCCTCTCCGAGGAGGTGACACTTAGTTGAGACCAGGGTGATGGGAAGAAGCGGGCCACGCAGAGAGGTTGGGAGGGGAAGATAGTAAAGAGTTCCAAGAAGAGGGAACAGCAAGTGCCTGGCTCCTTTTACACCCATGACCTCATTTAATCAGCGTCCAAACCTTGATGGGGGCAGATCTTTGCCCCATTCCACAGAAGAGCAAGCTGCGGCCCGGGAAGATTACGGAATTTACAGAGCTGGGATTTGAACCCCGCGCTGCAATCAGCCAAGTCCCCACTCTGCCCAGCCGGCATTTCGTGCAGCCTCCTTCCTCCAGCACCATGACCTTAACTCGGCACGTGCTGATCCCTCGCCCCCCTCCCCACATTGTCCCACTTAGCCCTGCTTGTGGCTTGGGGGAGGGGGTGCCGGGGGACTCTCCCCAGGATCGCGGGAAGCGGTGCCCAGCTTGGGGTCTGGAGTTAGAGACTCGCCGCAGCCCGGCGTTAGGGACCCGGCCCACCGGCCCCGCCCCCTCCCCGGCCTGGCCGGCGCTGCCTCTGTCCATGGTCAAAGCACCCGGGGTAATCCGCCTTTCTCTTCCGCCCGCCGAGCCCCATTCATATTCTAATCACAGCGCGGCCGACCCGCGAACTGCCACTTTATCGGGGCCCGCAGGAGATGCAGCCTGCCCCCCCCCACTTCCACTTCCAGCCCCCCAGCCCTTTGCCCCCCTCCTTCTGCACTTTAAACTCCGCCAAGGAGGGGGTCCCTGGGAAAACTGCGTCCCCACTTGGACGCCGGGCTTCTCACAAACTTCGAGGCTGGCTGAGGGGATGAGGGGGGTAGCGAGGGGGAAGAACGGGGGTGGGGGATGAGAGCAGAGGAGGGAAGGACCTAGATGCGGACAGACTGACAGACAGAGTTACTGGAAGAGGCACGGGGGTGGGGAGGGAGTCGGAGAGACCAAGGGGGGTTAGAGACAGGAGCAAAGTCACAGGGAGAGACAAAGAGACGTGGGGGACAGGGGCTGGACAGAGAGACAAGCAGCCAAAGAAGGAGAAAAAGAGGGAGACAGAGACAGAGGAGGAGAGAGACCAGAGACCCCAGAGAGACGGAGAGAGACAAGAAAAGGAGAGAGGCAGGGTTAAGGACGTAGATCCAGAGAAAGACAAAAAGTTCTGGAGGAGAACCCTCCCCTCACCCCTCCCTGCCAAGCATCCTTCTCCACACTCAGTTTGGGGATCGACTCTTAAGGCTACTACAGTTCCTCCAACCCACCCTCCCCCTCGGCGTCTTCTACTTCCCCACGCGTGTTCGCGGAACTGCGTGGAAGGGAGTCAAGACGACCCCCCCCTGCACCCACGGGGTCCCCACCCAACATCCAACCCAGGAAGAAAAGGGGGGCAGTACAAAAGGACAGAGAAAGGAGTGGGGCCCACTCGTGGCCGCGCAGGAGACTCCCCAGGCTCTTAGAGTCCCCCGCCCCACCATGCGGGGCCTGATGGGGGAGGGGGAGGGAGGGGGAGGGGGCCACATCTAAGCCAATTTTGATTTCGCCTATAATGAGTGCCTAGCGAAGGCTGGAGAAGGCCTCTGGAACTTTAAATAAGAAAAACGTTGCTAATGCTATAATAGAAGGGGGAAGTCGGAGGGCTGGGATTGCGTCGCTCTGAGCCCCCCTTTTCGGAGGCGGCTTTTCTTATTCAAAACAGGCCCACAATGGGCTTCACAGTGCGCCTCGCCACGGCCCCATCTGACGAGCGGCCATTCATCAGGCCGGCTGGCCTATCAATGACATTGCTCCCATCGGGGCTCCTATAAAATGATGCTTTTTCCCATGAAACATCCGCAAACATTTTGACGGGTTTGGCTTTGCCCGGCTGGATTACTGAGTGTCCCTTCGCCTGCTCGCTCTTTCTCTCTCTCCCCCTTCTCCCAGCTCTGCTCTCTTTTTTTCCACCTCTCTCTCTTTTCTTTCCTCTTCTTTCTCTTTCCTTCCTCCTTTATCCTTTTACCCTCGCACTCTCTGCGTCTCTCTCCTTCTTCTCCTCCCCTCCCTCACTCCCTGGGCATCTCTAGCACAGGGGATCCCCAAACATCAGGACTTTGGGGGGGCGCCTGTGCTGTCCATGGGAAGAGCATGCATTGTGGGTTACTGGAGGAACCCGACATGGATTCCACAGGTTAGTCCTTGTGGTGGGGGGTTGGGGGAAGACATTGGGAGGGAAGGAGAAGGGAGAAGGGGAACTTTAGAAAGAGTTGCAAAAAGTTCAGATGGGTCATCTTGACAGTGGAACCCCAGGAAATAACGGAGAGCGTGCAGAAGTTTTCAGTCCGGCACAAATGTGGGAGTGGATATGTGTAAGTGTGTGCGTGTGTGTGTGTGTATAACGTGTGTGTGTGTGTGTGTGCACGCGCGCGCGCGCGCCCTCCATGGAGCGCGCTTTCGCTTGTCCCGGCACAAAGTTACGTAAAGATGCGCTGACTCGTTGCGAGCTCCAGATGCCAATTGCTGTTACTTTGCGAGCCGACGGTCCCCCCCTGGGCCTCGCTCCTCCCCAGGGTTTGGAGGCCGGGAATAGCTGAGAGCTCCGATTCCTTTGGCGAGGGCCGGGAAGCCGAGCGGAACGCCCCAGAGGCGGGGGAGGGTGACGGCTCCGCAAAGTGCCTGGGAGGTGGGGACCGAGGCTCCGGCTGGTGGAGACGCGCAGCTGGAGGGAGTGGCGGCTGCGAACCCGGTGGTCCCGGGGAAACCAAAGCATTGGGAGATGGGAGTCCAGCTGTCCCAGGCGGGCTGTGCGGCCTTCCAGCGGGAAGAGGCACCCACCGACTCACTCCTCTCCGAGGCGGTAACCTCTGTGGAAGCAGAGCAGGGCGCAGAGCAGGGCGCAGAACCGCGGCAGAGGCCTGGCGTTGAGGTCTGCAAATTGCTCTGTAGTTTTGGGGCTGCTGCTGGTGGACATCAGGTTTTAGGGGCGCTGTGGCACTTAACAACAGAGGAAGGGAGCCGAGGAATCTCCTCCAATGAAAATGCCCAACATCTCCTGCAGACTATTCGTGGACTCCTAGAACCTTTGAAGAGCCGCCAAACTTCTAGATCCGAGTTTTACTCTCCCTGCTTCTTCTAAGTGGAAGTTTTCTTAAAGTTCACGCCTCCCCAGTGGCAGTCTCCCAAACAGGTCACTCCTATCCTGGCTAGGCAGCAGCTTTGGGGTTTCTTGGGGTGAAGGAGTGGGGGTGGGGAATATGGGGCAGCAGGGGCAGCCTGAGTGAAGGCAACATCTTGGTTAGAAGCTCGGGAGGATGCCTGAGAACACCCGCTACTGGGCATTGCAGTTATGAGCAACAAGTGTCTTCTGCCTTAAACTGTCCCCCAAAGACGCAAGTCTGTTCCTTGAGCAAATAAACATTCAAATGGAATCTGTGCCTGCCTATATGCTAGGCAGGTTGGGAAAGGATGTGTGGTGGGGCTGGGGTCATCTGGTTATGGCTCCAGATGATCTTTCTCCATCCCTGCAGGAAGATTTCAGGTTTCTCCTGGCCTTTGCTGCAGGCCCTGGTGGCCCTGTTCCTTGGGACACCAAATCCACTGATGGAGGGAGGGCATCTTTCAGTTTCCAGACTAGTTATCTATCTCTGATCTCAAGTCCCTCCCTGATTACTCTGCCCTGGCTGGGTGTGAGCCACCAGGGGATGGGGAAAGGCTGAGACCCAATGTCCTCTGTCCTAAATGTGATGACAAATGAAGGCAAGAAGAGGTGTCACCTGCCACACCAAGGCTTGGCAATGGGGACCACAGGCTGCCAACTGGAGCCCAGAACGGGAAACAGCCGGTCCATGTTTTTTTTTAATCTCAAGTGCTTGGGAAACTACCCCTCCAGAGCACCCCAACACTAAAAGAAAATATATTTGAACAAATTAAAACAATTTCTGCAAATTTGTGGCTAAGTATTTGCAAGGGACCCATGCAGGGTCTTGGAGGATCCTCACACCCCAAACCTACCGTGTCCCAGCTGAGGTTTTTATCTGATCTCTCGACAGGACTGAAACGCCTTGGTGCTGTCTGGTGATGGCTGTGTGGCTGTGGATATGTTTTATATCCTGGGTGTATCTGGTGGTCACGGGGACGCTGGACCCCTCCACCTTAGTTGCATACACCCGAAAAGGTTTTGAAACCCAAATCCTTTCCCCACCCACCACCCTTTCATACACATGAAATATCCCTAGGTCACTCTTCTGAACTCAAAATCAAAAGTTTGGGGAAATGACAACGTTGAGAAATTATTCAAGACGCCCCAGGTGACATTTCACTGGGCCTTGCAAATGGACAAGCAAAGTGCGGCTGGACGTGGTCCGGACCAGGACCCTTCCCTCACCTCCCTTCCAGAGAATTTAATCCAATTAGCTTTTCTTCTGGGTTTCCCTTGTTATGTAAAGGTCCTTTCTCACTGGCTTGCGGAGACCAGCGCTCCATGTAGCAATTTGATTCTCCTTCTTTTATATAAGATTGCGCGCGACCTGAAACACGAATGTAGTTATTATTTCATCCCGAAAGCGATCGAACAAGCAAGTGCTGGAGCGCAGTCTGAGTGTCCAGGATCAGAGGCCGGCGAGTGGAGTCACCGTCCCTTACTCTTAAAAAGGAAAATCCCCGCGAAGTGCCTCGGGCCCCGGAGAACAGTTTTTCAGGGGCCGGGGCTCTAGTGGCCTGCTTTGGGGCCACTTCAATGTGACCTGCGGAAACTCTCCCCTTTGTTCTGCTCACCGAGCTGGTAATATATTCCTTGGGTTTTTCCAAAATACTCAACAAGTGCGGAGCTAAGACAATGGGCCCGTCGGGGGAGGCCAGGGAGCCGGCGCGCGCCTCCTGGGCCCTCCGCTCGCTAGCTGCCCAGCCCGACAAAGCAAAGCTCCTCTCCGAGACTACTCGAGCCGCAAACGCGAAGCTCCGACAGGCTGCAAAGGCAGCAGGCGCGCTCAGCGGCAGAGAACGCACTGTCCGGTCTGCGCGCGGTTTACAGTTGGTACCCGCGCGCATCCCATGCGTCCCGCGCCGCAGCCGCACGCCGAGCAAAAATGGGTGCTGAGTCGGGTGTAGCCTGCTCTCTCCACGCGGGCCGCGGGCATGCGGATCCAATCTCGGCTGTCCTGTCCAGGAGAGCGTTGCTCAGTAACTCGAGTTACCCGGAAATTCGAGAACGATGGAGGGAACGTGGGTAGAATTTTTGGCCACGGAGAACTTTGTGCAAAGTGGGCCAGGCCGGTTAGTCGCCTGCGCATAGAAGTGTTTCTAGTTAAACGGGATGGAGCGTTAGAGAGGTGCACTGCAGAGCTTGAACTGGAAACTTCTGCTCCTACTCACTTTCTGCCCACGTCTCCAGAACCCCAGAGCTGGGGCAGCCCAAATACTCCTGAAGCCAGATTTGAATACCTGAGACCCCGAGATCAGCACAAGACCCCGCGTGGTTCCATGGGCCGCGGGGTGGGGACGTCCAGTGGTTTTTGCGCTGTCCCCATGGGGCCGAGCGCGCCCCAGGGGAAGAGAGCCGGGCCTCCTCCATCCCCTGCAGGCGAAACCCTGGAGAAGTAGCAGCCTCTTGGGCCCTGGGAACCCGTCTGCTGGCTCGGGGAACAGGGGATAAGAGCTCTATGCCTTGCTTCCGCGTCTGGACCAGGCTGTCTTCCCCCTCCCCGGGCGTGTGTGTGTGGCCGGCGAGGGGGGCATGCGTGCTCCCACCTCTGCCACCTGCTAAGCGCCGGCGTCTGGGTTTGACAGCAGGGTCAAGTGAGTGTCGCGTCGTCCCGGAGCTCCCGGAACCCTGCAACTTCAGTCCCCCGTCGGCGCGGACGCCACACGCAGGCCGGGCCCCGAGGCCCCGCACGCGATTCTGCACCGCGGCCTGGGACAGCGCGCTTTCCCACTCGGCTTGCGGGACCCAGAGACCCGGAAAAGTTAGCAGGGGCCGCTCGGCGGCTCGGGCCTGGGATTTCCATAGCCGCGCCCGCCCCCCTCCCCAGCGCGTCGCCATGGAGACTGCTGGAAGTTGGTGTGGAAAACAGACCCGGCGCAAAGCAAAATATTATGAGTGCAGTTGGGGTGACTTCAGGGGGGCGGGGGGCCGGAGGGCATGAGCGGGAGCCAGAGGCAGAGGCCGACAACAAAGGACCGAGTGCGAGGAGGGGAGAGGAGTTTGCAAGGGGCCTCCCTGGCGCTGTGTGAGTGCTGGACGGTCCAGCTTCCCAGAGGCGCCGAGGTCTTCAATTTCTCTGCCGCAGCTACACCTTTTCCCAGCCCGCTAGCGCACCCTTGCTCCCACCCCGCCTCTCCCGGTTCTCTTCCAGCCTCCCTCCCTGTCCCGAGGTTAGGCGCCAGCTGGGCAGCACGCCCGCCTCCCCAAGGGCTACGGCTCGCCAACGCGAAAGATTCTGGCTTTTCTTCCCCACGACCCCATGGGTCACCCTACAGGAATTTTCTCATCCCCCTCCTCAAACCACCGATCCGAAAGGATGATGAGTTGGGTTAAGGAGGGAAAGAGAATTGAAGGCAGTGCCTGGCCAGACCTCTTCTGGGGCAGGACAGGGGTGATGGTGGAGAGAAGATCCTGTCTGATTACCCGCCTCTCCCGAGCCCCAAACCCGGCCCTTTTGTACAGGGACAGAGTTAGGATTGCGACTCAGCTACTTGCCATGCACTTTGGATAAATCTAGTCCTTCCAAGGTTATGTCGCTGTGGGATGAAGGGTTAGACAGCTCACAGGCTGGGATTCTCCAGCAAGTTCGACAGATCCCTCTCTTGGTTTGGCTTTACTTTAGAATCCAGGAAGCAGTCTGTGTGCTGGTCGCCGCTGTCTGAACGAAGAGCGGAGCCACTGCACAGTTAGGGAACTCTCTCCCCAAATTAATTATATACTAAAATATTTTGGGGAGCCACTTGGGATTTTAAGAGTCAAGAACCTCGAATTACCATTTTTAAAAGGTTCTTGATTTCCTTTCTCCATGCCAGCTGAGGTACATACATTCTTTAACCCTTTGACCAACAATCCTGTATCCTAAAAGGACCCTAGATTTTATGGGGCTGTATTCATTTTCAATCTTGGAAACACTGAAATGCTTCTAGATGTTGAAGCCAGCGTCACAGGCCCTCACAGAAAGAAATACATACTGACCCATGTGCCAGAATGCTTCCCTCAAAAGAAAACCACTCTCCACCCTCCATTTCTCAGTCTTTTAGAAAGAAGGGAGTCCCTTCTTGCACCTAGGCCCCTCTGGTGACACTTTGGGCAAAGGACCCTTTCCCCTATAGCTGAGACTGTTGCCTCCTATAAATTAGTGGAGTGAACATAAAGATGGCTATGGTCTATCTAAAATTCTACTGTTCAATGCCATGCCTGTGTCCCTGTGCGTCTTCTGATGCATATACTGTGTGAAATATGGACACTGTCCTCCCAAGCACTCCTTGAGGGCGGCATTATTGTGAAGCACAGTGATTCTTCTCTTCCTTCTCCAAAATCTGAAGACTGATTCTAATCCAGGTTGGTATGTGTTTGCCTTGGTGTCTTTGCCAAAAAGGCTAAGAAGGTATAAAAGGATGACATCACAAACTGGAATGCAGAGCAGTCAGAGCTCGACTCCCACAGGCCCTGGAGAGCCCACCCTACATGTTCTACAGGTCACTTGGGACACTCTTCAGTTGCCCCTACAGGGGTCCCCACGCTCTGCTGGATGGGAAAGGTGGGAGAAATCTCTAATGTTGTTTTTACCCTTCCACTCTGTTTTAGATACTTGCAATTTTATTAAGATTGGGGGAGAAAGAATGAATTCAAAGACAGATTATTTGGAGGTGTCAGGTAAATGTGAAAAAGGAATACCATGGATTTTATTCAATCTTGCCAAGTACCTGTTCAGTGGCAGACCCTGGAGATGAACAAGGACTCAGTCCCTGCTGTGAAAGATACCAGAATGTATTTGATGAGTGAAAGTGAAAGTGGTGAACTCTCTCAGGGACATAGAAATAAGTTTCTCCTGGAGCCCAGAGACAGGGGTGCTCTATCTACTCTACGTTGAGTTCCTAGCAGTCGTCAGCCCTTAGTAGGCTTTGTTCACACATTAGCCATTTAAGCCTTACTACAACCCTGCAGTCCATTTTTAGGGTGAAAGAGGGCCTAGAACTTGCCTGAGGTCACAATTTGTACATAGCAGAGCAAGACTGGAGACCAGACTGGGGAAAGCCCTCTCCATCCCTACTCTGGCTAGGACTCTGGCCTTGGGTGGATTTGAACCCTCCTTGGTGAGGAGGGAAGTGTGTAGATGGGAGTAGAGAAACACAGAGCATTTCCTTTGGGCTCCATGTGAGCCTGTGCAACTTCTGAAGGAGTCACATGCTGATTCTGCATCTGAGGGCTTTGTAGGTGATATACTGCTGGAGATGCAGCTGAGCATGGACTTTGGACATAGAAGAATCTTGGCTTGTTTGCTTGCTTCCAGAAAACTATGTGCATCCTATGTGCCTGCCAGACACTGGGTTTAACGAAAACGCTGTCTGTGCTCCTCTAGAGCATAAATTTGAGACAAACAAATGCAAAAATATAGCATTTCAGTGAGTGATAATCACCATGAGGGAAAAAACCTACCTGGAGAAATGAAGACAGAGTAGGGCAACGGGAAGTTTGCCACCTTTCCCAGGGCAGTGCGGCCACATGAAGCTGTGTGCTTCTGGTCTGGAAGCTTACCATTTTCTTGTGGGACTGATAGAACCATCTGATAGAGCTGTAGAGAGCATGGAATGTGAATGTGGGAATAGAGAACATATATTCCAAATTTGCCATATATCTTTGCTAAGCAATTTAATTTAAATATGTCCCAGTGCAATGTTCACAATAGCCCTATAAAAGGTAACTGTTATTATGCACAGTTTCAAGGGGCAAACCAACAGGCTCACAGCAGAGCCAGAGCCAGAAGCTGGCAAGCCCACTGAGTTTCTAAGCTCCAGCAGCCCGGTTGACCAGACATACAGTAGCTTCCCCTTATCCACAGTTTTACTACCCACAGTTTCAGTGACCCCTGGTCAACCATGGCCTGAACATAGTAAGTGGGAAACTCCAGAAATAATGAATTCATAAGTTTCAAATAACTTTTATCACAGTGTACTATGGTTATTGTGTTTTATTATTAATCATCATCGCTATTAATCTTTTACTGTGCCTAATTTGTAAATCAAACTTTTTTTATTAAATATGTGTGTACAGGAAAAAACAGAGCATACTATCTGTGGTTTCAGGCATCCACTGGGCACTTTGGTATATTTATCAGTGAGTTAGGGGCACAGGGACTAGGTACCTTGATCACATGGGACATGAGATCAACTTTATTGTGTGTATCTAATTTTCCTGAGGCAGAATGCAAGTAAGAAATTTTAACTTTTCACTTACATTTTAAAAATTAATGTTTATTAGATATATGTTATAGGTACTGTTAATATTCCAACCCATTTTATGCAACGAGGCTCTATTCAAGAGGAAAGGATGGATGAGAGGGGGGTGGGAAAATAGCAGAACACAGCCTTGCCTGTCTGGCTCTGAGACCCTCTCTTTTTATCACAGGCCTATCCTATCTCTTCTTTTTTTGCTTTATGAGGGAGAAGGTGTTGGTGGAAGGGTGTGAACACTCAAGTGTATATAATTTTAGCAAAAGAACACAGGACTTGCAACTTTCTCCCTATATGGATAATCCTTTAAAGGATAGAGACCAATTTTTAAATTATTGTTGACAAAAATAAGGACATAAGTAAAGGATGCATATCTTTTATTCCTTTTGAAAAATGTTTTAAATTTATGCTTTTATTAGTATGTTTCACATTTACATAATTAGGGGCTCATTTTGACATATTGGTGGAGGCATATGACATAATTTGCTCCATTCCAATCCCCAGTACTGCCCCTTCCCTCCCCTCAAGCATTTATATCTTTTTTTTTAAAGAATTTCTCTTTCAATTGTAGACAGACACAATACCTTCATTTTGTTTATTTACTTATTTTTTTATATGGTGCTGAGGATCAAACCCAGTGCCTCACACATTCTAGGTGAGCGCTCTACCACCAAGCCACAACCCCAGCCCCAAGTGTCCATATCTTTACTAAAGATATGAAGTGTACTTTTCTCTTCTGTGGGATTCATTTCTAGTGAAGTTGACATTGGCTTCATCTCTGAGAGTGTCAAGGCTCCTCTGATGCTTAAATGCAGACACATACCTCAGGAAGAATAATCCAATGAAGCAGAAGCCATTAAGTAATGTGTAGCTTTTAGGTATTTATTTATTTATTTATTTATTTATTTATTTATTTATTGGTACTGGGGATTGAACTCAGGGGCACTGGATCACTGAGCCACATCCCCAGCCCTTTTCTGTATTTTATTAGAGACAGGGTCTCACTGAGTTGCTAAGTGCCTTGCCATAGCTGAGGCTGGCTTTGAACTCATGATCCTCCTGCCTCAGCCTCCCAAGTGCTGGGATTACAGGCGTGCACCACCGCGCCCGGCTCTTTAGGTAATTTAACAAACAACAAATTGCACCTAACAGTCTTTCACAGATGCATGTTAAAATGACTTCAGGTGCATATAGTGTGACTTTGTGAGAAGAACAAGTTTTGCAGATGTGAGATAAACCAGGGTTTCAGTTACCTTCTAGCTGTGTGATCCACAGCAAATTACACAACTTTTCTAAGCTTCAGTTTGCTTCTTGGTGAACATGCCCTCTACCTCCCAGAGCTGTTCAGAAAATACCAAGATTGTACATATTGAGTATTTAACCTGACTCATAGAAATGGCTCAGTAAATGCCAGATATTATTATTAAAAAATAATTACCTAGCTCTCTGATGCCCAATTTTAGGTGTCTAGAGAGGGAAAGGAGATAAAATCCTTAAAAAAAAGTTTAGAACATTTCAGCCTACCTAGATGTTTTCAGTACTACATAGGCATAACCTCCATTTTTGCTTTTTTTTTTTTTTTTTTGGTGGGGGGAGGGGATACCAGGGATTGAACTCAGGGGCACTCGACCACTGGACCATGTCCCCAGCCCCTTTTTTTGTATTTTATTAGAGACAGGGTCTCACTGAGTTGCTAAGTGCCTTGCCATTGCTGAGGCTGGCTTTGAACTCATGATCCTCCTGCCTCAGCCTCCCAAGTGTTGGGATTACAGGTGTGCGCCATGGCCCCCAGCTCCATTTTTGCTTTTATTTTGTTGTTTGTGGTGACAGAACCCAGGGCCTCACAAATGCCAGGCAAGTGCTCTACCACTGAACTATACCCCTCAGCCCCAGCCTCTGTTTTCATGTCCAGAGAAATTCTTTTGGAAAGGATTAACTTCATTTTCATTTTTCTACCTTTTCCATGAAGAAGGTATCTTCTCTGTTTCTGTTTGCTATGATTTCATCCTTGCATTTTCCGGTCTGGTCTGCGAAAGGAATGGAAAGCATTGTCATTGTAGAGGCGGCACCTGCTGGCTTGAATTGAGATCCTGGAAGAGAAATCTATGGAGTGTTCAGAGAAGACAGGTGGCACATCCCGTCTGGGGACCCCCTCTGAGGGTCCTGATGCCTTCCAGTTCTGGGAAGGGATAGCTCACATTCCTGGCTCCCTGGTCCTCTCTGCCCCCTCCCACTCACACGGCAGGCCATTGCTGCTTTAAAGACTGAATCATTGTAACTTGGTTTTCAGGAAATGACAAATTCAGTTCCAAATGAGTCATCTGACACTCATTTTAGCAGGATGCAGAGAAAGAGTTTAGTTCTCTTGCCCTTCTTGTATACATATATATTATTTTAATGTGAGGACAAACTGTCCTTTTGTTCTGTTTCAGTCCTTATCATTTGATTTTTACCTACACTGTGGTTTTTCAATTTAAAATGTTAGAGAAGGAGAGAAAGACAGACACGGAGAGAGACACAGAGAGAGAGAGAAATCAAAAAAAGCAAAAAGAATAGTGAAATGCAGGCATCATGCTTCCCATTGAACTTGGTCCAAATTTAGACAACTAGGGCCAGATTGACCTGTGCCAATAGATGAAGTGGTTTCTGTTGTGTGGAATATGATTTTCAGAGTAGGAACCTTTTAAAATATGTGCATAGTTTATACTTTTGAGGTTGGTTAATCCTCAATAAAGCATAAAAGCATAATCTGCCTCTGAACAATCAATAATCAATCAGTAATAACTAGATCTGTGAATCTAGACATGTTGGGTTTGTATGGTTGTAGTTATTTTGTTTAAATCTTAAAGGACAAGCTTTTTGGGAAAAGCTGCAACCCAGTGAAGGATAGTAGTACTTCACATCCTGTCTGCTTCCTTACCCCCAGTTGTGCTAAATGTCATCATTGTGTAGATGCAGCCTAAGTGAGATTGCTGAGTGTAGCCAATTTTTACTTAATAGGAATGGAGAATTATCACTTCATAAACACTGATGCTCTGAATTCATCATGTTGGAGAAATGTGAGATCAGTTGACACTAGTGACCTAGTCTTGAGTCAGATATTGAACAGGGTCATTTGAATAATCTAAAGAGTGATTAGTGATTGCTAATTACACCGCCACAAATAAATTTTGTGAAGAAAACTATGTTAGTGCATTTGTTTTGAATCTCGAAACTCCTGTAAAACCATTGTGACATTTAGACTTTGAAAGAGGGAAATGTTTCTTGCAATGTAACAGTTATAGAATTTACAATTTTTGCAGCTGGGCCCGGTGGCTCATGGCTGTAATCCCAGCACTTGGGAGGCTGAGGCAGGAGGATCGTGAGTTCACATACAGCCTCAGCATTGGCGAGGCACTAGTGCCCCTGACTGCAATCCCTGGTGCCAAAAAAAAAAAAAAAAAAGAATTTACACTTTTTTTTTTACAATGAGCATAAATGACTTCTGAGTTCCACATATCTTTTTTTTTTTTTGATTAGTCCAAATGTGGAATGTTCATACAAGTTTATTTATTATTTGTGTACTGAATCTCAATGCTCCCATGTAAGCCAACTTTCCATTGAAGTTATTAGGATTTTATAAAGCTCCAGAAATGGGGGCCCATGGCATAAACTCAAACGTATTTATGATAGAACTGATGGAGTACTTAACCTTTTTTCCAAGTTTTCTTTGTGGTGTTTGATTCCACTGTTGGTGACAAATCTAGGGTCAGGGAAGAGTCAGGGTGCCTGCAAAAAATTCTTTGCTCCACCAAAAAGAAAGTCAATGAATTCATGCTGTCCTTACATGACTGCTAGATGGGCTGAATTTTCTGTTTTTAGGAGTTTTATTTCTTTTACAAGACGACTCCCTTTTGAAACACAAAATAGTTTCTCGGTAAAGCATTCTTTGACAACATAGAAAATAAAGATGTCTGACTGAGAAAGTGCCGCGAGTTTACAAGGAAGAAAGATTCCAGAGGGCTTGGAACCCTCAGTTACAACATTAAAGGTTTTAAGCGTCAGAAAGATTTTTAAAGCATTGAGCAGTTGTTGTGAGAGGGACTTTCGTCGTCTCCATGAACTTTTTTCTTTTTTACTTTCAACTCAGTGGGCAGAGTTTTTGAGGTTGCTGTGGTTTGGGGAGGGGACTTTTTCAGAATTGCCAGGCTTTTAGGAAAACAAACAAACAAACAGCTTTTCTTATAATCAAGGCTCAGTTTTAAAGTTTGAAAACTTTACTGTGATTTGGAAAATGAAAGATTTCTCTGCTTTGTTGGGGGTTTCTCTGGGTGCCCAGGCTGCTGGGCATTCTCAGCTTTGGCCCAGAGGCAGTGCCAGGGCATGGAGAGGGTTGTGGCCTGGGCCCCTGAGCTCTGAGTACCACCCACAGCACCTGCAGTCACAGAGCTTTCACAGGAGTCCAAGACACAGAGAACCTGAAAGAGAACTCTCTATGGATCCTGTGTTCAAAATTTTTTTTGGTATTAAGAGGGATTTCCAGAAAAGAAATGAAAATACTGAAGCTATACGATTGAGTATCAATATCTGGAGATACAGAGATATTTTCTGAGAAGAAATGAATGAAAGGAGGAAAGGAGGGAAGCATGGAAGAAGGGAGGGAGGGAGGGAGGAAGCAGGCACGGAGGAGGAATGGGAGGATGAGGGTCAAGAAGGAAACTGTACTGAAGTCATTTTGGTAATTGACAAGCGTTTTGGTAGAGTGACTTGAGTTATTTTCAAAATTATTAGTTTCTTTTGTGTCCTACTGAATCCCTTTTAGAAATTGGGTGGCAGGTTAATAAAACTTTTTTCCCAGGCACTGTGCTGATCTAGACTTATACACATGAACTCATTTAATTGTCCTGTTGAACCTATGCTACTATGATTCCCATTTTACAGATGAGAAAGTTGAGACTCAGAGAGCCTAGGTAACACGTCCAGGCCAAACCACTGGTGTCAACTCAGGATTTGATCAGGGATTACGGTGATGGTGATTCCAAAGCCAGATGCCTCATCACTCCCTGCAGCCTGAGGCTAGAAGGAAGCCCTTAGGTGTGTGCGTTCCCAGTCATGTCCTTGGTGTACACAGTGATCAGGGGAGTGTTCGACGCTGTGTTCAGCTCACGCTGCAGTTCTTTGGAGTCCACTATCGTAGGTGCACCACAATGTCACTTTGGCAGCAGGCAGCTGACTGAGGGACCTCAGTGCACCATCCGGGGGACGTGTCTTGGTGCGATGTGTGCCTTTCATCTCAAATCGTTCTTGGAGCGTCTGAGTTCAAACCGGCACCACTGCTGGGCTGGTGTCTCCCTGCCTGCCAGCTGCTTTGGCAAATTTGATATCTTACATCATCCAGGGATTCATCCCTATTTATTTAGACAAGATATCACTTGAAATAGGTTCCACATAAAATCGTTGCTGTTAAAATAAAAGCATCTTCCATTCGCACAGCATGTCATAGTGTGCAATCACCGAGAATCATTAGTGGTGCCGGCTCTGCCATCCGGCACCTTGGTGAGATTGGCTTTGCCATGGAGTGGATGTACAAATGCAGCACATTATACAACCTCTCTGAGCCTCAGTTTGCTCCTCAGTTAAGTGGGGCTATTCAAGTACCCACTTTATGGGGGATTGTGAGGATTTAATGAAGTGATTCTGAAAGGGACCAGCACAGGACTTGGCCTGTTGTAAAGGCTTAATAAATAGAAGGTGCTAGCTTCTCCCCTGGTGGCTTCCAAGATCCCTCCCCCGCAACACACATGAGAACCATACAGAAGAAAACAAAATTTTATACAATTTATTCTTCAACTCTGTCTAGTCTTTAAGATGCTACCTCATAAGCCTGTGACTTGGCATAATCATTCATTCCCATTTTATACTTGGTAAAACTGAGGCTCAGAGCAGTTCGGTCCCGTGTATTGGTTCACATAGTGAGTGCGTACCCAAACTGAGATTTGTTACAGAATCAAAGTCGATGATGCTTTAAGTCTGGCCATGCATATCAATTAAAAGCACGTAGTCATAAGGAAAGGATTGGTGGTGTCCCCTCAACAGAGTGCCAACTGTCCTACTTTTGCCTCATGGTGCACTTACCTTACCCATGCAGGCATTTTCTCCTCCTCATTTGACATATATATATATATATATATATATATATATTTTATTTATTTATTTTTGTACCAGAGATTGAACTCAGTGGCACTCGACCACTGGGCCACATCCCCAGCCCTTTTTTATATTTTATTAGAGACAGGGTCTCACTGTGTTGCTAAGTGCCTTGCCATAGCTGAGGCTGGCTTTGAACTCGCGATCCTCCTGCCTCAGCCTCCCAAGTGCTGGGATTACAGGTGTGCGCCACCACGCCCGGCTCTCTCATTTGACATATTTACTTGAAACTTCTCCCCTTGTTTCTCAAGATCTCTCCGTGACCTTATTATTGGTGCTTAGCCCAGTGTATCTCCAAGAGTGTCTGGCAGTAATCAGCGCCTGACGGATATTTTCTTAACTTATAAATCAATCCATCCTTAATATCACAAAGGTGCTGCATCTCTTTGCCTGCGTTCTAGGAAGGCTGCCCCAAGGCCCCATGCGAATAGGCACTGGGAAAATGAACTATGGATGAACTATGGCCCTCTTTTGGGCTCCTACAGTGTGCCTGGCAGGAGGTCGATGTCACCATTTCATTTCTTTCCCTCCCTTTCTGTCCTTTCCTGCACTCCTTATTGATCTGCTGTTTTGTGCCAAGCTCAGTTCTAAGTGTGGGGAACTGCAGGTGAGTGAGGTACAATCTGTTCTTAAGAAGCTTATATTATTCCCTCTAATCCTCATAATAACCTCACAGGGTTATTACGGCTTTTAATAGGAAGGAAATTGGGGCCTGTGAGGTTAAGTAATTTTCTTAGGGTGGCAGAGCTTGCTTAGTCTAGTGGAGGGGAGGATTAGAATTAGTGTCTTTCTGGTCTCCAAGGCCATGATCTTTTCACTGCACTGAGAGATCCAAAATCAAACAGGAAAAATAACAAGAAAAAGGGACTAAAGGGGGATCCTCAGGGGTGGCAGTGAGGTAAAGATCATGAAGCTAAGTTCTTTACATGCCCTGTTCACTTCATTCTCATACAAACTCCGGGAGGTGGTGCTGATCCCACCTGCATTTTGCAGATGAGGAAACTGGGGCTCGAGGAGGTTGTATCTGTTACTTAGCCAAAGTCACAGAGTTAGGAAGTCAGACTTGAACCCAGAAGTTTGGCTTCACAGTCATGTGAAGCTACTATGCTGCCACTAGAAAAAGAGAGAAAAAAAAATAATTATAAGTATAAATGTGTATAAATGTGTACCTGGGAATTATTATAGGGTTCCATGTATCTAGCATTTGCTTCGAGCCAGGAACTAGGCAAAAGTGCTCACTCTGTGTTTGTTCAGTTACATCTCACGGTTGATGAGATAGGGAGATTCTCATCATCCTTGCCGTACGTTAAGGGCTGCTGAGGTTTATAGATGTTCCTTTGCCTCAAGTCATTCGACTAGAAGTGACAAGTCTTGAATTCAGACCATGTGTCTGTAGCTGGTCACTAGGCCCACCTCCTTACTTTCCTTCTCCTGGGTGATTCTTGGGAAATGACTCAAAGAAGAGAAAAGAGAAAAGAAACATACTGTGCCCGAGCTGTTCATTAAAGCATCACTGAAAATAGGAACGTGAACTTGTGGCCATCTGGCCGTCTATCACACAGTGACGGACATGCAGACTATAGTGGCAGGAGAGATCTAGACGGTGGAATGTCAAGAGGAAAGGAAGAGAAATGGCATGTTTTCTGGGTTACAGTGACACAGGTGAGTTGTTATTGTAATTCACTGGGTGAATATGAGACTGCAGAACAAGACAGATAAAGGGAAAGTCCTCTCTGGGTTAGAGGGGTGGCATTGTGGGACAGATACGTTTGCCTTTTCAATATTTCAAAATGTGACTTCTGTGACAGATGAACACAGGAGAGAAAAAATGCATTTTGCCTCAAAGAATGATATGGTGGTGATTTATCTCAAAAGTTCAAGCTAGGTTGAAATCTGTTTGGGTCCTGAAGCCAGGAGTGCCTGACTCCTGTGGTTTCAGTGGAATCCACGTCCCCAACAGAGGGGGTGGGAAGAAACCTGGGGGAGTTCAAAACCAAACCAAACCAAAGTCCCCTGAAATTAAAAAAAAAGCCATGATGTCAAGAAGGTGGCCCCAGTGATTCATATTTTTATGTATTTTAACAATATTGTAATAATAGAAATAGAAATGTTTGCTGATATAGATAGTAGCAGTTGCGCTCTCCCCAAAAGTCCAGAGGAAATGAAAATTTGTCCAACGTGGATGTGTAGGAAGGTTCGTCAACATGGGCGTTCTTAGGCACGTTTTCAGAGCAGACATCTCTGCTTTGACAGCAAATCTCTCTTCAACAGGAGATGGCACTGAACACCTTAGGTTTACTTGTCTTTCATCTCTATAGAGATTTTTGTTAAGTTTATGATCTGTGAAGAAATGTCACTGGTGCATCCTTGGGGAGAGGTACTTTCTAATTCTTGTCCAGTGCAAATAGTGACCCCTTAATTAGTCTCTTGGCCCACTTTAGAATTTTACATATTGAGTTTTCCTTGTTGAGCCCCCACTGTGGGTTTGGTCTTATGTTAGACAGAGCTTGATGTTCACACTGTGTGTGAAGGATCATGGACACTACAGTGTAGGTTAATGGTTCAGTTCCAGCCAGATTCAAATCCCAGCTCAGCAGCGGACCAGCTGTGTGATCTGAGGCAGGGCATAGTTACAGTGCTGGTGTGGATGAGGTGACGGCACATTCCAGGGGAACATTCTTAATGTCACTCTGGGTTTACCTGTAGCAGGCTGTGCTTGAGACCCCAGCTGATGAGGAAGAGACACAGAGAGGCTGGTCCCATTGGCTGGCGAGGGCGCCGTGACTATCTTTCTCATTGCGTCTGTCCAATTTGGGGCCTCTAAAACTTAACTCGACGATTGCAGTGGCCTACAGAGGAAGACCCTGGAGTCCCTGGGACACCCCTGGTTTCTATATGTGGTCCTGGCAAAATTGTTAATAATGCTGCTTTTCAAGTTTAAAAGTGTCCAGATTTGGATGAGTAACATAGTCACCCTACTCCATGACCTCTGGTCCCTCTAAGTCTGTGTTTAGCAGCACCAGATGGGGCTGCTTAGAATTGCTTTGCTTATCCCACACTCTACTGAAAAACCACGAGAGGTTCCCAACCAACTACTGAATGAAGGCCAGACTCAATCTGGCACTGAGTACGGAAGGCAGGCTTGTGCGTCCACCTGCCCCTAGCATCTTAGCGCCCCACAAGATAGTCTCCATAAACATCTTAAAATAAAATCTGAATGGATGTGGGTGTTGGTCTCAACTGACTGCTTGTCAGTTCTTGAAAGCATGCTCCTTCTGCCTGCCTCAGGAGCTTTGCACGTGCTGTGCCTCTTGCCAGGAACACTCTTCCTCCCTCTTTACCTGGTTCATGACTTCTCATGATTTATTGTCAGTTTAATGGAACTTCTTCCAAGAAGATCCCTGACTCACAGATTAGGTCAGACCTCCTTTTCCTCTCTCCCATGGCACTCTGGGTCATTCTGTCTCTATTTGTGTGATTGTTTATAACTGAGTCCTGCACTAAACTCCAGCTTTTTGTGAAGACAGAGACTCTGTCTGTCTAGGCAGACTGTGCAGCAGTGCCCCGCCCATGGTAAATATCCACAACTAATCAAGAGTGACTAGTGGGACCAATGATAAGTCCCGTAGGAGGCTACTCTTTCGGAGCCAGTGCCACCTGGGTCACCTGTTTAAATTTCTTCAATAGCTTCTTAGCACACTTGGAATAAATATAAAAAGTTCTTATGATGGCCAAGGCCCTACCCACTTTGGGCCCTTTCTGACTTTCTGGCCTGTTTCCTCACACACACACACACACACACACACACACACACACACACACGTCTCCTGGCTTCTCCTCACACCCTCCAAAGCCCACTCCTGCCTTAGGCCTTTGAACTCCAATATCACCTCCCCACAGAGTCCTTCTGTGTCTTCACTCCTTAAAATAGCACCCCCATCTCTCTGTCCCTCTGCACAGCTTTACTGTATTCATAACACTTACTGGTTTCTGAAGCCATCTTGCTTGCTTGTTTGTCTCCGCCACAGAACATAAGCTCCCTGTGAACAGGGACCTCACTGGCCTTGTTCCATCATCACTAGATCCTGAGAGCCTTCCTAACAGTAGGCACAAAATCAAGGTTTGGTGAGCAAGGGAAGGAGTGAAAGCAGGGGCGGGGTGGGGTTGCCCCTTTGGAGGCAGGGCAGGGCCCCTTCCTGGAACCCAGCGGCCCCTGGGGCAGGGCCGGTGGCGTTGCCATGGAAACCTGCTGACCAGAGGGGCCCCCTGGAGAGGCCACAGCTGCTGCCTCCTGGGGCCCAGACTCTTCACTTGTTCCTGTGTGTGGCCACCAGCAGGGGCCCAGGGGAGAAAGGAAAAGAGGCTGGGAGAGAATGATCAAGAGGAAAGCGCGCCCTGGTGCCCGAGGTGACAGGAGCAGGCCACGAAGGCATGGTTCCACTGGTAATGGCCAGGGACAGGGGAGGGACCTGGGGCCAGGGACTCCTTGGTAGCTGCCAGTGTGGCCTGTCAACCCTCGAGTAGCAAGTAGCGTTTCTAAAGCGGCAGCTTCTTAAAATAGGCCCCAGCACAGTGCCCTGAGAGACTGTTGATATCAAGAGTCTGAATAACACCTTCTATTAAAAACCCAGTGACACTTTATAAGTCAGGTGGCGTTTTCCTTAGGAATTGCATAAGACCGCCCTGTTCTTGTGCAGTTCTTCAGGAACAAAGCTCAGCGAGTTCGCCCCCTCTCTGCTCACAACCTCGGCCTTCCCAGCTGCCTGCGGGTTCCTGGCCTGGGGGGCAAGGCCTCCGCAAGCTGCTCCTAACGGATTTCCCCACCTGTCTCCCACCACTCCTTGGGTCACGGGTCGGTGAACTCTTCACCTTTCCCAGAACCCACCAGGCCTTTCACAGCTTTGTGCTTTTATCTGTGACACAGCCCTCTTGCCCAACATGCCCTGCTTTCCTCCTTGTTCAGGCAGGTGGTGAATCCTTAAAGGACCGGCTGAAATGCCACCTCCAGGCCAGGAGGCTCAGCTCCCTAAGCCCCACAGCACCTTAGATAACACCTGGCACTCCTGCTTCCTGGCTCACTTGGGGAGGAGCGCGCCCGGGGGAGAGATGCCAGGCCTGCCCCGCTCAGGCACCAGCTAGCCGAGTGACTCTACCTCGCTTCTCTGAGTCTCTGGCAGTCCAGAGTTGATAAAAGTCTCTCTTTCAGTCACTCTGAGGAGTAGAGCTGAGGCAGTGAATCTGAGCAACGGCATGGGGAGGACACTCAATGTCAATGTCACCGAATGCTAGAAATCGCCATCACACATCGGTCCCTACCCTTCAGCAGCAAACTGCTGGTAGAAAGAGATCATTCCTTCCTCATTTTTTTTTTAATGGCCCACAAAGCCAAACCCTCTAAGGTTTTACCTGTATTGTTTCAGTCAATCTTTGGAGAGAGTTGGTAGGGCCAGAAACCATCCCAGTGTTATAAGACACTAAGTGGCAGGCTGGGGTTTGAAAATCTATTTATTCCAACTCCAAATCTCCACACTCCTTCACCTTGTCCTAACTTTATCCCCCTAGTCACTCCACATCATTCACTGGGCCATCTCACACAGGCAGGCAGGATTAGGCCTCGGGCCTTTGCCGTCTCTCTGGATTGTCGAAGGCCTTACTCCCTCACTAGACTCAGTCTCTGCCCAAATCCTGTTTCTTCTCAGAAGCCTTTCTGGTGGGGGATCTCCCTGTCTCATCCTCTGTTCCTTTATCTGTCATTCTCTGTTCTTTTATCCTACCTTGATTTTCTTCTTCACAGTCATCAATACTGGCTACGTGCCTGACACACTTCTGCGCTCTTGGGGACAAGGTACTGAACAAGACAGTGTTGTTGGAACTTGCTTTTTTTTTTTTTTTTTGGTACCGGGGATTGAACTCAGTGGCACTCGACCACTGGGTCACATCCCCAGCCCTTTTTTGTGTTTTATTAGAGACAGGGTCTCACTGAGTTGCTAAGTGCCTCGCCATTGCTGAGGCTGGCTTTGAACTCGCGATCCTCCTGCCTCAGCCTCCCAAAGTGCTGGGATTACAGGCGTGCGCCACCCGCGCCCGGCTTGGAACTTGCTTTTTAAGGGTGATGTTATGGTTTAGATGAGGTGTCTCCCAAAGCTTATGTGTGAGACAATGCAAAAAGGTTTGGAGGAGAAATGATTGGGTTACAGCCTTAACATAATCCTGATGGGATTAACTGAATGCTAACTGGAGGCAGGTGGGGCGTGGCTGGAGGAAGTGGCTCACTGGGGGTGTGGCTATGGGATATATATTTGTATCTGATCAGCGGAGGGTCTCTCTGCTTCCTGATCACCATGTGAGTGACTTCCCTCTGCCATACTCTTCCACCATGATGGAGCTGGCTATAATGGACTGAGACCTCTGAAACTGTGAGCCCTTCAATAAACTTTCACTCCTTTACAATTGTTCTGGTCAGGTCTTGAAGTCACAGCAGTGAAACAGCTGACTAAAGACAGGTGGGAAAGTAAATGATAACAAATAAACAAGATAGTTTTAGTTCTCGAGACCCTGGCCCACTGCTGTAATATATCGGCGTCCTGTTGAATACTTGGCCATCTCTTCTGTTAGAACTTTACGTGGAAGATGGTTGCTAATTATTTGCAAAATGAAATAGACGGGTGGATGACATAAGAGACCCCTGTGAATGTGCTGTGTAAGTTTCGAGGATTACCTGGATTTTGATAATCATCTTAATGGGCTCCACCTGCCAGATCAATGCAAGTTGGTGAAGCTCCGCTGATCCTGGGGCTGCACTGGACCTGCCAGGTCCTGGATGTGGCCACTTCCTAGTTGTTATTTGCTGCTGCAGAGGGAACAATGTCCCAGAAAAGCCAATCACATAGATGGCTCTGCACAACCTCATTCTACGAAACAGCAAAAATCATTTCAAATTAGGGTTTCCAAGTCTTCAAAGTGAAGAGGTGTAAAGGTCTGCCTCTAAGGAGTGTGGGGGTCACCTGCTTGTGAAGAGAAAATCACAGGCATGCCCTGAATCCTTCTGCCTCCCAAGAGTCAGGTGAGTCAGGAGAAGGGCTCTTCTCAGCCTAGGAACCTACGCTTTCAGCCGTCAGTAAATCCTTTTGGGCATTTAGAACACACTTGGTTCTTATTAAAAGGTCAGATGGTTTTTGTGGCTCTACATTGAGACAATTGGGAACCGGAAGTAATCCGAGTGTGAACTGAGTGCTCCTTCTGTGTCCCATGTGGTTCCCAGAACACAGTGTCAGTCCGAGGCTTTGGTCACGGCTGCCTTGCTTTAGAACTTTCGCTTCCCGACAAAGTTTCCATGTCTACCAATAGAGAGATTAAGACATAACACATGATACTTTTGTGAGTCTTAACTCAGATCACATATGTGAAAATGTACCACCTGGCACAACAGTAGGAACTTAATACTGGTTTTGGAAAAAAGTTGTGCATTCAGCAGTACATATTTATTGTGCAGTGTCTTTGGGGCCAAGCACAGGACAAGACACTGTGGTCAAGATGAAGAACAAAAATGAGGGGGGGCGGGTGTGGTGGTGCACACCTGTAATCCCAGCACTTGGGAGGCTGAGGCAGGAGGATCACGAGTTCAAAGCCAGCCTCAGCAATGGCGAGGTACTTAGCAACTCAGTGAGACCCTGTCTCTAATAAAATACAAAAAAGGGCTGGGGATGTGGCCCAGTGGTTGAGTGCCCCTGAGTTCAATCCCTGGTACCACCCCCCCAAAAAAATGAGGGGGTCCTGCCCCACAAGCTCACAGTAGCAGCTGCTTTGGTCTCTAGATAGTAACCAGAGGGTAGAAGCCAGTCTTGTTTAAGTTTTTATCACCCACAGCCTAAAGCTTCTCCTATCTAGAAGGCACAAAATAAATGTTTGTTGAATTATTCTTTTTTAATTTGAACAATCATCTTTGATGTGTTGTACTTTTTTGGACCTTATATGGTTAAAAAAAAATAGGAAATTATACAGATATATATGATTAAAGATGCTCTTCATTTTTAGACATTGTGTGCATCACTAATGTGACATTTGTTGAGGCCAGGCTATAAGAAACCTTTATTCCAGGTATTAATGGAGAGCCAAAAGAAGAATCAAATGGTCTCCATTCTTCAGATTGTTAAGTTCTCAACGGAAGAGCCTGCCATGTCTGACAAAGATGATGAAAGTCTAATGCTGAAATAGAGTTTAACAAAAGCTCTAAGACAGGCAGGCCGTGATGTGGGCTGCAACACTGGCAACTGTATTCTGGGTCTATGTGGGACATGGAGGAGAAGAGAGCTTACTTCACATTGGAGTGAGCATTGTGGTTAGGACCTGCATTTGGGTGTTGGTCCTGCCTCTTACTACCTTGGTGATTCTGGACAAGTCACCTAACCTCTCTGAGCCTTAGATTTTACATTTCTAAAAGGAGCCCATTACTAGCTCCTACCACATAGGGTTCTAATGAGGATCCATCTGATGGTGTGTACAATGCATTTGCACACTGTCTGGGCTGAGATAATGGCTCAGTATACGGGGGCCTTTATCATTATTAAATCACATAATCTACAAATAAATACGGTAGATGAACACAGGGCTTTATTCAAAATTCAATGTATATGTCATTCTGGTTGAGTAATTCTTGACCTCTGTGTAATTTAAATCCATTGTTAAATGCAGTTTTAAAACACATAAAATTTACTTCAATTTATCTAAATAGAGGCCCTACAGTCATATGGAGCTATCCGACCATGGGACAGGAGCTACAGAGGTCCCTGCTGAGGACCCCGCTAGGGAAGAAAACCAGTGTCACAGTGCACCTGTGGATCCAAAGCCTGTGGCCTGTTTGGATATATCAGAGTGTCACATCCGTACGGTCTGGAACGCAAAACCCTTGAAAGCATGAGAACCGGGTTCAGACCTACATGGCATTGCTCCAACACCATCTTGACCCCCAGAGTCTATCGTGAGGCTGTATTTTCACATGGACATGACTAACTAGAAGGCATCCAGAAACAGGTGAATCAGAGGGCAAAGGACTAAGTGCAGTTTCTTTCAAGAAAGAGCTGAAACAAGTGAGGTACTTCACTCAGGAAAAATGGAGGCATGATGGTTGTTTTTCTGTATCTGTCTGCCACGTGCCAGTGAGACCAAACTTATTTTTGGTTGCCCTTGGAGCAGAGTGGGTGGCAGCACGGCTGCAGAAATAGGCCCAGGGGCCAGAGAGACCTGTGTGGGTGCAATGGGTAGTAAAAAGGGTTACTTGCTGAGATGTCTTCTCTTTTTCTCATGATCCTTGCCCCGCCGCCTCCTCCTTGTGTGGTTGCTCTTATCCCTCTCCGGTGCGGGGTTGGGCAGGAGGCAGGAGAGGCTCATCCATCCGGGCAGTTTTTTACTTGATTTGAGCCCCTGTGGGTCGGTGCTCACTCTCTTGGGCCCATTTGGTGTTGAGAGCCAGCTCCTCTCCGGAATGTTCCCATGAGTTCTTCAGGGCATGTCCCACCAATCACTGGGGGTTCTCACCCCAAGAACAGGTCCTTCTAAGTATTCTGATGCAAATAGGCCTGATTCTGGCACAGGCAGGGGGGTGAGAGGGTATTTATTTCCCTTCATTCTTGTTTCTTGTTAAAAAGGTTCAGGGGGCGTTATGTGAGAGTGTGTGTGCGCCCACACGCACAGGAGAATGACTGGGTGTGTGCACCTCTCTTGGGAAGACCAGGGACTGACCTACAACCCCGAGACGCTGCGTTTGGTGGTGTGGTTCAGCCGAGGTAGGAGCTGCAAACTTCAGTAATTGCCATTCAAAATCGGCCATGGCTGTTGCCAGGGAAATGCGCCAGGCCTGGAAGGGGTGAGAAGATCTGAGTGGAGACATTCTGGAAAGTCCTGGAAAGGATTCTGGAGATGTGTAATCAGAGTGCTTTGGGATACGATGTGATGACAAACGCCCACCTCGAGCATCGCAGCTTTGAAAACATTATAAGCTGCATGTTTCTACATTGTTCACTTGGCATCTGGAAGGGGCAGCATGTTAAATGTTTTCAACTTCCCTGCTCCTCAATATTTCCTCGGAAATACCAGATTTCTATATCCTCTTAACAAGCTGGCTCTTCTTCTCCCCTTGGATATCTTCCCCCTACTTATTTACAGTTTTGGAAGGAACTTTTATAAGAACAGTTTGTTGGAACATGAAATATAAAACAACAAAAACCCAACATTTCTCCCTGCTGTTTGCATTTGCTCTTTCATCTCTACAGAGCAAACTCATCAGCCTGGCTTCTTTTTACAGGTTGTAACCTAAGGTTTTAACCAAGGATCTTTTCCTTAGTTCTTTGAACTATCAGAAGTCATACTACATAGTCCTTCTAGGCCTCAGTTGCTTTCTAGCAAAAATAGAGAATAAAATCCTTGCTTCCAAAATTGTTGTGAGGCAATAACACATGGAAGGGGCCTGGCGTGTTAAAATAGGAGTTCAATAGCCAGATGTGGTGGTGCATATCTTAATCTCAGTGGCTTGGGAGGCTGAGGAAAGAGGATCACAAGTTCAAGGTCAGCTTCAGCAACTTAGCAAGGCCCTAAGCAACTTACCAAGACCCTGTATCAAAATAAAAAACAAAAAGGGATGGGGACATGGCTCAGTGGTTAAGCACCCTTGGGTTCAATTCCTGGTTCCAAAAAATAAATAAAATTTAAAAGTTTAAAAAAAGAATGAAATATGCGTTCAATAAATGCCAGCTCACAAAAAGGCAACAGGAGGCTGCTCTTTCTAGAAGCACATGGTCAGAGCTATAGTTCAATTCAGCCATAATGCCACATATGGATTCCTAAGAACCACCCGTACGCAAAATTGCACAATAAAAATCAGTTTACTGGAAAAACAAACTTAAGGGTACAATACTCAAAAACTTTGTCAGTGACACATTAAAGAGATGAATATAATAAAAACTGCAGTACAATTTTGGACATGCTAAATAAGAAGTTCACCAGTACAGTAACTATGGTACTTCACCTTGGAAAAGACCCGAAGATTGCCTTTGGAAGTGAATGTTGGAGGGGTTGCAGCTTGTGAGTTACCATGAAGTGGTAGAAGGGAGGCCTTCTGGGCAGGTGTGGCTTATAACATGTGGTGAATGAAGTAGCTGGGAAATGTTTGCAATGTGAGAGTTTTGCACTTTCCCATGGGGCTCAGTTCAGCTAGGTGCAGTTTTCTGTATTACCTAATGTTATTAATGGAAGAAACTGAGCTTGAGGAAGTACAAAGTTTGTGCTGTGCTCAAATTGTTCCCTAATACATCATTTCATTGGAACGTATCAGTGTTTTCAAAACAAGCAAATGACTGTATTTAGCTGATGTTGAATGAATGATTGAATGAATGAACGAATAGTGGGCAGTCTGGAAAATGGATTAAACATCAGCTGCATGTGAAAAATATGTAGTAGCTTTTGAAATTGGACAGAAACCCATAGTCCTTTGGGTTTTAAAAGTGCAATATAGCTACTCTAGTGCTTTTGACTTTTTCCTCCTATTATGGACTCCAATTTGTGCTTGGAAGAGCCCCTTTGGGGTCACTGGACAAAAGAAGGTCACCGATGGTTTTTCTGCCCTCCTCCTCTTCAGCCAGATTCCCCAGGGTTTTGTTTGCTTTCCATTCATTTTCATTTGAAGAAAAAGTTCTCCTAATATACAAGTTTGCAAACCACTACCAATAATTCAGTTGACAAAATTTTGTTTTACAAACTACTTCTCAGGAATGTATCTTTACCAAGAAATGATGATCCTCAGTTGGTAATATTGGGCTGTGGAAACTGCAGAATCAGTAGAATTTGACCAAGATATACTCCAGTGGGCTCCAAACAGCCATATTGCCTCCATACTACTCAGCGCAATCTCATCAACCATGGTGCACAGGAGCCGCACCAAAGTCAACTTCCGGTCTGGGCAGATGCCTGTGAAGGTTGATGATCGTGTACAGCTAATGCATTTATGATGTTCCTGTCTTCTCCCAAACACAGCAATTCTGTGATTTCTCTTTTTGTTTTTGTTTTTGTTTGTTTTTTTAGAGAGCTGGATTGAAAGATGTCTCAATGAAAGTGAAAACAAACGTTATTCCAGCCACACATCTCTGGGGAATGTTTCTAACGATGAAAGTAAGTGCTTGAAACTCATTCCTCCATGACATCCCAGACATGGCCAGTGTCCTGATGGGAGGACAGAGCCTCTAGGTGGCTAGGCTGGGGTGAGCCACCTGCAACAGGACATTCTCCAATGATTTATGAAATACCCCAGGCCCTCCCTGTGATAGTCCACACAAGGGAGAGGAATTCATTCAGGTGGACATGGAAATCAAGGCCATGGCAAAACCTTGGCGTTTATAGACTCATCTTCTTCAGTGGATTTGCTGGCCTGTGTCCCCAAAGACCCTGTTAGAGTGATGCTTCAGCTGGGAAAATGTGGATCTCAGATGGGAAAAACCATCCTCTGTGTCCACCGTTAATGTGGGTCTAAAGTAGCTGTGTGGTAGGTTTGTTGTTATAGCATCATAAACGTTCTTGCTATTGGAAAGTAAAAAATTTTTCTCTGAACCTGCACTAGAGACCTGGAGTTAAATGCAAGATGTAAATTCCCACGTTACACCTTTCCCTGTGCTATGACAGCCTGGGACTTCTGGGTGGCCTGTATTTAAGAGCAGAAGACCTGCTGGGATTTGTATTTGCACCTTCAGCGCCAAAAAAAAAAAAAAAAAAAAAAAAAAAAAAAGTGTGTGGGAAGCTTATTATAAATGTCATTTCCAGCAAGATGGGAAGTGTCTTTCTGCCTTGGTTGGTGAAGCACCTGGTCTCGGCCCCACCCACCCACAATCCCCCAGGACATCTGCTCAGCTCCCTGACAGCTTCCTTGAAGCATTGTCATTCCACCATTTTGCTTTCTTTTATAAAACTGAGATACATTGTACGTGAATCTTTTGTGAACGGCTTGATGATTTTGCATATCCACCTGTGTAATCACCATCCAGGGAAAGATAAAGAATCTTTCCAGCCCCCAAGAGGCTTCCCATGTCTCCTCCTTGTCAGTGACTGATGTGCTGACTTTCAACACTGTAGACTAGTTTTACCTATTTCAGAAACTTCACATACATGGAATCATGGACTCTGTTCTTCTGTATGTGGCTTTTTTCACTCCACACACTGTGAGATTCATCTATGTGGCCATTCATTGCCATCATTCTTTCTTTCCATTCCTCCATAGTATTCCACCCTATGAATGTGCCACAATTTACATTTGCATTTAAGTGTTGACAGATACTCAAATTGTTTCAAGGTTTTGGTTATTAAGAATAAAGCATCTAGCCGGGTGCAGTGGTGCACGCCTGTAATCCCAGCACTTGGGAGGCTGAGGCAGGAGGATCGCGAGTTCAAAGCCAGCCTCAGCAATGGCGAGGCACTTAGCAACTCAGTGAGACCCTGTCTCTAAATAAAATACAAAAAAGGGCTGGGGATGTGACCCAGTGGACGAGTGCCCCTGAGTTCAATCTCCGGTACCACAAAAAAAAAAAAAAAAAAAAAAAAAAAAAAGAATAAAGCATCTTTGGGCATTCTATTTTTATTTATTTATTTTATTTTGGTAAGATGTATAGCAAAATTTAGCATTTTAATCTTTTTAAGTGTACACTCAGTGACATTGAGTGTATTCATCTTGGGGCTGGGGAGGTAGCTCAGTGGTAGAGCACTTGCCTAGGGTGCATGGGGCTCTGGATTCAATTCCCAGTATGATGCATGCGCATAAAAAAATTACCTTGTTATATAACCATCAGTGCCACTACCCATCTCCAGAACATTTGTCATCTTCTCAAACTTAAAAACTCCATCCTGATTAAATAATCCCCATTCTTCCCTTCCCCCACCCTCTGGCAACTGTTATTCTATATTCTGCCTCTGTGAGTTTGACTAAGTATCTCATGTAAATGGAATCATACAGTATTTGTCATTTTGTGACTGGCTTATTTTACTTACCATAATGCCTTCAAGGTTAATTCATGTCGTAGCATGTGTCAAGATCTCTTTCCTTTTTAGGGTTGGATAATATTATATTATATGAATAATATCACATTTCTTTACCTATTCATTTGTTGGTGGACATTTTTTTTCTACCTTTTGGTCATTGTGAATAATGATATAAAAATGGATGCACAAATAACCATTCAAGTCTCTACTTTGAATTCTTTTTGGCATGTACCCAGAATTGGAATAATTAGAGTATATGGTAATTTTATGTTGAATTTTTTGAGAAGCTGCCAATCTGTTTTCCATAGTGGCTGCACCATTTTATATCCCCACTAGCAATGCTCAGAAGTTCTGATTCCTCCATAATCCTGGTCATCAGGCCATCACTTGTTATTTTGTTTTTGTTTTTTTCTTTGTTGTTTTATAACAACTATTGAGTGCAAAGTGATTTTTTGTTGTGGGTTTGATTTGCCTTTATCTAAGGATTAGTATATTGAACATCTTTCCATGAATCTTCTTTAGAGAAATGTCCTTTGTTGAATTTTTATCAGGCTGTTTTGTCATTGTTGTTGTTGAGTTGTAGGATTTCTTTGTATATTCTGGGTATTAATTCCTGATCAGATATGTGATTTATAAACTTTTTCTCTCATTCCATGGGTGGCCTTTTCCCTTTTGTTGACTGTATTCTCTAATGCACAGAAACTTTTTTTAAAAAAAATTTTAGTTGTAGATGGATACAATATCTTTATTTTATTTATTTTTTATGTGGTGATGACAATCGAACCCAGGGCCTCAAGCATGCGAGGCAAGTGCTCAACCACTGAGCTACCAGTCTAGCCCAAAGCTTTGTCTGGCTTTGGTATCAAATTATTCACATCAGATTTATGTACTTTATGTTCAGAAAAAAATTTACCAAATCTTTTTTTGGTTTGTTTGTTACCTGAACTTTTGATGTCATATTCAGGAAATCACTGTCAAATACAGTGTCATAAACCCTCTGCCTAGGTTCTTTTCTAGGAGTTTTGCAGTTTAAGGTCTCACACTTAAATCTTTGACCCATTTTGAGTTATATTGGTGAGGTCAGGTAAGGGTCTGAGTTTAGTCTTCTGCATGTGGGTATCCAGGTGTCTCAATGCCATTTATTGAAAAGACTGTTCTTTATTTAGTGGTTTTGGCACCCTTGTCAAAAATCATTTGACCATATATCTTCAGGGTTTATTTCTGGGCTTTTGTTTTATTCCATTGGTCATTGTGTCTGTCCTTATGCCAGAACCACACTGTGGCTTTGCAGCAAGTTTTGAAGTGAGGAAATATGAGGCTTCCAATGTTGTTGTTCTTTTTCAAGAGTATTTAAGCTATTCAAGGTCCCTTAAAATTCCATATGAATTTTAAAATGGATTTTTCTATTTCTGGAAAAAAAAAACCACTATTGGATTTTTGATTGGCTTTTTTTCCCCCACTGAATCTATAGATGTCTTGGGGTAGATTTGACATCTTAATATTAAGTTTTCCAATCCATGAACACAGAATGTCTTTGATTTCAGCAACATTTTATAGTTTCAGTGTACAAGCCTTGGTTAAATTTATTCCTAAGCATTTTATTGTAGTTGCAATTGTCGATGGAATTATTTTTTAAATTTCCTTTTTAGAGTGTTCATAGTATATAGAAATGCAACTGATTTTTATGTGTTGATTTTGTAATCTGTACCCTTTCTGAATTTATTCATTCTAATATTTTGTGTGTGAGAGAATGTATAGAAACTTTGGAGTTTTCTACACGAAAAATGCATGTCATCTATGAACAAAGATAATTTTATATATATATTTTTTACCAATTTGGAATCCTTTTATTTCTTTTTCTTCCTTAATTTCTCTGGTTAGCACTAAGTTGAAAGCAGTAAAATCAGGCAAGCTTATCTTGCTCCTGATCTTGAATGAAAAAGCCTTTAGTCTTTCATCACCGAGTATGAAGTTATCTGTAGACTTTTCATATATGTCCTTTATTACTTTGAAGTAATTTCTTTTTATTTCTAGCTTTCTATGTTTATCCTGAAAGAGTTTTGAATTTCGTCAAGAATTTTTCTCTGCATTGGTATGATCATTTCCCTCTTCATTCTGTCATTTGGTGTAATACATAGATTGATCTTAATTCGTGGACCATCCTTACATTCGAAGAACATATCCCACTTAGTCACAGCCTATAATCTCTTCAATATGTGGTTGGATTCTGTTCTTCCAGTGTTTTGCGGAGGATGTTTGCATCAGTATTCACAAGAGATACTGGTCTGTGATTTTCTTTTCTTCTAGTGTCTTTGTCTGGCTTTGGTATCATGGTGAGGCTGGCTTTGTAGAATGAGTTTGGAAGTGTGCCTGCCTCTTCCATTTTTTGGAAGAGTTTGAGAAGGATTGGTGCTCTGATCATTTTTGTATGTCTTTTGGTGGACATGAGCACTCATTTTTGTTGCTATTTTCCCAGGAATAGAGTTGCTAGATCATAGGATATATGTATATTTAGCTTTAGAAGAGGCTGCCAATTTTTTAATGTAGCTGTACACATTTAGACTCCTAGCAGCAATTTCTGAAAGTTTTGGTTGTCTCACTTCCTTGCCAACATTTGGTATAGCCATTCCTTTCAAAATTAGCTATTCGCATGGGTACATAGTGCACATCATTGTGGTCTTAATTTGCATTTCTCTAGCAAGTAAGGAGTAGAATCTTGTGTACTTACTGGCCATTTGGGTATCTTTTGCAAACTATCTGCATGTCTTTTGCCTGTGTGTGTCTTGTTAATTGTGTTGTTTTCTCTTTAATGATTTGTGAGAATTTTTCTTATATTCTGAGTAGGAGATATTTTTCAGGTCAAAGAATTTCAAGTATTTTCCTTAGCTTGTGGCTTGCCCTTTTATCCTCTCAATGGTAACTTTCGATGAACCAAAGTTCTTTATTTTTTCCTCTTTGTTCTTTTTTTTAAAATTTTTATTTATAGTAATATGTATTACAGTTCATACTATACATATATAGCATCTTTTTACACAAAACAGTTTGTATACATAGTATATTCACAGCATTCAAGTCTTCAACCAAAAGTTCTTAATTCTAATAAAGTTCAATTTATTTATGTTTTTCTTTTATAGTTAGTGCTTTTTGTGTGCTATTAAGAAATTTTTCCTGGGCTGGGGGTTGTGGGTCAGTGGCAGAGCGCTTGCCTCATACATGTGAGGCACCGGGTTCGATCCTTAGCACCACATAAAAATAAATAAACAAAGTAAATATATTGTGCCCATGTATAACTACAAAAATTTTTTAAAAGAAATTTTCCTCCCTCAAGGTTGTGAAACCTTTTTTTAAAGTTGTCATCTAGAAGTTTCATGTATTTTACCTTTCACATTATATCCACAGTCCATCTGAATTTTTGTATATGGAGTGAAGACAAAGTCAAAGTTCTTTTTTTTTCTTATTAATTTTCAACTGATAGAACACCATTTGTTGAGAAGGTCACCCTTTGCCCACTGAATTCCAGAGTTGCCTTTGTGATAAACTAGCACGTTGTACATATTTGGACTGTGGCTGGAGATTTATTCTAAACTATTGACCTTATTTGCCTATTTTTTGGGTTAACATCACAGTCTTTATTACTGCACCTTTATAATAGGTTATGATATCTGGTAGTGTCAGACCTCCTGTTCTTTTCTTCTTCTTGAGGGTTGTTGTGGATAATCTACATTCTTAACATTTCCATATAAATTATAGAATTAGATTGTGAATTTTCATATGTACAAAAATACTTGTTAAAATTTAATACTGGGGTTACATTGAATCTATTTTAAAAATTGGGGAAAAACTGACATCTTAAAAATGTTAAATATCCAATTTATATGTGCAATATTAGACTATAAGTATTTAGAACATCTTTAATCTTTCCCAGCTGTATTTTATATTCAGTGTAGAGGTTTTGCATATCTTTCTTCAGATTTATTCCTAGGTAATTGATGTTTTTCAATGCTAATATAAGTAATGTTGTTTTAACTTTTTAAGTTATTAATTGCTACTACAGGAACATGCAATTGAGTTTTTAGGTAATGACTTTGCATCCAGCCACTTTGCTAAATTTACTTATTTATTATGAGTGTACATTTTTGAATACTCTATGAACATAATCATGTTACCTGAGAAAAATGATGCTTTGCATTTACCTTTATGATCTTGGTATTTTTGTTCCTGTGCCTCAGTGCATTGACTGGGACTGTCAGTGCAATGTTGAGGCCTTATTCCCCGCCTTTGGAGAAAACAATAAGTGCTTCACCAGTAAGTGTGTTTTTTATGAATTTTTATAAATACTCATTATTGGATTGAGAAAATTACCTTCTGTGCCTGGTTTGTTGAGAGATTTTCTTGAATGGGTGTTGAATTTTTTTCAAACCTTCTTTCTCCATCTATCACAATGATCATGAATCTGTCAAGGTCATGAATCACATTGATGGAATTTGAATCTTAAACCAATCTAACATTCCTGGAATAAACCATACTTGGTCTGAAGTATTATCTATCTGTCTATCTATCTATCTATCTATCTATCTATCTATCTATCTCTCTACCTACCTATATCTATCTACCTACCTCTATCTATCTATCTATCTATCTATCTATCTATTTATCTATCTACCTTTCTTTCTTTCTGGGTTAGACTGACTACTGTTTTATTAAGGATTTTGGCATGAAATTTATTGGTCTGTGATTTTTATTCCTTGTAATGTCTTTGTCAGGTTTTGGTGTCAAATCATACAGGCCTCAAATAACAGGTGGGAATTTCCTTTCAGCTTGAAGAGTTTGTATGAGATTTGTTTCTTAAATTTAGAAGAATTTAAGACTGAAGTCATCTGGGTTTTTTGTTTGTTTGTTTGTTTTGAGAAAATGTGCTTAAAGATGGATTTAAATTTTTGTGTGTATGTGGAAACAATATCTTTATTTTATTTTTACGTGGTGCTGAGGATTGAACCCAGTGCCTCACACATGCTAGGCAAGCGCTCTACCTCTGAGCTACAACACCAGCCCAAAAGATGGATTTAATTTTTAAAATGGCTATAGGATTATTCATACATTTCTATTTCTTGTTTTGTTTCTTTTAATACTTATTTAGTTGTAGATGAACACAGAGTTGTTTTCTTTTAATAAGGGTTTTCTTTCTTTCTTTCTTTCTTTCTTTTTCTTTCTTTCTTTCTTTCTTTCTTTTTTGTATCAGGGATTGAACCCAGGGCACTTAACCACTGAGCCACATCCCCAGCCCTTTTAAATTTTTTTATTTTGAGACAGGATCTTACTAAGTTGCTTAGGGCCTTGCCAAGTTGCTGAGGCTGGCCTTGAACTTGGAATTTCCTGCCTCAGCCTCCTGAGCTGCTGGGATTGCAGGCATGCATCACCACACCTGGCTAAGTTGGTCTTTTTAAGGAATCCATTTCATTTAAATTTTTAACTTATTTACATGATATTTAAACTTTCCATTTATTACTTTTGCCATGTTTTTAACATATGTAGTAATAGTCTCCTTTCATTGGGTAATTTATGTTTACTCTATTTTTCTTAATTAGTTTGGCCAGGGTTGATCAATTTGATGAGTCTTCAAAGATCCAACTTTTGGCTTTGTTTTTCTCAGTTTATATCTCCCTTCTGTTCAATTAAATTCTGTTCTTATGTTTATTATTTACCTTCCTTTGAGTTTAATTTGTTGTCTTTTTCTAGCTTTTGGGTTAGACACTTAAGTTAGACACTGATTTTCCAGCCTTTCCTGTGAGATGCTTTTAAAGTTTTACATTTTCCTCCAATCACTGTTTAAGTGTATCCCATACTTTTTCTGATGTCACACTTTTATTATTATTTATTTGGTAAACATGTTTTCAAGTTTCTCTTGTGATTTCTTCTTTTAGCCATGGTTTATTTAGAAACCTGTTGCTTAATTGTCAAACGTTTGGGGATTTCCCAGCTGTCATTCTGTCATTGACTTTCATTTTACCTCTACTGTGGTCAGAGAACATATTTGATATTGTTGGGACTTGATTTCTGTCCCAACATAGGGTCTATTTTGGTAAATGCCCATGTGTACTTGAAAAAAAGAATGTGTGTTTTTCTGTTCCTGGATAGAGTGTTCTTTAGATACAAGTCAGATTGATCAGGTTGGTCAATCGTGTTCCTTACTGATCTGCTGTTGTTGTTGGTTTGTTCTTTTAAAGTCTGTAGTTCTGATTATGGTTAGGTCTATCTAGCCTTTCAGTTTTGTTAAATTTTTAAATATATTATAATGTATTTATTTTTTAGAAATTTAGAATTGCTGTCTTCTCTTGTTGAAATGACCCTTATTATTATTAAATGTTTCAGCCTCATTTCTAGTAATACTTTTGCCTTGAAGTATATTTTGTTCAATACTCACATAATTTTGTCAGCTTTCTTTTATTTGTTTTTTATGGAATTTTTCCCGTCTATTAATTTTCAACATCACTACATTTAGTATTTGTTGTTTACAGTTTTCTTTATTTGTTTGAGTTTTTTGGTGCTAGGGACTGAAACTGGCCTCACACATGCTAAGCGTGTGCTCTGCCACAGAGCTACACAGAGCTACATCCCCTAACCCCAGTATTAAGGCTTTTTTTAAAATTATTTATTTATTTGTTCTAATTTGTTATACATGATAGTAGAACACATTTCAATTCATAGTATACAAATGAAGCACAGTTTTTCATTTCTCAGGTTGTACACAAAGTAGAGTCACACATTCATGTCTTTGTACATGTACCTATAGTGATGATGCCCCCATCTTTCCTACCCCCATGCCCCCTCCCTTCCACTCCCTCCACTTTGCCCTATACAAAGTTCCTCCATTTTTACCATACACCCCCCCACCCCCATTATGGATCAACATCCACTTATCAGAGAAAACATTTGGTCTTTGGGTTTGGGGGATTGGCTTACTTTACTTAGTGTGATATTCTCCAACTCCATCCATTTACCTGCAAATGCCATGATTTTATTCTCTTTTAGTGCTGGGTAATATTCCATTGTGTATATATACCACATTTTCTTTATCCATTCATCTGTTGAAGGGCATCTAGGTTGGTTCCACAATTTAGTTATTGTGAATTGTGCTGCTATAAACATTGATGTGGCTGCGTCACTGTAGTATGCTGTTTTTAAGTCCTTTGGGTATAATCCAATATGTGGGATAGCTGGATGAAATGGTGGTTCCATTCCCAGTTTTCTGAGGAATCTCCATACTGCTTTCCATATTGGTTGTACCAATTTGCAGTCGTACCAGCAATGTAAGAGTGTGCCTTTTTATCACATCCTTGCCGACACTTATTGTTGCTTGTATTCTTAATAACTGACATTGTGACTGGAGCGAGGTGAAATCATAGAGTAGGTTTGATTTGCATTTCTCTAATTGCTAGAGATGTTGAACATTTTTCATATATTTGTTGACTGATTGTATATCATCTTCTGAGAAGTGTCTGTTCAGTTCCTTAGCCCATTCATTGATTGGGCTATTTGTTTTTTTGGTGTTAAGTTTTTTGAGTTCTTTATAAATCCTGGAGATTGGTGCTCTATCTGATGTGTGTGTGGTAAAAATTTGCTCCCATTCTGTAGACTCTCTCTTCACCTTGTTGGTTGTTTCTTTTCCTGAAAAGAACTTTTCAGTTTGAATCTATCCCATTTATCAATTCTTAAACAGCATGGTTTTGGCACCAAAATAGACTTGTCGACCAATGGTACAGAATAGAGGACACAGAGACAAATCCACATAAATACAGTAATTTCATACTAGACAAAGGAGCAAAAAACATACATTAGAGAAAAGATAGCCTCTTCAACAAATGGTGCTGGAAAAACTGGAAATCCATATGCAGCAAAATGAAATTAAGCCCCTGCCTCTCACCATGCACAAAACTCAACTCAAAGTGGATCAAGGACCTAGGAATTAGACCAGAGACCTAATAGAAGAAAAAGTTGGCCCAAATCTTCATCATGTTGGATTAGGCCCCAACCTCCTTAATAAGACTCCTAAAGGTTTTCAAAATATAATTTTTTAAAAATCCAATTTGATAATCTTTACATTTAATTGGAACTTTTAGACCCTTAAAATTTAATGACTTACTGATATTGTTGGGTTTAAGTCAACTAATGTGCTTTTTTTTTTTTTTACCATCTGTTTTTATTTTGTGGGGAAAAGGATTATCGGATTTTTTTTTTTTGTTGTTGTTAAAATTGTGATGTTTTCCTTTGTTGACCTTCCAATCATCTGTTCTTTCAGAGCAGCAACCTGAGGCATTACAACATGCACTCTCCTCTTCCTACATCTGCCTCACATTCCTCCCTCCCAACATCAAGCCTGGTATAAGAGCTCTGTATCATTATGACCTCACTTACCTTCTCACCCTCTGAGCTCTTTCTTGCTTTTGTGTATTTTACTTTTAAATATGTTATATTTCCCACATGAGATTATTATTAATGTTTTAAACAATCAACATTAATTTATGTTTTCCACATATTTCCAGCATTCTTTATTCCTGTCAGCAATTCTAGGCTTCCATCATTTTCACTTTCACTCAGAGAAATTTCTTTCTTTTTACTTGTATTGTAGTGTAGATCAAGACAAACATCTTAATTCCACTTTTATTTTTGAAGGATATTTTTGCTGGATATAAAATTCTAGGTTGGTAAGAGGCTCTTTTGGTTTTTGGTTTGTTTGGTTTTTTTCCTCATTAACTCTTTAAAATTGTCATTTCATCATCTTCTGAGTTCCAAAAATGTTTGTTGAACCGTTAGTCATAAGATTTTTACTCCACTGATTGCAGTGTGCCTTTT
This sequence comes from Tamias sibiricus, assembly GCA_025594165.1. Classification (NCBI taxonomy): domain Eukaryota; kingdom Metazoa; phylum Chordata; class Mammalia; order Rodentia; family Sciuridae; genus Tamias; species Tamias sibiricus. The sequence goes on from CM046661.1 coordinate 161,844,092, forward strand.
TGTTTTTGCTGCTTTTCAGATTTTTTTTCATCTTTGGTTTTCAGTAGTATGACTATAATGTACATACACATGATTTTCTTATATCTATTCTTTGTGGAGAATCACTGAGTCTCTTATATAGGTTGTCTGTTATTAGATTTGTAGAATTCTTGACCATTGTCTCTCAAATATCTTTTCTGCCCTACTCTCCTCATCTCCTTCTTTCTGTATGATGTGAACATTAGACCGTTTGACTATACTTCTCATGTTTCTTATATTTTGCTCTGGTTTGTCTATTTTTCTCCCATTGTACTTGAGTTTGGTATTTTTTAAAATTATTGACCACCCTTTCAGCTCTCAATTCCTATTTTCCGTCATGTCCAGTTTGCTATTAAGCCCACGCAGGTGATCTTAATTTCAATACTGTATTCTTAGGTACTCCATTTGATTGTTTTTCATGGTTTCTAGATTTCAGTTGATAGTCCAATTTTTTTCTCTGTTTCTTCCAGCATTCTCTTTTGATCATTTTTTTCCCTTCTCTCTTGGAATATATTAACCATAGTTTGTGTACATGTGTGTATGTGTGAGGGGTTTGTTGTTGTTTTTGTCCTGGGGATTGAACCCAGGGGTGCTTTACCACTGAGCTACATCCCCAACCCCTTTTTTCTTTTATTTTGAGACTGGGTATCACTGAGTTGTTCAGAGACTTGGCTGAGATTGGTATGGAACTTGCAATCCCCTGCCTCACACTCCCAAGTTGCTGGGATTACAGGAGTATGCCACAATGCCCAGCCCATAGTTGTTTTGAAGTCCCTCTCTGGTAATTCTAGTACCTGAATTATCTCTGTATCTATTTCTATTATCTGTTTTTTTCTCTTTGATTTCAGTTTTTTGGTCCTGTTTTTTTAGTAATGCCTTACAGTTTTTGATCCAACATTAGACCTTTTGGGTGCAAAGTTAAACAGCCTTTGGGTAAGAGATGCCAAGTTTCTATGATGAGTTTAAGTCTTGTTTTAGCAGTCAGATGGAAAACCAGTGGTTCTCTTTTTTTTTTTTTTTTTTTTTTTTTTTTTTTGGTTCCAGAGACATTTATTTTTAAAATGGTACTTTTCCCAAAGTGCCGTCTTTGTCAGAAGTCAAACATTCATATATGTGTGAGATAGTGTTGCTCTTGCAATTTTATCTCATTGCCTGTTCATCTATCTTCATGTTAAAACATACTTTCTTAATCATTGTACCATGGGTTCTCTTGATCTCGTCAAGCCTTTGTCAATTTTGGTCTGCTTCAGTTTTGTTCATACTATTAGGGCATGGCTTTTACTCCCAGGGCATGGTCTTTCTGGGTCCTCAAATGAAAGCCCTAGGTATTTACCAAGTTTCCTCTACTTAACTCAGTTTAAACATTGACCCTTACTAATCGATGCTTGTTTCTTTAGCTTCTAGTTGTTTTCCCCTCAGTTTCTTGGTTTCTTGCTATCTGCACATGCAGCTTAGGAGTGGGCTGAAGACTTGAAGGGAATTTGGATGCAGAAATGCTTGTCCTCATACAAGTGTTTTCCTTTTATATACTCTGTGCTTTGGTTTTATTTCCAAGTGTAGTGATGGAAAGATTCTCAGGGGAAAAGCCAAGGTGGATGTGGAGGTTACTTCCTGTGCTTCCTTTCTCTCAAGGCTTCTCCAGTCCTGTCTGCAGTGTATGCTCTCCAATGCTTAAGTAGCTTTTTATATATTTGATCTATTTTTCTAATCAATTTTAATTAATGAAACCTGAAGTTATATAGCGATGGAAGAACAGGGAGCCGGGTTAAAGTACGGTGAGCATCAGCAAGTGAGGCTAATCAAAACCATGATTTCTTTTAACCTTCTGAAGGGAAGGACTTTTTAATCCCCATCTCAAAGATGAGAAAATTGAAATTCAGAGGTTATGTGACTTAATGTCTTAGCAAGTAAGTGGTAGAGTTAAGACTGGAATATAGAGCTGTCTGACTTTATAGCTTTCTACTACATAAACTGTGACTTCTGTGAGTCCCTGCTCTCAAAGAAGTTTTAATTTAGAAGGGGAAAGTTAAAGAACATGTGTGTATATTAATAATATAAGCCAGCATGTGATTGATTTCTTTTTAAAATTATTTTATATATATTTATTTTCTAAATTATTATTATTATTATTATTATTATTATTGGCACTGGGGATTGAACTCAGGGGCACTCGACCACTGAGTCACATCCCCAGCCCTATTTTGTATTTTATTTGGAGACAGGGTCTCACTGAGTTGCTAAGTGCCTCGCCATTGCTGAGACTGGCTTTGAATTTGCCATCCTCCTGCCTCAGCCTCCCAAGTGCTGGGATTACAGGCGTGCGCCACCATGCCCGGCTCTAAATTCTTTTTAAATATGCATGACAGTAGAGTGTATTTTGACATATCATACATACATGTAGTATAACTTCTCCCTCTTGTGGTTTTACATGATGTGAAGATTCACTAGTTGGGTATTCATATATGAACACAGGAAAGTTATGTCTGATTCATTCCACTGTTCTTACCTTCTTTGACTAATCCAGTGAACTTCTACCCCACCCCCACATTGTGTGTGAGCATCCACATATCAGAGAGAACATTCGGCCTTTGTTTTTTTTGGGATCGGCTTCTTTCACTTAGCATGATAGTCTCCAGTTCCATGTGATCAGCTGGTCTTGGATTCCAGCACAGAGCTCACTGGAAGCCTGTTAGAAGTGCAGAATCCTGGCCCACCAGAGACCCTGGAACATGCTTTGCATTTGAACAGGATCTCTGGGTGGTTTACTAATTATACATATTGAAGTCTGGGAGAAGTCACAGGGTTGGAAAGTGACAGGGAAGACACCTTGGAGGAGGTAGCATTTGCCTTAGGACCCTAAAGAATCCATGTGGTTCCTGCATCGATGGTTAAAAAAAAAAAAAAAAAAAAAAAGAAGCAGAAAGCACGAGAGGAGGTCTGAGCTTGGGGAGTTCTCCAGATTGCCTTGAGCAGCAAGGTTGGAGAGTCTTAGGGAGCAGGGTAGGAATGTGCGTTCAGGCCATAGTTGTGAGGAACTGGAACTCCAAAGGCTGAGGGGCCACTGATGAGCTGGGTGGGGAGTGACAAGGCACGGTGGTGTTTTCCGAAGGGTAATTGCAGGTTCTGTGCGGAGTGGGACTTGAGCCAGGAAGACCCTCCCAGGGTCTTCTGGCCAGGTCTGAGGAGATGAGGCTGCATTAGAGGGATGGAGAAAAAAAGAGGGACCGGGTTGATAAGATGGGCCCAAATAGCAGGAATTTAGTGGGACCCTGGGATTCCTGCTTTCCTCCTTGGGAAATGGAACCTGTGAGATCTAATTCAGAGGCGCCCAAGTCCTCTAGCTTCAGGTCACCGTTTCCCTAATATCTAAATCGAGGACTCGAGTCTCCAACCTACATCCTAGGCAGCAGTCCCGAGCCCTCTTTCTCCAGGAGTTACGGGGCTGGGTGCGCATGCTTGCAGCGGACGTGAGGCATGAGGTCTGCTCTCCTGGCACTGTCCAGGCTGTGCCCTGCTCCCTCTGCTCCTCCCCAGCTCCTCTCAGCTCCACTGCCCTGCTCTGCCATTTCCCCTCACCCTGAGTGTGCTCTCCTCTCTACCTTCCCACCCTTCCCTGACTCATCATGGCAATTGCTGGCTGCCTGGTGGTGACAGGCTGTTCACAGCACCTGGCAATGATGGCAGAGAAAACCTTGGGTCACTGCGGATCACAAGGTAGTGTGACTCATCATTATCATGTTAAAATAGTATCACATTTTGAGATCATAAAAAGTGAAAGTTACCTCTCTCTCTCTCTCTCCATTGAGCTCAGCCATTGAGCTTAGTTTATTATCTAATTTGGGGTCTTATAACTTCATAAGAGGGATTCCAGAGGGAGAAGAGGAAATGTGGTGAAACTTTATTTGAAATTCTTTGAAGGAAAAAAAAGAAGGCAAAAGAAACTGCCTGGCTTTATTGACTGGAAAGAAGAAAAGGTTGTGGGTGACGAGGTGGGCTAGCTCCCCAGAGTGAACCCAAGTTCAGCGTGGCCAGGGGCTATTATTTCATGTTCCCCTCAAGGTGCGGGTGGAAGCTCCCTGCAGATATCAAAATGGGTTCAGATAGCTGCTCAGATAGCTAGGGCAAGGACTCAAGTCCAGGACAGATGTCTACAAGAGAGTCCTACTAAGGTGCTTTTATGCCACTTTATTTTACTATTTATTTTTGCAGAGCGGTGGATGGAAGCCAGGGCCTTGTGCCCGCTAGGCGAGTACTCCCGTACTGAGCTGCACCCCCAGCCCTTCGGCTCCATCTAAAGGATCTTGTGGGGTGTTGTCTGTGGGTTTCGTCATGGCTGGGGCCTGAGCTGCAAGACTGCTGGCTGACCCGCAAGGCCCAGCATTTAGGTTATGATGAGGGATACCTCTTAGTCTTCTCCTTCCTCCTCTCCACCTCCACCCTGTCATCAAGGGTGGCCCACTGTGTGCCCCAGGAGTCTGTCGTGTCTGCTCTGGCCTCTCCAGTTGACTCTGCCTCTTGCCTGGTGGAGAATGAGGTGCTCCTTCCTCTGGGCTCCCAGCCCTGCCAGGGCCCCCGTTTCTCCATCAGTGATCACTGAGCCACAGTTCCCTGAGGGGAAGGGACTTGGTCTGTGTCTCACAGCACTTAATATAAGAGGGGCTGTACACAGCACGCGTTCAGGAGGTGTTTATGAAACACACAGATACTAGGGAAGTGGAATGGACTACAAAGCCATACTAGATTATTATTTATTATTATGGGTATTTATAATTTGGTTTCAGTTTGGGACACTCCAGCACCACTTGACTATTTGAGTAGATTTTTCCTTTAAGTGACCCCTCCCCAGGAAAATAATTTCATTTGTTCTGATTTAGAGTATTTTTTATATAATACATTTTTTTTTTTTTTTTTTTTTTTTTGGTACTGGGGATTGAACTCAGGGGCACTCACCACTGGGCCACATCCCCAGCCCTTTTTTGTATTTTATTAGAGACAGGGTCTCACTGAGTTGCTCAGTGCCTCACCATTGCTGAGGCTGGCTTTGAACTCGCGATCCTCCTGCCTCAGCCTCCCAAGTACTGGGATTACAGGCGTGCACCACCACGCCCGGCTATATAATACATTTATTCATATGGTTCAAAAACCAAAGTGCTTTCAAAGGTGCTCATCAAGAAGTCGTGCCTGCATTTCTTTCTTCTCCTGCCCGCCACTGTGGCTTCCTGGTGGCTAGCACTCTTATTCACTTATTATATACTCTTCCAGTATTTCCTTATGCAAATGAAAATGTAACTATAAGGGTTTATTTTTTACACACCCAAAAGAGCACACTATATGCATTGTTGTAACTTACGTTTTTTACCCAGGAGTGTTCCATATCAACAAACTTATAGAAAACATCCTCTTTCTTCTGTTTGTTGGGTGTTAGTCTTTTTTTACAGTTGTATAGTATTCCATTGTGAGGATGTATCATAATTTAGTTAATCAGATGAACACCTGGGCTGCTTCCGACTGTAGCAGTTACAGAAAAGCTGCAACAAATCTCCTTGTGTGTGTATCATCTTGTATAAGACCAGCGGTGGCTGTAGGATCAATTCCAGATGTGAGGCTGCTAGATAAAGGGCATTTGGGATGTCAGGGGAACTTCCATGTGAGGTGACACCTTTAATGCTCCCCCTGGGAGGCAGGAGGGCACCTATTTCCCACAGCTTCACAGCAAGAGTTGTGCAGTCCCAGTTTGGATGTTTGCCAAGTAAGAAATGCTGTCTTAGCAAGGGTTCTCTTTGCTTTGATTAAGACTGACCATTTTTCCACCTTTCAGGATCATTTCTATTTTTCCATCGGCTGCCTCGTGCTTTGCCTATTTTTCCTCTTGGTTCTGGGTCCTTTTCCTCCTGGTTTTATGGGAGCTCTTTTCTGTGACGGGCAGATGAGGCCATTGTCTGTGGCATGATCGCAGTGTGTCCAGGCAAGCCATTATCTTTGTACTTATGGTGTGTTTCCTTTTCCCTCACATAGAAATTTTGTAATTTTTGTGTAGTAAAATTTATCGATCTTTTCTATTGTGGCTTTTGGGTTTTGTATCAAAGTTAGATGGGCCTTTTCCCATGCTAAAGTTGGGAAGGAATTCACCCAGAGGAGGGAAGGAAGCAGGTGTGGCACCCCTCGGAGCAAGGCTGCCAACATCACAGCTTTGTTTGGGACTTAGCCCTGTTCCCACGGGGAGAAGGGTCTGCTGCCAGCGGCTGGTGCCCACTGCCAAAGGCCTGGGTGCCAGGCACCCTGATCATTGGCTGGTGCTCTCTGCAGGGGCGGGGAAGGAGGAGGATGGGGACATGGAACGTTTGGCAGCCACTTGTTCCCAACAGGTGGGGTCTGGCCAGGTGCAACCAGGTCAGTATAATGAAAGGAAATAGAATTAGGACTCTGAAGTAAGTGAAACTCAAGATTCACATAAACTTGAACCTTTCCTGGGATGTGAAAAGAGGTAATTAATTTAGAAACGTTCTCCCTCAATATTAAGCTCTGCCAAACTGGCTCAAAGCAGGAAATATTCTAGAATAGGTCCCCAAATATTGGGAATTCAATTAGGAAGAAATGATTAGGGAGATAATATGTTCTCTAAACTCTTCAGTCCATTACAGGCTTGAAGAGAGTGAAGCTCATAGATGTCTGGGTTGGGGGAGGTCTTGGCATCAACTAGCCTGGATCTTCATCTTTACTCTGCCACTGTGTGACCTCAGACAAATTGCTTCACTTCTCTGAGTCTCAGTTTCTTCCTCTGCAAAAGTGGAAAATACTAATAGTTAACATAACATTAATGAAGTGCTAAGTATACTTTGGGCACTGTATTTGATTTTTTTTTTTTTTTTTTTTTTTTTTTTTTTGTACTGGGGATTGAACCCAAAGGCGCTTAACCACTGGGCCACATCCCCAGCTCTTTTTTTTTTGTATTTTATTTAGAGACAGGGTCTTTCTGAGTTTCTAATGCCTCGCTAAGTTGCTGAGGCTGGCTTTGAACTCATGGTCTTCCTGCCTCATCCTCCTGAGTCGCTGGGATTACAGGCAGGTGCCACCATGGCCCAGCATTATTTGATGTTTCACATGTTAAAGTGTTCACTTTCTAGAGCAGCAGTGAAAATTAAATGCCACAAAATGCAGAGCTATGCACAGTGCTAGACCCCTTGTGAGTCCTTAGCAGGTTGCTCACCCGTGCATTGCTATTTTGCATGCTTGCTGAAATCAGATGAGAAGGCCCAGCGTTTACTTGTGGTATTATTCAAGTCACTTATTAATTCCACAAATACTTCTGCAGCCCTACTGTGGGCTGTGCTGGAGATACAACAGAGTGGTGTCTGTGCCCCTAGAACCCACACAGTGCAGGGCAGAACTGCTGGCAGTGCTGGAGGCTAAAGAGCCAGCCATATCCTCCCCAAATCCATATGTAGAAACCTAACCCGGAAGTGATGGTATTTGGAGGTGAAACCTTAGGAGTTGATAAGCTCACGAAGTGGATCCCTCATGAATGGAATTAGTGCCCTTATCTAAGAGACCCCAGAGCTGCCTCTCCCATCTGCCACCTGAGAACAGTGTGAGCAGATAGCATCTGTGAACCGGGAAGAGTCTCCTCACCAGATGCCAAATCTCCTGGCACCTTCATCTTGGACTTCTCAGCCTCCAGAACTGTGAGAACTTACTTTCTGTTTATAAGCCACGGCATTTTGTTATAGTGAGCCGTACGGACTAATGCGCAGCCAACAGTGACCACATCCTGCAGTGGGGGCTCTGCTAGGGAGCAGCCAGGGTCCTCTGGGAGCACAGTGCATAAACCTATCCCGAGGTAGGCAGGACAGGGATGTGGGTGTACGGCCCTTCTGGAGGAGCCACAGCTATTATAGGCACAGGGAACACTGCTATAGTATGTCCCTTGTACCAGGTGGTTCAATTCATCCTCACCAGAGCCCTGTGTGCTTGTTTCGGTTTTATCCCTGTTTTGCAGATAAGGAAACCGAGGGCCAGAAGGTTGCTCTAAGTCACACAGCTAGTAATTGGCAGAGGCAGGATTTGAGTCGAGATTTAGCACCAGAGTTTGTGTCAGGAGACAGATGCAGAGAAGTTGGACTGAGGTTCCTGTGGTGTGTTAGGAGCCGTGACTGTAGGAGGAGACAGAGCAGCAAGGAGACCTTGGCAGGGGGCCTCGCAAGCATTCCTGCTGTTCTCTGGCTTTGGCGAGACCAGCAGGTGGCCATTGGAGCTCGCTGGCTCTGTGTGCGCTGAGGACATTCTGCCGGCCTGAAGCTGCACTTCGTAGGAGGAATCTCATTTGGCTTGAGGCATTTCCGCCTATTAAAATGAAAAGGCCCTTGCCCAGTTCCTGAAGTCTCACCTACCTACAGTGTGCCCTCCTGCCCCTTTATGTAGTGGCTCCTGCTCCTCCTTCAGACACCCCCCCACCACCACCCCACTATAGTGTTGCCACGGCTTCCTGGATCTGCCCACAGAGCTTGCCCAGGACTTGCAATTTATTTGCTGATAAATAATTTAACTCTGAGCTCAAGAGAGCAGAGCCCATGTCTGTTTTTCTCAGCCTTTAGCACCGGGCACAGGGCTGGAATATAGTAGACACTCAATAAGTATTTGACGAATGAGTGAATGAGTAACCTGTCCTTCAGGAGAATTAAGATTGAGAGACCTGAAATGGAAGATCAGGCCTGGGAGGGACACATATCCCCCTTTGAGGGAAAGGCTGAGTATTCAGACCCTTGAATTGAGGCACAAAGTTACTGGTGGTCCAGACGGGAAGAAGAGCCTGAGAGGCGAGGGCATCTGTTTGGTGGCTGGGCTGGAGGGTCCCCATAGGCTTTGGGTAGAACCAGTTCTTGTCTAAATCCTGTCAGTAGCCACCATCCTGTCAAGCACCAAGTCCTGTCACCATTCTCCACTGGCTCGGCCTCATGCAAGTCACTTGACCCTTTCAAATCTTGGTTTCCTTATTTATAAAACAGCCATGTAAAACTTCTTCACAGCACTTTGGGAGCAATTTCACAGTGTGTAGAAAATGATGTGCGGTAACTGGTTTAAGTACTTGATCAGAGAATGCTACTCTTATGATGGTGTTCTTTTAAAAATATATCTAGGGCTGGGGTTGTAGCTCCGTGGTGAGAGCGCTTGCCTCGCATGTGTGAGGCACTGGGTTTGATCCTCAGCACCACATACTAACAAAATAAAGGTATTATGTTAAATATATCTATTTATATATATATATATATATTTAACCATATATATATATTTAACCATATATATATATATATATATATATATATATGGTTTTTAACTTACATTTTTATAGTTAATCTTCAGAACATCCTGGTGAGAGGTTATGATTGTCATTTTCCAGGGAAGGCCCTCAGGCATGGGTGACTCAAGTTACTGCCCAAAATCCCACCCAGAGTAGGGGACAAAGCTGAAATGCAAACCCAGATGTGTCTGCCTCAAAGCTAGTTCTTTCCATTTGTTGGTATCAGAAACGGAGACATCACATAGTTGGGAAAAAACCTGACACAATAGAGACAAATCTGCCAGACTGGGAGACCCTGGCAGAGTCCCAGACTGACCTTCTTCATCTTGGTGCACCCCTTCCCTGGTGTCATCTTCTCAGAGTCTGACCTTCCATTTCAAAGATGAGCAGGGCAGACTACAACCAGGACTCATGGTATGGCCCTGTTTTACTTAGCTTGCCTGGCTGTGACCAAAAGACCCAACAAGAACAATTTAGAAGAAAAAGTTTCCTTCGGCTCACAGTTTCAGAGGTTCAGTCCATGGTTTCAGAGTTTGGCCAGCCCCGTAACTCTGGGCCTGAGGTGAGGCAGAATGCCAAGGCAAAGGGTGGTGGAAGGAAGCAGCTGAGTCTGTGGCCACCAGGAAGCAGAGAGTGAAGGGGTGCAGGAAGAGAGCTAGCTTGTTGTTTGCTAGGGACAAAATATAAACCCCAAAGACATGCCTCAGTGACGCACCTCCTCCAGCCATACCCCACCTGCCTAGTTGTCACCCAGTTAATCCATATCAGTGGATTAATCCACTGATTAGGTTTCACCTCTGAACGTCCTTGCATTGCTTCACACATGAGCTTTTGGGAACAAATCCCATCTAGACCATAACAGGTCCTCATATGTTTCATGTTAAGTATATGTGTGCCCGTCTGTAGAGAGAATATTAAAAGAAGACCAGAGGTTAATGAGCTAAAAAGCTAATAATATTCTCCTCTATTGAGAGGGACTTGGATTTGCAGAGAGTTACACTTCCTCTATATTTTCCAGATTAAAAGAATAAGCATGTATTACTTCTGCAAACAGAAAAAAAATGTTTGTAGAAATGCTGACCATTCCTTCAAGACCGCCAGCTCCTGCGGGGAGCTCTGATGTCCCTACTGTGTGTCAGCCTCACAGGGTCCTTGGGAGTGTGGCTGTCTTTGCCCCAGTAACCTTCCCCAGGAAGGGAGGTGGCCTCCCTCGCCGGCCTCCCTTGCCCACCTCCAGCCGTGGGTCCCCACCAAGCATTGCTCTGAAAGCCTCTCAGTTTGCCAGTGCCCGCTAGGGTGCCCATGCTCTTTTCTGTGTTAAGCTCATCTCACTTGATCTGCCTGGTGACCTCCGAGGTTGGCATTTTGTTATCCTCAGTCTTGAGACAAGGAACTGCCCTAAAGCATAAGCAGGACAATTGGACTGTTGGCAGTCTCTCCACCTCTTGTCAACTGTGCTGTAGCCACCTTGCTTCTGGGAAGGTGACATGATCTCTCAGGTCCCCAAGTCTTTGTCTGTTGCCTCCTCCATCTTACCTCTGACTGCTTCCCATCTTCCTGCCATCTGGCGCCTGTCTCTGGCTCATTCTGGGAGTCAGCTCAATACCACATCCTCCAGGAAGTCTTCTCTGACAGCAGCTGTCTCATGCAGTTTTGGTTGGAAAACTTCTCTTTGCCTTTCTGTATCACAGTTATCATTTCTTACTGACCATGGCCTCTGTTCAACTGTTTGTTTTTTATCTTTCCTCAACCAAACTCAAGGGCCAGAGTTTAATTTCTTTTCTCTCTCTTTCTCTCTCTTTCTTTCTTTCTTTTCTTTCTTTCTTTCTTTCTTTCTTTCTTTCTTTCTTTCTTTTAGGGATTGAACCCAGGAGTGCTTAACCATTGAGCCTTGTCTCCAGCCCTTTCATGTTTTATTTTGAGACAGGGTCTCACTAAGTTGCTTAGGACCTTGGTAAGTTGCAGAGGCTGGCCTTGAATTTGTGATCCTCCTGCCTCAGCTTCCTGAGTTGCTGGGATTACAGGCATGTACCACCATGTGCCTGACCAATAATTTAGTTTCTTTATCCTCAATGTCTAGGGGCACCAATTAGGTAATCAATAAATATTTTTTGAATTAATTAGTATGATTATTATAATAGCACTCTATAATGACATTTTTACAGATAAAGATAGATGGTGTTCAAGAGAGCTGAATGATTGCCTTATTCATGGTCAATAAATTTTGGGGCTGATACCAGAATCTAGGTCTTTTGTTACCTTGTCCAGGTAGACAAAAATCTTGAAGTTCAAAGATGCAGGAAAAAAATACCACCTGAAACCAGAAAGTTTTAGGGTGAACAAAAATGTTAATTACATACCAGTACAAGCTAGATAAAGATATATTTAGGGGGCTGGGGTTGTGGCCATCTCAGCGGCAGAGTGCTCGCCTCGCACGTGCGCGGCCCGGGTTCGATCCTCAGCACCACGTAAACATAAATGCATTGCATTGTGTACAACTAAAGTAAATAAATAAATATTAAAAAAAGATATATTTTAGGTTATTTATATACTTTTCCTTTTAGAAAAATATAATTGATCATTTTTTTACAGACTTTTTATTTGCTTAGTATAATTAGTACAGTTTCTAGGAGTTGGGTTATGAGGCCAACCAACTGAACACTTTAGATGACTCTTGTTATTGACAAATTACTTATCAAAAACATTATACCAGGGCTGGGGTTGTGGCTCAGCGGTAGAACACTGGCCTAGCACGGGCATGGCCTGGGTTCAATCCTCAGCACCACGTAAAATTAAAGGCATTGTGTACAACTAAAGCAAATAAATAAATATTAAAAAGAAAACAAACAAAACATTATACCAATTAGCTGGGCATGGTGGCACACACCTGTAATCCCAGCACTTGGGAGGCTGAGGCAGGAGGATCGAGAGTTCAAAGCCAGCCTGAGCAATGGTGAGACACTTAGCAACTCAGTGAGACCCTGTCTCTAATAAAATACAAAAAAGGGCTGGGGACATGGCCCAGTGGTCGAGTGCCCCTGAGTTCAATTCCCAGTACCAACAAAAACCAAAACCAAAACAAACAAACAAAAAAACATTATACCAATTAACACTATGTGAATTATGTGAATGTCAGGACTGGGAGTTATCATAATTTGAAATTTGCTTTACTCTCAGAAATGCAAGTAGTTCATGCCATTTGTTTGCTTCTTATTTATTTGTGAACAACAGAGGTTGACTATTATTCTATGTGTTTATTTACCTACTTTCTTGTGAGACCTACCAGTTCATGCTTTTATTATGCTACCCCTCCCTCATAAGATTGGCGACTGTAAGCTTAACTATTTAAGTACCAAGTAGAAGGCACTGTGTTAGGTGACACAAAGATGACTAGGATACCATCCTGCTCACCTGATAAGCTCACCCTCAAGTACTACTGGATTCTTCTCCACACTTAAGCTCTTACTGTTCTTCATTACCTCTCTGCTCCCCTGGGGTCTCACAGAGCAAATGGGGAGCATCTTAGTCTGCTCAGGTTGCTATAAGAAAATACCAATAGGGGCTGGGGTTGTAGCTTAGTGATAGAGCACTTGCCTTGCATGCATGAGGCACTGGGTTTGATCCTCAGCACCACATAAAAATAAATAAATAAAATAAAAGTCTTGTGTCCATCTACAGCTAAAAAAATTTTAAAAAAAGAAAAGAAAATACCAATAAGCTGGATGAGTGATAAAGCACAGAAACTCACTTCACACAGTTCTGGAGTTTGGGAAGCCCAGGATCCAGGCACCAGCAGATATGGTGAACGCTTCCTGGTTCACAGGCGGAGCCTTCGCGCTGTGTTCTCGCATGGCAGAGGGGTGAGGGAGCGTTCTGGGGTCTTCTTCATAAGGGCCCTAATCCCATTCCCACAGGCTCCACCTTCATGACCTAATCACCTCTCAAAGGCCCTACGTCCTCATCCCATCACCTTGGGGTTAAGTTTCAGCATGAATTTGTGGAGGACACACTCATCCAGCATAGCGAGTGAGGTCAGTTTGTTCTTAGGGCCAATAGTGTGGAATCAAAGGTCCCACTTGATAAATAGCAAGTAGTTAAGCACATCCACACCATCCAGGGATGAAATTGCCATTCAGACTGACATATCATGTCAAATAGAACAAAATTGACCTAGAGTTTTCCATGAAAGTTAGTTTCCTTTTATTTATTTATTTATTTATTTATTTATTTATTTATTTATTTATTTATTTTTGTATTAAGGTATGATGAGTTGAATACTGGAAAATCCAAAATATTGTTTCAAAGTGTCAACATTGGAGGGAAACATTGTGTTTTGAATTGCGGGAGACTGGAGAGGCTTGTTACATTTTCCTTCTGCTTCCTACTGAAGTTAGCTCCTTTTTCTTTCCTTTAACAGATGAGGAAAAAGAAAATAATAGAGCATCCAAGCCCCACTCCACTCCTGCCACTCTGCAATGGTAAGTTTTCATTCTTAGCAAATGTAAAGAGAGATGCAGACCTTCATACACACAGGACAGGACACCACTGGATATTTTGATGTTGTCATGATAATTCGATATGCAATAGCCCACATGAAATCTATTTAACTTTCTGGTATATGCAAAATGCTTAACTTAAATCTAACTTGGAGATTTGAATTCTCCTTTATTTTATTTGTAGACAGATTTTTGTTTTCATTACAAAAACACTGGTAAGGCCTGGATTCCACATTGATGTTATTAATTAATTTTAATAGAATCCATTATTATAATTAATAATTTTGCTGCAAATTATAGAATGAGAGATCTTTTCACCCTGACCAATGAGCCCCAAAAGAATAAATAATTGATAATTAATTACAACTATACTATGATTATTTTAACACTAATAACATTAACAAAGGTGATCTAATAGCATTGCTTTCTCTTTGATATTTGAATTTCCTAGACCTGATGACATATTGGATGATTTTTAAGTGGCTGAACTCACATTTGATATTTACAGATAAATTCTCTTCTAAAAGCTGTACTTGGAAATTATGTTGTGGTTTTAAACAGCAGGGTTCTCTGTGCCTGCGATTCGCCCTTCAGAGGATCTTGGCACAGAAGGCTGTTATTGCCCAGTAGTGCAGCCCAGCCAGCTTGAAAGGGGTGAAGGAGAGGGAAAGAGAAGTGGGAAGAGAAAGAAACTCAAATCTCTTACGTCCCAGCTTCCACATTAGGCCCTTTGTACACAGGCCTCATCTCCTTCTCACTGTCAATGGTGTTAGTATGTTAGGCCCATTTTACAGAAGAGGAGGCAAAAGCTGAGGCAGCTACATCATTTGCCTTAAAATGCACACCGCCATTAAGTGGGAGAGGCAGGAATCTGGCCAGGTCTCTTTAACTGCAAACCCACACTTAGGAAAGAAGGAAGAGAAAAGACAGGGAGAGAAAAGAGGGATGGATCAGAAAAGGAAGCAGATGGACTTTAATGAGAAAATCGTATTCTATTTTATAGTCTAATCCATGCAGAGGTGAGAGCAAAGCATCATTTAGAGAAAGCATTCAGGAAAGGAACAAGGTCATCTCCTTGAGTCTCAACAGACAGCGTGTTTTGCCCCAACAACAGCAAAGTTTGCTTTTAAGAGCTCCTTTCCCAGCACTTGGACGTGTTTCCATCGTTTGTCGCTATAAGCTTTCTCTCATTGCATTTGCTGCTTTATTTAAAATTTGACTCTACTTCCCATGCCCTTCCCATAATGCTAGGACACAGAATAAGGCATCCGTGCAAAGGACTTTGGGAGTGGGAGCTTCTAGAAATGCCAGAAATTGACAGACATTCTTGCTTTCATAAGCCAAGGTGCTATCTATACATTTCGGAATAAAACATTTGAAAGGGGCTAGAAGAAAATGGCCTCATCTGGGTCTGGTTTGCTGTGATCCTCTGCCATCGGCCTGGCAGCAGTGGGGCTGTGAGAGTGCAGCCTCTGGATTGACTGCCAGGGCTGAGCGTCCAGCTCTGACACCAGCTGTGGAGCCTCGCCCTCTGTGCCCGGGTGGACTCACCTGAGAAATGGGGACGGGCACCCAACTCATAGCACGTTCCTGAGGAGGAAATGCGACGTCATTGGGCTCAGACAGGGCCCAGCATTGCCTGGGTGCTCTGCCCTCTTCCTTCTGACTCTCCTCCTCCCGGGCACAGCCAGTTCTCCTACTGTGCAGAATTCTGTGCCAGGTGTTCATCCTTTTAAATAAAGGGACACACAGGTCATCCCAGAAGAAATTTCGTCCTCCAAGTCACAATGGATTTTTTTTGTTTTCTAATAATACATTTGCTTTCCGGGACAAACAAATCAGATTAGAATATGTATACCTTTTAGTCTTATTTTCATCAAAACGTATCAAGGTGTTCAAAGAACTTGTCCTCTGAGATCCTTTATATGGCATGTTTAAGATAAAGTTTATGTCACTAATTAATTCAAGGAATGTTTACTGAGCACCTACTATTTGCCTGGTCCTGTTGTAGACTCTGGGAATGCAGAGGTGGGTAAGATAGGCTGAGAAGGGACTGAACCTTAAATAGACAAGGAACGTATCCCCTAGAGGTGAGAGCTGGACAGAGGCTTAGAAATGGCTCATAGGACAGTATTGCAGTGGCTGTTTCAGTTGAACCACACGGGGAAGCCTCTCTGGATGACAGTCCAGTGGATAGATGTGTGACATGCCCTCACTGACACCCCCACCCCCGGGGCAGAGGAACATTCCAGGCAGGGAACAGCTTTGACAGAGATTCTACTGCTGTAGGGTAGGCTCCCCAGACTCAACAGCACTGCAAACAGTTCATTGAGAGGACACACAGTGGCCCACGCCCACAAGGAGTCCCCAGGCAGTAATGGCCTTCAGAGGTGACCCTGACTGAGGCTGTGGGTTCAAGCCTTCATCAAGCATGGGGCTTAGGTGCCCCCAGGGGGCATGTTGATGGTGCTGGGCGTCTCTCCTCATCCTGCTGAGCTTAACTCCCAGGGAGGAGCTCAGCAACTGACCTCCCAGCAGTGGGGACCCCAGGACACGCCGCACCATCTGCTGCTCCTTCCAGGACGGGGGCAGGCTGCGCTTGCTCCAGGAACCACAAGAAGGTGGCCCGTGTGGCTGGAGCATAGCATGAAAGGACAGTGGTGCAGATGAGGTGGGAGAGGTCTGCAGGGGAGGTACTTCAATAGTGGGAAGAAAACGTAGGACACGTCCCTAGAGTCAGAAACGGAGACGCTTAAAGCCATGGGACCATGAGTAATTACGTCTAGAATATAACTTAAATATAAACACTTTCTCTCAAAAGGAACTGGAAGCACCCTCCTTTTCACAAGGAAAAGATACATACAATTTTTGTAAGTTATGTATTTCCCCCCTTTTTGCTCTGGCTGCCTGGGAGCTCAGAGATGAATCTGAACTGAACTATCCCTGATTTGATGTATCTCTCTAACTACTGAGATGCTTACATTTGAAATCTCTCTTCTTTCCTTTATCTTCTTTTTTTTTTTCTTTGTCTTTTGTTAGCTTTTTAGAAAAAAAAAAAGTCAAGAAATAAGTACACTCAATAAATATGGGGTTTTCTTTTGTTTTTCTTTTATTTACACAAGTAACACATTTCCTTGTCCAGGAAGTCCATCCTTATTGCAGTTCTTAGCCTTTCATCAAAGCAACCCTGTTACTAGTGAGGTGTGTGTGTATGTGTGTGTGTGTGTGTTTATAGAACTTGCCTGTGCATTTACATGTATATGTGCCTCTAGAACTTTTTGAACTTGTTTTTTTTTTTTTTTTTTTTAACTTAGTATCTTCTCCTTTATAAAGAGCATAGTGTCCCACAGCCCATCCTGCTCTAGAGCCACCGCTTGCTTTCTTCCTTAGAGGAGTGTGCAGAAGTTACAGCCATGCTAGTTCCTGAAGAACAGCCTCGTTTTGACTGCCATGTAGTGTTGCATGCGAGACAGCAGCAGAATTGATTTTCCAATGCCTTCTTGGTGGACATTTAAGCTGTGCCCAAATCTCATCTTTAGTATTACAATACAGCCCCAAAGATCATCTTCATATGTGCCCCTTGCACACCTGGGGAAATGTCTCTCAATGTTGGCATCAAAAAGTCGACTTGCTGTGTGTACCACTTAAAATGTTAGTGGGATTGCACAACTGCCCATTGACAACTTTACCATTTTAGATTTTCACCCACGGTGCAAAGTACTTAAAAATCTAAAAAACCCAAAACTAGGAACCTCACTCTACACCAAGAATCATTATCTGAGGTATTTACCCCCATGTGGTCCCATCTTTGTCCAGGGCCGTGTGTCAGGAAGGTGGGGTGGCGGGGAAGACAGGCCAGGGAAGGACATTGGCTTTGTCACCCCGGTGCCAGCCTGACAGGGCCGATTTCTTGGGACATTTGGCCTTTCTCTGGAGTTGGGTTGGGGCTATTTGCTTCTCCTCCTCCCACTCCTTGCCCCCCCCCCACGCCTCCCCACTGCCCTAGAGACAGGCCCCCTCTAAGAACAAGTGACAAGGCAGCCAGGCAGCCTAAAATAATCATGGCCACGTGATCTGGAGGCAGCTCCCAGCAGAAAACAGGCAAATATTGTCAAATGCCTTCTGCCAAACACTTTCCAGCATCCTCGGTCACGAGGGTTAGTAAATCCCAACCCGCTGGGGACAGTCAGCACTGCTGGAATCCCAGCCACACAATAACCTCTATTCACACAGAGAATTTCAAAATGGAGAGCAGCCTGTCCAGCCATGCTGGCCCACTGCCACCAGCGCCCAGCCCCCTCTGTGCCTGCCCCACACACCCCAGGACGCCCTTCCTGAGCATGCCTGTGTGCCTTCAGGGTGGGGACAGTTTTCCTCTCAGCAGCTTGAAGAGGAAACAGGCTTTCCCCCCCAAATTAGAGGATAGAAGGTCAAAGTGTCACTTTCTTGACAGGGGTGAGGAAGGAGGAAGGAGGCTTTTTTTTTTTTCTTTTGAGAAAATAAAAATGGGCCCTTGAGTGGTTGACAAGATGTCAATAATTCAAATGAATATGAGAAAGAATAAATGTACTGCCTTTCTTTAAGATGTCCTCAGAGGTCATAGGTAGGAAATGGGGCCGGGCGCTGTACTGAAGAGGTAGGTTGCAGTCTGAGACCAGGTCATGGCTCCTAGGCCACGCTCCTGGGATGTCACCAGGACCTGGCATTTCTGACTGGATTCTTTACTCAACAGTGACCTAAGTGACATAATATCTGCTTTTAGAACACAAGTTAGGCCACAGGATTCCCAAAAGGAAGGATGAACATTTTTAGCTCTGAATACAGCCAGAGGGGCTCCAGAGCCAGTAGGGGTGACTGAGTCCCTTTGGAGAGCAGCCCCAGACGAGAAAGGCAAACAGGTCAGGAACGCGGGAAGGCTCCCAGGGCTCAGAGCAGGAGACGCTTGCTGAAGAGCAAGGTTCTTTTTAGAATAAAAACAGTATTTTGTGCTGCGGGTGAAGATAGGAAATAGTAAAGCATTTGATGGGCAGTTTTGCAAGCCCGTTAACATTTTAGTATGTGCACCAGTGATTCCATTTTTTGATGCCAACATCAAGAGACCCTATCCCAAGTGTGCAAAGGGGCACATGGGAAGATGTTCTTTGGGGTCCTATTTGTAACAGCAAAGTGAAGTGGAGTGTTGCCGCCTGAAGCGATGGCCGCTTGGAGCAATGAAGCCGTGGGAAGAAGTTCAGAGGCGAACTGGAAACAAATAGCTGATAACTTTATTCTGATAACTTTTCTCTCTGGCTCTAACAATGACTAACACACACCACACACCACCAAAAAAAAATGGTGCTAACCCGATCAGCAATCTCCGCTCAAGTCACTCGAGATCCCGGGCCAAGTCCCGTGAGACTACGGAAGGCGACAATGCCCAAATCTCCATGGCCCATAGTCAACCGCAATTTAAGCCATCTCCCCAAAACAGGGCTCCTACAGTGGAGGTGGATAGAGACAGGGAATGGGTGGAAGGGAAGTTTAAGGGGAGGTGCAGCTCAGCTTTGGAGCAACCAGGGCTCTGGGCTGACTGCCCCAGCCTAGGAGAAAATGATGCAGTTAAGAGACATAGTAACACAAGATGTTTGAGGCCACTGCTTGTGTGACAGGGCCTGCTGTTTCACAATAAACTTATAAATAGAAGGGCACTCTAAAATTATGATAAAACTACAGTACAGTTAATATGTAAACCAGTAACTCAGCCACTTATTATCATCAAGTATTATGGACTGTGTATGATTGTATATGAGGCACTAGGCAATGGAGTTGTTTGGTTCTATCATAACCTTATAGGACCACCATCATATATATGGCTCGTTGTTTTTTTTTTTAATATTTATTTATTTGCTTTAGCTGTGCACAATGGGTTTATTTGTACGTGGTGCTGAGGATCGAACCCGGGCTGCGCACGTGCCAGGCGAGCGCGCTCTACCACTGAGCCCCAACCCCAGCCTGTGGTCCGTTGTTAGCAAGACTGTTAACTGCGTGGGCTGTACCTCGCTTTAAGGAGGAGGAGACCGTGGTGGTTGACTGAACATACAAAGGGTCATAGTCTCACTCTTCCTAAGAGGAGAAAATACCTGATCCCCAAGAAGACCTCCAATACCAAGGAGGCCAGGCCAGCAGAGTTCCTGGAAGAAGTATTGGGGTCCACCCAAACATGCTTCTGATTGGCTTGTCCAATCATGAGCTTAACTGCCATTGTTTATTTAAATGGCTTCTTAAAATGTGTTTCATTTTGTTTAGGCCTTATATGGAATCAGCCTTAACACCACTGCTGTGTAGGTGTTTATTGTGTGATGGCATTATCTCCTTAGTTCTCACCTTCCTTGGGATAAATTATCAGCTCCTTAAAGGAGGGGGCAGGAGCAGTGTCTTGTTGGTAGTTGCATTCTACAGTGCCTGGCACATAGTAGATGCTCAATAAATAAATGCTGACTGACCAAATGACTGTCAGACCCTAACACACAGTAAGAGCTTTGAGGCATCATGGCTGAGGTCATACTCCAGCCTGTGACTTTGGTCAAGTCTCTTTCTTTCCCTGACCCTCCACTTCTCCCTCCATGTCATGAGGATGACATTACTTGCCTTGTGGGGGTAGTGATAGTGAATACGAACATCACATAGTAGGGACTTCAGATGCCTAGAAAGGAAGCTGGGCTATGTGAGGAGGGAGCTAGTTGTTTTGTTGCACAGTTGGGGATTGAACCCAGGGCCTTGTGCATGCTGGGCAAGTGCTCCACCACTGAGCCACACGCCATCCTCGGTTGATGGGCTTGGACTACTGTCTTGTCCTGATTGTTTAGGAGATCTTTCCTTCCTTCCTTCCTTCCTTCCTTCCTTCCTTCCTTCCTTCCTTCCTTCCTTCCTGTCTTCCTCTTCCTTCCTTCATTTCTTTCTTTCTCTTTTGCATACTTTACAGTCTCAGATCTCTGTAAATAAGTTATTAGGCTCAGTAGCTTTAAAAAAATTTATGTTGGCTTTTGGTAAAATGGAAGAAAAATGTCCACTCTAGACATATCTACAAGGACTTTAGAAGTGGATGCTTAGAACATACAGCTATGTGCATATATGAGAAATAACAGATTTAACCTAAAGACAGAGGGGGACGTGATGGTTGGTGTCAAAACATTTGTTCTTCATAGTCAAATGCCCATACGAAGCTTCCTCTGTGCATCCTAGGATGCCACGCACTGAGGCCCCAGATGAGCTCTTAAAAACACACGCCTCAGGTCATGACTCACACGAGCTAGCAGAGCCGCTCCATTATGTCTCCATAATAGGATGAGCCCAATTCAAATATGATCAAGTGGTTAAGCAGAAGATAAGAAAATGGAACAAGTCGGGATTTTTTTGTGTGGTGTGTGATCATTAAAAAAAAAAAAATCCAGGTATAATGGAGCATTGTGCACTCTGTCAGACTAATGATGTCCTCTAAAAGAGGCAGAAAGGGGAAATTTCATCATCAGATATGAAGAGAAGTAATTAGCTGCTTTCTCTCTCCTGTGCCTTGGTCAGGGAGCGACATTCCAATTAGCAACTCCAGCACACGTGCGGCCTCTGGATTTTGTGAGGTGGTTTGGGGAAAGGTGTGAGGATGCTATTCCTGTAGAAACCCATCCAGCCTCCGAGGTGCACTTCCCCGTCAATTACATCCGTTCGTTCATACAGCTTATTAAAATGCTTCATAGTCATAAGCCGCCTGGCTACTCTGAGGCTCAGAAGGTTCGATAAGAATAAAACGTGGGTGGAAATGTCATTTCTTGGATGGCCCTGGGCTTTGACAGGTAACTGCTTAATTAGCTCAGCCTATGTGAACTGTGACTTACATCTGATTCAAATAGTTGGTTGTTGCCATGGGTTCATTTAATGTGGAGTATTATAACAAGGATCTTGTATTGTAATCTTGATCTCTTGGCCAGATTTAGTGAACAAATGGGTCACAAGAACAACAAATAGGAACTCAGACACAGGGGCTTAAGTAATAAATAATGGATGAAGAAGCCAGGTATTTCCCTGGGAACCCATGCTCTCTGACACTACATTTGAAGGCATTTTCTTCCCAGAGCTTATCTCTTTGGGCATTTTTAACCATGGAGAATGGAGCCCCGTTCACCCATTTGGCTCTGTTGGGAACCTGAGATCTTGCTTTGGTTTCCTCCCCTCCCCACATCTGCAAACAGGAGTCCCATACCCTACATGTTATTTCTGTCACCATAGTCACTACTTCAGTTCATGAACATCATGTCTTGCCTGAGCTCTTACAGTAACTCCTAACTGGTCTCACTTGTTCACCCATCCATTCATCCATCATCCATCCATCCATCCATCCATCCATCCATTCATTCACAAATACTAATTAACCAAACCAGGCCTTGCTAGTCCATCTTGGCTACCCACCACAGAGGCACAGAGTGGTTTTCCAAAGGATAAATTGACCATGCCACTCCCATGCTTTAAAAAAAAAAAAATAGAATTGGCTCTCTATCATTTCAAGGGATCATATATAAGATGAATTCTGAACAGTTTGAAATACATATTTGTTGAATACATCCATGGATTCTTCTGACAAAAATGAACTTTAGAAAGTCATCAGCACAGATAAGCAAAAAGGGGATACTTTCATCCTCCCCACAGCATATCATGCACAAGTTCCAGCTGCCCAGCTGCTCATGTGTCTGCATTAGATGGAAAATGTTCCACACTACAATGGTCTAAAGAGTTGAAACAGAACCATCTTTAAGGAGATTGCTAAATGAAACTCTTGAGCAAAAAATATAACCTATGAAACCTGGGGAGTTTTTTGCTCTTATTTTTGTTTTTTAGTTTTTGAAATTCTTTTATCTTTGACCCATTGCTGACAAACAGAACATATTAAACTTTAAGTTAATGTTAGTTGTTTTTGCTATCAATGACATTATTATTATTGCCTCCCAGAAATTCTCAGTTCCTCCTGCCTCTGTGTTATGGTTTAGATACTAGGTGTCCCCAAAATGTCATGTGTGAGACAGTGTAAAAAATATTTAGAAGTGAAATAATTGGGTTATGAGAGCCTTAACCTAATCAGTGCATTGATCTGCTGATAGGACTTAACTGGGTGTCAACTATAGGTATGGTGTGGCTGGAAAAGGTGGGTCACTGGGGGCATGTCTTTGGGGTATATATTTTGTCCCTGGTGAGTGCAGCTCACTCTCTGCTTCCTGGTGGCCATGTCCAAAGTTGCTTGCCTCTTCCACCATGACATTCTGTCCCAGCTTGAGCCTACGGCAATGGAGTCGGCCATCTATGATCTGAGACTTCTAAAACCATGAGCGCCAAATAAACTTCTCCTCCTCTAAAATTGTTCTGTCAGGTCTTTGGTCACAGTGGTGAAAGAGTTGTCTGAAACACTCGGAAGTTGTCACTTTTTTAAGCCTCTCTGAATACCACTCCACTGCCTTCTTCTGAAAATAACATTTTTATAGCAATCCCCAACTGCCAGTTGTGTGATGCCAATCCATATTCTTAGTGGGGCATTTAAAGATTCTCCATAGCCCCCACATGGGTCTTTCCTTTTAGATATTCCTTCACAAATCCTCCTTCCCATTCAGACCCCCATCTCCATCATCCAAAGCCCATGACACATTCATCTCTCATTCTTGTCGTTCTTCTTGCCAAGAACCCCCTCCCGCTACCACGGCAGAATACCACAGAGGTTTCACATCAGACAAACTCTGTCTCCTGACTGTATTAGCAAATGAGTTACACTCTCTGAGCTTCAGTTTCCTAATCTGAAAGACAGATATAATGCCTACCTCACATGGTCATTGTGAGGATGAGATGAGGTCATGCCTACCCAGTGCCTGGCACCTAGTAAGAGCTCACCAAAATGCCAGTTGTTTTTTTATCATTACAAAATTTCAATCCCAATTCCTCTATGAAACTTTATCTACTCTCAGCTACACACAGTTTTCCCATCTTCAGCTGCACCTATGGTCAGGAGTTCACAGTACTGAAATATTCTTATTTCTTGTGTATAATTCTCCCCAAATAAAATGCAAAGTGAACTAGGACGTAGGTCATGCCTTATGCCAACACAAGTGCTTGCGGGAGCCAGACAAGGAACAGAAAATAGACTTGGTGTAAGAAAAACAGGGAGGAGTGAGGACTCTGGCCAACTCCAGGGCACATCTAACCACGGCCAATTGTTGTCATGCGGGAATATGGGTCTGGGGTTGCCAGATCTGTTTTTTCACAAGAAGCCAGAAATCCAGATTCTTATGTGAAATGTCCTGGATTTTAAAAGTTGGGTCAATACTGTTCAAACAAAGCACGTCTGTGAGACCCCAGTTTGTGAAGCCTGCATTATTCCAATGGCCCCTTCGAGTTTGTGCCTAGGCTGGGCTGTTTTTTGGACCTCTGAACTTGTTTGTAGAAAAATAATACTGTGAATGGCAGGTGGGGGTCCAGACTAACCTCACAGGCTGGTTTTCACCCATAATGGACCCAAAGATTAGGACAGTCCTATATGAAACCTGTTTCCCCCAGGGAAACCCATCTAGAGTTCCAGTTTATGACACAAACTGGGGGACACATACACTAGAACGTAAGCCCTTTCAGGACAAGGCATGTGTTTCATTCACCACTACTTTCTAATGTCAAGAAAACTGCCTGGCATTCTGTAAATACTTGTTGAATTATAGATTAACCATGATTTTGTCCATCTGTCTACCATTAATTTGTTCATTATTTGCAAGCAAGGACTGTCTTGCTCACATAATATCCCCCAAACCTCACAGGTGATAAGAGATCAATAAATATTTGTCAAATGAATAAATGACTGAACTAATCTGTCCTTCCCTCACTAAGCATCTATCATGTGCCAAGGAATATTCTAGACTTTAAGGATTCAGGGGTAACTCAGACACTCTCCCAGTCTCAGTGCATTTGGTCACCTAGAGAGGAATACATAAACTATTTCCTGGAACATTTCTGAAGGTCGCCAGGGGTCACTCAGAGTTCCCCTTCCCAGAAGAGGTGGCAATGGATGAAATGATTGGGACCACTCGGCACTAGGCTTCGTCCTTTACCCAAGTGACCCTAGGGTTGCATTCATACATGGGGTTTCAATATGAAATGATTGAAATGATTTTTTTTTCAACCGCATGTTGGAAGGAGCTGAATGAGCATTGCCCTTTCAAGTGGGCACCTTGGGAGGCCGTGTCCTCATTCCACTTGAGTTACGACAGTGCTGGACCACTTCTTTGGCAAGTGCTCTCAGAGAGTTTGAAGCCACTTGAGGACATTTATTTCATTGCTTTAGAGTCATGCCTTATTCCCCCTCCCCCACCAAAAAAAAAAAAAAAAAAAAAAAACATTTGGGAGGAAAGGACTATTTGTCACTTTATCCCCCAAACTTGGTTCCAAATGGCTTTGGGTTGATTCCTAAAATCCAATTCATGATCAAAGGAGAAATTTTTTCTGTTGGTAAGTTTATTGAACAGTATATGCTCCAGGCTTTGAAGGCAAGGTCCAAAGAGAAATTCCCAAATTGTCAAGTGCCCCAGGCAGTTTTCCTGGAAGAGGTGTTTAACCTTTTGAAGTATCTATGACAGAGGGCACAGGATTCATTTGAATGCCTAACTTATGGGTGTTTAGGTCAAAATTAAAAACAAAACAAAACAAAAAACCCTTTTTCTAGCTTTCTCTTACATCCCCAATATCCCAGAGTGTGGACAGATAGGAGCCTAGGATGTTTATGGAGATGAAATATGGGTGATGATGTGGTCCCCCGTGCATTTGCCATGTGTGCGTCAGGCACCATGCAAATGCATGTCACGTGTTATTCAGTCTGACAGTCAGTTACCTTAGCAGGTGGTTACAAACCATCACCTCGCAAGGGAGATGGGGGCATGAGGCTAAGTAGTTTGCCCAAGGTCACCATGCCAGCAAGCAATAAGGCTGGGATCTGAATCCAGTTAGAGAATGCGCTCCTACAGAACCCCCCTAACCTACGCTCATGGAAAAGGTATTGATTACAGGGTCACTAATCCTAATACCGCAGAGGAGAAGGTGATCCTAAAGTAATCAAGGGCTCACCTCCTTGTCACCTCACAGTAGTGACACTAACCCTCCCTCCAGTCAGAGCATTAGTGACTTTCCAGCTCTTTCTACAGCCTCTACTTGGGCATCTTTTCCCCAACCAATCCCTCTTTTCTGCTTTTGTCAACTGAGATACTCCAAGATGGTGACACCATCATTCTTTGGCTTCTACCCATTAGAAACAGCTCCACAAGCAGACGTGTGTTTGAAGCCTGGCAGAGCGGGGTGTCTGTAATATCCTGAAGAGTTTGGGAATCCGGGGGGACTTGAGCTAGCCAGAGTGCATCTAGGACAATGAGAGTAAGGAGCAGAGGGTCTAGGAATTTGGGCTGGAAAAGTGGGCTGGGATCATACTCAAATGGGCAGCATTCTGATCCTGATTAGTGCAAGGTCATTAATTCCATGTGTGACCTTACACAGCTCACTTTGTCTTCCTGAGTCCCAGTTTCTCCATCTGTAGGAGGAGAGTGACTTCTGAGGTCTTCCCAGCTCCAGAGGAGGACTGGAAAGAAAGAACCCCTGTTGCTTGGGGAAGGTGACACATTCTTCACTCACTGGACATTTTTTTTTTTTCCCACTAGGCTGGAGGAGAACTATGAGATTGCAGAGGGCGTCTGTATTCCCCGGAGTGCCCTCTACATGCATTACCTGGATTTCTGTGAGAAGAACGATACCCAGCCTGTCAATGCCGCCAGCTTTGGGAAGGTGAGTTCAGCCTCGCCTGGCTGATCCCCATCCCACCCTGTGCCCCCCAGCAACTTTGAGTTATCTATGCACAGTCTTTAAGCATTTTAAAGTATCTTTGTTCTTGTTTGTTGAAGTTATCAAAATAAATGCTTTGCTGTAATACTTTTGTGAAAAAAAATTCCAACAATTTTAACAAAGCAATCAAAGCGAAGTAATGCCGAAGTACTTGGTAATACTTGGCTATAAAAATTTTCAAACAGTTGAGAAATGGTTTAAAGTTACAAGTGAATGTCTCACTTGAATTTACTTTGTATTTAATTTCTGAGTGGGAAACATTGAATTCACAAGTGTATTAAGTGTATCTCCATTGAGTCAGGGGCAGGCAAACTGCTTGGCTTAGGAACATGAATACTTTGGAGGAATTGGGAAATGGCTCTGTATGATCAGATTGAAGGTTTGGGAGTCCTTGGCTAGGAATAAAACTATTTGTAATATTACCGCAGGCCTGACTCTATCTATTATATGATAAAATATTTTCTCTGCTTAGGGCCATGTGTGCAAAAAATCATTGGCGCTGACCACACCTACTTAACAGATCAATGAAAGCTGTAGGTGCATTCTTTAAGTCCAATCACTTATTGTGTAATGGCTAAAAGTCTGGATTTTACACCCCAAAAAAAAAAAAAATCCCATTCAACTTGAGTCAATACATCTAAATTCTTCTTTCTTGTATTAGCTCTTTAATTAGCTTTTTAAAAATAACTATGACTTCAGTGTATCTGCTAACAAGAAGTAGCAGTTTGATCTGGCCCGCCACTCCCCCCCATTCTTTACCAGTTTTCTGAATGTGGACTCCCAGTTTCAGGAATTCCGTTTTCAGATCCCCAACAGATAAATCATCAACAAGAAAAAAAAAAAAAAAAAGACAAAAGTGCAGTGTTAGGTCTGAGCCCATCACGCTGGAGAGTCCTACAACCGAGTGGCTGAGAATTGACTTCATTCAGTGAATGGGGAAGACGCTCTATGTGGACTCGGGGAGGGAAAAATGTTTGTGTGAGGCGTCAAAGTTATTTCTGCAAGCTGAAGGAACTTTTCAAAAAGTCAATGGAGAAACCACCTTTACTCTTTCATTCATTTATTTCCCTTAGCGTTAAAGAGATGGCTTGGGTGACAGGCACTGTGGTAACTAGGGGTAGGGGTTCCAGAAAGAAACGCAGCCTGGCAGGCGGGGGAAGGCAGAGCACACTGGGCATTTGTGTCACGGCAGAGCTGCGCCAGGTGTCGTGGTCCTGGAGATTTCACTGGCATCTACACACTTCCTCACAGCAGCCACCGTGCAGAGACCAGAGAAGGCCTCTTACATTTGGATGCAGGGGCAAGTTGGTGAGCCAAAAGACCAGGAATCTTGATTGTCCCGGACTTGTCACTCAGCCTCTCAGCCGCTGCCGTCTCCACTTCCTCGTGGGGATGTTGTAGGATCAGGGAGATGATGTTGGCTGATGATGGAACGTGGCGTTCACTCAGTCATCTGGTAGCTCAGGTACTTACTAAGTACCTGCCATGTGCCATCACAACTGTTGGTGTCATGAATTCTTCATGAGATGCTCGTGCACAGATGTGAACACACATTCATTAGCTTAGATTCTGGAAAATGAAAAAAGAAAAGAAAAGAAAACTCTCATCATTTTTAGAAACTTCAGTTTGCCTATGTAAAAGGCCCTCTATTTCTTTTTTCTCAAATATGCTGTATTCCTAATGTCAGCCTGGGGTTTCCTTGACCTCATGTTCCAGGTGAAACTGGTTGAAGCCCACCCCTCCCCATCAGCACCCCAGTCCCGTTCCCATTGCAGCTCCCGAGGCTGTCCCAGGAGTCAGCAGATTCCAAGGTGCTGACATTCTCAGCATCACTGTGATGCGCGACTGTGATCCTCTGAGTGTGTCCCCTCTCTCTACCCCTGTGCTGTTCCGTACAGCAGTCATAGCCACATGTGGCTATCTAAAACCCAGTTCACTAGAGTCACAGTGGCCACCTTCATCTGCTCCACAGTCACCTGTGACTGGAGGCTTCCATAGTGGATAGTGCTCCATCATCACAGAAATTTCTGCTGGACAGCCCCATTCTACACCCTAGAGAGGAAACACGGCATCCTCTTTGCCCTTCACGAGGCAGTCCACAGAGGTTGGCTGACGTTTGTAAGGGGATTTGCCATGCCAGAGAAGGACGGGGACAGACATCCCCCATCTGCCAGTTTTCTTCAGGTTCCCATGACAGTGGAGGTTATTGGTCTTCAGCTTGCTCCCACGGTTGGTTCCAGCTCTTCTCCACTCTGTTATCTCCCTCTCCTCCTCCTCTTCCATTCCTTTCTCTCCCTCATTTTTCTCTCCCCTTCCTTCTTGGGACAGACCCTACCCAATTTCTTCTCTTCTTAGATCCTTGGTTTCTGCTGACATGTTTGCCCACATAGATGCCTCACTTACTCCAAATGGCTTTTCAAGATATTTTTCCAAACACTAAGTTCCTCCCTAAAATGAATTATAGTGCTAGCTGCTTCTAAGACGGTCATTTAAAAAAGCATCCAAATTGGGTCTTATCTTCAGTCCAAAAGCAAAGTCATACTTAAATGGTATTAAAAGCATACATACAAATGCTCTTTGCTGCTGCCCCACCATCAATTTGAAACACACTGGGGTTGGGACTGTCCTTCCAGCTGCAGAGGACAGAAGGTGCCTCCTGAGGGTTTCCACCGGGAGCTTGTTGAACTGGAAGCCCAGATCCATTGGCCTTCCCTGAGGGGCCAGCAAGCTGCAGCCTCCATCCCCTCTAGAGGGAGGGACCGGATGTTCTGTGAGGCCTCGGGGTACAGTCGTGGACAGCCTTTCATGATTCATCCACAAACTTTTATCTCAGAGCAGGCCAGATTCAGTATTTCAGTTCATTTATAAAGAGAAAATGTATCGATAGTAGTCCCCATCCAGCTTGCCCATGGGCTGAGGTGACAGTGCCAACGCTGTCCCCGGGGCCTGGTGGCGACACTGCTCTTGATGAAGTGGATGGCAGCAGTTGCTTTGCCGCAAGTTGTGAAACATAAATCCCTTTTCCCAGTCCACAGCCATGCTCCATGACCACACTGGCGTCCAGGAATGTCGTATTGACTTTGGTCCCAGAATTAATTTAGGAAGTACAGGGAGCGCGAGCTTTGAGATGGACCAGCGTCACACCTACTTTTGCTGTTGGCTGGAGTGATAAAAGGTCACCTAGCTTGGAGGCACTTTCCTTCTGAGCTCCCATTTCCTTACCTTTAGACTGGATCAGTCCCTCACCAAGCTACTCTAGGGATAAAACAAAACAGTGCTTGTGAGACCGTTGTTCAAAACTGTGACATGTTCTACCAGTAGAAGAAATGACTGTTATCTAAAATTAGTCCCACTTTATCCCACCTCCTCTGTTTCCTTACCATGTTACCATGCTTTGTCTTCATAGTATTCATCACTACATGAACAATCCCGCCATATATAAATATATACGTATATATGTATGTATATGTATATGTAATATGTAAGTATACATATTCATGTGTATACACACATATATTATCTGTGTGTGTTTACCATAAAGACAGGTACCTATCCCTCCTGCTGCTATAGACTTGTCAGACTGAAAAAATAGCATGTGTGTGTGTGTGTGTGTGTATGCATGTGTGTGTATGTGTGTGACATATGTACACATCTGTATGTGTATGTCTATATAATATTGTGTCATTACTTGCTTTGCCTGTCTCCTTCCCTGGACTGGAAGGCTCCATAAGGCTTTTCTAGATTTTTTAGGCATCCCCAATACCCAGAGCAGGCCTGGCACATCATAAGCCTCAGATACTCACTAAAAGTTGACTGACTTACATTAATGCTACCTGCCAGGGACCGTGCGACTCATTTTTACATATGTGAACATGTGCAACCTGTGTGAAAACCGTGGGAAATTGATCCTGTGTCCATTTCCAGCAGCCCCTTTGCTGAGGAGGGAGGGGCTGGCTGAGGTGCATGTGGAAAGGGCTGCTTTGACTTTGAAGAGCTGCCTTGGAAGCTCTAACTCCTGCTCCTGCCTGGGATGACACAGAGGGAAATCCCACAGCCCAAGTCCCCTGTTCAGCCATCACATCTGTTTTGTTTTTTTTCAATTTTTAATTTGTTCTTTAGTTGTACATGACTGTAGAATGCATGCATTTACGCACTGTGATATATCATACATAGGTGGGATATAATTTCTCATTTCTCAAATTGTACATGTTGCAGAATCATATTGGTCATGTAGTCTGTTTTGGTTGGATAATTACAAGAGGTCAGCCTCACACCTAAGCTGGAGCTTCTGCTGTCCCGTGGCTTGGAATTTGCCCTGGGGAAGAGAGGTGGGGTTGGCCCGGCTCTTTCCTTTCCTGGCTTCTTGGGGATGAGGGCTGGAGGCTGTGGAGGAGGAGTCTGGTGGAGGAAAGGGAACAGGAGGCAGTAGGGCCCTTTCAGTGTTCCTCCTGGCTGACAGTGTCCTGTCACAGATGTGGACAGCACTTGTGGCTCTGGTCACATTGCTGAAGGGATGTGTTCTCTAGCCCGCCTCCTGCTGTCCCCACCCTCAGGCTGCTCTAGCTCCTCAGGTGACAGGGGAGTCACCCTGCAGCCCTAGTGTAGGAGGATCTGGGCCAGCTCACTGCCCTTCCAGGGTTACACTGTTTCTTAGAGATGCCCAGAGGAGCCCCAGCAAGGGTAACTGGTTGGAAACAGGCTAACTCCAAGAAGCAGAAACGGAAAATCACGCTGCTGTGTTCTAGGTTTGGCGGTGGCTAACCTCTCTTCATGAAAACTGATGATTTCGTGGCAGATTTAAGAGCTTTTAGTTATTGATTATAAGACCAAGCCTCTTCTCAATAATTTAGATTCTCTTTTAGGTGTTAAAAGTCCAGATCAGTTCTCCAATTTAAAGCTGAATTTACATCCACTTCAAAACTCTCCCTCCCCTCTCAATTCTGCTGTGCACAGTTCGGGGACCAGTGGAGAGGGAGGGACGAGCTTCGATCTGCTCTCCCTGACCTTTTCTCCTGCCACTGGTCCCTCTGGGCTCATCAGGTTGAGGGAAAAAAAAAAAAAAAAAAAAAACACACTCCTAAACATAACTCTAGCTTTCCCCCCAAAGCGGTGAAATAAATTTTTAGAGAACAGAACTATAAATTGAAACAGACATAAGGTAAATAGGGATCAGGATTAGCATACACATGACATCACACCCAGGTAAATTGCTTAAGCCTAAAATGATTTATTAATAGAAAGTTATTATTTTTGTGAACCCAAGGCCTCAGACCTGTTAGGCAAACACTTTCCCACTGAGTTATACCTCCAGCCCTAATAGGCAATCATCTGATACAAGTGTTTAGCTCTGGCTCATTTAGAATGCAACATTCAGAGTTCTCATAAAATTAAATAGCAAACATTTGCATAGGACTGTATGTGTAGCTGGCACTGTTCTGAGAACTTTTCATATGTCAATTTCATCTAATCCTCAAAAAATCTCTATGAGTTAGGGACTGTTGTTATTCCCATTTTGTGGATGAATAAATGAGTACCAGAGGAGTTAGGTGACTTGCCCAAGGTCATACAGTAAGTAAGTGGTGGTTCAGGACGTGAACCTGGGAGGCCTGGGTCCAGATTCCATGCCCTTAACCATCTCATTTACACAGAGTAAGTTGTTCCAGGGATAGGGTGGGTATGTGTGGAGACAGGTTTTATGCAAACACTTGTCCTTTTGACTTTGATATAGTCAATAGCTGTCACCTACTGACCTTCTAAATGATGGAATTTGGGAAAGAAATCTCAGCCTCTCTACTCAAGGGTTAAGTGTGCTGGTCATCACAGTGGGGAAAGGCCACTCCAATCCTCCCAACTGTGGTGTTCATGGTGTGTGAACACCCTAGCCAGTACCACCCATTCTGCTTCCTCCTCAGTACTTGAGTTCACTCATTTGTTCAGGATTCACTTCACTTATCTCACATCTGTCGTGAGCCCTGCCCTCCCATGCTGGGAGGTGAGCTCCACAGTGAAGGAGTGGGCCACTGGGGGGGGGGGGGCCTGCAGAAGAGCGACCGCAAAGAAGGTGGCAAGCGAGCCTTCTGAGCTAGGAACACAAGGACTTGACGGGCACAGAGAAGAAACTACGGCCTCCATAGGAGGGGGACGAAGGTCAGCCTGAGAACTAGGGAGGTCTGTACTGGGAAACCCCCAGTACTGGGTGTCCCTGTCCCCCAACCCGCAGCCCTGGAAAAGCCATGGAAGTTGAAGTGGCTGTTTAAATTTTACCAAAATCATCTTTCTTCTCCTTTCCCACTGTTCTCTTGGAAGCTCTAAAACAAAAGCTCTTCTTGCACTAAGATGGAGCATCACTGCATTGAGCCAAGAGCTAAGTCAGCCTTCTCAGAAGGATAAACTGGAACTCAGGCCTTCTGAGCAAAGAACATCTCTAACTTACAAGTTGCTTTCCGAGCACTCGTAAGCAATTGATTTTTGTATATTAACCTTGTGTCCTGCAACCTTGCTGTGATTTCTTTATAGTTCTAGGAGGTTTTTGTTCATTTATTTTCTTTTTAACTAAATCTTTGACAGATTTTCTATATAGACAATCATGAATTTTGTAAACAAAGTTTTACTTCTTCCTTCCCAATTCATATACTTTTTCTTTTTCTTGTCTTTTTGCATTAGCTATTGCTTCCAGTAGGGTGTCAAAAAATAGTGGTAAGAGAGAACAACCTTGCCTTGAAAACTTTGAGTTTCTTATCATTACGTATGATGTTAGCTATAGGCTTTTTATAGATACCCTCTATCAAGTTGAGGAAGTTCTTCTCTATGTCTAGTTTGTAGAGTTTTTTAAAAATCATAAATGGGTATTGGATTCTGTCAAATGCATGTTTCTACATTTATTAATATAATCATATTTTTAAGCTCATTGATGTCATGGATTACAGTAGTTGATTTTCAAATGATAAACCAGCTGTGTAAACCTGGGATAAATCCACTTGGTCATGAGATAAAATTCCTTTTAGATATGGTTGGATTCATTTTGTTAATATTCTGTTGAGGGTTTTTGCATCTCTGTTCATAAGAAATATTGGTCTCTGATTTTCTTTTAATGTCCTTGTCTTATTTTGGTGTTGAGATACTGCTGATCTCATAGAAAGAGCTAGGAAATATTCCCTCTGCTTCCATCCTCTGAAAGAGATTGCACAGAATTGGTATAGCTTCTTTATTAAATGTTTGATAGAATTCATGAGTGAATGTATTTTGGGCTTGGTGCCTTCTGTTTTGAAAGATTATTAATCATTGATCTAATTTCTTTAATAGATATAGACCTATTATTGTTGTATATTTCTTCTTATGTGAGATTTGGCAAATATTGTCTTTTAAAAAATTGCCCATTTCTTGGTTATCAAGTTTGTGGACATAAAGTTATTCCTTTATTCTCCTTTTGCTGTCTGCAGGACCTGTAATGATGTCCCTTCTTTTGTTTTTTTGTTTTGTTTTGTTTTGTTACCAGGGATTAAACTCAGGGGTACTTGACCATTAAGCCACATCCCCAGACCTATTTTGTATTTTATTTAGAGACAGGGTCTCACTGAGTTGCTTAGCACCTCACAGTTGCTGAGGCTGGCTTTGAACTCACGATCCTCCTGTCTCAGCCTCCTGAGCCACTGGGTTCTCTTATTTCACTTTTGTATTAGAAATCTTGCCTTATTTTTTTCTTAGTCTGGCTAGGGGCTTATCAAGTTTATGGATTTTTTTTTCAAAGAACCAGCTTTTGGTTTCATGAATATTCTCTATTGATTTTGTGGTTTCAATTCCATGATTTATCCTCTACTTCCTATGATTCCTTTTCATCTGCTTGCTTTGGATGTAATTTTTTTTTTCTAGTTTCTTAAGATGGAAACTAAGTACTGATTTTAGATGTATCTTCTTTTCCACTACATGCATTTAATTATATATATATATATTATATATTTCCTCTAAGCATTGCTTTTATTGCATCCTATAAATTTTGATATGTTTTCATTTTCTATTTTTAAATTTCTCTTGGGATTTAGTTTTTGCCCTATGTGTTATTCAGAAGTATGTTACTTCATTTCCCAGTGTTTGGGTATTTTCCAGTTATCTGTTTGTTATTGATTTCTAGTTTAATTCTGTTGTGGCCTGAGAAAAGAAATTATATGATTTATAATCTTTAAGATTTGTTAAGTTGTGCTTTATGACCCAGAATGTATGAATGCTATATGTGAGTTTGAGAAGAATGTGTATTCTGCTGTTGTAGGATAAAGTAGTGTGTAACAATCTCAATTATGTCCAGCTGATCATGGTGTCCTTCCTGATCTTCTTCCTGCTAGATCTGTTCATCTCTGATAGAGAGGCATTGAAGTCTCCAACTATGATAGTGGACTCATAAATTTCTCCTCACTATTCTTTATTTTTTTCGTTCATGTAGTTTAGTGCTCTATTGTTAAGCACAAGCACCTTAAGGATTATTATACCTTCTTTGAGAATTGGCCCCCTTATTATGTAATGTCCTCCTTTGGGCTGGGGATATAGCTCAGTTGGTAGAGTACTTGCCTCATATGCATAAGGCCCTGGGTTAAATCCCCAGCACCACAAAAAAACAAACAAATAAAAAACTATAATGTCCTCCTTTATCACTGATGCCTTGCCTTGCCTTGAAGTCTTTTTTGTCTGAAATTAATTTAGCTATTCTTGCTTCTTTTGATTAGTGTTAGCTTAGTACTTTCTTCATCATCCACTTACTTTTCATTGTATGTCTTTATTTTTTAATGGGCTTTGTGTAGATCACATATGGTCAGATTGTGTTTTTTGAACCATTCTGACAACATCTGTCTTAATTAATGTATTTAGACCACTGGTTTAAAGTGATTGATACAGCTGGATTAATATCTATCATATTTGTTACTGTTTTCTATTTGCTGCCCTTGTTCTGTTTTTATTTCTGTCTTCTACTCTTTTTTTACCCTTTGTGGTTTTAATTGGGCATTTCATATGATTCTCTTTTCTTAAGTTTTAAAATATATATTTTTAGTTGTTGATAGATCTTTATTTTTGTTTGTCTGAGAAGGTTTTTACTTATTTATTTCACTCTTGAAGGATAATTTTGCAGTGTATAGAAATCCAGGTTGGTGTTTTTTCCCCCCCTCTCTCAACACTTTAAACATTCATTCCATCCCACTTTCTTCTTGCTTCTTTATTTCTAAGGAGAATTCAGATACAATTCTTATCTTTGTTCTTCTATAGGTAAGACTTTTCCCCCTCTAACTCT
Source organism: Tamias sibiricus (assembly GCA_025594165.1). Taxonomy (NCBI): domain Eukaryota; kingdom Metazoa; phylum Chordata; class Mammalia; order Rodentia; family Sciuridae; genus Tamias; species Tamias sibiricus. The sequence continues at coordinate 161,880,057 of CM046661.1, forward strand.
CCCCCCAAGTTTTTTTTTTTTTTTTTTTCTCCTTGCACCTATGATTTAGCATCTGACAGTAATTTTGGGAACTTCTCTGTCACTGTAGTTTCTTATATTTCTTCTGTCCTCTTCTTTTTGTTTTCTCCTTCTGATATTCCTCCTATGCATATTTGCATCTTTAATAATTGCCCTCACAGTCCTGGATATTCTGTTCTTTTTTCCTCCCCAATCTTTGTCCTCTTTGCTTTTCTGTTTTCAGAGTTTGTCAAGCTCAGAGATAATTTCCTCAACTGTGTCCAGTCAACCAATAAGACCAGCAAAGTCATTCATTTTGGCTATAATGTTTTTGATCTCTAGTGTATCTTTCTAGTTCTTTCTTAGAATTTTCATCCCTCTGCTACATTACCCATTTGTTCTTACATGCTGTTCTTTATCCATCATGCTCCTTAGCAAGTTATTCATAATTATTTTAAATTCCAAAATCTCTGCCCCATGTCTGATTCTCTACAAATTGTGTGTTTTCACCTTTTAGTCTGCCTTGTAACTTTTACTTGCTGCCTGGACATGATGTATCAGTTGAAAGAAATTCCTTTGGAATTGTGGTGATAAGGTGTGTGTGTGTGTGTGTGTGTGTGTGTGTGTGTGTAGGGGGGGTGTTCTCTAATTCTATGACTATGTCTTAGTCCTTTAGTGAGTCTCCACCTCTGGACTATGAACTTCATAGGTGTCTCTCGGGCTCTCCCCACCCTCCTAGATAGGATAGGATTGCTAGAGTTGGCTAGTTGTGTGTCTCCCTCTTACACATAGAAGGCTGGAGTTGACTGGAGTTGAGTATTTCCCTTCCTTCCAGGTTTGTTAGGCTTTGATAAAAGTCCAGAAGGTTAAGCTCCAGTTACCTAGTTTCTCCTGAGGGCAGCCCTTGTTAAGAACAGAGTACTCTGGCATGTTGCAAAATGGTTCCTTTTCCCTTCCCCACTGATAGAAGCACAAGTGGATTTTTCTTCAGTATTTACTGTGGAAACCTGGTTGAGCTCATGGGGGTAAATCTCACAATTTTGTGTGGGACCCTTATTACCAGATCCCCCCTGAATTTATTTTTTAAAATCTCAGACTGGTCCACACTGAACCTCTAGCAACTAACTCATCAGTTCCAGCTCAGGTTTCCCTACCCTGGCGGTGGGTCCCCTAGCAGTTGCCACTCATGAGTGTCTATTCCATTGAGCTGCAGTTCCCTGAATGTCTCTTCAGTCTTGGGGGCAGTCATTTGCCCTGTGTCCTTCTCTCAGAATCCAAGAAGGGTTCAATTTGTTCAGGGTTTTACTTGTTTGGGGGATGGAAGCTCCTTACATACAGAACCAGAAACTGGAAGTGGAAATGTTATTTTTGTTCCCATGTGAAGATGAGATAGCTGATTTCAGAATCTATGCTGTTGATAGAAGATTTTAATAAAAGGAGCTAAACACTAGAGCCTCTTCTATAAGTAAAGCCTGGGTGGAAATCTGCAGGTATATTAGTTAGGAATTGTGTTGGGGATGTGGGCAAAATCCACATTTCCCCATCCCTAAACAGAGGCTTGAAAAATCAGTGGTCTTATGTTTCTTATATAAACTAAGTCTAGGAAAAGATAACCCAGCTCTGTGTAGAGAGGTCATAACAGTGTTGGAGACTCAGCCCCCTCCTATTTTCATGGTTTGCCATTCCTAGCAGATGGTTTCTGATTTCATGGTCCACAGTGGCTGCTGGACTCCAAAGCCATATTCCAAGCAATAAGTAGGCAAAAGAGGAAAGGAGAGCAAAGCCCCAAACTCCCAGCTAAATTGGTCCTCTTTAGGAACTTTCCCAGAGCCCAACCCAGTGATTCTCTCTTACCTCTCAATGGCTGCCCTGAGCTATCAATCAGGCAGGAAAATGTAGTCTGTTACCTCTTGGAAACAAAATTATTGGTCAGAAAGAAGGAGGGATAAGCAACCAGCCATTTTTATCCACATAAGGGCATTCCAGTTATCCATGCATCCTTTTATATGTCACATCTATAGAATGGAACCCAGGATCCTGGAGATATATAGGGTATACAGATGCTCCTTGACTTACAATGGAGTCACATCCAGATAATCATAAGTGAAGATACTGTACATTGAAAACGCATTTAATGCAGCTAACCTACCAAACATCAGGGCAAACTTAGCCCACCTTACGCATGCTCAGAACACTTACATTAGTCTGCACATGGGCAATATCATCTAAGACAGATCCTATTTTAAAAACAAAGTGTTGAATATATCATGTATTATTGAGTTCCTGTATCACAAAAATGCCAGCAACACACACAGTACACTGTAGAGTATCAGTTGTTCCCCCCACAAGACCATGTGGCTGTCACCTACTGCCAGTGCCCAGGGTATTGTACAGCAAATCTCTAGCCAGGAGAAATCAAAATTAAAAATTCAAAGTTTGGTTTCTGTTAACAGTGTGTCACTTTCACACCAGCTCAAAGTCAGAAAATCTGAAGTCAAACCATCATAAATGGGGAACCATCTGTATCCTCAGATTATGCACTTTGGGGAAGTAATAGGTGGCTCAATGTGATCATCTAAGACTGTGTGATGGTGACATGATTTGTGGACTGCAAGTTGTTGATCTTTTCAGGAAAAGGCCAATTTATGGATAGGCACTAGGTGGTTGTGATGATGTCATTTGAATACATAAAGAGACCATTTAGTTTCAAAAATATACCTCCCCTGAAGGCTTATTGATATTTCAGATTCCTCAATTCCACTCAAGTCTAAAAAGGCACCTAGAATGGAATAGGATGATTCATTAATACATATCAGTTTCTTTCTTTCTTTCCCTCTTCTGTCCTTCCTTCATTTCTTTCCTTGTCGTTTTCTGTTCCCAGGAATTGAACCCAGGGGCTCTTAACCACTGAACCATATCCCCAGTCCTTTTTAATATTTTATTTAAAGACCAGGTTTCGCTGAGTTGCTTAGGACCTTGCTAAATTGCTGAGGTTGGCTTTAAACTTGCGATTCTCCTGCCTCAGCCTCCTGAGCCACTGGGATTACAGGCATGTGTCACCACACCTAGCCAATACATATCAGTTTCTAATACGTCCATATGTGTGAGTTTAATCTGTAGATGAGATTTAGAGATCTGGTGATGTGATCTCACTTTTCAGATGAGGTAATTAAGACTAAGAGGAAGTAAGTGGTTTTCCAAGGTTCATGCGTGTAGGGGCAGGGCTGGACTCCCGAGAGCTGGACTTGGTGGTAGGATGGGGTGGTGGAAGGACAACAGTAGGGACAAGAAGACAAGACATCTTGCCTTTTTCCAATGAGGCCTTGAGGTCATTGGCTGGTGGGGCTGTAGGTGGCTCTTCCTCTGATATCCGGCCCCTTCCTTCTTGCTGGTCACCCTTGAGCAATGAGGAAAAGCCCTCTGTTTCATGGACATGTGCTTCAGTAGTTGTGTACGCCTGGAACGGAGACGAGTCTGTCCTCCCATTAACATGATGGCTTTTCCCCTTGAGAGTCCCTTCAACCTGCCCACCTCTGCTTCTTGTCCTGATCTGTGGGTGGTGTGTCACTTGCTCATCTGCAGAGTGACACAACAGAAGCTGAGGGCACTCTGGAAGGATCCTTCAGTGATGATCTCTTTGCAGTTTTCAAAAGAAAAAAAATTACAGAATTTTTTTTTCTATTTTAAAATCTTTAAATTCTTGCATATGTTTTTCCTTACCTTTGGTACATGCTATGGAGTATCTAAGTCAGAATATCTGCTTTCATACCAGATTGCATATTTTGCTCATTTGTTTTCCAGTGTAGTGCTTTGTAACAATTCTGAAGTCAAGTTGTTTGGGGTTGAATTTGGCTCTTCCACTTACTAGCTGCATGAACTCAGGCAATTTCTTAATATCTCTGGGTCTCAGTTTTTTCAGCTATCAAATGGAATCATGATAGCAACTACCTGGAAAATTGCTGAGATAACAACTTTAAAGACACTGCTTAGATGGACATGGTTTTGTAGCCTATAATCCCAGTGGCTCAGGAGGCTGAGGCAGGAGGATCGCAAGTTCAAAGCTAGTCTCAGCAAAAGTGAGGTGCTAAGCAGCTCAGTGAGACCCTGTCTCTAAATAAAATACAAAATAGGGCTGTGGGTGTGGCTCAGTGGTCAAGCGTCCCTGAGTTCAATCCCCTGTAAACACCCCCACCCGCACAAAAAAAGACACTGCTTAGCACAGTGCTGGGTCAATGTAAATGCTCAGTGCATATCAGTTATAATTATGATTTCAGTGTATTATAGCAACACTCCTTTACTTTAGTGCATCATGTTTTTAACATATCATCACAAGCATATCAATGTTCCAACCCTTCTAGGTGTTCTTCCTTCTGAACAATTTTGAGAACAATTGTTCTAAAAATTTCCCACATCACACACACACTGCCATCTCCTCCCGCACCCTCTCTTATTATCATCTGCAGAATTATTCCATTTTTAACTTAACCTGTATCTTACGTAACTCACCTCATTCTAGCTAAATCGGTGTGTGATGACTGTCTTCTTTCATGCACGTGTGCCACCGGACCCAGTCAGCCTGAGACAATGCTGGGTCCCCGTGGGGGTTTTTGGACTTCTTGCAGTTGCCACCCATGGCACCGCTCAAGGGATAACGGTTCTCTGTTAACTTTGTAGCCCCGGGGTTTTCACAGAATCCTTCATCCATCCACACACGTGATTTGAAGTTCTACTTCTGCCTCATTCCACTCGATATGAATTTCCTATAGTAATTATGAAACTTCCCTGGGGAAATTTCCTCTGGAACCTGAAGCACCTACCTCTTCAATCCCCCAGTGCTACATCTAGGAAATGCTACCAAAAAAAAAAAAAAAAAAAAAAAAAAAAAAAGGACTGTTAACCGGGTAGCGTCACATCAGTATCCAGAATCCTTCTGGCAAATGCTCCTTTCAAGATGGAAGCATCAAGGTAGGGTGTTTCCAAGTCCTCATCCTACCACCAGGCTTCATGCCTTTTTCTCCTCTGAGAAAGGGACCAGGTTTATAGTCCAAAATGAAAATGAGTATCGCACTTCCAGATAATTTGTGACAATTAGATCCATTTAATCAACTTCTTTACCAGATCATTTTCCTCATTCTCTTGTTAAAAAAAAAAAAAAAATGTTTCTGAAGTGTTTTCATCATAAGAAGACACAAGGTACCTAGTTATAAAACAGGAACTGCTTCTGCTTTCTTGCTACTTGAAACGCCTTCCTTTCCCCACACCCATGAGGCCCCTGAGCTAGGACCTGCGGCCCTCTCTGGAAGCTGTGTGCCAGCCCACTTGACTCTTGCTACACACCTGAGCTTTGCCTCCTCCCACACGGGGGGGATTTGTTCTTCCTCCTTCGCCCTGGAATTTCTTTTAGATCACTTCTTGTTGGCGGAGAATCTTTGCCTACCGAGGGTGGATTGAATTTATGGAAACAACCAGAAACCTGATGACTAAGTTTGGAGATCAAACTGATGGAGACAGTGCAGCCTAGGGTCACCACCAAAAGCGGTCTGTACCGTGATGAGCGGCTTCCTTGTGCAGCTCTGGAGGTGTGTCTTTCCAGGCAATGCCATACAGGACGTGGGGAATTCGTGCAGCTAGAGGACACCTGCTGACTCCAGGTAGAGGAGAGAAAAGCCCTTGAACCCAAGCAGCCTTGAACTGCCTTAGCGCCCAGTACTTGCCTGTAACATGGCACCGTCGTCCTCTCCTCTGGTGCTTTTTCTAGAATAAATTTAATACTGATACTGAGTGTAACACATGTTGCTTTGTGCCTGGCCCCCAGCAATGCTCAGTGGCTGTCGGTTCCTCTTCTCACTACTGCCCTTCCTCGGCTTACAGGAGGGTCATTGTTTAGAAATATCATTTCCCAAATGCTAGCCTACAACTGGTGTTTCTTTAAGAACTGCACCCATAAAATTCACGTGTGGGTATCCCGCAGGCTGGGTTTCCTCCAAGCTGGAGGGTGTCGATGAGTCACATGACCACCACCTAAAAGAATTCCAGCAGCGCTTCTCCGCTTCCCACCCCCGCCCCCAGAACCCCCAGCTCTGTCTGCCCAGGCTGAAAGAGAGAAGGGTGGGATTCGCGAGTAATTAAAGGGAATTTGGAAGGCTGGGGTGTTGCGGAATGTTAGATCAGTAGCTAGAACAGCATGTGGTGTTCTTTAGGCAGGCTTCATTGAATCCATACAAAAAGAGAAAGAGGGGCTGCCTGCCCGTCTGCTCATTTATCAAACAGCGAAGCTCAACTTTCACAGCTCCACAAAAGTGTTTTACTGTTTGCTGAGTCTTGCTCCAGAAATTAAAAGCTGAACAGCCTTCATGGGGCTGAACCGACCTCGCATTTTGAGACTCAAACTAAATTGTGCTGGGCTTTCAGATTCAGGGACCAGTTGATTATTTGGTGAAAAGAGAAGAGAATAATTTGTAATTTGCAGCCCATAAGAAACACTTAAAAAAAAAAAAAAAAGCCAAACCCCCTTCCCACCGGGTTTTGTCGCGGCTGCAGGGAGGAGGTGCCATCTGCGACAGCGCTTTCTTTGCTCGAGTGGGAAAAGTCTTGACCTCTGTTTGGGTGAAATGTGACGTGGTACCGAGCTTCCTCCCATCCCCCACCTTGCTCCGAACATGCTTCCCTTTCCTTATTTCAAATTGCCTTCCTCTCTCTTCGGAAGAGGGAGGGGATTTGTCCAGCAAATATGTTTAGGTAAAAGAATTTTCACAACCAGCATCAAATATTCTAACCACACAAACCTATTGCTTGGGAAAGCACCATGGATCACAAGAGCCTGTAACTGCATTGAATGAGGATCTTCTGAAAAACGTAAAACGATGGAAGTATGTAGTGCTAATTCCATGCTGGAAAAGGAAGGTGGCTGGAGGGGGAAGGACAAGGGAGGCAGAGTTGGGTGTTAGCAGGTGGACACCTGCCCCAGCCCCACCTGGCAGCTGGTCAGCTCAGCTCTCTCCTCCCCTGTAGCCAGGGGTACTGTGAAGGCCTGTCTGGCTGAGCTCTTGCCTCCACCAGCAGACCAGCCTGGGTGCCCATTCTCTCACACCGTCACCCTGCTGCGAGCCTGCGGGGTGAGCTGAGCATCCACTTAATAGAGAAGGAACCTGAGGCTCACATGGAAGAAAGAACAAAAGGATTTTCTGCTTTTCAATTTAGCACATTTTTTTTTTTAAAAAGTGCTAATGCCCTTCTATACTTCCTGGAAAGCAATTTGACAGTGTGTTTCTCCCCTTTGATCAAGCAGCTTTCCATTTAAGAAATTGTGATGAGAGGAAAAGGAAAGAAAGGCAAAACTAAAATATCAACAAAAAATCATTATGCACAAAGCTGTTGCTTATAGCATCATTTATGTCAACACAACACTGACAATTTCAGTGGCCAGTGACGAAAGCAATGATTCTTCTCCCTTTCATTTACTGAGTCAATGAATTAATGTACTCAGCTGCATCATCTCCTGCCTGGACCATTGCAGGAGCCTGCAGACTAGTCTCCTGCTTCCACCCTTGCCCCCTACAGTCAGTTCTCCACACAGCAGCCAGACTGATCCTTTTGAAAGGTAAGTCAGACCTCTTCCTACTCCTTAGCTCCTCCTTAACTCCCTCTAAAGTCTCCCCATCTCACTCAGCAAAAGCAGAAGTGCTTGAAGGCCTGCAAGGCCCCACATGAGCCCTGTCCCATCAGCCCTTCTCAGCCTTCCTGCTTCATCTCCTACAACTTTCCTGTGCTCTGGCTCTGCTTCAGCCACATTGGCCTTCTTTTTCTTCCTGAAACAAGTCCACCGGGCTCCCACCCCAGGCCCTTTGCCCTGGCTGGTCCCTCTTCTTGCAGCCTTCTTCCCCCAGATGACCAAAGTTCATTCCCTCCCTTCCTTTAATCACCACTCACATGCCATATTACCAACAAGTCCTCAAAACTCTAAGCAAAACAACACCCCGCCTTCATGTTCCTTGTCCCTCGGTGGCATTTGTTCCCCTCTGTGGCATTTCCCTGACATAAGATAGTGACTTTTTCATTTGTTTAACTTTGGTCTTCTCACGCTGGGATGTAAGTTCCTTAACAGAGGCTGTTCCCGTTGTGCTCAGCACGGTGTCCCTTGGGGCCTGGCAAAACACCCACTTATAGTCGAAGTCCAGCAGCTGCTGCTGTTGAATGACTGAGCCATGCCATCAGCCACCCCGTTATGGGTTGTGAGGCTGCACTTGTTGAACACGAGGAATCCTAGTAGAAACTGGGTTGGAGGTCCAGTCATGTAGAGTGTTAGAGGCCCAGAGGAGGCCTTTGTAGAGCTGATGGACCACCGAGTATTCAGAGAATCTGTGGAGGAGCTGGGGAGATGCTCATCCGAAGACTCAAGATCTCAGAAAGAGGAGTGAGGGGCTGGGGTTGTGGCTCAGCGGTAGAGCGCTCGCCTAGCATGTGTGTGGGCCTGGGTTTGATCCTCAGCACCAAATAAAAATAAGTAAAATAAAGGTATTGTGTCCAGCTACAACTAAAAATTAAATATTAAATAAAAAAAGAGGAATGAGCTCAAGAGATCCATTGCACAGCATAGTGACTATAGTTGATAGCAACGTACTGTACTCTTGAAAAATTGCCAAGCGTCATTTTAAAAAGAGAGAAGTATGTGAATTGATGCATGTTAATTAGCTCGATTTAGCCATTTCACGATGTATAACCTATTTCAAAGTATATTGTTTACCATAAATACAATTTATATTTTACAATTTAAAAACAAATTACTTGAAGTCATTCTGTGTGTGTGTGGGGGGGGGGGGGTGCTGGGGATTGAACCCAGGGCCTTGTGCATGTGAGGCAAGCACTCTACCAGCTGAGCTACATCCCCAGCCCCTCCAATACTGGGAAGGAAACCTGGGTCTCACACTCCGTGCCACTGAGCCCCAGCCCTAGCATTTCCACTTTTCTGGAGGTGAGCAGATGCCATCTAAGAGGAGATGCCGGGCTGCTTGCTGATGTCACCGTCCCCTGGGCTGTTTCCCACTTTCCCTAGCCTATTAGGAAGAGGGAAAAATGGAGCCTGTCCACAGCAGAGGCTGCCAGAGCATTCCCAAAGAGGCTCAGAGTAGTGAGGGGAACTCAGGAGAAATCGTCCTTGAAGATGGAAATGAGAAGTCATCTCATTCCTCAAACATGCTCAATGTGGGGATGCAGGAACACGGCATAAAAGAAATGAAGGCTGCTGCTCGAGGAAGGAATGGGGGGCTTGGGGACAAGCTCATTCATCCAGAAGCGATAATGTTGGTGTGGTGGAGTGTCCAGTCCGACTAGGAGCATCCCAATAGCAGGTTTGCATCTTGTGAACGGTGTAGCTCCGAGATGGCTCAGGCTCTCCAGGCCTCAGTTTATCCATCTGTACAGAGGGAAGAGCAGCGGAGCCTGGTGCTCCTACAGTTAGTTCCATGGGACATGAAGTGGGGAAAGTGGGAGACGCTCAAAGAAGGAGAGGAGTTTCTTGGGGGTGGGAGGGGACACTGTAGGCTTGGTGGTCCTGGGAGAGAATGCAGTATGAATGGTGGTAGGACCAGTCCCAGCATGGAACCTGGGGGGCAGCTGGGCAGTGGCTGGATTTGTGGCTGGGAAGTGGAGCAGGGATAGATCACAGAGGGCCTCGTGGACCAGCCTGAGGGGCCTGGATTTTATCCAGGGCAGGCAGCGAGAAGTCACCTAGCACTGCCAACAAGAAATGAAATGATCATATTTGCCCTTTAGACAGAGCCTGCTGGTGAGGCAGCAGGAATGGAGGCAGAGCAGACAGTCAGGAAACTGTGTCTGTCGTCCAGGGGAGAGAGAATGTGGTGGGGGTCAGGGAATGGAAAAGCAGCCAGAAGCTGCCGGGTGCAGGAGATGTCTAGAAGGCAGAACCAAAGGGACATCACCAGGTTAAGCAGGGTTAGGAGCCTGTCTTGGGTGACTCAGCAGGTGATGCTGGTCACAAAGATGCAAACTGCTGGCACAGATGCACATACTCTTCAAAGGGAATGAGTAAAAACCCTGGCACAGGTTTAATCACAGATAAAATTGGTCAGTGAATTCCCAGTCCTACGTCATGACAGTGCAAAGAATCACAAACACATCGCTTGTGTGCGGTGTCAACTCACAAAAGTGGAACGAATGGCCCCAAAAGACCCGTCCCTATTTCCCAGTGGGCCAGAGCTGCAGTTCGTGGTCCCTTGGCCTAGCGCAGGCGTCAGGGCTCTGCCTGTGTGTTTGGAGGATGTTGTGTGGGATACCATTCGAATAAACACTTGGGAGGACCTCAGAACTCAGCCCAGTCTCTTAAATCAAGTAATAATAAGACTTAGCAACCAAGCACAACAATGTGGCTTTCTTTTATTAATTACAGCTGATTTGCAGGGAATGGGGAGTGATTTACTTTTTAAAGAGAAAAGGACAAGAAAAACTAGCACTGTAGCATGCTGGTAGATTTTTGGTGCTGCTTTCAAGATTTTCTTGAACTTCCTTTGTCAATTACAAATATTTCTAATAAGAAAATCCCTTTCCATTTGCATAGAAAGTTGACTTGGTACGCAAATATCATCCAGTATGTCATGCCACCCACAATCCCATAACCTTAACAAATGCCCATTTCATTTCTCCATGTTCCTTTGTGTGTTCCTATAGTTGTGCAAACATAAATCACAACCACAGTGTAAACGTGGCGTAGGTTTGCTGTTTCACTTAGTATTTTGTAATAGCATTTTTTCACATACTGATGGTTCTTGTCGCCATCATTTCTAATGGCATGTGAGTTCTGTTGAGTGCATGTGCTGTCCTGTATTGAGCCAGTTCCATCATTGGACATTTATATTGTGCTGAATTTTTCACACTCGTTAGTAGCCCCATACTTGGTTTTCCTCCTTATTTTAGATGAGTGCCTTAGAATTAACAGGTCGAAAAATGTGAGTATTTTGTGCCTCTTGATATATATTGTAAAAATGCCTTTGGGGAGGAGTGGTACTGATAAGCGATGGCTTCAGCAATCTGAGCGCTTCTGTTTCACTGGGGCTTTGACAGCACTGAGTCGTCCCATTTTCACCATATCCACCAGCATCAGAGGGCCCAGCAGGGTGCCACACTGCTGTGCCTGTTTGCCTAAGAGAAACTTCCCAGGGCTGAGCATGAGGAAAGCAGAGCTCAGCACCCAGCATGCACTTTCCTTGTTAACACTGCGACTCTTGTAATTCTCTTCTATTACCTTCTCTGTGTGGGTGGTTAGGAAACTCAGAACCCAAATCATCACTCACGTTTCTAGCCAATGTGCAGAACTCCCGGCTCCACGTCGTCGCTCTTCTTGTCTCCCCTTTGTCTACACCCGCATCTCTGTTCAGTATGGTACCTTCATGCACAGCCCCGTCAGCTCCTCGCTCTGAACCTGTCCCGTGATGAGAAACTAGAGGGTTTGGCCGTCCGTTAGCCCAGAGTGATGGGGCCTCTGAGCCTTTATGTGCCCCTAGACCACACGTGGGGGCCAAGTGTTTCAAGAAGGCTCTCATCAGCCCACCTTTAAGATCGTGTTTTTTTTTTTTTTTTTTTTTTTTTTTTAAAGGACACAAGAATCTGGGAGGGACGTGGAGGGAGCGAGAAGCCCAGGTTCTCAGTTTAACAGGAGTCAGTGTGAAAGACGCTGGGATATGTCGCTCAGAAAGTGGCCCCCTCACAGCGTGCACAGAAGGGTTGAATCGTCTTTGTTCACTTATGAGATGATATCACTCGTGATACAATGCTTTATCACCAGAATATTTTTTCAGTTCTTTTCTTTTTTTACTTGCCAAAGTAGCTTTGTGATGTCATCACATTAGCTTCTCTAAACATCCTGTGATCTTTTTCATCCATTTTTTGGATGAGGAATTGCTGCCTTACCGGCTCCCTACAGTGGAGCTGGTTGGCTCCCAGCACACTGACAGGGTCCATCTTCATACCACCCACTCTGGAGTCTCGATTCCTCTTGACTTTGGCCATCTCTTTTCCAGCACACAAAGGCCAGTTCACTTAGGGACACCATCACCTATCCCTCCAGTTAGAGGATGCCTTCATAATTCCTGAGTTCTTGGATATCACAGGAGGAAACAAGGCAGAGAGAGGTTGAGTAGTATGTCCAAGTTCAAGTACCTGTCTGTTGAGTGAATGAGTGAATCAGTCAGTAAGAGTACAGGCGTGGGGGGAAAAATGGTGTGAATTTATGTCCTACCTATGGGAAATCAACTACGGCCTCTCTTCCCGGGGAGGACAGTGTCCAGGCTGCTCTCTGACCAGGCATGTCTACTCAGTGCTGAGCTAAAAGGGAGGAGGCTCTGGAAGAATTCAGTTAGACTTGAAGAGTCAAGTCCATGGAATTGGAAGGACATGAGTCGTCAGAATAGTCAGTGATAATGATGGATAACATGGAGTATTTTCTAAGTGCTAGGCTCTGCTGCAAATTATTTACATACATTTACTTTTTAAATTTTCACAAGTGTTCTCTAAGGTAAAGGTTCTTATCATACCCATTTCACAAATAGGGAAAGTGAGTCATTTGCAAATGAAGTTGCCAAAGGGCATCTAACCTAACAAATGGATGAGCTCCAACCTGATCCTGATCTGGTTGTCTAAATCCACAATTCTTACCCACAGACCCTCCTTTATACTGGCTGTCCGTGAACATCATCTCAGTAAACACCCAGGAAAGAGGCCCTGGGTGTGTTTCCAGCTAGGAGATGGTCTCTCTTCCAGGTTTCCTGTGAATCTCTGGTTTCCCTGGGCCACGGTGGTTTACCATGTCTCTTCTGCAGACAGGTCAAGGTCTGTCCTGGCAGGGACCAGAGCTTTAATCCTTCATTCAACAAATATGAATCAAGCTCTTCCCACATGCCAAGCCCCGTGCAAGGTGCTGGCTTTCATGGACCTTGCATTCAAGTAGGAAGAGACACAAGTTAATGTGCAAGATAATTCCAGATGGTGCTAAGTGATAAGAAGACATAAGCCAGGGCCCAGTGGTGGCCAGGGATGGGGCTGTGCTGCTCAAAACTGACTGGTCCAGAAGGCCTGTGGGCCATGACAGTGCCCAAATCCTGAATGGTTTGAGATAAGAAGCCAGCTTGAGGGAATCTGGGTGGTGCTGCTGGAGAGGAAAGCTAGGGGGTGGACAGGGGGTGAACAAGAGGGGAGCGGGACCATCACAAAGGCTGAGTGTGGGTTTTGGTTCCAGGTGTGACAGAGGGTTTTAAGCAGGGGAGTGGGGGCTTCTAGACCAACCAGTGCTCTTCCGTGTTGAGTAGGAGGGAGTGAAGGACAGAGGGGCCAGGTGAGAGGCCCTTGGGATCGGATCGGAGCCCACCACCATCCAGGCGCTCCCCCTCTGCCTCCCCAGCCCCGTCTTCTCCAGGGTCCCACAGCCTCCTAACAAGTCATAGCAACAAGTGTATGCGCCTGGTACTGAAACCCGGGAGGAAAACTCGGAGGCAGAGTAAAGCTATTACTACTTTTACTTCTACTTTCTTAGAGAGAGCTTAGAGAGGGAAAGAAAGATTTTTAGAGAGAAAGATTAGAGAGAGCTTTTCTAGAAAGATTAGAGCTTCTTTCTTCTTTCTTCCTCGGGAGCCTCGGCCTAACTCTGACCAGCCATTACTTCTTCTATCTGTAACCGCTCTGCCTACGTTCTGGCCGCTCTGATTCTTTTCTTCTTCTCCGACCCGAACTCTTCTTCTGACCGACCGACTGAGCGACTGCACGATGACTGAATGAATTCGTTCTCCTAACTCCGACCGCTTTCACCCGGTTATATACCTTTAGCTTTGCGGGTGCCTCACGTGCATTTACAGGTGCGTCACATACATATCAGGTGGAACTTATGGCTTCCAGCTAGCCGCAATAGCCCTTCCTAATTGGGGCTCCTTCAAACAAGAACCTGTTTCCTCCCCTTCATGTGATTGTCATTTGTAAAAAGCTCAGTCACTGTGCCCCAGCTTCAACCTGTGGGTAACTGATTCCTGTGTTGACTTACAGATCATAAGGCAGCAGTTTCCTCAGCTAACCACCAGAAGACTCGGGACCCGAGGACAGTCAAAGTAAGTACCATTCTGCCCTGCTGCCCACAGAGCTGCCTCCCTGGGCCTGGAGATAGGCCGGACCCCAGGCTGCTCATCCTGAGCTCTGCCCTCAGGCCTGGTGGGAGGTCTGTGCCTAGAGGGAACAGAGGAGTTCAGGACAGCGACTCCCCTCTCTCAGGACCATTGGGAGAGAAACCCTTCAGGAGCTTGGGACCCTTTGGCCTGGCTGCTCGATGGAATCTGATTTTGTGCTACCCTGTCTTAAGGAATTTTTTTTTTTTTTGTCAAATAGACTGGACATTATTTCAAGGAGTACCTTGTGGCTTCTTGGACTAACTCCAGGTTTCCTGGACTGCTTTTGCTGAGCAAACTCTGCTCTGATAGATCTAGCAGGCCAGAGGAGCAAATGGGTGGGTACGAACCCCAGCAGGACGCTCCTGCTCCACTGTGGTACACAAGGGACGATATCCTTGTGCCGGGTCCTGGGAACATTCTGGTGGGCAAGACAGACAAGAAAAAAAGAACTGGATTGCCAACAAAAGGGGAGGGCTTCCTGAGGAGGTGATGCTTAGGGAAGACCTGAGGGGGCCACCACAGGACACCTGTCTCCCAGGCGGGTCAGAGAGAAGGGGATCTCTACTAGCTCAGGCGTCACTAAAATCCACATCATAGGACTTGCCCCAAGGATGTCTCAAAAACTGTCGGACATTAACAGCAGGTATTTCATGGAAAAGGGCAGCGGGCCATGGGAGTTTGGTTGACCCTGAGTGAAGCAGCTTTCTTTGTTATGCTAATGTTCATGGCGATTCCACTAGAGGGTGCCTTAGCATGGAGCATTTCTAAACCTTTGACCATGGTGAGCAGATCTGCAGAGTGAGCTATGAAACCCTGAACATTTTTTTTTTTTTTTTAAACAACCATATAGGACTTGTAGGCCTTGTTTCTAAGGGTGTTTCAAAAGCATGCCCATACTGTCACCTTAAGCAAAACCTCCAGTCCCCTAACCTGCTTCTGTCACTCCTGGCAGCAAACACATTCTTATCCTCCAAGGAGGGGTGAGGGGTTTGACTTTGGGAACATTAGGGAAAGAAGATGGATGATCAAACTGGAGAACAAACCGTTTTTGGTAAAGTTCTGAGAATAATGAGACTTAACTTTTTTTGTGTGGCTCAGAAGCTGTTGGGGCAAATTCTAAAAGGACCTCCAGAAAAATTTTGAGCAAAGGACATCTTAAAATAAATTCCTAACAATTTTTTCAAGATGATTACTCTAAAGAAAATTTGTGGTATCTGTTTAAAGTTTTCAACCTTGATAAGCTTAGGCAGTATAAAAGTCAAGTTCTTCCCTCCTTGTTTACTGGTAAGCACACCATGGAAGATACAAAAATGTTGGTTGAACAGATGAGTGGATAGATGGATGGATGGGTGTTGAATGGATGAAAATGAGTGATTTTTGTCCAATTTAGGGTCTTTAAAGAGTCACTGGCTCCAATAATACATTGTCGCCCATATCCAAGAAGAGTAGAAATAGTAAAGGTAGATAGTGAAGTCAGAGAAAAGATGGTCAAAAAGAACAGGAAGGTTTCCCATCCTGCATAAACTTGGAGAAAGTTCCTTTCTGTTTTCATGTAAGAACATGTTTTTCTTTTCTTTTTCTTTAAACTGTGGGTTGGCAAATGGGGCAATATCCTCCTTAAAAAAAATTGGTGTAGTTAAGCACATTGTATCCTCTCCAGAAGGCTCCTCCCAGGTCGACCCCCACCCAGGCAGCCCCTGGAAAGGCAATGAAAAGCTCTCCCTCAGCAAATCCACCTTGACAGAAGAAACGTGGGGGGTGGCCAGTGAGGAGCGTTGATGTGCCCTTCAGAACCAAAACAGAAAAGCTGAGAAGGGACCAAGAGCTTTATTGTGGTTGCCAAGTTTAGCAACATACCTGCTGACTAATCAAGAAGTGGTCTGGTCTAGACATAATGATGACTATGTATATAGATAAATATAGACATATAGCTAGATAGAGACACAGGTGATCTAAGTTATAAAGAGGAACTTCTTTAGGTGAGGGAGGCTTGTCCTAACTGCCTTCCCACAGAAGGGTGATTCCGGAGCCAGCGGAACCAGCCCCTCCCCCAAGGAGTGCCTCTGATGGAAAGGCAGTTAAGTGACAGTTGGGCAGTAGAAGGCACAGACGGCAGATATCAGCTCAACACAAAGAACTTTCTGATAACTATATCGGCTTAAGATGAACTGGGCCACCTTTGGAGGGCCCGAGTTCTTCGTCCCGGGAGGCGTTCAGATAGAGGCGAGGTGCCCACTCAGCAGAAACGTCACAGAATGGTACTGGACGTAATGGGGACGGGAAAGGGAAGGTTCTGTGTGCAGCTCCTCCCTCCTATGAGAACCTTTCTGGTTCATCCAAATGCCTCTTGGTTCACTACCTTGTGACTGTCACCACATATCCATGGGTTGAGAAAGGTAGTGAACATGTTGTGCGGTGTTTCTGAAAGCAAGGTCCGTGAGTGCCTCAGGCTGGTGTAGCCACCGACTGTGAAAATGGAGACTTACTAACCTGGAATCTTGGGGGCGGGAGGGGCAGGAGTCTTACTGTTAGTCAAGTTTGAGAATCCTTGGTTTAGTGGTTAAAAGCTCTTTAGAGGTTCAAATCCTTGCCTTTATGACTAACTCACTGGGTGACCTTGGGGTTGTGGCTTAAATTCTGTGGACCTTAGTGGCCTTGTCTGTAAAGTGGGGGTAATAATTGGTTCCAGTCTCCTGGAGGGACTTAATAAGATTAAGTAAGTCGAGCCCTTAGCACCAGAGACTTCAAACTGATGTGCTTCAGGGTTACCTGTGGTGCTTGTTTCAGTGCTGATTCTTGGGACCTATTCTCGAATGTTCCAAATCATTAGGTCCCGGGAAGGGGGTCTAAAAATTTCAATATTTGCTAAACTCCCTAAGAGATCCTGACACATCTCAAAGTTTAAAATATCACTGTGCTGTTTTCTGCTAATGTAATGTAATGACTTTGTAGTCAGACAGACCTGTAGTCAAGAACATGTTCTTGCCCTAAATGGCTCTAGGTCCCTGAGCAAATTGCTTGAGCTTCCTTGCCTGCATTGCCTCATCTTTAGAAAAGCGATAATAGTCCACATTTCATAGGGTTATTTTACAAATCAATGTATGTAAAGCAATCTGCAAAGTGTCCAGTATGTAACAGGTGCTCAGTAGATGTAGCTGACATCCAAACAAAGCATAGCTGTCATCCCTCATTGGTTTCAATGGAAAACATTGCTATTATTAAGCTCACTTTGAGATAATCAAAAGTTCTGGTCTTTTTTTGACATTCAATGTCAACTGAAGCATGGGATTTATCTTTTTAAAAAATGTAGTTCTATGAGCCTGTCATTTTTTTTTTTTGATTAACAAAATCATAGGCCAGATGAATTTTTGTTGGAATGCAGTTAGCAGTCATAAACACATCCTGCCATTTGAGTCCCCACAGAGGGGGCATCAGGTGCTATGCCCCTAGGATCACATTTAGTAGACATAAGAGATCAAGTACAAATGGAAAATTTTTCATCCCCTCTCTGCAAAGTATTTGACTTAACATTTTGTGTAGGAGGCAATTTTGGTTATTTTTACCTGCCTGATTGATGGCTGGCAACATGGAACTTTGGTTTAATTCTAGTTTTCAGAGATATCAAACCTTATAGGAGAGTTAACACTTCCAGCCCCAGGTAGGATGTGCCCAGCCACCTTGGCCTTGGGTGAACCCCCACCACCCACCCCCAACTCAGAAAATCCCAGCTAATAATAGTGCATGTGGGGCACCCCCTCTGTCTCTTTGTGGCCCAGGTACCATTACTACGGCATTGCGGTGAAGGAAAGCTCCCAATATTATGATGTGATGTATTCCAAGAAAGGAGCTGCCTGGGTGAGCGAGACGGGCAAGAAAGAAGTGAGCAAACAGACAGTGGCATATTCACCCCGGTCCAAACTTGGAACATTGCTGCCAGAGTTTCCAAATGTCAAAGATTTAAATCTGCCAGCGAGCCTGCCTGAGGAGAAGGTAACCACACCTGAAGGGGTAGCTGGAGTGGGTGGCTCTCTCTCTCTCTCTCTCTTACACACACACACACACACACACACACACACACACTCATCTTGCAAAACAGTGACTTTAAATAACATAGTGGTTTTGTTAGTAATAATGTGTCAGTACTGGTTTCTTAGTTGTGACAAGTGTACCAGAGTAAGGTACAGAAAGGGCGACTGGGTGTGAGGTCTGTGGGAACTCTCCATATTATTTTCACAACTTTTCTGGAAATCCAAAACTATTCTAAAATTTTAAAGTTTCCTCTGACCTAACTGCCTGCCTTTCTCATCTTTATCTATCTCCACATCTATCTCTCATCTGTCCAATCTATCATCTCTATCATCTATCTCTCCACCCTCCTCCATACCTGTCCTAAAACGTTATGCTGGCTCATTTCACAAGGGACAAGCCCTCTCCTGTGGATTGCTTTTCCACAGAATCAAGTTCCTTTTCCCATGTGCTGCAGGGGATTTGGTGAAAGCTTATTCTAATAAACAATAAAGGTTTTATGGATAGAGTCAATCAGAAAGTTCTGATCACAGGGCATTTGGGGGCTAGGTACTAGAGAAACTAGCCTGGGGAGGTTTCCGGGGAGCACCATGTCTTTAACATGCCAGTACCCCAACACATGTCTAGCTTCTACTAAGCCTACAGGTCACTCCAGGAGCAGAGATGCAGTGGAGGAGGGGACCCAAGTTCTGTTTCCAAGAAGCTTGTAGTCTAGCAGGAAGATAGATGCCTGCTTAGGCAAACTTAATTTATATGAAATGCATGTCTACATTCTGAAACGAAGAAAGATAACTTATGTCTGTAAAGGACTCTTTAAATTTAAGAACTAGATAAATTTTTTTTGTCAGATTTGTTTTTTGGTCAACAGACTTCTTGCACCATGGTAAGATCCCTGAATGAATGGAAGGGGGAGTTTTTTTTTTTTCTTTTTTTTTTTTTAACTAAGTAGATTTCAAAGAATTTCCAAATGTCTTATGGTGATTTTAGCAGAAGCACTTCTTATAAATACACATTGGGTTTTAGTTTTTCGGTAATTTAGTCAATGTGGAGAGTTGGGTTCAACAAGCACCACTGAGCTCTATGTGCCAGACACTGTGCTAGGCGCTGGGTCCAAGGAGCATGGGTAACCTGCCATTTTTATTTTCCTAGAGCCTGCAGACTCAGGGTGGACAATGGGGGCATCGGGGTGATGCCCTGCTAGAGATGCACACTCCAGTACCGTGTGAGCTCAGAGCAGGGGGTTGGGGACAGAGCACACCACCTAGGGAAATCAGTCCCTCCAACAGGGAACGAATGACTTAACCACTGAAATTCCAAGGGCAGCCATGATGTGTATTAATGTCTGCCTTTGTTGTTGATCCTCCACCCGTCCCACAGGTTTCTACCTTTATTATGATGTACAGAACACACTGTCAGAGAATACTGGACACTGTAATAAGAGCCAACTTTGATGAGGTAGGTCAACAAGTGTTGAGCTGTGAATACTCTGTATTAAAATATTATACTTGACACTAGCTCCTACTTCATGAGCTTCTACCAGATGCTGGGCCTGGTGTCTGGAAGCATTTGGCACCCATTGGCTCCCCTAGTCCTCACAGGGACCCTACGAAGCAGATGCCATCATTATCCCCATTTTACAGAGCTTATACGTGCACAGCAGGTGACATGGGCTTTTCCTTGATTTAACTAGTGAACCATGTCCTGCCACATTGGCACAATGGGAAGACCATTTTGCCTGAATCTCGGTATACCCAGAATTATAGATTCTGAGAAACTTAAGAAAAAATTTTTGTTATATTTTGGATTTGGCCTTTTCCTGAGGCCATCTACTTTGGTGCATTAGTTGCTAGTTACCCTCTATTCTCAAGGTCTGATCCACATTTCCATCAAATCCTACCTGTAGGGCCATCTTTAAACACAAACAATGTAAGCAGTCCGTTTCATTTTTATTTCAAAACTTTACAATTACGGAATAGAGAGGAGGAATTGGAAAGGATTGAGGCACCTGTTACATAACCACACCCACAATAAAATCCTCTTGCCTAAAATGCCATCCAAAAGAGCCTTCCAGAGGGATGTCAGGAAACCACATGTTTTGTCCTATAAGCTGGATCCCTTGCTGTTTAAAGGAATACCTTTCAGGCAAAAAGAGCAACAACATAACCCTAGAATTGGATATGAACATTTAATTTGAGGGAAGATAACGTGGGCGTGAAAAGAGCTGTAAAAAACAGTAGTGTTGGTGGAAAATACCTTGGCGATTCCTTTTGTGAGTCTTTCATGGGTCGGGGAGTGCTGTGGAGGAGGGCTGTGTAAATGGTGTAAGGTACACAGGCTCTTTGCCCATATTTTCCTGCCTTTCCACAGCCGCGCCTCATGGCAGCAGGTGTTTATTGAGCACTCATACACACTGTTACCTGACTCAGAGACACAGCTCCAGAAAAGAGAAGTGTTTGTTGGTAGAGAAGTACTCATTTTCCTCCTCTTGGCTTTTATCCACTCGATTCCTAAAATGTCCTTTAAAATCTCCCAAATTACTTGAGCAACCATTTTGGTGGAATTTTTTTAAGAAAGAAAAAATGACTGCCTTCTCTTAACCGGTGATTTGGCTATGTCTTATGTTCTAAAGATCACTGAGATCCGGGCAAATGATGAATCATGATTGGTTAAGACAATACTAGCTGCTATAACAAATAACCCTCAAATCTTAACTCACTGGAAATTTGTTTCTCACTCATGTCAAATCCAGTGTGGATGATCTCAGTTGTAAAGCTGTTTTCTGGGGGTGGTTAAGAGACCAAGGCTTCTTCATCTTATGGCTGTAGCCCATCCCAGAGCGTTGGAATTCTATTGTTCAGCTGATGAGTGAGGGAAAAGAACTATGGGGAAGGTATACCCCCTCATCAGCTCAAACACAAAACACATTACCATTACCACTGTGTGATTGGCAAGAGCCGGTCCCACGATCCCATCTTGATGCAGCTGGGGATCGGGGTCAGGGTGACCCATCCCTGGGCAGCAGTTTACACAATATGGAAAAGGGACTCCAACCTGTAATGGACAGCTGTCCCTCTCAAACAACAAAATTAGTGACAGCCCTCTCTCATGTTCCCACGTAGCTTTATTTAACTCAAAACTCACTCTCAACATCTCATTCCGCTTCCATTCCCCTAATTCCAACCCTTACTGAGCAGCCAGTGTGGCCACACACACACCATTAGAGAGCTGAGCGAGATGGCCTAGAGGGCATCAAGGTAGGTAAGCCAGCCTTCAGGGTGCAGGACATGCAGTGAGTGGACCAGCCGAGTGCCCCTACAGCCAGAGCACCAGACTCAGAGTCCCAGGCTTGGCTACAAAACCTGGCTCTGCCTTACAAGCCTCAATTCCTCATCCCAGAAATGAAAATAAAAACAGCGTGACCACCTGTGTCGTTCATAGGACTACCAGAAGGCAGCTATGAGAGTGCCTGGTAAAAACTCTTTATGAACTGGGAATGGGCATAGAAATGCTTATTAGATGCAACCCCAGAAAACTGAGAGAGTCACCCTTTGGCACCTGACACCTTTAGTCCGAAGTCCTTTCCAGTC
Source organism: Tamias sibiricus (assembly GCA_025594165.1). Lineage (NCBI taxonomy): Eukaryota > Metazoa > Chordata > Mammalia > Rodentia > Sciuridae > Tamias > Tamias sibiricus. Next base: position 161,901,829 of record CM046661.1, read on the forward strand.
CCCTGGCAGGGATATTTATTGGTGGTTTTTAAGCTTGCATGATTCATTGTACCCAACCACTAAAGAAGTGAAGGAGGAGGGGGTTATTTTGCCTTTGAGGAGCATGACTTTCTCCCCCAACTGAGAAAAGTCATTGGTAAATGGACTATGGGTACCTCTGGCACACCTTGGCTTTATTTTTGTTTGAATCTTCCAAATCTTTGATGCTGATCAAGATTATAACTTACGCTAGTACCACAATCCTAAATTATCTTATTTGTTTGCTTGCTTATTGTTTGTCTCATCATAAGCCCTAGAGGGCACAAAACCTGCCTGTTTCCTTCAGTCCTGGCTAGGCACACTCTCAGTACATATTTTTGGGGATGCCTGAGTGACTGGATTGGTGGATGGATGGGGGTAGGTGGGCAAGTGGATATAAAAGATGGATATAAAAATGCCACGGACTTGTAACATTGTCAAACAAGTACAAAGAACACAAATTTGTACGTAGGGGACTCCCTGTAAAGTCTTCTCCACACACCATTGCACAGCGAGCTGTAAAGTTCCCATAGCCCTGTGTTGGGCCCACCACTCAAAGCCCTGGCCATGAGCAAAGTAATTACCCTGAGTCTCAACATTTTTCACTGAAAAAATGGAGATGATAATTATACTTACCTCATAGTAAAATACATGGGATATACATGAAATTGTGTGTATAAAGAGTCTGATTTTGTACCAGAACATAAAAATGGTAGGTATTTAGGGTAGTTATTACTTTTATGAGATTTTTTTCAATCCTGTGGCAACTAAGTGCCCCAGTTGCAAACCTTCACAGGTGTCTTGGCAAGCTGCCAATATGTGAGCAATAAACTAAACATGTACATGAAAAAGAAATAGAAAATTTGCTTAGGTATTCTTAAGAAAATCTCCTGATGCTTCTCTGGATCAAGGGGAAAAAGAGCTGATAATTTAGGAGCTTGAAACAGATAACCCAGAAATTTTACATTAAATAATCTTTTTCAATCATTCCCTGTAATTCTTTCACCAATAGGGTTTGCAAGGAGTATGGAGAACTTATCAGAATTCTTCCTGCTGTCTTATTAGACACATATTTCCATGTGTTCAATGCCTACGATGCCAGGGATTTTATGTAACTTATTTCATCCTAACGATCATTTTCTCCGTATTAGAAAAGCTGCAATCTCCCATATATTTAGTCCTGGGCACCAGATTCAATGAACTTAAATTCACATGGCCAAATTTGAGCTCTTAATTTCCTGTCCCAAATTTGTTTTTCCCAAGTTTTAGATTCCCACTACCCTCCACCAGCTGCTCAAGCTGTAAGCCTCCGTTCTTGCCTGTCCCTCCCCTTGTTATCCAGTCCACCGGGAAGTCCAGTCCACTCTCCCTTCTGAAGAGAACACTGTGTCTGTCCATGTCATACCTGACCTCCAGGTCTCAGCTCTTGAGCTTTACACTCTTTTCCTCCTTCCTGTTCCTTCTCACCCAGAGGAACCAGAACACCGTTCAATAAATGGCCTAAATCAGATAGGGAGGGAGATCTAAATGGGATGATAGACTTTTTACAAAAGCATCAGGAAACTGGGACTGATCAGGGCTCCCCGTGCAGCCTGAACAGGCTTGAAACAGATGCCGCTAAAGACACTGGTTTCCCACAGATTTGTTTTACTGTACACAGCAGATGATCTTTTCCAGACTCTTTGCTAGAAACTGATTGCAAATATATATATAGAGAGAGATAGATATAGATATATAGATATAGATAGATAAGACTACATTGCAGGGGGAGCCAAGTAAGGCAGATGGATTTAGAATCTACCAACTCTTAGGGATCAACTGAACAGAGCTTCTTACTCAGAGTGGGAGGAGCAGGCATGAGCTGGGATCAGGACAGAGGAGGGTCCTCTGGAGGGTGAGCACCTTGTCCAAGATGGTGGCCATCTCCAGGCCCAGGTTGGGCCAATGGTCAGCCACCAGATATCTCAAATAATAAAACAAGAACTTTGAGAGGTGAGCAAAGCCAGTTTGGGAATCCTGGCTTGGTGACACTCAGAAACTAAAGTAAGGGTACCCTGAAAACTTGGGGAAGTTTTGGGCTTGATAGTGGCAGTGCCTCTGTTGATACCAACAACCACAATAATAGCAGCTAACCTTTACTAAACATCTATGCTGTATCAAGCCTATAATAAGTACTTTATGTGAATCTTTGCCAAAACCTATGCAGTAAATACTACCATTGTCCTCATTTCACAGATGAGGAAACTTATGCTTATGGATATTATACCCCTAGTCATTAGTAGAGCCGGGATTGGAACCCTGGAAGTCATTCTTTGCTCATCGGAAGTTTGTTTTAATTTTCCATCTGACTGAAAACTTGGCAATATTTTAATTGCCGTGGAATAAATAAGGCTATAACTTAAGGCTTACAACTCAAAGACCTGACTTCGTTCATTGCTTTGGTCATGCTTTTGGCAATGACCATTTTCTCTCAGGAAGTCAGAGGGGCCTTTCCTTTCCCCCAGCCCCCTATCCAGTGCTTACACTGGAAGTTCAGGCAGGCTGTGGGCAGCAGGAAAGTCTGTCGACAGGATGTTGTGCTAAGACCACTGGGGTGGAGTCAAGCAGGGTCCTCACACCCTGCTGAGAAGAAAACAAGACTCTCTTCCTAGAAGAGGCTGTAGGGTTCCCGGATAGAAATCTGGGGAGTTGACAGACAGCATCCCAGGGAGAGACGTGGGCCTTAGGAATGGGATAGAAGCCCAGTTACCACAAAAAAACAACAAATCATCCAGGAGACCAATTGGTGGAAGGACAGAGGCAGAGAGGCTTAGTGACTCTGGGTGTGGGAGTAAAGACTCTCAGCTGTGGTATTACTGTGTTACAAGAGAGAAGCCATGCAGAATACCCGGCACACAGCAGGCACTCAGAAAGGAGGGCTGATGGCGAGAACTCCAGCCACAAAGTGCTGAAGTAGCTCCCACATTGATCAGGATTGATTTGGGGAAATAGTAACATGGAAAATGCTACATGTGGGGTTCAAAACTGTCCATCTGTGGGGGGGAAAGGATACGTGGTGGTCCAGAAATCAAGTTGGACCCATTAGAATTTTTAAAATCCAGAGTTCTTTGTTCCCCAACTTCAAGATGGGGTGCTCCTCGATGCTAACTAAATTATGGATATTTGGGGTATTTGTTATATACACAAGTTCACCATGTTCCTTTCCCTTCACTTCCCTTACCCATCTCGACCCATGACCCCCTATTCTGTCCTCTTCCTGAGCTCACATGTTGGATGATATTGGTGGGGGAGTACCCAGGGGTTCTCGCTTTGGATGTTCACTCTACCATCTGTCTATCAACACAAGGCTTGGGCTCCTGCTATTGTTACAACAATTATAATCCCATTTTGAGTGCCTGCTGTATTCCTGCTCAGTACTAATGGTCTGGGGATAACATGAAAAAGCTGATCACGCATGCTTCATGGCCCATGTAGCTTTCTGCCCAGATATTACCACCTGGCATTCCATGTGGGCATCAACTGGCTGGACTCTTTGGGAAAATGAAGATATGGGATATGAAAAGTCCTCTGCACTTTACCTTGTTTTGGGCACATAACATTTGAATTTTGCATGTGGCACTTAACTTTCTTCCCTTTGGCTACACTCCCATTACCTGCCACTCCCACATCTTTTCCTTCTCCCTCCCCAGAACACCCAGGAGCCCCTCAAACAGTGGTCTCAAAGAGTAGTGAGTACTCATGATCTACCTTTTTATAACAAATACCCCACCCTCCCTTCCTTAAACACTTCTCAGACATTGAAACACATTGAAAGGGCCAAAGGGCCAGTGGGTTAATGTGCTTCCCTCTTCTGGGCAGAGGAGACCTCAGGCTGCCTGTCCAGTAGTGCACATGGCACAGACATGCGCAGGGATGGTCTGGGGCAAGAGGAGCTCCCTACACCACACCAGGCTGGGGGCAGCTTCCGCTGCTGCAGGGGAGGTAGATGACAGCACTGTAGACTGTGCTGTCTTGGCAGAGTCCCAGGGCTCTGCTGGGACAGCCCCATCTAAACTCATGGTTTTCTCTGTGGGTCGATACAGGTTCAAAGTTTCCTTCTGCACTTTTGGCAAGGAATGCCACCCCACATGCTGCCCGTGCTGGGCTCCTCCACGGTGGTGAACATCGTTGGCGTGTGTGACTCCATCCTCTACAAAGCTATCTCCGGGGTGCTCATGCCCACTGTGCTGCAGGCATTACCCGACAGGTGGGCACGCATGTTCTCATCTCCCCTTTTGGAGGATCCCTGGCACTGATTGCTCCTGCTTCTCTTTTATTGATTAAAATCATGCACTGTCCCCTGGGAAGATCATTAACATTGAACTTTTAAAAATTAAAGTTCACATTTTTTAATGTAATGTTTATATTTGAACTGTTTGTGCAGTTCAGAATTCCAAAGGTAAGAAAGAGTATGGTATACGGTGAAAAGTCTCTCCCCTACTTACTCCTGTCCCCCAGACAACCATGTCACTCCCCAGGGCATCAAAGCTAATCATCACCTTGGAGGGTCCATCCTAACCTGCTATGCTCATGTAACCAATGCATACTATATTTTTATTTCTTTGGTAACATGGCATAGACTATTGCATGCCTTGTTATAAAACAAAACAACTTTGCCTTGGAGATTATGCTGGACAGCTTACAGGGGCCCCATAGACACAGTATCCATCACACTCCATGCTGCCCTCTGTCTGGGGTGCTGACCACTTGGACTGCCCCATGGGCTCCTCCCAGGGAGGGAGGGAGGACAGCGAAGTCAGGAGATTCTTTTGCCCTCTCCCCGTAAGGTTGCCTCTGCTGGCCACGTCCTTCCACAGAACTCAACTCTCTTTCAGGCAGTCTCTCTTCCAAGTTGTCCTTTGGACCCAGGGGTTGGTGAGAACCCGGCTACTCCTTGCTCCAGGTTGCAAGAGTCCCCCTGTACCCGTCCATACCTCAATAGGACTTGTAAATAAGTCTTCCCATTTTGAATGGCATCTGTTTCTTGTTGGGACTATTTCAGAGAGCCTTATTCCACATCAGTTTACAAAGTGCTTTTTTTTCTTTTCTGTAACTGTACATGCTTCCGCCATATTGAATTTAATTGATTCTCTTGATATTTCCAGTCTTGTGCTATCACAGGCAATGTTGTGAGGAATGACATTGTGCATACCTTCTTTTCATGGTGGAGTGGTTTTGTTTCCAGTGGATGCTGTAATAAAGTACCTCGAGCTGGCTTAAAACAGCACAAATGTATTTTTTATTTATTTTGTCTCTGATAAGGACACTTGTCACTGGATTTAGGGCCCAACAGGTTAATCCAGACTGATATCAACTGGAAAGCCTTAAAGGAATTGAATCTGCAAAGGCCTTTTCCAAATGAGTTCACCCTCATGGTTCTGGGTGGACATGTGTTTGGGAGCCACCATTCATTTCACTGCATGGAGTATATGTGCAGAATAAATGCTTAAGGGCCAAGTTCCTGATTCAAAGGACACGTGACTTATGCTTTTCTTAGTGAAGTTTTGATTTTCATTTCTCTTATAATAAAGTTGAGTATCTCTTCATATCTATGAGCTATTTATATTTTCTTTACTGTGAACGCTGGCCTTATCTACTTCCTATTTTGTGATTGATGCTTTTTCATGTTGATTTAGGAGCTTTTTATTTAATATGGATATTAACCATTTATATGTGATAGAGTCCCAAATATTCTCACCTTATGCCATATGAAAAAATATATTTATGTTTGTTATATTGAGTTTGTGGGTTGTTTTTATAGTATTTTGTGCCATAGTTTAAAAAGTCTTTCCTGCTCCATTTGTGAAATAATTTCTCCATGGCCTATCTCAATCCTTTAATGGTTTAATGTTTTACTTTTCATTTTTTTGCTCAATTTAGAATGCATCCTGGTATAGGATGTGAAATCCAAGTTCATGTTTTTTCTGTAGCTCTCTTGTCCCCAAACCATACATTAATTATTCAAATTTTTCTTTACTTATTTGAGATGCTTCCTTTGTCATACAGTAAATTTTGTATGTACTTGGGACTATTTCTAAATCTCTTATCTTATACTGTTGATATTTCTATTCATGTCCCAGGATCACTTATTTTAAGTTTTGTACTTTTAAAAACATATTCTAAATCTAGTAGTAGCTCCTCATCTTACTTTCTTTTTTGAGAATTTTCCTGTTACTGTCACATTTTATTTTCCAGTATGAACTATTTTAGCATTGGCTTATTGATTTAAATATATACCACATGTCTACATACATACAATATACACATACACACTGTGTATACATATAGGAGATTGTACTACATGTATAGATCAGTTTAGGGAAATTTTTATCTTTGTGAAACTGAAAACTCGTAACTTAGACACAGTTTGCTTTTCCATTTATTGTGACCTCTTTTTGTGGCCCTTAGGAATGTCATAAATATTTTTCATATAAATATTATATATTTCCCATTAGATTTATTCTTAGATATAAGATTGAACAATATACTTATCCCTTTTTATTCTATTTTATCTTGAGACAGGGTCTTGCCAAGTTCCCCATGCTGGTCTGGAACTTGGAATCCTCTTGCCTCAGCCTCCTGAGTCATGGAGATCATAGGCATATGCCAGAGTGTCTGGCATTGGTGCTATTGTAATTACAATCTCTTCCTTCATATCTCTTGACTGATGGTTGTTTATATACTTTTAAAATATACATGAAAGCTATTGCATATTTGGCCTAATCATACTAAATTTAATTATCTTACTGTTGCATACCTTTTTAAAAAATTATCTTGGATTTTTCGGGTTTCAAATCATATTATCTACACATAAAGACAATTTTATATTTGCCTTTCTGATTTTTCTACCTCTCATTTATTTCCCTTGTCTAATTATGTTGGCTTCTACCTCAAGAACATGGTAAGGTCCTTGACTTTAGTGACAGTACATCTAGTATTTCTCTACTCAGCACAATGTTGATTTGACAATTGACAGATTTTAACACTTTAAAAAATTACCATCTTAATTCATTAAAAATTTTTACGAGGGACAGTTGTAGTCTATTATCCAACGATTTCTCATCATCTACGGAGATGATCATACTGTCCATTTCCCAGTATGAAACCATTCTTGCATTCCTACAATAGACCTACTTAGTCATAGCATTTTATTTTTCTTTAAGAGGCACTGCAGGATTTTATTTGGTAATGTTTATTTGGGTCTTGTTCATCAAAAGACCTAGGTGAGATTGATTTGCAGTTCTTGTTGGGTATCTAACTTTGTCAGATATTGCTATAAATGTTACACTTATTTCATAAAAGGAATCAAAAGAAGCTTTCCTCTTTTTTCCTAAGCTCTAAACAGTTTACATAGTGTCATAATTGTTTTCACTTGAAGAGTTTATCGAATTAATTCTCTTTTGAATGCATCTATGCCTGACATTTTATGGTGGCAGATCTTTAACATTTTTCTTCCTTTTCTCTAGAAACTGGTCAGTTTAGATTTTCTATCTTCTCTAAGTTTTGGCAAACTACATTTTCCTAGAAAATTTTCCATTTCTTCCAGATCTTTACGTTTATTAGCTGATGATTAAACCAAGTGGGTTTGTGTGCTGATTGACTTTCTGCTCTATTATGTTTTGTTTTAGTTTCTGTAGCTGTACTTTTCTGCCTTTTCTTTGTTATTTGTGTTAAGTTTTTGTCGAGAAATAAACTAGATATTTTATTGGTTCTATTATTTTTTTCTGTTTTCTCATATATTAATTTCTGCTTTATTTTATTAACTTATTCCTTTTACTTTCCTTAAGTTCACTCTGTTATTCATTTATTCAAAAAATATTATTGAGTGCCACCTATGTGTTTGGTGTTTGGGTTTTGTCAAAAACAATAGAACTGACCAAAAAATAGATATTAGATTTGTTTTTATTTTCTTCCATTCCTGATTATTAATGAGTATTTCAGGCTTAGATTTTTCTTTGAGCACTGTCTTAGTTAAATCTCCTTGGTTTTGGTATGTAATATTTTAATATTACTATTTTATAGGCACTTTAAAATTTCAGGTTAGAGTTCTTTTTATCAAGAATTTAAAAGGGTATTCTAAAATATCAAAGTACTAAGGGATATTGTTTTCTGGTTATATGATTCATAATCATTTTATTCTTTATTGCTTTTTAATTAGAGACTATTGGCCAAACTATTTCTTCTTGGGACTTTATTTAGATTTTTTAATTGTCTAATATATGATTGGATTTTTGTGAGTGTTCCACTGATACTTAAAAAGAAAAAACTTAGCTTTTTCTTTTTCTTTTATTTTCCTGTGGTACTGGGGATTGAACCCAGGACACATGCTAGGCAAGCAGTCTATAACCCAATCCCAGAAACTCAAGTTTTTAAGGTACAAACTTTGACAAATATGTTATTTGGATCAATATTACTTTTCCCCTTGGTTAATAATTTCATTTTCTATTTTGTAATGCATATTTAAAACATGCAGAAAAGAAGAGTTTAGTGCACACCCACATCCAACATCAATAAGATTTAACAACTTACTTTTTGCCACATTTTGGGTCAATTTTATAGTTACTTAGTTCTGCTGTGTCAATGTCTTTTGTCTTAGATCTGCCATGGACTCAGAAAGATAAGACTTATTATGAACATATGCCAACCAATTTGACTGCATATCTCCTGTAGTTGTTGTTCATTTAATTTGAATTTTTAAATTCAGGTCTAGAGAAGTATACGTTCATTACCATTCACCACTTTTACACTATATGATCAAAATAAAGTTTCTTCACTTTAAAAAAAATCCTTCATTTTCTTTAATCCATCCCTCTCCCCACTGCCAGCCTCTAGCAATCACTCTTCTACTTTCTGGTCTATAGTTTTGCCTTTTCCAAAAATTTGTATAAACGGAGTCATACAATAAGTAGTCTTTGGGTCTGACTTCTCTCACTTAGCATAGCCCATGTTGTGTGTGTCAGCAATTTGTTCTTTTTAAGGGCTCACTAGAATTCCACAGCATGGATATACTACCATGTTTCCATTCACCAGTTGAAGGGCATTTAAGTTGATTCCAGTTTTTATAGACTCTAAATACACCAGTATCAAAATATGTATTCAGATTTTTGTGAGAGCTTTCATTTCCCTTGATTAAATAACCAAGAGTGCAATTGCCGAGGTGTGTAGTGAATATGTATTTGACATTCTTGCTTTGTATATTCTTATTCACCATCCACGTATCTATTTTTGGTAAAATATCTGTTCAAATCTTTTGCCTATTTGTTGTTATTGAGTTGTTGTTATTTTATTCATTATTGAGCTTAAGAGTTCTTTATAATTCTCAATATAATTTTTTAGCAAACATGTTATGAAAATATTTTTTCTCTAATCTTTGACTTGCTTTTTTCATTTTATTAATTATCATTTGATAAATAACTTTTAAATGAATTTTGATTTATCAAAAATAATTTGCCAGGCACAGTGGTGCATGCGTATAATCCCAGCAGCTCGGGAGGCTGAGGCAGGAGGTTTGCAATTTCAAAGCCAGCCTCAGCAAAAGTGAGGCACTAAGCAACTCAGAGAGACCCTGTCTCCAAATAAAAATACAAAATAGGGCTGGGGATGTAGTGCAGTGGTCAAGTATCTAATAACTCTTTGCCAAGAAAAGTCACAAGATTTTTCTCTTGTATTCTCATCTAGAAGTTTTTGGGGTTTTTTTGTTTGTTTTGTTTTTGTTTTTGTTTTTTGAGACAGGGCCTCATTATGTTGCCCAGACTGGTCTTGTGCTCCTGAGCTGAAGTGATCCTCTCCCCTTAGCCAGGCTGAGTAGTAGATGGGGTTACAAGCATGCACCACTCATTACCATCTTGATTCATTTTTTAGTTTTATATATGATGTGAGGTATAAGGGGTCAAGGTTTGGTTCATTTTTGTTTTTATGCAGATGAAGATCCAAATATGTCAGTACCATTTGTCTATATGTACCATTTGTTTATAAGGTTAATTGTTTGATTAAGTAGTTCTTTCTATTGAATTGATTTGTAGCCTTGTGGAAAACTAATTGCCATACATTTGTGGGTTTATTTCTGAACTCTCAGTTCTGTTTAATTTGTTTCTTTGCTCCTCCTTTCACCAATACCACATTGGCTTGATTACTATAGTTTTATAGTAAGTCTTAAAGTAGTGAGACTTTGTTATTTGTTGTCAAAACTGATCCTATGTTTTGACATATTAATTTTATACAATATTTGAAAGTCCTGTGGGATTTTGATTGAGAATCCTGTAGATAAATTTTGAAATAATTGACATCTTATTAACACTGAGTCTTCCAATCCATGAACATGGTATATACCTCCTTTTATTTAGGTCCTCTTTATTTACTTTATTGGTGTTTTATAGTTTTTTGGCATGTAGATCTTGCTCATGTTTTGCTAGATTTGTATCTAAGTTGTTCATGCTTTGGGTGGTATTGTAAATAATACTTTTTTTAAAGTTCATTTTCTAATTGTTTATTGCTAGTTTACAGAAACATGACATATTTTTTTGTGTTGACACCCATGAGATCTTGTTAAATTAACTTATTAGTTCTATTATCTCTTTTTGTAGATTATTTGGGATTTTATGAGTATAAATGTGTAATCTAGAATTATAGACCATTTTGGGTTTGTTTTTTTTTTTTTTTTTTTTTTTGGTACTAGGGACTAAACCCAGGGGTTCTTAACCACTGAGCAATATCCACAGCCCTTTTTATTTTTAATTTCAAGACAAGGTCTCATTAAGTTGCTTAGGGCCTCTCTAAGTTTCTGAGGCTGGCTTTGAATTTGTAATCCTTGCCTCAGCCTCCCAAGGTTTCAGGATTATAAATATGAACCACTGTGCCCAGTAAGACCATTTTGTTTCTTGATTTACAATCTGTATATCTTTTCTCTCTTCTGTGTTGTAACAATGGCTAGGACCTCTAGGCAAGAGTAGACATCTATTCATTTTCTCTGATCTTAAGGGTAAAGTATTCATTGTTCACTATAAAATATGATGTTAGGTATAAGTTTTTGTAGATGCCATTTATCAGGTTGAGGAAGTTCCCTTCCATTCCTAGTTTGCTGAGAATTTTTATCATGAAAGGATTTTGAATTTTGTTAGATATTTTTGTTTGTTTCAATATCATCATATGGTTTTTCCTCTTTAGCCTGTTAATATGGCAGATTTTACAATATTTTATTTTCAAATATTGTAACAGCCTTTCTTTCCCAGGGTAAATCTAATTGGTCATGATTTATACAATATACATTGCTAGATCTGAACTTTGCTAATTGCTAATAAATTATTGAGTATTTTATATCTAGGTTTATAAAAGTTGTTCAGATTTCCTGTAATACTTTTCTCTGATTTGGGTGGTCTGATTTTCCTGGCTTCATAAAATGAGCTGGAAAATGTAGAGTTAGTGTAGGATTTCACCTAGAATTTTAAATTTATGAGCTTAAAAGTTGATATTTCCTTATTGTCCTTTTTAAAACTGTAGGGTCTGTCCCCTTTCTCATTCCTGATGTGGTTAATTGCTGTCTCCTTTCCTTTTTCTTGATCAGTATTCCTAGAGATTTATCGATGTTCTATATATATATCTTCTCAAAAAAAAAAAAAAAAAAAAAAAAACCCCACAGTTTTTGGTTTCTCTGGTTTCTTAAATTCTTTCTGTTTTCAATTTTGTTGTATTTTTAATTGATTTGGGGATCGTTTTGCTCCTCTATTTTAATGTCTTTAAGTGAAAACTTAGGTCATTGATTACAAATCTTTCTGCTTTTCTATAAAGTCATTTAATGATGTAAATTTTCTTCTAGTCATTGTTTAGAGATATCCCATAAGTTTTGATACTGTAGTTTCAATTTAATTCAATTGAAAATATTTTCTACTTTCCCTTATGGCTTTTTCTTTGACCTATGGGTTATTTAGAAGTGAATGTTCAATTTCTAAATATTTGGAGATTGTTAGGTATCTTTCTGTTATTGAGTTGTAGTTTTAATTTCCCTGTGATTAGATTACATCATTGCATTATATCAATTTTTTGATATTTAGTGAAGTTTGTTTTATCTCCAGAAATGTGGTCTGTGTTGGTGTTTTTTCCATGTATACTTGAAAAGGCTGTATATTCTGCTATTATTTGGTAAAGCAGTCTATAAATTATTAACTAGGTCAAGTTAATTGATAATGTTTAGTTTTCTTTGTACATTTGTTCTATTGAATGCATCTCCAGCTTTACTTTTGGATTTGTCTGTTTCTATACATTTTTGCATCATGTATTTTGAAGCTGATTTTGAAGCTTTACTGTTAAATACATACAAGTTGGGATGTCATGTCTTCTTGACAAATTGACTCCTTTTCTTAAAAGTAATGTCTGTTTTATCCCTGGTAATAGTTCTTATACAGAAGTCCACTTCTGTATAAGTAACATAGATAACATAGTAACATAGATGCTCTAGCTTTTTAAAAAATTAGTGTTCGCATGGCATCTTTTCCCACCCTATTCCTCTGTCACTCTCTTTCATATTTGTAATAGATTTCTTACAGTCAGCATAGACTGAGGTCTTCCTTTTTTTTTTTTTAATCCAATCAGACAATTCCCCTTTCTAGTTGCTCCATCTATACTTTACATTTAGTGTCATAATATGGATGGAGTCTTCCATCTTTCTAATTGTTTTCTATTAGCGTCATTGGGTTTTGTTCCTTTTTTCCCTCTTTTTTTTTTTTTTTTTTTGGTGTGTGTGTGTGTGTGTGTGTCTGGTTTAGGGTTAATTCTGTTTTATCAGTCTGTTTATATCTCCATGGTTGGCTTATTACTTATACTTTTTAAAAATTTGTTTTAATTAGTTATACATGACAGTAGAATACATTTTGACATATCATACATAAATGGAGTATAACTTCTCATTCTTCTGGTTTTAAATGATGTAGAATTATACCAGTTGTGTGATCATATATGCACATAGGGTGATAACATTCAGTTCATTCTACTATCATTCCTACCCGCATACCTCCCTCCCCTTCCTTCATTCTCCTCTGTCAAGTTCAAAGTGCCTCTATTCTTCCCTAGCCCTCTCTCCTTATTGTGGATTAGCAGTTTTCATCTGCATATCAGAGAAAACATTAGCATGATATTCTCAAGTTCCATCCATTTACCAGCAAATGCCATAATCTCATTCTTCTTTATGGCTGAGTAATATTTTATTGTGTATATATACCACAATATCTTTATCTATGCATCTGTTGAAGGGCAACTAGGTTGGTTCCATAGTTTAGCTATTGTGAATTGAATTGCTATAAACATTGATGGGGTTGTTTCACTATAGTATGCTGATTTTAAGT